>CAJVGC010000065.1:57323464-57354155 GCA_910822075.1 Senecio squalidus | reverse complement strand
TCGTCTCCTGGACAGCAGGTCTTTACCTACAAGGGTCAAATAGAATAACAAAATAGGTAGAGGCCGTGACACAGGTGCAATGGAAAGCCAAGTAGACCCTTACCGGAGGGAGGAGCAGAAGGAGAAGCAGCCTGATATGCTCCATCCACCTCCTCCAAATTTCGAGGAGTAGGGTCTGCAGGAGTGACGGTAACAGACTCTGCGGAGCACCAAAAATCAGACTGACGAATAGACTCAGAAGAAGAGGAGGATAACACTATAACCGAAGGAAAGGAAGAGCAGGGTGAGACCGGAAAGAAGGGATAAACAACACGACCGGACCCTGACCACTCCTCCTCCTCTTCGGAAGTAAGGTCAATATGTGTACCTTTTCTTGCAGACTTCTTATGCCGATGGGACTTACTGCTGGAGGCTTCAGTCCGAACCCTCTTTCTTTTCTTAGGGACGGAGGCCTCAGCTACCGCCTCCTCAGTCACCACGCCGGAGTGGCAGGAAGCAGCGAGCGTAGAGTAGCGAAGGCTATACAAACCGGCCGCCTACCTGCTCGACTATCCCCTTTCTCCTCACCGCCAGCACAACCCGGGGGAAATGAACACCCTCCAGGCTATCGAGTTGAAGATACTCCAGCAGCGTCAAAGCTAATAAAGTAAAAAACATATGTGAATAACGGAAAATGGAAAGAAAAACAAAGGAAGAGACAGGATATTTACATTGGCTCCCAATAGCGATGGAAGGTTTGAGATTATAAGGAACCCAGTTCTGACACACGCCGGCCAAGATTAACACCTCAGTAGGATAGGAGCGAACGTAGAGAGGATTCTCCAAGATAAGCTCTATCCGGCTCCACTCTGCGTCAGTAAGGGCCGAAACTTCATCCTTGAAACCTCCTGTTGTAACGGATCGCCAAGGTTTGGCAATAGGAGCAACAGAAGCATCCACCCAGAAGAAGGGCTCCTTCCACTTCTTAAGACTGGTGGGAACAAAGGAAAAACAATCCCTCCCTGCCCGGCGTTCAACCATGAACCAATCACCATTACGAGCCAATCTATAAAACTGACGCCACAGATTAAGGGTGGCGTTAAAACCCAGCGCCCGGCACAGGATCTCAAAAGATATAATCCTGAGAACGCCCAGGGGATTCATCTGGATGGGAGTGATTTGGTAAAACTCAATCACTGAAAGAAAGAACTCAGTGAAAGGCAGGCGGAGGTTTGAAAATTCAAACCACTTACAATACATGGCGATGAACCCCGAGGGACAGTCCAACACCGTCTCCTTGGCAAGGGGTGCCCTGGCACGCCAAGCGGCAGGTATCTCATACAGCGCAGAAAACTTCTGCAACTCTTTCTGACGAAGAGTGCAGAGTAAGAGATCGAAAGGTCAGACTTACCCATTGTATGGGGTGGAGTATAGGCAAAACAACGAGCAATAGTGAAAAAAGAAGAATAAACGGTCAAGAATTGGAAAATCTGGGCAAGGAAAGAGAAATGAAGAAGAAGAATTAAGAAAAGGGTAAAAGAAAAAAACGAAAAGGATTCAGGTTTAAATAAGAAAATAAGGAGTGTAGGAGCGGCGCACGATAGACACGAATCCTGAAAATCAAGGAGAGTCTGAAACTGCCAAAAAAGCACGTGGAGGTCAAGGAATGTCTGGAGACAGGCGCGTGAGGAGAACGAAGCGGCGACATTAATGGGAGACAGTGACTTGTAATAATAACTGACACAAGCACGTTTGCCATTTGGGGTTATCAATGCAGCACGCAACGGCTACATTAATGGCCATGAAAAGACAGCGCTTGACCCTTCACAAAAATGATAAGTCACAATGAGACAGAGCATCGGCCACAGAGGAAATTAGAAGAGTCTAGTATAACGGTACTAGGGCTCCGTCATACTAGACTGGGGGGGGGGGGGGCATGTTGGAGTATATATAAATATACTCCAAAAGGCAACTCCTCGCCCTTAATGCTACGATAAGGATAGCTCCGGCAAGCTCAATGGAACGTCAGGCCGAGGCCACAAGGCAGTAGGCAAAGCCTGACGTCATTAAACCGCCAATCGATATCACCACCTGACATAAAGCATCTGACAGAACGGCCAAAAGGACTGTACCACGTGGTACAGCAGGAAAAGTACTGGGGAATGTGCCAATCATCTGCTGGGTATTAGGGTGGTGCCGAAGGCACCATCTATGGACCAGATTTATCAAAGAAGGGAATATAGTACGCCGAAAGAAGCATCAGTCTATTATCCAGGGGACAAGAGACCGATGCACCAGGTAGTATAAAAAGGGTCAAACCCATTCTAGGAAAAGGGGGGATGGACCTTAAACACTCTAGATCAAGAACATTCCTCTTAAATGTTCTTGATTATTCTTTCATCTTAAATATTGCATTTACTACTATTCACATCCCGAAGAATAACTATCCCTGTGATGAATACTTACTCTCACGCCCGAGCCTTGTCGGGGAAACCTCCCCGATAAGCTTAGACGTTTGTTTCGTGTGCAGATTTCTAGCTAGAAGGTGTATCTTTCGAAGATTGTACGTGGTATAGATCCCCGTGGATATTTTATAAAGTTTCATTGTACAATAGTTATTTTGTGACCAGAGATAATAGAGAAGACTAATTAATGCATTTTGTATAAATGAACAAGGCTATTAAGAAATTATATGTTAAGAATTAAGAAATACTCTAAATGATATAATAAGGTTTGATGTATCAATGACCTATAATAGCTACTTTTTAATTTTTCAAAAGAGAAGAATTAACAATATTTACCATTAAAACGCATCATAAAACCATATTGCTATAACCATAAATGCATCAACAATAGTTGTAAATTTTGCATAACAAATGTAATCAAAGGTTCACAAGGATTGTTTCTACCTTTAACTTATTTTAGTGTGAGAAAAAAAAAATTAAATGGATGTTCGACCTTCTTAATAAATTTAAGCTGGAAAATACATCTTACCCATCAAATACATAAAGTGTTTGAGATATGATTAATCAATTAAGAAGTAGCTTTTCCCATTCCCATTTTCTTCTTCTTCAGAGTATTAAATTGATAAACCCCTTAATCTTTAATTGGAGAATAAAACCATAATTAAATATAAAAAAAATATATAAAGTAAAAACTAGATAGTTGTTGATAAAGACTCTGATTGTAAATGATTTGTTGCTTACGGCGACTAATAATGACGAGTCGGAACTACGTTCGTTGCTTATTCCGATTTGCTTTTCTTCGAAATTTAATTACGAATCTACATTTGTTAACCACATCAGCTACCTCAAAGCGATTTGGGAATAATAAGCAAAACGTTGAGTTTTTTTTTTCTTTCGGTTTTGACCCCCCGACCACTCTTCCGGCGCGTGAGGGAACATGGAATGAGCTTCTCTTGCGTTTTCGGATTGCTTATCTTCGGAATTTCATTACGAAGCCAATGACGCTGACCTCGTCAGTTAAATCCAAACGGTTTGAGAGTTACAGGCGAAACAATGACCGATTTTTGGACGGAAATTTGAAGGGTTTTTTTAGGGTTTGAACCTAGTCAAGCTAGGCGACTCATCCCACCCCGATTAGGGTTTGAAGGGTGGCATAAAAGCTAGATATGAGGACCATATTAGAATGATAAACCCCTTAATCTTTATTATTACTAATAAAACATATTTATAGGAGTACAATAGAACCCTATTGGACCAAAGTCCATAGTTTGAGTTTGGACTAACATATTCTAATACAAAGACCTAGCATTGATTTCCTCATATCCATAATCTTTTGATGTATATGAATTTGAGCCATTACAGTCTTTTTTCTTTTGTGTCGTTTCCTGCGGAAGAAGTTTAAAAAAGAAAGTACTTAAGTAGTTACTGTTGGAGTATACATAGATATACTCCAAAAAGGGCAACGGCTCACTCCAATGCTTCGGTAAAGGGATGCTCCGGTAAGTTCAATGGCATACTAGGCCGAAGCCACGATCAGTAGGCTGTGCTGATGTCACCAAACCGCCAATTGTATCACGTGCTCGCCTGACAAAAAGTACCTGACAAGTCGGCTAAAAGGACTGTACCACGCAATAGGAAAAGCACTGTGGAACGTTCCGACCGTCTGATGGACATTAAGGGGGTGCCGAAGGTGCCCTCTATGGACCGGATTTACCAAAGAAGGGAATATAGTACGCCGAAAGAAGCATCAGTCTATTATCCAGGGGATAATAGGCCGATGCACCAGGTATTATAAAAGGGGTCAGACCCATTCTAAGAAGGGGATCCGAACATTAAACTCTCTACATCAGGAACATTCTCTTTCAATGTTCTTGATTATTTCCTGATTATTCTCCCATATTGAATACTTCATTTACTACACTCAAACCTCATTAAATAACCCCAATTTATTACGATGAATACTGATTCCCACGCCCGAGCCTTATCGGGGAAATCTCCCCGATAAGCTTAGGCGTTTGTTTCGTGTGCAGATTCTTATCTTGAAGACTATTCTTTGAAGATTGTTCGTAGTATAAGCCCCCGTGGATTTTTACTTCAACATTTGGCGCCATCCGTGGGACCTCTATTTTCAACGATAGTTGGAGCAGAGACACCGACATATGGATACCCCACTGTCGTCGGGGATATCTACCCTTGTGCCAACCGCTCAGCCATCAACCAACGTTATAGAGCCACCCATGCCTCAATCACATCATTTTGCATCGTGTCCACCGATGCCATATCTTTCAATGCCACCTTTGTCGCCACCTGAGCTAAATACCACCAGACACGAAACAGCCCCCCGAGGTGCCGGCGGTAACATCACCCCAGAATTCGTTAGCAACAACTATGAGCGCCTACGAGGGTTGATGAACACCCACGCACAAGAAGAGAGGCAGCGAGGGGTAGACATTGAACTCCCGCCAGGAGACGTCAATGAGACCAGTGTGACCAACGGGTCAGCCACCCCATCACCAAGAAGAACGAATCGAGGGGAGCGGAGAGAAGAACATGTAAGCCCGTTACAAGGACGAAACCTTTTCGGAAGAACAACCCAGACAACTTTCACTCAAACACCGGGCACGGGACTAAGCCAGAGGGGAGACATTGGACCCCCACCGTCGCAGGCGGGCTATAGGCCTCTGCACTCTACGCTACTACCTCCCAGAGTATTCTTCGATCTGCCTCCGAACATCGTAGGGCCGCGATACGCACAGGGGGCTGGAATTCCACCCTTCTCGTCAGGATATCTAGCTTCGGCGGAATATAATCCTAGCAGTTGGGCGATACCTCCGGAACACGCCCAGGCCTTGGCGGAACAATATGAGGCCGAAGACCTGGCTAGGCCGTATCATCGGCAGAAGGAGGCCAAGTTCGTAAAACGAGTCGCGGAATTCAAATTTCCCCCTAAAATTAAAATGCCATCTAATGTAAAGATGTATGACGGAACCCAGGATCCTGATGATCACCTAAGCATTTTCGCCGGAGCGGCTGAGGTAGAACAGTGGTCTATGCCAGTATGGTGCCACATGTTCGTACAAACATTAATAGGAGCAGCTAGGCTGTGGTTCGACAGTCTTCTTCCCGCGAGCGTTAGTGGTTTTGAAGATTTACAACAAAAGTTCAGGGTTAACTTCATGCAACATAAGAGGTATGAAAAAGACCCCGTAGAAATACACAACATTAAGCAAAGAGAGGACGAGACTCTCCGAAGGTTTATGGAGAGATTTAATAGAGAGAGCCTCCAGATCAAAGGAGGAACCGAAGGAATGAGAGTGTCAGGCTTCATGCATGCCATCCGAAACAAACAGCTCATCGAGAGACTGAATAATCAAATCCCTAGGACGGTTGAAGAAATGATGGAGAAGGTTCAGGACTTCATTAAGGGAAAGGAGGCAGCTTCCTTAACCGAAGAAGGAAACTCGCGGAAAGTGATGCGGGAGGATAGACGTAACAATTGGAGAGGCGGATACAGACGGGATGCTCCTGCCTCACGAAATGAGAAGTCCCCTCCGAAGCCAAGGGCTTTTACTCCACACGTACATCCGTACTCGCCCGACGGCAGACCTAAAAACATATTCCAGCTCCTGTCCAAGACTCCCTGTGAGATATGAAATTCCCAGTGCCTCCTCCGATGGCGGGAAACCCCGAGAAGAAGAATGCAGATAGATACTGTGAATTCCATCAAGGGAACGGTCACAACACCAACGATTGTTATCAACTCAAAAAACATATAGAAGAGGCAGTACGCTCCGGACAGTTGCGCCACCTCTTGACGGAAATAAGGTCAGGAGCTAAGCAAGGAGGAAGGAACGCTCGACAAGATAACCGGAATGGACAGAAAAACAAATCCAAGGAAGTCCACATGGTCGATTATCAAGATATCGAGACTCGTGGAGAACTGGACGAACGGAGAAGAAGGAAACCGGAGGTGTTCAACTGGATGGACCAACCAATAGCCTTCCCACCCTTAAGCGAATACTTCCCTTCGCAAGATCCAATTGTCGTAGGGGAAGGTTCGGCAACTACCCGGTGCGGAGTATCTATGTAGACACGGGCAGCTCAACAGAAGTCATATATGAGCACTATTTTCGCAAGCTCAAGCTTGGAACACAGGCGGAACTCCGAAAGTCAAGGACTCACCTGCAGAGCTTCACGGGAGAAGTATCCTGCCCAATGGGAGAGATAGATTTGCCTCTCACCTTGGGGCAGTATCCCAGGATGAGAACGGAAATGATGACCTTCTTAGTAGTACGGGCTCCGTCAATATACGATGTCATTCTGGGAAGACCAGGGCTATTCTTATTGGGAGCGGTCGCTTCGCCCCTCCATTCATCATTAAAATTCCCAACCCCACATGGAGTAGCAACCGTAAGGTCTGACAGAAAAAGAAGAGGAGAATGCCATGAAGTTCGGCCAGCACCAGGCCCAAAGAGGGGAACAGATGATCCCGAAGAAAAACTAGTCATAAATCCAAAATTCCCAGAACAAACCGTTGCCATAGGATCTCTCTTATCACAGAAATGCAAGGAGCAACTGTTCACCCTACTTAGTAACAGTTTGGACGTTTTCGCATGGCAACCTGCGGACATGACGGGCGTACCAAGAAGCATAGCTGAACACAAACTCAAGGCATACCCTAGCATAGAACCCGTTAAACAGAAGAAAAGAGGAATGGCTCCGGCCATGACCAAAGTTGTGAGAGAAGAGGTGACCAAGCTGGTCAAGGCGGGTATACTCAGGGAAACAAGATATCAAACGTGGGTCGCAAACCCGGTCATGGTAGCAAAAAGTGATAAGTCATGGAGAATGTGCATTGACTTCAAGGACATAAATAAGGCATGCCCCAAGGATAACTACCCGCTACCAGAAATCGATTGGAAAATAGATTCGCTAATGGGATTCAAATATAAGTGCTTCCTTGACGCGTACCAGGGGTACCACCAAATCCAGATGGCAAAGGAGGACGAAGACAAGACTGCCTTCTACACAGACTTCGGAATTTTTTGCTACAAGAAAATGCCGTTCGGATTGAAGAATGCCGGGGCAACTTATCAGAGGCTCATTGACCGAACGTTCCGAAGCCAGATAGGAAAAAACTTGGAAGCGTACGTAGACGATTTAGTAATTAAAAGTAATCAAGAGGAAGAAATGATATACGACATTGCTGAAACATTCAAAAACCTAAGGAGCATCAACATGAAGCTAAACCCAAAGAAGTGCACCTTCGGGGTGGAAGAGGGAAAATTCCTAGGGCATGTCGTAACGGAGAATGGAATCAAGGCTTGCCCGGAGCAGGTGCGAGCAGTGGCAGAGATGAAGTCTCCCAGAAGCCTAGGAGAAGTACAAAGCTTAAATGGGAAGTTGGCAGCGCTTAACCGATACCTCTCGAGGTCTGCGGAAAAGTCACTCCCTTTCTTCAAAACCCTAAAGAAATGCGTGAACGTGAAAGACTTCGAATGGACTGCGGAAGCCGAGGAAGCATTCGTCAACATGAAGGGATACTTACAGCAGCTGCCCACGCTAGTTGCTCCGGCACCAGGACAGGAAATCCTGGTCTACTTAGCAGCATCACCAGAAACCGTTAGTGCGGTCCTGGTCACGGAACTTGAAAGGAAGCAGAAGCCCGTATACTTTGTTAGTAGAGCCTTACAAGGGGCGGAGCTAAATTACCCACCAATGGAGAAACTAGCACTCTCTTTGATACACGCGGCAAGAAGGCTCAGGAGATACTTCCAAGCCTATCATAACGTAGTCCTAACAGAATTACCAATCAAAGACATCCTGGCAACCCCAGAACGTTCGGGACGCCTAGCCAAATGGGCAATAGAATTGGGAGCATTCGCTATCGAGTATCGGCCGAGGCAGGCGATGAAGGGGCAGATCCTGGCGGATTTCTTAGCAGAAATACCGTTACCACCACCTCCCACCCAACAAAATCATGAAAAGGCGAAAGAACCCGAACAGAGAGATCAGGAGAATTTGGGGGAAGCAAAGGAAATATGGACCCTATTCACAGACGGCGCATGTAATTCGACCGGAGCCGGAGCAGGGGTCCTTTTAATCAACCCCAATGGGGCAGAATTCACTTACGCCCTCAAATTTAGTTTTCCTAGCACCAATAACGAATCAGAATACGAGGCACTCCTGGCCGGGCTCAGGATAGCAGCCAAAATGAAGGTGAAGCATTTGGAGGTAAGTGTGGATTCTTCCCTGGTGGCGAACCAAGTAAACGGAGACTTTGAAACAAAGGGGGAATCCTTGATCAAATATAAAGAATTGGTTGACAAATTGAAAGTAAATTTCCGGAGCTTCAGCATAAAGCAAGTACCAAGAGAAGAAAACGTGAAAGCCGACGCAGCAAGCAAGCTGGCCTCATTAACAGATTTAACCTTTCCCCACGCGTCAAAGAATGTATTGGTCGAAACACTGAAAGAGAAATCGATCGATGTGAAGGAAATACATGCTATTGTAGAGGAAGAAGGACCTTGCTGGATGACACCCATCATACGATTTCTAAAAGATGGTTCTTTGCCGAACGACCCAACAGAAGCCAGGAAAATCAGGGCCAAAAGCCCCATGTACCTCCTAGACGGAGAAATCCTCTACAAGAAATCATACTTAATGCCGTTGCTTCGGTGCGTCGGACCAATACAAGCAAATTACGTTATCCGAGAAGTACACAACGGGGCATGTGGAATGCACGCTGGTCCAAGAGCTACGGTAGCAAAAATCATGAACCTAGGGTACTATTGGCCCTCAATGTATCGGGATGCAACTGATGAGATCCATAGATGCATCAGTTGCCAGCGATACTCGCCCATGCCTAAATTGCCTAAACACTCCCTCATTTCCGTTACCTCAGCGTGGCCATTCCAGCAATGGGGTATTGACATAGTAGGCCCTTTCCCGACAGCCACCGGAGGAATAAAATTTCTGTTAGTAGCAATTGACTACTTCACCAAATGGGTGGAAGCAAAGCCATTAGCATCGATTACCCGAGCTCAAATCAAAAAATTTGTTTTTGAAAACATAGTGTGCAGGTTTGGGTTGCCAGGGATCCTAATATCGGACAACGGGAAGCAGTTCGCGGATAACCCACTCAAGGCCTGGTGCAAGGAGATGAAGATTAAGCAAAAGTTTACATCCGTTGCCCACCCGCAAGCCAATGGCCAGGTGGAGCGCGCTAACAGAAGCATAGTGGAAGGAATCAAAACTCGCCTGGATAAGGAAGGTGGCAGCTGGTTAGACCACTTAGTGCACGTCCTATGGGCTCATCGAACCATGGTCAAAGCAAGCAATGGTGAAACCCCTTTTAGCCTGACCTACGGAACCGAAGCGGTTATCCCCGCCGAAATTGGTATACCTACCCGAAGGACGCAAAGCACGGAGGCCAACTCTGAAGACCTTCGTCTTCATCTAAACCTCCTGGAGGAGAGAAGGGAAATAGCGGCCATTAATGAGGAAAGGTATAAAAGGCAAGTAGAGGGATATTACAACCAAAGGGTAAGGCCCGCCACATTCAAACCAGGAGATTATGTACTCCGAAGCAACGAAGCTAGCAGAATCGAAAACCAAGGCAAGCTGGGGCCCAACTGGGAAGGCCCGTACCAAGTGGCCGAGGCCTATGGAAATGGTGCATATAAGCTACAAATGGTTGGAGGAGAGGCCATCCCAAGAACTTGGCATGGGAGCCTCCTCCGACGTTGCTACATATAAGCAAATTAAAATCGCCTGTAAACTCTTCTGTAAAAGCATGTAACGGCAGCGCCGGACTTTCGGTTATAATATATAAGCTATAGTTGCTACCCGCTTTAGGGAGTAACAATTTTCTCAACACATGGCAAATATCTAAGACCATTGATTAAATTATGATAGCACGTAGCTAACAATGAGTAAATTCCTACGAGCATATTGCTCCTAGAAGCGAAGGGGAGAGTGCCCTCTCTAATAAACTCCATGTTAGTCTGATACTCTAATCCTAACATAGACAGGTTTGAGCAGCCTATGTAAAAAAATAACTCCGGGCTGGTCTGAGAATATCCCAGTATCGAAAGGGTCGAGTAACCTCTCTAATTAACTCAGTTCCAATGAAAAATATGTTGTGACATAATATAACACGCGATATTCGTTAAAATTATAAAATGTCGAGTATATCCTAAGCAAATAGTTATTATGATGAAGGACGCTTCTCAAAATAAATATTTAAACTTAGAGATAAAATAAAACAAACACACCGTAATACAAGAAACCAAGGTTATCATTAACAAAATGGCCGAAGCCATAACAGTTACAAAATGGCTGAATCCATATCAGTTACACATTGGCCGAAGCCATTACAAAAACGTACAAACTTAAGTTCTAGGAGTCTAAGGCCGGAGGAGGTGCTGGCTTCAAAGCCTCTAGTTCATCCATGGATAAATGTGAGCTAGCCCGAAGGAGATCGAGATAAGGAAAGGACAACTTGGACAAGGCAGCCACCGCTTCTTCATACTTCTGATCAGCTTGGGGATCAAAGGATGGAACCTTCGTCATAGGCGTGCTAAGTTGGTGGTAGCGGTACCCCTTTCTCACCCCATCGGCAAAACCTGAGGCGATAGCACAAACAGTTGCATGGCCATAAGGAGCGGAGAACTCGTAGCTGGAACGAAGTTTGTTAACAAAACCTTGTAGCCCATCGCCCAGCACCCAGTCCACCTTGGCCCGCAACCCTTCCCTGTCACAAACGGCAGCATTGTAATCTTCATTAAGCTGCGACAACTCACTTGTTAACTTTTCCTTATCAGATAGGAGAGCACAGTTAGTCTCCTTCACTTGCTCAAGCTCGTCCTGCAGCGAATCAACGGTCCTTTTCACATCGGCACCGCCATGCTCCAGCTGAGCCTTAAGGGTCCGCTCTACCTCCTCCAACCTCTTCAATTCCCCCACCATAAGATCCCATTCAGACTGGCTTATCGTCTTCATGTCTGGGACGGTGGAAGGAGTCTTTACAGCCTCGACCAAAGAAGAATTTTCTTCCTTCACTTTGTTCAATTCAGCAAGGGCATCAGCTAGCTGCGCACGCAACTTCTTACGCAGCTTAGTAGATTTCTTTTGTTGGCGCTCGTAGAAGTTTGCCTTGCGAGATAGGGAGGTACCAGACCGCTCCAGGGAGCCAATTACCGCATCCTTTTCCTTCATCTCGATGTCTCGCTCAGCAAGATCCCCTTGGAGCTTTGAATGTTCCTCCCGAAGCTTACCATAACGAGTCCTCAACACAGTACCTCCCACAGCCAACTGAGTCATCATTAAATCCATCCTGGCCATCACAGCCTCATCGCACTTCGTCTCCCAACGCTTTGCCTCAGCCGGAGTTGCAAAATGATCAAGCATACTCCGACAGACACTTATATCCTGCATACTGCTGCTAGGAAAAGCGTCCCAGGTCGGAACATAACGATCCTCGGCATCTCCAGGTGAAGGGGGACCGGAATCCCTAGGGGACAGGAGAGTAATATTGGCTTCGTCAAAATGATCAGCCTTATCATTCTGAGGACATTCCTCCATCACGTGGCCACCCTCACCACACTTGGAACAGCTTCTGTCATCACCACCACCTTCCGAAACCTCCTGGTCCTGTGCCACAACCTCTGCTTCAGTAGACCTCTGCACCGAAGCCTCCGGTTCAGACACGACAGGGCTGGTAACCTCCTCATGACCAGGAGACCTCTGCACAGTAACCTCCGGCCCAGCTCCAATAGGGGCAACCGTCTCCTCCGACCTAGCGGGTTCATGCGATGTAATCACCGGTTCGGTCATTACCGGAGGAATCGCCTCCTCCGGACCAGCGGGCCTGTCACCTACAAAGTTTAAGGAAAAAACAACAACATAAGTGAGGAACAGACATGAGCGCAATGGAGAAATAGGAGGGAAACCCTCACCAGAAAGAGTAGCAGAAGAAGAAACAGCCTGATGTACCCCATCCATGTCCTCCAAATTTTGGGCCGAAGAGCCTGCGGGGAGAACGGTAGCTGACTCTGCGGAGCACCAAAAATCAGACCGATGAATAGACTCAGAAGAAGAGGAGGATAACACTATAACCGAAGGAAAGGAAGAACAGGGTGAGGCCGGAAAAAAGGGATAAACAACACGACCAGACCCTGACCACTCCTCCTCCTCTTCAGAGGTAAGGTCAATATATATACCTTTTCTTGCGGCTTTCTTATGACGACGCGGCTTACTGCTGGAGGCTTCATTCCGAACCCTCTTTCTCTTTGCGGGGACGGAGGTCTCAGCTACTGCCTCCTCAGTAGACGTCGCCGGAGCAACAGGAAGTAGCGAGCGTATAGTAGCTGAAGGCTCCGCAAACCTTCCACCTACCTGCTCAACTATCCCCTTCTCTCCGACTGCCAGTGCAACCCGGGGGAAGTGAACACCATCCAATCTTTCAAGTTGCAGATACTCCAGCAGCGTCAACGCTGATATATAAAAAAAAATCATC
Organism: Senecio squalidus; assembly: GCA_910822075.1. Lineage (NCBI taxonomy): Eukaryota > Viridiplantae > Streptophyta > Magnoliopsida > Asterales > Asteraceae > Senecio > Senecio squalidus. The sequence continues at coordinate 57,341,192 of CAJVGC010000065.1, read as the reverse complement.
ATGAATAACAGAAACAAGGAAAGGAAAAGACAGGAAACTCACATTGGTCCCCAACAGCGATGGAGGGCTTGAGATCTTGAGAAGCCCAGTTCCGGCACACCCCTGCCAAAACCAACACCTCAGTAGGATAGGTGCGAACATAGAGAGGATTCTCCAAGATAAGCTCCATCTGGGCCCATTCTGCATCAGAAAGCACATGAGCGGCATCTTTGAAACCTCCGGCAGTAACGGATCGCCAAGGTTTGGCAATAGGAGCAACAGAGGCATCCACCCAAAAGAAGGACTCTTTCCACTTCTTAAGACCGGTCGGAACAAAGGAAAAACAGTCCCTCTTTGCCCAACGTTCAACCATGAACCAGTCACCATTACGGGCTAACCTATAAAACTGACGCCACAAGTTAAGGGAGGCGTTAAAACCCAACGCCCTACACAAAATCTCAAACGACATAATCCTGAGAACACCCAGGGGATTCATCTGAATGGGGGTAATTTGGTAAAACTCAATTACTGAAAGAAAGAACTCAGTAAAAGGTAGGCGGAGATTCGAGAATTCAAACCATTTGCAATACATGGCTATGAACCCCGGAGGACAATCCCGAACCGTGTCCTTGACACGGGGCGCCCTGGCACGCCAATTGGCGGACAACTCATATGATGAAGAAAACGTCTGTAAATCTTTTTGTAGGAAAGTGCAATAAGAAGTAGAAAGATCGGACTTACCCATGGTAGCGGGTGGAGTATAGGCAAAACAACGAGCAATAATGAAAAAGAAGGAGTAAATGGTTGAGAATTCGGAATTCTGGGCAAGAAGAAAGAACAAAAGAGAAAGAAGAATTAAGAAAAAGAGTAAAAGAAAACAATGAAAGGAATGTAGGTTTAAATAAGAAAAACCAAGAGGAGCGTAGGATAACCGTAGCGGCGCACGATAGGCGCAAATCCCGAAAATCAAGGAACTTCTGAAGATGTCAGAAAAGCGCGTGAGGGTCAACAAAATTTTTGAAAACAGGCGCGTGAAGGAAAATGAAACGGCGGCATTAATAAGGGAAGTGACTTTGTAATGATGACTGACCCGGACACGTCTGCCCTTTGGGGTTATCGAGAAAGCATGCAACGGCTACATTAATGGCCATGACAAGACAGCGTTTGACGCTTCGCCGAAACCACAAGCCACCAGGAGGCAAAACAACAATTACAAAGGAAAATAGTAGTCTAGTATAACGGTGCTAGGGCTCCGTCATACTAGACTGGGGGGGGCATGTTGGAGTATATATAGATATACTCCAAAAAGGGCAACGGTTCACTCCAAGGCTTCGGTAAAGGGATGCTCCGGTAAGTTCATGGCATACTAGGCCGAAGCCACGATCAGTAGGCTGTGCTGATGTCACCAAACCGCCAATTGTATCATGTGCTCGCCTGACAAAAAGTACCTGACAAGTCGGCTAAAAGGACTGTACCACGTGGTACAATAGGAAAAGTACTGTGGAACGTTCCGACCGTCTGATGGACATTAAGGGGGCGCCGAAGGTGCCCTCTATGGACCGGATTTACCAAAGAAGGGAATATAGTACGCCGAAAGAAGCATCAGTCTATTATCCAGGGGATAATAGGCCGATGCACCAGGTATTATAAAAGGGGTCAGACCCATTCTAAGAAGGGGATCCGAACATTAAACTCTCTACATCAGGAACATTCTCTTTCAATGTTCTTGATTATTTCCTGATTATTCTCCCATATTGAATACTTCATTTACTACACTCAAACCTCATTAAATAACCCCAATTTATTACGATGAATACTGATTCCCACGCTCGAGCCTTATCGGGGAAATCTCCCCGATAAGCTTAGGCGTTTGTTTCGTGTGCAGATTCTTATCTTGAAGACTATTCTTTGAAGATTGTTCGTAGTATAAGCCCCCGTAGATTTTTACTTCAACAGTTACCTTTCTACATAATGTCACATTGTCTTTGGCTATGACACGATAATGTTTAATTATCTCAATTTTGCCACCACATAATGGTGGAGATTTTAAGTTGAAGGTCATGGTGATAAAGTCGAAGATCAAAGAAATTGTGTATGTGTGGTGGTGGGTAAGGGGGATGTTCCCAAAAAGCTTGGAAGTTCGAGAGGTCGTAGGTTGTTTTTGAACATGATGAAAAATAACCAAACCACTCAAAACTCAAAAGATTAGTATACAATGAAAGTTTAAAAAAAAAACAATAGTCTAAAGAAAAAAAGAAGAGAAAAACCATAGTTTTTTAGTTCAATCAATCTTGATCGAAGATCACTGCAAATATATGGTCTAGCAGAAAATCACGATCTTCTTGATTTAATCGTAAATCTCAATCAACCGATCCAATCTTAAATTACATAAAAACTACTAACATATTAACTTTGTTATAAGAAAATAGAAAAACCAAGCCCTAACCAAATACATAACCAATAATCGAATTTTACAACTAAAACGTCAAACCTTAATAAGTTAACTTTGTAATTCAAATCCATATTAGTTGTAAAGTACTATTATTAGAAAATGAGTTTGAAAGTTAGAAATGAAACCTAAAGAGTTTTGGCCTTGATAACCTTGTTTGATAAAAAAGTTAAAATTATGTAAAAAGAATAAGAATTAATATTAGGAAGATAATAAGTCGTACAATGTCTACCACGTCTATCGGTTACAATCTCCAACACCACACCACATGGATCCCACCTGTCATTTCCATTTTTATATCATTTTTATTATATATAACATCACCTATACATACACCCACCCCTGTATCTATCTCTATCTCTATCTCTATCTTTATCTATTCATCTCTCGCATAAAACACACTTGTTCCCCCAATTTCCCATTCATCGCCCCTAGCTCAATTTCATTTCAACAAAAAATCTCAATTTCACAATTCAATTTCAACAATAAATCAATCAATTTCCTTCATATTCAATAATTGATTGATTGATTGATTGATTGATTGATCATCATGTCTCAATCGCAGTCGCAATCGCAATCGGATGAATCAGTTTCCGATAACGCCGGCGCCGGTGAGATTATGTTGTTTGGTGTACGAGTGAAGATTGATCCGATGAGGAAGAGTGTCAGTATGAATAATTTATCTCAATATGAACAGCCTGCAAATCGTGAATCGGTTAATAATGTATCCGCTGCGGTTGCGGTTGCGGTTGCGGCGGATACCGGTTACGCCACCGCGGATGACGCCGTTCGCCACCAGTCTAACGGCGGCAGGGAGCGTAAGCGAGGTTAGATCTGAATTTACACTTTTTTTTGTTAATTTTAATTAATTCATAATTAGGTTTAATTTAATTTTATAATTTAGTATTATATATATATATATATATATATATATATATATATATATATATATATATATATATATATATATATGATTACCTAATAGGGTTAGACATATTAAATTGGTAGATAAGGAGTAATTGTGTGTTTGTTTAGCCTTATTTAACGAACTTTTCAAAATTTATATAAGCTCGTAATAGTAAATTAAAATTTACATAAGCTCGTAATAGTAAATTATCCGAAACAAACACGTCCTAACATCAGTGATTCTGAACGAAGAATGTGAGCTAGGTGTTTTTCAAGTTTTGACTAATTACTTATGTAGGCTTTATTGAGTTTGAGTATTGATTTTTTTTTTTTGGTTTTTGAAATGTATAGGAGTTCCATGGACTGAGGATGAACATAAGCTGTTCCTGCTAGGTTTACAGAAAGTTGGAAAAGGAGATTGGAGAGGGATTTCAAGGAATTTCGTTAAGACGAGAACACCTACACAAGTTGCAAGTCATGCTCAGAAATACTTTCTTCGCAGAAGTAACCTTAATCGCCGTCGTCGGAGATCAAGCCTATTCGATATCACTACTGATTCGGTGAGCTTTAACATGTGAAATTTGAACATATTATCTCCTGTTTTAGTCTTAGAGATTAATTAGTATTCTTGAATATGCGTAAAAGGGTGGTGGTTCAATAAGGGTGATAGGATTTGCTTATTTTAAAGTTAAAACTGCTTATCATGTAATAAACATTTGGAATTAAGCCAATAAACCCAAGCTATCCAAACACGACAAAAACTGATTATTTGCCGCAATAAGCCATTTAAAAAGCTGTATCAAACACTCTCTAGAGCCGAGATGCCCTTTTAGATTGGAAGTATAAACTAAAAATTTGATTTTTTATGAAAAACAAAAACTTAGAGTAACTTCCGTAGAATATGTATGAACATGGTTATTACTTAATCATGACTATGAGTTTATATAAATCTAGAAAATGGCATTTCCAATATGAAAGAATGCAACTTACACCAATCAACTGACACTTTCTTATATGATTATTAGGTTTCCGCTATGCCAACAGAACAAGTTAATGAAGAAAACAAGGGTCAAGCTATTCTAGAACCATCCATTCCTTCATCACAACAAGTCGAGCATCCGATGGAAATGATGACATTTAACAATTCTAATCAAGTCAATATCATGTCAACACCACCTGGTCTCCCAATGCCCGTCTTTCCAACATCAAATTCATCAACAAGGATGGATCTTAATTTAAATCAGACATACGAAACAGACCCATCACCAATATCTCTAAATCTTTCTCTATCGTTCGACCCAAATCGACCTTCCCAATATCAAGCAATCTCAGGGTTCAACACCGGAGAGAACATGATCAGAGTTGCTTGACGTTTGAAAATCAGAGCGAAAAATAATAATAAGAATAGGAGAAGTCAATCAGGTAATTAGTTATTGACTTAAAGTTAATTAATCCTTTTGTTTTTAAGTATCTATTTTATAATTATAAGTTATGATATGTATGGTGGTAATATTTTTCTTATATTTGTTTTTGTAAGTGGGAAAAAGAGAACTTAAATACAACACCAGTTCCATTTTGTTTGGTTTTGGGAGTAAATGGTGGGGTTGGATAATGGATGGTTTATATGACATTATGGGTCAAATATCTTTGAATGGATATCCCATGTGGTGTGTCAATTGATGTGTAGCCCTTATGATATTTGTTGCTTGCAATAATATAAATTCAGTGTTGTTGGAGTGTGGGGTTTGGATTTAACTCAAATTTAATGTCCATATTCACGCACAATTCGGTTTTCTTCGGTCACTCAACCTTGGATCTCTTATATTTTTCTTATTAGAGTTTATTCAGTTTCAAATTAGCTACCAGACCCGGAGATTTTGGTTGTGATTTTACTTAGTGGGTCAACCGTTTCAAACAAAAAGTTAGCTGCAAGTAAAATGGTTGACATGGTCAAATGGGTAGAAAGCCGTCCAACTCGACTGAAATTTTATGTTTTGTGGTGTAAGATGTAGGTAAGAATGCATTACTAAATGTGGATATGATTTGGGTGGGATGACGATGGATCAGATGAAGCCGTATTTATATTTATATCCATTAATATTTTCGTAATCCATATCAATTTTAAAAAAACCATTTAATCATATCCATATTCATTGGATTAAACGGGCAAATGGATATCCATTATAAAAAAAATATTTGAAAAAATATCCACTTGAAACATATATGTTGTACAATAAAATAAATGAATCTTATTTATCATAACTTAATGTTTGTTACATATTAATGTTTTAAATTTGATTAAAATAAATACAAAATATTAAAGTATTAATTGTAATTAAGATGTATTATACGAAAACTATGTTATCATTTACTAATTTTTTAAATAAAGTAGAAGTTAACATTTAGTTTTTTATTCTAAACGTATTATAAGGTAAATAATTATTAATAATTATGTATATATAGTTATTTTGGAACGAATAAAAAACCGCCATCTATATATGATCTACTACAAATTTTCAAACATTTATATCTATATTCATTTATCAATATTCATATCCAACACAAACGGTGGATATCTATGGGATCAAATGTCAATTACCATCCCTAGTGGGTGGTGGTCCTCTGATTGTGAATGTATTGTAAGGTGATAAGAAAACATGGTGGGGTAAGAGGATAACGTTATCCTCTCTAGCTATCCATTGAGGATTACTTTTGAGTTTTGACATCAAAATGGGGTGGTTGGTCATAAGCCACCCATGCTATCTTACTATTCTTTGCTTTTATTTACATAACCTCGTCCTCATTGCCTTGATAAAAATAAAGACACAAAACTTTGGTTACATCTGCTTCCTTGGTTTCGGAAAAGAATTATGTATCGAAGATGAGTTCGAAGCGTAGTTGGGGAGGGTCGAGCTCAAATATCTTAAATTATCTTAAATTATCTTATGGAACACTTGATCCCTCAATCGTAAGAAGTGCTTATAATTTTAGGAATGTGTGAATAATGTTATAATTGATAAGATATATCAATGGATAGAATGAGAAATATGCCGAATGTTTTCAGAGATAGTCATTCATACTTTCATAGGGCTGTAAACGATCGAACGTTTATTGAACAATTCGCGATTTGATTCATCGAGAAGTTTGTTTATTTATTAAACTCAAGTACACGAACAAACTTAAATAAATGAATGAACACATGCAAGTTAATTTTCTAAACAAACGAACAAGAATAACAAAATTTCTTCGTTTAATATGTTTGTGTTTGTTCATTTGTCCGGTTAAAGTTACGAACCATGTTCATGTTCATTCAGTTTGTTTACCGGCCTAGTCATTCATTTGGACAAACTGAAGAGAAGATTAATAGTTTTTAGTTTTAAGATCGAGCAACCATAAAACAAACGTAAGTGGAAATGAATGGTTATAATGTCTTTACATGAGTTATGTACTTATGTGCTAAAGTAGGGTTAATTCGAGTGATCCGTACCTAGGACATGAACTTAGTTTTGTTAAATTTAAACTGTCTAATAATATATGAGTTGATCAACTAAACTATGAGTTGTTGATTTGTGTCCCCGAGACAAAAAGTGTGGATTTTATTTTAAAAAAAAAAGTTTAAATTTACCGATTTTGTTTAAACTTGATAATAACTTATACTATATAAGATAAGATTTTTAACAAGAGTTTTTTCGTCTATATTATGGGTTTTAGATTTTATTAACATTTTAACCATTTCAAGTGAATTTAATTGGTCAATTATCAAATATACTAACTTCTTGAGAGTATAAAAGATGTTTGATTAATTTGTGTATCGAGATGTGAACTTGAAGATGATCTTCCTCCATGATTCATGGGATCGTGTTTAACCTTAACCATAACCTTAACCTTATCAATTACTCCTCGTACTAACCTCGTAGTTGCAAGTTTAATAATCTATACTTCGGTTTAAAATTCGAGATTCTATAAGCCAATCAAATTTCTAAAGAGTCAACTTGCTTGTGATGAAAAAAATCGAGTCATAATAATTGATTAATCACTCTAAATATTTAGAAAGATGTACCTTAAAAGATACGAATCACAAACTCACAATATTAAAAGTCGAAAGGGCTTCTTTGACTCTTGGGGGTCTAATATAGGCAGCCGATCCAAGATGGCTCGTTTGCCTACTTGTGTTAACCTTTGCTTGAGCCTATGAACACAAAAGAACGGACCCTACGTGAGCATGTAGAAACTAAGTCTTCAAAAGCCGATCCAACACATAGACATAAAAGTAAACCGAAGCTTTTCATAGTTGGCGTATCATGTATCAATACATCCTTAGATCCACTAATGTTAGACTTGATTCGCATGTTCATTCAAGATAGTGACGTTGGAGTGTATTAACATTGTCGATTATTTTTAAATCGGAAATTAGTTAAAGTTCAATAATGTCTACTTTTAAGTTAAGTTAGTTAAAGTGTAACCACACAAAACCGAACATTTAATTAGCTACACTCAAGAACAAGTGCAATCCTCGGAATAATCTCCATAAGTTGACCCCGTTGGAATATGCACTTGGTGCTCACCTCCATTGATCTAGGTTTTCATAATTAGTATTATAAGTTTTCTACAAACACAATTATTAATTCAATTTATCATTTTGTCGAGCATCTTTCCTAAAGAAAATAAAAATACCAAAGTACAAATTATCGGTTTTTATTCCAAAACACGTACTTGGAATCCAGAGGTAAAGGAATTTTGACTCGTTTGGTTAAAAACGAGTCAATTTAGCTTTTATCATTAATTGTTAATTGAGAAAAATTAAATAAAAAAAATACTAATAGAAGCTTATCAAATAGGTAGGGTTTTTTTTTTTTTTTTTTTTTTTTTTTTTTTTTTTTATCATCATCATAAGTAACACGTTAATGAAGATTTTTCTTAATGAAATGCAAGTGTTCACGAGTCCACCAAAACCCGACTCATTTTTATCAGCAACTCGAACCATGGTCTATTTCGCAACTTCCTTTATAATCTTCAAGGCTTCTACTTTTTCCAAAAACAGATACAAGAATCAATTTATCATATGGAATTTTAGCACTTGAAAGGTGACTGCTTTATTGAAGGCCAAAAGATATAATCTTTATTGAGTGGATTCCTTTAAAACATCTCTATTCAAGAAGAAAACTGCAAATGTTCAAACCAATTAGATAACTTTGTTACAAAATAACCAAAGTACAGAGCCAAGGTAACAAAGTATGGATATTTATCGAGTGAGGTTTCGGTTAAGTTCTTTCATAAAATGATTTATAAGTGGCTGTTTGCAATCATATCAGACTGACTACGTACTCGGTCTGTGGTCTGCACGTTTGATAAGTTCATGAAAAGCTCGGATCACGGACCGAATCCGAGGAGTCCGTGATTTTGCTTCGGACTCGGTCCGCTTAGAAAAATCGCAGACCGAGAACGAGGCAAAATCACGGACTCGGTCTGTGGTCCAAACTTTTCATGAACTTATCAAACGTGCAGACCACGGACCGAGTACGTGGTCCGAGTCTGTTGTGATTGCAAACAGCTCCTAAAACAAACTTTCAGTAACAATAATATTATAAACTTTCACATTTTAACCAGACAACTACCTATACTTCCCCAAACTATGTATGTTCCTTGAAAGTAATTTATTTTATAAAGTTTGAAAAAATCGTGATTATAAACTACATGTGTTACAAAAGTACTTAAGTACATAATTTGTTAATAAATCAATAATGGAATACATGTATTACCTTGGAGCTCATGAGCATAGATTAGCATAAAATATCAACATGAACTACTTAGGTATATTATATTTAAGAGTTAATTACATAAATCGTCATTATGGTTTTTTTAAAATTACAGATTTCGTTTCTAAGTTTAAAACGTTGCATAAATCGTCCATTTTTTGAAACTAATTACATATTTCGTCCCTAAAACGGATTTCCGTTATAATCATCGCTAAACAATTTACACATTTCGTCCTTAAAATGGATGTCCGTTAGGAATTAGGGACGAAAAACTTAATTAGTTTCCAAAGCTGGATGATTTATACAACGTTTTAAAATGAAATTCGTAATTTAAAATAAACGATAAGGACGATTTATGTAATTAATTCTATATTTAATTAAGTTTCATTTTAACAATAATCAAAGTCTATATTCTTCTTACTAGACTAGAGATAGAAGCACATGTCTAAAAAAGGACATCTACAAATAAACCTTTTTCACCAAAGTTTTCATAGGGCTAGTGGAATATCTTTTTCCTTAACAATTAAGTAGTTTAAAAGAATCTATATGTAATCCACTTTAAACCATACATATGAAACTTTAACTATACAAAAAGTAAAGAGAACACAAATTGTGACTTTCTATTGTGAGCTTCTCGAGCCAATGACGTGCCGAAAAAGCTAGAAAAACAAATACTCGATAAGATGTCGTCATATTATATGTTAAAATTGTTTAGTTAAGTGAATTTTGCTCATTTGTCGTATTTTTTTTTGTTGAAATTGGTAAAAATGATACAAGATACGGGTTTAGGTGTCCCGTAAGTAAGTTGTTTTAAATGGACGACGTTAATGAAAAATGTTCAAGATGTTTAGGTATTTAAGTTGAACCGAACCCGCTGAAGGGAAAAATAAATTATGATTTAATGAATTTTTAGCATAATTTGATATATGAACCTCCTGATTTTTTTTTATTTTTTTTCCACCTGGGTTTCCGACCCGCTATGCGAGCTGACTAATCCCAAACGACCACTTGCTATGCAAACAAATTTTAAAATTTAAAACCGCTCGAAAGATTTTCTAGCTTGAAGTCATTGGTCACAACATCTGTATGAGAGTGAACTTCTATGTACGGTCACTCTCTAAAGTTTTAGTACTTATACGTTTAAATTTTTCTTTATCGAAGAACAAGTTATGACAAATTTGTTAGTTTCACGTATGTTGTACGAATTTCTTGACTCCGCAGCTATTTGAAACCATTAAAAAAAAAGTAAACAATTAATCTTCGCAACACAGCTGATAAAATTCAAGCCTAAAGTATCAATTAGGTATGACAAAAATGAGACAAATTAACAAACTCATGGAGTCTTATGAAAACAGGCTGATGTAATAGAGTCTGCATCATATTTCCATCATCGAAATCTTCTAATCTAGATCAAATAACACCTAAAGCGTTCTTTTATAAAAGCAGCAACTCGATTGCTCTTATCTGCTTCATGCTTTTTCTTGCTCAATTAACTTGCAACATCTATAAAGTGTGTTTGATATATGCTAATAGAGTGTTTGTCGATGACTTATGCTTATCTGTTAATTATCAACGAGTAACTAAGAGTTCATTGAACGATTTTATACCTACTTATTCAACAAATAAATATTTTTTTAACAAGTTAACAAGCGATCTCAAACATCATAAAGAGAATAGAACATAACAAGGTTTTAACATTTTTCACTAATTTATTCACAAAAAGAGATTACATATTCTCTTATACGGAAAAAAAAACTCTTATACGAATAGAATAATAACGTGCAAACTTGAATTATTTATCCACTTTTTTTTGTATATAACTTAAAGCAGAATAATTTCAGCTAATTAGACATACTAGTATAAGCTACGCGCAGATGATTGCAACATAGTACGAGGCGGTGGAGGCAATATAAATTCATCAGAAGGATTTGTTCTCTCACTTGCAAAGTTTTTCTCGCGCACTTTCTTGATGAAATCCCACGCTTCATTATCTACACTTTCATCATCTTTAATCATGCTCATAGAAGACTTATTTGTGTCTCCTGGATGTATCAGATAAGAAACACTCGGCTCTTGTGATCTAAGGTTTTTTGGGTATCTAACCAAAGATGAACCACGGTTTAGTGTAGGTTGAGCCACTGGTTGTGGTTGTGCACGTGGCCTAAACCCGATTGTGGCTATGGATATGTAAGATACTTTCACTATGTTTGTCATCAACTTCATTGATTTCTCACAAATGGATGTATTGCTTCTACTTTTGTTGTTCATGGTGGCTCTTGATAAGTAAAAGAGCGACGTATATGTGTATATATATGTATACGTTATATGTGTTTGAGGGTTCGTACGTGTGGTGATTGGGAAGCAACAAACGAATGACTAGTCATTTTAATATATCTTGTTGCATTGCTAGTCGAATATTCTTTCCCAAAATCATATATTAGCAAAAAGAAAAAGAAAAAAGAATTTGTACTTTCTTCGTCCGCTTACATTTCTACATTTTACATTAATCTTTCTCCAGATTCGCGACAAATATTATTAGAAACGTAATTAATATACAAGTTTAGGGAAAAGATGGTTACATGATATGATATGTCATTAAGCATTGAGTTTATTACTTTATTAGTGATAAGACTTATAGAATCTTGTGGTAATGTAGTTAAAGATATGGATTAGAAAGGTCTTGAGTTATATATATATATATGGTATACATATAAAGCAGTTCAAGTATTCTTTTTGTTTTATGCTTTCAGATTGTGTATCGATTACTCTTAGTGATTGATGCTTCTCAATCCTTTTTTTCGTACGCTTTCATTTTGACACGTAGTTTACTAAACTTCTTTTCATTTATGACATCTACTATCGCGGACATAGCTGAGGAGCCAGATTCTTAAAGATCTTTGATAGTTAAGAAACGTATTGCATAACAAGTAGCCATCTCGGATCTATTTTCGTTCAGAGTTTTGATAAACATATTCTTTTGACGACTTATTATAAAATGAAAACATAACAATAGTGGGTATGGATCGGTTATTACCCGAAACCAAAACAAATTAGTCTGGTTTTTTAACTCGAATATTTGCACCAATTGAGCCCATTAAATCAGCCAAACAAAAATTTGGGCTTTGGCCAGTAAAGAGCTAGCAAGAAATGTTTTAACCAAACAAATGTTAAACTTAAGAAAAAAAATGCAAATGTTTTTCGGGACGGCCTGGTTATATGGTTTCGTTTTCTCAAGAAAGCGAAGAAAAAAATAGAAAAAAAATCAAAACCGAACCTTCGATTTACGAAATACATTTTTAACAATTGCCAAGTAATAATAAGAAATTGAAGGACCAAATTATAAGTATATAATGTTGGATTTATATATAAGAATTAAGAAAGTGGCAGAAAGCAAGCGGACAACAAGCTGCGCCGCTAACCCTTTTTGGATTGCAAAACCAATACGTTTAAAAACTACATATGTTGATCTTGGTGTCATAACATTGTTATGCATAACTCGTTGAACTCGACTGAGTAGCTCTATCGCCTCCGGTGCAAGGAAATCTAATGTATCAAAAGCAAAGGGAATAAACAAATGTTGATTTTCAATGCATGTTTTCTCGTGTTTTGTCACTTTGCATGAAGCGGCCTTAAAATCTTTTAGGATTTTAACAAATGTATATCCCAAAATTTCAACTGTAAATTGGGTATAAAAGGTATACCAGTTACCTTTTGAAGTTTGAACTATATTTACTTCTTGTAATAATGGCATTTTACTTTTGGTATATGTATAAATGCCAGATTACCATATTTGTTTTAAACATGGCAAATTGCACAGTAAGAAAACAGGTCTTTTTATGTGAAAAATGTGATATTAAATAATCTTGGCTCCAGACTGTCATTTGTAAAAAAATATCAGAAATTATGAAAAGTTTTTGGGTCTTAATATGGCAATTATTTATTAAAAATTAATACTATTACACCAAAAATATCAGTAAAGACAAAACTCAATTTAGTTTATTTCTTTAAATTAAATTATTTCATAAACCGTTAATGGTTAGATGAATAAATTACATTGTTGCAATCGTCTCGGTTTTATCTTTAATTAGAGTAGTGGTGTTATAAATTTTCGACGATTTTATTTTTATTTTTTTATTTTTTTATTTTGGTGGTTATTGAAATTGTAATGATAAAATCACATGTTATATTGACAACAATTCATTAAATTTTATAAAACAGAATTATTATAAAATGTATAAATTACCTGATTTTAGAAACAAAACAAATCGAATTTTAACAACTTTTACTTTTTTCCGTTTTTTGAAATAAAATGTGACAATATTAAAATCACAGGTTGATAATACTAAAATCAAATTTTATTTTACTGTAAAACATATGTGATATTATTATGTATATAAAATATCAAAAACTTGTGAGACTATAACACACATTATGTTAACTCTAAATATGAATTTTAAAACAAAATAATGTCATATGATATATAACTATATGTAGTTGGAAAAAGTTCGAATTTTGACAATTATTTACTTTTTCGTTTATGATCAAATGTTGAAATTCGTAAGATAATATCTAATGTGATTTTTATATTAAATATGAATTTCAACATAGATATGTTATTTGATGTATTCAAACAAAAACAAAAAAAATGCATGTTATTAATATCACAATCCGAATCCTACTATTACAAAAGAAATATTGAAGGAAATTTTCAAAATAAGAGTTTTGATTGATGTCCTTGGTCATAAAAATTTTATGGTATATTGTGATCTCAATTCTATAATTACAATACAATGGATTTAATTTCTATACAGCTGGACTTTTTACTAGAAGATCGAAAAATATCACAACTTTTGAAACTTAATTTGGATAAGTTTGAAATTTGATTATTTTTATATCTTATATCTACTAGATTATTGTCCCGTGATAGCGTAAAAAAAATAAAAGTTGAATCGAAAACTTTATGTTTATGTAGATTTTAAGTTATTATAAAAAGACAGTGTAATACGTATAATAACATATATACTTTTACGTTTATACACATGTTGTTTATAATTATAATAACATAAACACTTTTATGTTTATACACATGTTTTAATAATTTTTATTAGGAGATTTTAAAATAATAATAAAGTAAATCATAGTTTAAATTGAGTGATTTTTTTTTAAGCAAATTGGAATTTTGTTTTTTATTTTAGTAGAGATGGAAATTAAAGAAAATGTAATTATATATTTCAAAAAGGTGTAAAATAAAAATACTATTTGATGACATCATCAATTTGATATAACGGTTGAAATCAAAGAAGTTAACTCATCTAAGGGTCATTACTTCGTCATATGACATTTAAGACCTCTCTTTTATTATATATTAAAGATTAAAGATTCTAAACTCTAAAAAGGAACGATAGTAAATATAAATTCAACTTATTGAAAAGAAAATCTTATTTTTGCTTGCAACGAAAAATTCTTTGAAATTTATCAAAGAAAAAAGGTCCTTTGAAACTAAAATACTTTGTTTGTTTCATTACTAGCTTATTGACCAGCGTAATACGCGAATAGCTATATCGAAACAATATAATGTTAAACGAAAAACATAATCTATATAGAAATATTAATAGAACTATTTATCGTGTAGATAAAATGATTATTTTAGCAAATATTACGATGTTTCGTTTATACGTAAATGACTTTATCCCCAAATTAATGTATTTTGTTTCTTAGCTGTTTCGTTATACTTAAACGACTTTATCTTCAAATTGATGCTATTTGTTTCTAAGATGTTTCGTTTATACATAAACGACTTTATGTCATTTGTTTCTAAGAAATAAATGTGGAGTTAAAGATGAGATTATTATTTATTCCTCAAAATATCATATACTATTGACGATTCTTGTAATGCAATTCGTGACTGTTGTCAAGATAGACTCGAAGAAAAACAAATTAAGAGAAATAAATATATATACTTAACAGTCAATATATATATGTTCATTAACTTTTTTATGTTTCTTCTCAAAACATTCAAAAATAATTATATTTTCTTTATACTAATAATTTGTATTTATATGAAGGAAAAATAAGTCTAACATTTTAAAGAGAGAAATGTTTCGTATATTTTTAGATATTAATTTAGAGTAAAAGTGTTATATTATTTAAAGTAGAAAAATTAATTTGTTATTTGCATTTAATTAAATAAATGGTCAAATTAATTAAAGTAAAAGGTTTAAAATAAAATTAGTAATGATGACATCATCAAAATGATCTAATGGTCCAAGTTAAAGTAAAATATTCATCTAATGGCTATTACTTTGCCATTTGACATTTTAGACTTCTCTTTTATTATATATTAAAAAAAATTAAGATTAATAGAGCCGATACCCAAAATACGAACGTATGTGTAAAATAAAAATATGCCCCTATTATTCATTATATATATATATATATATATATATATATATATATATATATATATATATATATATATATATATATATATATATATATATATATATATATATATATATATATATATGAAACCATTTTTTCTATAAAAGTTTTCCCGTCAAATATAATTTTTATTAAGTTGTTAGACATGTATATGTCTATGATTAGGGGTGTTTAAAAAATCCGAAAGCCCGAGAAACCGATCCGAACCCGAAAACCCGATAACCGAAAAAATCGATACCCGAAAAATTCGAAACCGAAAAACCCCATTTATGGAGGGGCGGTTACGGTTTTTGTTTTTAGGTATCCTCGATTACCCGAACCGACCCGCACGTGTATGTTTATATTTAAAAATATGTTTTTTCAATATTAGTAAACATATATTTAAGTATTAATAAGCAATATACTTAGTGCAATAGTTATAATAGGCACATTTATCATTATATTTGTTATGGGTAAAAATTTTTGTCTATGATCACAAGATCATGATCATTGCAGGTTAACTCGAGATCACGGATCACAACAGTCTACGTGATCACGAGATCACTAACAAGTTCATGATCACTAAGACTCCTTATTATATTTTTATATGTTTTGTCAGGATCGTGTTAGTCTAGATAAACTAACAGGTTTGCTAACGTTGTAGATCAAGATCTATTGAAGAAGTTCAGCAGCGGATGAACACTTCAATATTACGAGTTTATTGAACAATTAAGAATGAATAAGAATTAAACAAAAGTATTGTCAAATTGCAAGCCTCAATTGTATTAACCAGAATAATATCAATACAACGTGTTTTCTATTCTTCAAGGATCTATCTATTTATAGACCTTGAGGCTCGTTCTAGATAAACTAGAATTCTACGTCTATCCTTATCTAAACATAAAATAAGGAAACTTTATCTAATTACAAAAGGAAATATAATCTAATTATAACTCTTAGATTATATATACAAGATATGATAAGTCTTCCGTGTCTTCCGTGCCTTTGACTTATTCCGTATCTTGACTTTGACTGTGACTTGATCCTGACTTTGTCCGTAGTAACCGTAGTAACTCTATCTACCGTAGTAACATGTTGAACAGCCGCATTAACTTGTCTTTGTGTTCTTCCGTAGTAACTTCATAACCATCAAACTGATTGTTTAAGTTACTTTCGTTTGTTTGTTAGAATTCATTGTTTATGGTTAAACTATATTGACTAAGTTATAACCCAACAATCTCCCCCTAACCTTGAACTTTTATGATTCATCAAAAGTACAAGTTTTCATGCTTCAACCGTATTAACTACTTTATTAACAAAGCAGTACTAACTATTACAACTACGGTTTACAAGTCAGTTTCCATCTTGTTCTTTTCCACTATTATTTGACACAAGATTTTCCAAATTAGTTCTTGAGCAATCAATGAATCTCCTGGTCCATTCAACTTCAATTCGACCAGTTCTTCTAATGTCTTCAAAGAATGTGGATAAGTATGACTTATCAAGTAGAATTCCCTTGATCCATGTTTTCTTATAATTGAGTATGCTTCACATCTTTCATACACAAACCAGTTAAGTACAGGATTATTAGGTCCTTCTTTCTTGAAAATTGAACTTGTTGGCTTGTATCCAGGTTCAAACAAACCGCACAGAACATCCATTGCTAGATCAGTACCAGGACATACTCCTTGTCTTCGTTGTGAGTATTTCCTTATGCCAATCTCATACATCTTCTCCAGATCATCTCTATCAAATTTCATAAAAACTGCATGAAAGGCTATAAGAATTGTCTTTGATTTATCAGCTCTTGTAACTTCATATTCAGTCTTCATATTTCCACCAATGTATTTCCAGTCAATGATCATTGGAGGCTTCACCTTTAATGGAGTATACTTCAATCCTTCAACAGGGTTGATGTATGCAGAGTAATTACCCCCTTGAGCAACACTTGGAGGACTTTGTTCCATCTCTTCAGGTTCAGGTTTGATGTCAGCAAATGGAATGTCTGGATCTTCTGTTTGAGAAGCAGTAGCAGCATCTTCACTCATCCTTCTTCTTTTAGCGTGAGGAATGAATTTGGATTTGCTTTTGACTCTTTTATGCTTCTTTTCTGGTTGTTCCACAGGAGGAACAGGTCTTGTGCCTGAAATATTTTTCCTGTTCTAAGGGCAGCTTCAAGTGCTTTTTCTTCATCCTTCTTCTTCTTCTCTTGAAGTTT
>CAJVGC010000065.1:57301540-57323364 GCA_910822075.1 Senecio squalidus | reverse complement strand
TCTCTACATCAGGAACATTCTCTTTCAATGTTCTTGATTATTTCCTGATTATTCTCCCATATTGAATACTTCATTTACTACACTCAAACCTCATTAAATAACCCCAATTTATTACGATGAATATTGATTCCCACGCCCGAGCCTTATCGGGGAAATCTCCCCGATAAGCTTAGGCGTTTGTTTCGTGTGCAGATTCTTATCTTGAAGACTATTATTTGAAGATTGTTCGTAGTATAAGCCCCCGTGGATTTTTACTTCAACAGTTACCTTTCTACATAATGTCACATTGTCTTTGGCTATGACACGATAATGTTTAATTATCTCAATTTTGCCACCACATAATGGTGGAGATTTTAAGTTGAAGGTCATGGTGATAAAGTCGAAGATCAAAGAAATTGTGTATGTGTGGTGGTGGGTAAGGGGGATGTTCCCAAAAAGCTTGGAAGTTCGAGAGGTCGTAGGTTGTTTTTGAACATGATGAAAAATAACCAAACCACTCAAAACTCAAAAGATTAGTATACAATGAAAGTTTAAAAAAAAATCAATAGTCTAAAGAAAAAAAGAAGAGAAAAACCATAGTTTTTTAGTTCAATCAATCTTGATCGAAGATCACTGCAAATATATGGTCTAGCAGAAAATCACGATCTTCTTGATTTAATCGTAAATCTCAATCAACCGATCCAATCTTAAATTACATAAAAACTACTAACATATTAACTTTGTAATTCAAATCCATATTAGTTGTAAAGTACTATTATTAGAAAATGAGTTTGAAAGTTAGAAATGAAACCTAAAGAGTTTTGGCCTTGATAACCTTAGTTTGATAAAAAAGTTAAAATTATGTAAAAAGAATAAGAATTAATATTAGGAAGATAATAAGCCGTACAATGTCTACCACGTCTATCGGTTACAATCTCCAACACCACACCACATGGATCCCACCTGTCATTTCCATTTTTATATCATTTTTATTATATATAACATCACCTATACATACACCCACCCCTGTATCTATCTCTATCTCTATCTCTATCTTTATCTATTCATCTCTCGCATAAAACACACTTGTTCCCCCAATTTCCCATTCATCACCCCTAGCTCAATTTCATTTCAACAAAATTTCTCAATTTCTCAATTCAATTTCAACAATAAATCAATCAATTTCCTTCAAATTCAATAATCAGTCGATTGATTGATTGATTGATTGATTGATCATCATGTCTCAATCGCAGTCGCAATCGCAATCGGATGAATCAGTTTCCGATAACGCCGGCGCCGGTGAGATTATGTTGTTTGGTGTACGAGTGAAGATTGATCCGATGAGGAAGAGTGTCAGTATGAATAATTTATCTCAATATGAACAGCCTGCAAATCGTGAATCGGTTAATAACAATCTCGATGTATCCGCTGCGGTTGCGGTTGCGGCGGATACCGGTTACGCCACCGCGGATGACGCCGTTCGCCACCAGTCTAACGGCGGCAGGGAGCGTAAGCGAGGTTAGATCTGAATTTACACTTTTTTTTGTTAATTTTAATTAATTCATAATTAGGTTTAATTTAATTTTATAATTTAGTATTTTATATATATATATATATATATATATATATATATATATATATATATATATATATATATATATATATATGATTACCTAATAGGGTTAGACATATTAAATTGGTAGATAAGGAGTAATTGTGTGTTTGTTTCGCCTTATTTAACGAACTTTTCAAAATTTATATAAGCTCGTAATAGTAAATTAAAATTTACATAAGCTCGTAATAGTAAATTATCCGAAACAAACACGTCCTAACATCAGTGATTCTGAACGAAGAATGTGAGCTAGGTGTTTTTCAAGTTTTGACTAATTACTTATGTAGGCTTTATTGAGTTTGAGTATTGATTTTTTTTTTTGGTTTTTGAAATGTATAGGAGTTCCATGGACTGAGGATGAACATAAGCTGTTCCTGCTAGGTTTACAGAAAGTTGGAAAAGGAGATTGGAGAGGGATTTCAAGGAATTTCGTTAAGACGAGAACACCTACACAAGTTGCAAGTCATGCTCAGAAATACTTTCTTCGCAGAAGTAACCTTAATCGCCGTCGTCGGAGATCAAGCCTATTCGATATCACTACTGATTCGGTGAGCTTTAACATGTGAAATTTGAACATATTATCTCCTGTTTTAGTCTTAGAGATTAATTAGTATTCTTGAATATGCGTAAAAGGGTGGTGGTTCAATAAGGGTGATAGGATTTGCTTATTTTAAAGTTAAAACTGCTTATCATGTAATAAACATTTGGAATTAAGCCAATAAACCCAAGCTATCCAAACACGACAAAAACTGATTATTTTCCGCAATAAGCCATTTAAAAAGCTATATCAAACACTCTCTAGAGCCGAGATGCCCTTTTAGATTGGAAGTATAAACTAAAATTTGATTTTTTATGAAAAACAAAAACTCAGAGTAACTTCTGTAGAATATGTATGAACATGGTTATTGCTTAATCATGACTATGAGTTTATATAAATCTAGAAAATGGCATTTCCAATATGAAAGAATGCAACTTACACCAATCAACTAACACTCTCTTATATAATTATTAGGTTTCCGCTATGCCAACAGAGCAAGTTAATGAAGAAAACAAGGGTCAAGCTATTCTAGAACCATCCATTCCTTCATCACAACAAGTCGAGCATCCGGTGGAAATGATGACATTTAACAATTCTAATCAAGTCAATATCATGTCAACACCACCTGGTCTCCCAATGCCCGTCTTTCCAACATCAAATTCATCAACAAGGATGGATCTTAATTTAAATCAGACCTACGAAACAGACCCATCACCAATATCTCTAAATCTTTCTCTATCGTTCGACCCAAATCGATCTTCCCAATATCAAGCAATCTCAGGGTTCAACACAGGAGAGAGCATGATCAGAGTTGCTTGACGTTTGAAAATCAGAGCGAAAAGTAATAATAAGAATAGGAGAAGTCAATCAGGTAATTAGTTATTGACTTAAAGTTAATTAATCCTTTTGTTTTTAAGTATCTATTTTATATTTTATAATTATAAATTATGATATGTATGGTGGTAATGTTTTTCTTATATTTGTTTTTGTAAGTGGAAAAAAAGAGTGAACTTAAATACAACACAAGTTCCAGTTTGTTTGGTTTTGGGAGTAAATGGTGGGGTTGGATAATGGATGGTTTTTATGACATTATGGGTCAAATATCTTTTAATGGATATCCCATGTGGTGTGTCAATTGATGTGTAGCCCCTTATGATATTTGTTGCCCTTATGATATTTGTTGCTTGCAATAATATAAATTCATTGTTGTTGGAGTGTGGGGTTTGTGATTTAACTCAAATTTAATGTCCATATTCACACACAATCCGGTTTTCTTCGGTCACTCAACCTTGGATCTCTTATACTTTTTATGAGAGTTTATTCAGATTCAAATTCGTTACCAGACCCGGAGATTTTGGTTGTGATTTTACTTTATTGGGTGAACCGTTTTAAACAAAAAGTTATGTGCAAGTAAAATGGTTGACATGGTCAAATGGGTAGAAAGCCGACAATGGATCGGATACGTCGAGCCGTATTCATAATCATATCCATTAATATTTTTGTAATCTATATCCATATCAATTCAAAAAATTCAAAAAAATTATTGGAAAAATATCCACTTAAAATTGTTCGAAACATATATGTTGTACAATAAAATAAATGAATCTCGTTTATCATAATTTAATGTTTGTCACATATTAATGTAGTAAATTTGGAAATAAGTACAAAATATTAAAGTATTAATTGTGACTAAGATGTATTATACGAAAACTATGTTATCATTTACTAATTTCTTAGATAAAGTAGAAGTTAACGTTTAGTTTTTTTTATTCTAAACGTATTATAAGGTAAATACTTATTGATAATTATGTATATATAGTTATTTCGGATAATAAATGGATCATCGATGTGATGATAAACCGTCATCTTCATTTATCAATATTCATATCCACCATAAACGGTCGATATCCATCTAATGGAATGTAAATTACCATCCCTAGTGGGTGGTGGTCCTCTGATTGTGAATGTAATTTAAGGTGATAAGAAAACATGGTGGGGTAAGAGGATAATGTTATCCTCTCTAGCTATCCATTGTGGATTACTTTTGAGTTATGACATCAAAATGGGGTGGTTGGTCATAAGCCACCCATGCTATCTTACTATTCTTTGCTTTTAGGTACATAACCTCGTCCTCATTGCCTTGATAAAAATAAAGGCACAAAACTTTGGTTACATCTGCTTCCTTGGTTTCGGAAAAGAATTATGTATCGAAGATGAGTTCGTAGCGTAGTTGAGGAGGGTCGAGCTCAAATATCTTAAATTATCTTATGGAACTTATATTATACTTGATCCATCAATCGTAAGAAGTGCTCATAATTTTAGGAATGTGTGAATAATGTTGCTATTGATAAGATATATCATGGATAGAATGAGAAATATGTCGAATTGTTACAGAGATAGTCATTCATACTTTCATAGGGTTGTAAACGATCGAACGTTTATTGAACAATTCGTGATTTGATTCATCGAGAAGTTTGTTTATTTATTAAACTCAAGTACACGAACAAACTTAAATAAATGAATGAACACATGTGACATGTAAGTTTATTTTCTAAACAAACGAACACGAATAACAAAATTTCTTCGTTTAATATGTTTGTGTTTGTTCATTTGTCCGGTTAAAGTTACGAACCATGTTCATGTTCATTCAGTTTGTTTACTGGCCTAGTCATTCATTTGGACAAACTGAAGAGAAGATTAATAGTTTTTAATTTTAAAACCGAGCAACCATAAAACAAACGTAAGTGGAAATGAATGGTTATAATGTCTTTACAAGAGTTATGTACTTATGTGCTAAACTAGGGTTAATTCGAGTGTTACGTACCTACGACATGAACTTAGTTTTGTTAAATTTAAACTTTAAATAATTCAGTCTAATAATATATGAGTTGAACAACTAAACTATGAGTTGTTGATTTGTGTCCCCGAGACAAAAAGTGTGGATTTTGTTTCAAAAAAAAAGTTTAGATTTATCGATTTTGTTTAAACTTGATAATAACTTATACTATATAAGATAAGAATCTTAACAAGAGTTTTTTCGTCTATATTATGGGTTTTAGATTTTATTAACATTTTAACCATTTCAAATGAATTCAATTGGTCAATTATCAAATATACCAACTTCTTGAAAGTATAAAAGATGTTTGATTAATTTGTGTATCGAGATGTGAACTTGAAGATGATCTTCCTCCATGATTCATGGGATCGTGTTTAACCTTAACCTTAACCGTATCAATTACTCCTCGTACTAACATCGTAGTTGCAAGTTTAATAATCTATACTTCGGTTTAAAATTCGAGATTCTATAAGCCAATCAAATTTCTAAAGACTCAACTTGCTTGTGATGAAAAAAATCGAGTCATAATAATTGATTAATCACTCAAAATATTTAGAAAGATGTACCTTAAAAGATATCGAATCACAAACTCACAATATTAAAAGTCGAAAGGGCTTCTTTGACTCTTGGGGGTCTAATATAGGCAGCCGATCCAAGATGGCTCCTTTGCCTAGTTGTGTTAACCTTTGCTTGAGCCTATGAACTCAAAAGAACAGACCCTACGTGAGCATGTAGAAACTAAGTCTTTAAAAGCCGATCCAACACATACACACAAAAGTAAACCGAAGCTTTTCATAGTTAGCGTATCATGTATCAATACATCCTTAGATCCACTAATATTAGACTTGATTCGCATGTTGATTCAAGATAGTGACGTTGGAGTGTATTAACATCGTCGATTATTTTTAAATCGGAAATTAGTTAAAGTTCAATAATGTCTACTTTTAAGTTAAGTTAGTTAAAGTGTAACCACACAAAACCGAACATTTAATTAGCTACACTCAAGAACAAGTGCAATCCTCGGAATAATCTCCATAAGTTGACCCCGTTGGAATATGCACTTGGTGCTCACCTCCATTGCTCTAGGTTTTCGCAATTAATATTATAAGTTTTCTACAAACACGATTATTAATTCAATTTATCATTTTGTCGAGCGTCTTTCCTAAAGAAAAAAAAAATAACAAAGTACAAATTATCGGTTTTTATTCCAAAACACGTACTTGGAATCCAGAGGTAAAGGAATTTGGACTCGTTTAGTTAAAAACGAGTCAATTTAGCTTTTATCATTAATTGTTAATTAAGAAAAATAAAATAAAAAATACTAATAGAAGCCTTTTTTTTATCATCATAACTAACACGTTAATGAAGATTTTTCTTAATGAAATGCAAGTGTTTACGAGTCCACCAAACCCGGCTGATTTTTATCAGCAACTCGAACCATGGTCTATTTCGCAACTTCCTTTATAATCTTCAAGGCTTCTACTTTTTCCAAAAACAGATACAAGAATCAATTTATCATATGGAATTTTAGCACTTGAAAGGTGACTGCTTTATTGAAGCCCAAAAGATATAATCTTTATTGAGTGGATTCCTTTAAAACATAATTTTGTTACAAAATAACCAAGTATAGAGCCACGGTAACAAAGTATGGATATTTATGGAGTGAGGTTTCGGTTAAGTTCTTTCCTAAAATGATTTATAAGACAAACTTTCAATAATAATAAATTTATAAACTTTTATATTTTGAACAAATCAGAATACTTTCCCAAACTGTCTCTGTTCCTTAAAAGTAACTGATTTTATAAAGTTTGAAAAAATCGTGATTATAAAATGGGTGTTGTTATGGAAACCCTCCCTATCTCCAAACCCTCCCTATTCTAGCCTACATTGTCACATCAACCCACATCAATCTATTTATTAATATTTTATTATTACTATTATAAATAACATTTTTACTATTATTATTATTTTTCTTTATTATTATTATTATTATTATTATTATTATTATTATTATTATTATTATTACCTTTTACGTTATATTTTTTACTATATTGTTTAAACTCACAACATATAACTTGGTATAATTATAGAGAATGTGTTTGACGTAATGTCTTATGCTACTTAAATTTTTCATATTTTTTCTACAAAAAGATGATAGAAACTTGTGTCTTATGACATATTATTATTTTATATTTATAGGGTTACATACTTTAAAGGGGTGTTTGTTTCATCTTATTAAACGGGCTTATGAGCTTATGTAATTTTTTATAAGTTCATAAGTCCATTTTTTCCGACTTTATGAGTTTATGAAGTTGAGATTATGACTTATTTAAAGTCATAAGTTCAACTTGATAAGCTCATAAGCCGGAAAAAATGGGCTTATGAGCTTATAAAATATTTTATAAGCTTATAAAAAATTTTATAAGCTTATAAAAAATTTTATAAGCTTATAAATTTTTTTATAAACTTATAAGCCGTTAAATAAGCCGAAACAAACACCCCATAAATCTAATAGACTCAAAGCCCATATGTCAAACTTTAACTAAATCTAATAGTCGCTTGAAGTTTGAGCACCGAAATCACGAAAACTCAACCTAGAGAATAAAACCGTAAAAGCTTTCGGGTTGTGAGGTTGACCCATTTAACCAAATGACCAACCCAAACCTAACCCGAAAAAAATTTGGGTTAGCAGGTTGACGGGTTAACGAGTTGATAGGTCGAGATTATACAACCTAACATATTAATTTTCGTGTCACTTTTAGGTCGGATTTCGTATCATATCGAGTATTACCACCCCTAAATGATAATGATGGTTTCATTTTGTCACTAACTCATTTTAAAATATATTGATGCAATTCTAAAATAAATGTAATATTATATTAATTTTTATATTATTGATACCTTTATATTAATTATCCTCCATTTTACTTCAAATGTTTTTATAAAAAAAATATTTAGGATATAAAAATGTTTTTATAAAAATGTTTATATAAAAATGTATTATTAAAAAAATTTATATAAAATATGTTAATGGTTTAATTAAATGTGTTAATAGTTAAATTAAAATGTCTTGATCCTTGTTTATTTAATTTTTATAGATGTTCAATACGCAAAATGAATTAAATGATTGGGCTCAAAATATAACTCGAAACCTAAGTTTTGTTATAAATCTTTGAGAAAAAGGTGGGCACAAATTCGACAAGATTTGTTTGAAGCTATAAATCTTAATAAGGATTTTTACACCAATATGTACTGTTTTTTATTATACGGAATATGTGAATAATATAAATGAATGTTGCATTTTAATATACAATATATTTTTTCGTTAAATTATGTACGATGTTTGTTATTATACGATACTTGAAAAATTAAAAAAAACTATAACAAAAAGACAAAAAGACAAAAAAACAAAAAAACATCACATCTATGACATATATGTCATAGATATGAAATAAAGTTATAGGGGGGGTTGGAATAGCCTATTAGGGGGGTGGGAATAACTTTTGCCAAATACATGTGTTTTCAAAAGTAGTTAAGTACATAATTTGTTTATTAAATCAACTAGATTATTGTCCCGCGATAACGCGGATAAATATAGACAAAAATAAAATCGTAAACTTTATGTTTATATTCACGTTAGAAAATATATGATGCACTGAATACAAAATCCATATGGGGTTTTTGAAGACGAATAACACCAAGAGAAGAGTAGGAGATACAAAAATTCACATGTAAATATGTAATAGATATGAGAAAAATTAACACCCAATTCTAAATTTAGTGAAAATGAGTAAAATGTAATAGAAGATTTTAATGGTTAAATATATGAGTAAACACCCAATCGAGTTGAAAGTTCAAGGCTGGTGGGACAAATAACACCATGGCAAGATATAAATGTGCAAAAGATATAGCTTTACCTTTATTCACGTGTTTAAATATTTTGTATTAGAAGATTTTAAAATAACTACAAGGTAAATTATAGTCGAAATGAAGCGATTATATAAGTAAGGATTAACAAAATGGGAAAAGAGACGTTTGTTTTTTTATTTAAGTGAAAATGGAATAAATAGAGAATGCACTTATATATTTTAAGAGGGTGTAAAATGAAAATTATATTTGCTGACATCATCAATATTATCTAACGACTGAAATGAAAGAAGCTAACCCATCTAAGGGGCCTTATTTCGCCATGTGGCATTTAAGGCCCCTCTTTTATTATATATTAAAGATAATGGAATACCTATATTACTTTGGAGCTCATGAGCAATAGATTAGCATAAAATGTCAACATAAACTACTTAGGTATATTATATTTAAGAGTTAATTACATAAATCATTCTTATGGTTTTCCTAAAATTACGGATTCCGTCCCTAAGTTTAAAACGTTACATAAATCGTCCACTTTTGAAAACTAATTACAGATTTCGTCACTAAAATGGATGTCCGTTAAAATTTTCCGTTAAAATCATCGCTAACTATTTACACATTTCGTTCCTAAAATGGATGTCCATTAGAAATTAGGTACGAAAAACGTAATTAGTTTCTAGAACTGGACGATTTATGCAACGTTTTAAACTTATGGACGAAATCTGTAATTTAAGATAAACCATAAGAACGATTTATATAAATAACTCTATATTTAATTAAGCTTCATTTTAACAATAATCAAAGTCTATATTCTTCTTACCAGACTAGAGATAGAAGCACATGTCTAAAAAAGGACATCTACAAATAAACCTTTTTCACCAAAGTTTTCTTAGGGCTAGTGGAATATCTTTTTCCTTAACAATTAAGTAGTTTAAAAGAATCAATATGTAATCCACTTTAAACCATACATATGAAACTTTAACTATACAAAAAGTAAAGAGAACACAAATTGTGACTTTCTTTTGTGTGCTTCTCGAGCCAATGACGTGCCGAAAAAGCTAGAAAAACAGATGCTCGATAAGATGTCGTCATGTTATATGTTAAAATTGTTTAGTTAAGTGAATTTTGCTCATTTGTCGTATTTTTTTTGTTGAAATTGGTAAAAATGATACAAGATACGGGTCTAGGTGTCCCGTATGTAAGTTGTTTTGAATGGATGACGTTAATGAAAAAAGTTCAAGAACTTATGTTGTGATTCAGAATCTGATTGATGATTATGATAATGTGGGATTTCCTATTTTTGTCTCAGAGTGCAAATTTTTAAATTGCGGTTTTAAGATTACAGGTTACTTAATTTTAGAGTTAATTACATAAATCGTCCCTATGGTTTTCTCCAAATTACGGATTTCGTCCCTAAATTT
Organism: Senecio squalidus; assembly: GCA_910822075.1. NCBI lineage: Eukaryota > Viridiplantae > Streptophyta > Magnoliopsida > Asterales > Asteraceae > Senecio > Senecio squalidus. The sequence goes on along the minus strand of CAJVGC010000065.1, from coordinate 57,313,111 downwards.
GAAATGTTGCATAAATCGTCCATTTTTTGAAACTAATTACGTTTTTCGTCCCTAATTTCTAACGGACATCCATTTTAGGGACGAAATGTGAAATTAGTTAGCTATAATTTTAACGGAAATTATTAACGGACATCCATTTTAGGGACGAAAAAGGTAATTAATTTCTAAAAGTGGACGAATTATGCAACGTTTTAAACTTAGGGACGAAATCCGTAATTTTAGGTAAACCATAGGGACGATTTATGTAATTAACTCTTAATTTTAACTAATGTAGTGTTAAATTGTTTTAAGAGAACTAGATGGCCAAAATGATTGGCACAAAAATTTGTTTCATAGAAAATTTTGGTGGGTCAATAATGCGGGGAGCTACTAAGGCTCAAGAGAGTTCAATCGAACCCGCTGAAGGGAAAAAAAAAATTATGATTTAATGTATTTTTAGCATAATTTGATATATGAACCTCCTGATTTTTTTTATTTTTTTTCACCTGGGTTTCCGACCCGCTATGAGAGCTGACTAATTCCAGAACGACCACTTGCTATGCAAACAAAATTTTAAAATTGAAACCGCTCGAAAGATTTTCTAGCTTGAAGTCATTGGTCACAACATCTGTATGAGAGTGAACTTCTGTGTACGGTCACTCTCTAAAGTTTTAGTACTTATACGTTTAAATTTTTCATTATCGAAGAACAAGTTATGACAAATTTGTTAATTTCACGTATGTTGTATTAATTTCTTGACTCCGTGGCTATTTGTAACCATTAGAAAAAAGTAAACAATTAATCTTCGCAACACAGCAGATAAAATTCAAGCCTAAAGTATAAATTAGGTATGACAAAAATGAGACAAATTAACAAACTCATGGAGTCTTATGAAAACAGGCTGATGTAATAGAGTCTGCATCATATTTCCATCATCGAAATCTTCTAATCTAGATCATATAACACCTAAAGCGTTCTTTTATAAAAGCAGCAACTCGATTGCTCTTATCTGCTTCATGCTTTTTCTTGCTCAATTAACTTGCAACATCTATAAAGTGTGTTTGATATATGCTAATAGAGTGTTTGTCGATGACTTATGCTTATCTGTTAATTATCAACGAGTAACTAAGAGTTCATTGAACGATTTTATACCTACTTATTCAACAAATAAATATTTTTTTAACAAGTTAACAAGCGAACTCAAACATCATAAAGAGAATAGAACATAACAAGGTTTTAACATTTTTCACTAATTTATTCACAAAAAGAGATTACATATTCTCTTATACGGAAAAAAAAACTCTTATACGAATAGAATAATAACGTGCAAACTTGAATTATTTATCCACTTTTTTTTGTATATAACTTAAAGCAGAATAATTTCAGCTAATTAGACATACTAGTATAAGCTACGCGCAGATGATTGCAACATAGTACGCGGCGGTGGAGGCAATATAAATTCATCAGAAGGATTTGTTCTCTCACTTGCAAAGTTTTTCTCGCGCACTTTCTTGATGAAATCCCACGCTTCATTATCTACACTTTCATCATCTTTAATCATGCTCATAGAAGACTTATTTGTGTCTCCTGGATGTATCAGATAAGAAACACTCGGCTCTTGTGATCTAAGGTTTTTTGGGTATCTAACCAAAGATGAACCACGGTTTAGTGTAGGTTGAGCCACTGGTTGTGGTTGTGCACGTGGCCTAAACCCGATTGTGGCTATGGATATGTAAGATACTTTCACTATGTTTGTCATCAACTTCATTGATTTCTCACAAATGGATGTATTGCTTCTACTTTTGTTGTTCATGGTGGCTCTTGATAAGTAAAAGAGCGACGTATATGTGTATATGTTATATGTGTTTGAGGGTTCGTACGTGTGGTGATTGGGAAGCAACAAACGAATGACTAGTCATTTTAATATATCTTGTTGCATTGCTAGTCGAATATTCTTTCCCAAAATCATATATTAGCAAAAAGAAAAAGAAAAAAGAATTTGTACTTTCTTCGTCCGCTTACATTTCTACATTTTACATTAATCTTTCTCCAGATTCGCGACAAACATTATTAGAAACGTAATTAATATACAAGTTTAGGGAAAAGATGGTTACATGATATGATATGTCATTAAGCATTGAGCTTATTACTTTATTAGTGATAAGACTTGTAGAATCTTGTGGTAATGTAGTTAAAGATATGGATTAGAAAGGTCTCGAGTTTTATTTATATGGTATACATATAAAGCAGTTCAAGTATTCCTTTTGTTTTATGCTTTCAGATTGTGTATCGATCACTCTTACTGATTGATGCTTCTCAATCCTTTTTTTTGTACGCTTTCATTTTGACACGTAGTTTACTAAACTTCTTTTCATTTATGACATCTACTATCGCGGACATAGCGGTGGAGCCAGATTATTAAAGATCTTTGATAGTTAAGGAACGTATTGCATAACAAGTAGCCATCTCGGATCTATTTTCATTTAGAGTTTTGATAAACATATCTTATCTTTGACGACTTATTATAAAATGTCTTAACCTATTAAATTAAAGTAATTAAACATAACAATAGTGGGTATGGATCGGTTATTACCCGAAACCAAAACAAATTAGTCTGGTTTTTTAACTTGAATATTTGCACCAATTGAGCCCATTAAATCAGCCAAACAAAAATTTGGGCTTTGGCCAGTAAAGAGCTAGCAAGAAATGTTTTAACCAACCAAATGTTAAACTTAAAAAAAATGCAAATGTTTTTCGGTACGTCCTGGTTATATGGTTTCGTTTTCTCAAGAAACCGAAGAAAAAAATAGAAAAAAAATCAAAACCGAACCTTCGATTTACGAAATACATTTTTAACAATAGCCAAGTAATGGAAAAGTTATTAGATCAAAATTTTTTAGGATTTTAACAAATGTATATCACAAACTTTCAATTGTAAATTGGGTATAAAAGGTATACCAGTTACCTTTTGAACTATTTACTTCTTGTAATAATGGCATTTTACTTTTGGTATATGTATAATGCAGATTACCATATTTGTTTTAAACATGGCAAATTGCACACTAAGAAAACAGGTCTTTTTATGTGAAAAATGTGATATTAAATAATCTTGGCTCCGGACTGTCATTTGTAAAAAAATATCAGAAATTATGAAAAGTTTTTGGGTCTTAATATGGCAATTATTTATTAAAAATTAATACTATTACACCAAAATATCAGTAAAGACAAAACTCAATTTAGTTTATTTCTTTAAATTAGATTATTTCATAAACCGTTGATGGTTAGACGAATAAATTACACTGTTTCAATCGTTTCGGTTTTATCTTTAATTAGAGTGGTGGTGTTATAAATTTTCGACAATCTTTTTATTTTTATTTTTTTATTTTGGTGGTTATTGAAATTGTAATGATAAATTCACAAGTTATATTGACAACAATTTGTTAAAATTTATAAAACAGAATTACTATAAAATGTATATATTACCTGACTTAGAAAGAAAACAAATCGAATATTAACAACTTTTACTTTTTTCCGTTTTTTGAAATAAAATGTGATAGTATTAAAATCACAGGTTGATAATACTAAAATCAAATTTGATTTTACTGTAAATCATATGTGATATTATTATGTATATAAAATATCAAAAATTGTGAGAATATAACACACATTATGTTAACTCTAAATATAAATTTTAAAACACAACAATGTTATATAATATATAACTATATGTACTAGGGAAAAAGTTGAATTTTGACAATAATTTACTTTTTTGTTTATGGCTAAATGTTGAAATTCGTAAGACAATATCACATGTGATTTTTATATTGAATGTGAATTTCAAAATATAAATATGTTATTTGATGTTTACTCAACTAGAATATATCCGAAAATCCAAAATTTTTTAAAAATATATTCTTTTTTTGTTTTTTTGTGTTATTTTTTGTTTGTTCCAAATTTTATTATACATTTTTTTAACCACAATATTTAATATTTACATATAATTATCTAAATATGTTATTAAATCACTAAAATATTTACATTTACCTATAAAATAACTATAAAAACTAAAAAAAAAATATATATTTTCGGATTTTCGGATAATCGGATATCCGAAATATCCGAAATTTCGAAATATCACTATCCGAATCCGAATCCGAAAAACCGGATATCCGAATTTTCGGATATCCGAAATTTCGGATATCCGAATTTTCGGATAATTTCGGATCGGATTTTCGGATTTTCGGATTCGGAGTTTCGGATACGGATATTTTGAACACCCCTAATCACATATGATTTACAGTATAATCACATGTGACTTTAGTATTATCACATGTGATTTTAATACTATCACATTTATATCAAAAAACGAAGAAAAAGAAAGTCGTCACAATTAAAATTTTCTTTTCTAAATTTATGTAATTTATACGTTTTACAGTAATTATATTTCATAAAATTTTACGTATTTGTGCTAATATTACATGTGATAGTATCGACTTATCGTCCTAATTTCAATACACAAAAAAAGCGTCGAAGTATATAACAACATTGATCTAGTTAAAGATAAAAACGATACGATCGCAGTGACGTATGTTTCGTCTAACGATTAACGGTTTGTGAGATAATTTAATTTTAAAAATAGAACAAAAAGTGTGGTTTGATTTTAATATTAGTCATTAAATTAAAATAACATGAATCATCAAAATTATGTCTTTTGATCATTAGAAAAATCATTTATATTAATTGACCATTTCTCATTCCATCTAATCTTATTATGTCAATATTTTTAAATTTTGAAATCTCGGCAATATCTTCTTAGGGCCTGTTTGGTTCGTGGAATTAGATGGAATTGGACGGAATTGGAATCTTAGATTCCAGTGACATGATGTTTGGTAAGCCCGGAATTGGAATTGGAATTGGTCAAACTCAGTCAAATTCTTTATTTATAGGAATTGAAGATTCCTTCCCAACTTGAAAGGAATGTTTAAACATTCCTTCGAATTCAAACTATAGTTTCTTTTCACCATTTTTTTTCAACCACATAACCGCAAACACACACACAACTACGATTTGGCTCAATTTTAGACTTTTTTTTGATCGTTTTTCTTCAATTTTCTTTCTCCTTTCATTCCAAATTCATGGTATGATCTATCCTATGCATTTAATTTCAATTAAATTGATTTAATTTGCTTAATTAGGGTTTATTGTAAATCGGGGATTTTTTTATTTCGAAAGTGTAGGTTGATTATTTGCATGATTACTTGTTAGGATTTGTTCTTGTATTGTTTAGAATGCTTACTTGTACGTCAATTTGCAGTTTCATCGGTTAAATTCACGGATTTGGGGAAGAACACAATTAGGGGTTCTTTGACCTAATCTGAATTTCATTCCATTCTGTCAACCAAACATGCTACAAATTTTTATAATTCAGATTCCAATTCCTCAGATTCCAATTCTTTTAACAAATTCCAATTCCTTATAAAAAAAATTGGGAGCCAAACGAACCCTTAAAGTTTTAAATAACTCGTGTTTAGACACATATTTTATCATAATTAGATTATTTTAAAATTATTAACTTGAAAACCTATTTTTAAGTATTAGTTAATTAGCTACAACTTCTACAAACGCGTTTTCATATATTTTTTCTTCATAACTGTAGTTTCCCTTACATATACTTTTTCTTCTTCTTTGTTATTTGACTTGAATACGGTCGGTATTCGGTATTTTAACACCATTTAAGCGGAAAAATTAAATAAGGATATGACAAACTTTCATTTAGTTGTTATTGTATATAACGAAATTTGAAAATTATGTTAACATAACAAACATTGAGTCCATTAATTTTTGAAATAAAAAAATTAACTTAGTTTTTAATATTAAATTGATTTGAAATATTTTTGTTGATGTTATATATACTAGTAAGTTACCCGCGCTTTGCAGCGGTAACGACAAATAGATAGTTAAATTTTTGGATAAACAATTTTTTTCACGTACATATTTTTCGCAATAATAATGCAAAGAGGGAATTTGTTAAATGTTTCACAATATTTTATAATATGTAAAAATCGAATAGCTTTGTCCTGTAAAACTCTCGATACTTACATTTGATGTGTATTTCGTCTGCATTTAAGATTTTGGCAGTCTTTACTAATAGTCTAATACATTTGTGTTGCCACGTGAAATCCCTATCGAAAAAACCACATATATTTATTCGAATGGTAAGTGAGCATTTAGGCAAAAACATACGTTTATGTTACTTTATTTAGTTAACAAAACAAACATGAATAAGATACTTTGTTCGATTAATTAAACGAACGAACATGAAGAAAGGTTTTGTTCGTTCATTTACATTCATGAACATTGATTTATATTTTCATGCATTTTATTCTTTTATTAATGCTAGTTTATTTTATACATTTTAAAAATACGTAACATAACAATATATTATTTAAAGTTAATTTTTTTTCTTGAAAAGCAATTAATTATAGATATGAAAATAAATATAAATATAAATGATTTATGTTTAGATTTAGAATAAGGTAATTATTTTTATAAATAATTTAGGTTGTATATATTTATTCGTATTCGTTTATGTAGGTTTAACATCCAAACGAACAAATTAAATTCCTAATAAACGACATTGGATACAAAATTGGTTTTAAAAATGTGTTCGTATTTGATTATTTGTTCGGTTAAATTTATTCAATCGAACACAAACAAGCCCCGTTTGTATTTGTTCGATTCATTTATAGTAGTACATTTGAGAATATGTATATTAATTATTGAAACTTTGTATGTTAGAGAAATTGTATTATTACTTATTCTTGACTCTAAATTTCAATAATTATGTTGTTTTATATTTGAAAAAGTTCTAAAAATATATTTAAGTCAATCTTTTACACGAGCCGAATTATTATAAGTAAAAGAAAATTATTATTAGCATTATTATTTTAGCATATATTTTATTTTTCTAAACATAAGTCGATTATTTATAAAAGAAAAAGTTTATAATTAGTAGTTTAGTACTATTATATTAGAATTTAATTTAAATTATTTTAATAGTTAACATAATTAGGTGTAAGGTAATTATCTAAATTGTAATATAAATTTTATTTGAATTTTAGTTTTGGTGAAATTATTAAATATGAAAAATCAAAAAATGAAATATTGGTTGATATTTGAATGTGTTAAATGTAAAATAAAGGGTATTTTAGTAATTTTTCTACTTAAATTTCAACAAAAAACCTCAAATGCTTTATATATAGTTAATATATATATATATATATAGTTAATATATATATATATATATATATATATATATATATATATATATATATATATATATAGTAATTGGATCGGGTAAGAACGACCCAAAGTATAGGAACGCTAAGAACCAATCTTGGCCGTCCGATTAAGGTCCTGATCAGTAGTAACCACATACTACTGATCAGTGGTAACCACTTACTACTGATCAGCACTGCGATGTTTGATATAAAATTTTTAATCGGACGACCAGAATATTGTTGCTGATCAGTAGTAATTGTTTTCTGCTCATCAGTAGTAAGTGGTTACTACTGATCAGCACCTTAATCGGACGGCCAACATTAGTTCTTAGCGTTCCTATACTTCGGGTCGTTCTTACCCGAACCTCACCCTATATATATATATATATATATATATATATAGATATATATTTATTTATTTATTTTTCAATAATAAATGTGACAACCGTCTTAAAACGAAAGTCGAGTTCATAAACTTTTAATCTCAAACGTTTACTTGATACTCGACATAACTTATCTTATGTGTTACGTTGTTACGTAAGCATAACTTATTGCTAAAGTTAAGCTCTTAGTAACTCAAGCAAAACTCTTAACGTAAGTTTTACGTTACATGACTTTTAATTGTGTGTGCCTCGGGATGGAAATCGAATCAATAAACGGACCCTAAATACCAATTAAACATATAATGAACTTGCTTAAGTTCATTGCAAAACAATCGAAAACTATAAACGAACGCAAATGCTTAACGATAACGCAAAATAAAAACGAAAAGACCAACAGTTGCAGTTGGCGTAACTATACGCCACGTAACTAATAGTTTCGCCACCAAACTAATGTGCAGCCACGTAACTACTAGTTACGCAACGTAAATAATAGTTACGCCACGTAACTAAGGGCAGACACGTAACTATTGGGAATAGTTACGCTGGCGTAACTAATTAGTTTCGTCGGCGTAACTAAAGGCAGACAACTTATGTGTTTTTTTGTTGTGAGTCACCTAAAAACGTGGCTAACTTCTTGGACACCTGTACTAAACGTGGCAAAGGCTTATTAACTCCAGAAATGACTCATCAAGAGTCATCCCTATATAAACACAAACCCTAATTCATAAACCTCTTTTACATACATTCATAACCAGCATATATACTTTGAAAGCTAAGAAACTAGTTATTTGGTAAGGTGTTTTCAAGAAGAAAGGTTATAAACAATGAAGAAATTGGTGTTTTTGGATTAAGCAAGAAAGAGTTTTGGGTAAGTAAAACTCTAGTAATCAAGATTTCAAGATCATTTTGAATATAATTTATACTAATTTCTTTTAATCTTTGTTAAACTTTCATATAGTTTGGTTAATAAGTATTATTACTAAAGTTATATAATCATATTTGTATGAAACTATCATTGATATGATATTTTGATTATATTGATTTGAAGACATGGATTAAAGTTACACAAAATTCTTATTATAAACATCTTTTGATCTTGTAATAATATACATATTGATGGTGATAATTTGTATATAAATGGTTATTAAACATATATATATATATATATATATATATATATATATATATATATATATATATATATATATATATATATATATATATATATATATATATATATATATATATATATATATATATATAATTTGATACTTAAATCATGTATATAAATTTATATTATGATTAATATTACTTAATAACATTAGATTAAAACTTGGTTAATTGGTATGTAAACATGTATAATTATGTTAATTCATGTTAAAAAGATGACTAGATTGTTATATATATAACTTAGTTTTATATTTGGTTAAAAAGGACTAAAAGTGTAAGCTTTTTGTAAAAATATATATAAAAGTATAACTTAAAAAGGACTTGGATTGTAAGGTGTTATAAAATATTGGATGAAAATGAAAACGTATTAATTTTGGACAATTTACGGACATATTGGACTCGAGACTAAAATATACGCACTTTTGGACAAAAATAAGTAAATAACGCTTAACATATCGAAATAAGACTAAAAAGTTATAAACAAATGAAACGTAACACTAATACGATATTGGTATTATAGGATTTCGTTGATTCGGTTTCTACTTGACGCAAGTTTCGACACACACCGACTATTTATTACAAGTGAGTTACAAACCCCTCTTTTAAACGATTTATACATTTTTAAGGGAAAATACGAGTATTCAAAGGGTATTGTTTAAATGCTATTTTACGATTGTTATCGTAAACTTATTCTATAAGCGTTATATGCTAGTTTGCATACTTATAACGAGATACTTTTATGCTTGAAACTCATACTTTATACATGGATTGTATACGCATAAACACTTAAACTAAAACATATTTTAGCATTGTTGAATGTTTTGCCAACATGCTGTGAACACTCTAGAAACTTATACTTTTATACTTATTGTTTTACACATGTGGATTGTTCCACAGCTGAGGTAATGACAGTGATACAACTAAAATTCCCGACACTTCCAAGTGACATTAGTTGCTATTAATCCCTCTGGAAAGGACCGTTAGTAATATGTGGATAGCGCTATTAGGGTAGTGAGACCCTCACAACAACGTCAAATAACGATTGTGCACTATTATTAATTGGGTAGGCTTTGAGGCTTAGCAACGAAACATTGTGAAACACTAGGATCGTCACATAGTCGTACATTATGTGGTCGATGCCTACATACTTTATATGACACGTTACCTGGTTGGGTACAACGCACATATGTAAACTTATATACTTATACTTTATATGCCACGTTACCTGTTTGGTACAACGCACATATGTAAACTTTTATACTTATACTTTATATGCCACGTCACCTGTTTGGTACAACGCGCATATGTAAACTTTTATACTTATACTTTATATGTCACGTTACCTGTTTGGTACAACGCGCATATACTAAACTTTATATACTTATACTTTATGCCACGTTACCTAGTTTGGTACAACGCGCATAAACTAAACCTATATGCTTATTCTTTACGCAAACGTTATGTGCGTCAAAATTCTATATGTTTATACTTACTTGAAACATATGCCACGTTACTTAGTTTGGTACAACGCGCATATGCAAAGCTTATATACTCATACTTTACGCAAACATTTTATGCGTCAAAAACTTTATATGCTTTTACTACACATTGAGCTCACCAACTACGATTCTCGTAGTTGACATTTTACTCGTATCTTCAGAGAACGAGTAAGTGATTGAAGATGCTCATTGTTGGATTGCTTTCGCGGGTTTGCTAGAGACTTCAAGAATAGAGAATGGTTTAAGTGGTTTGGATGTGAATGTTTATTTAGAATTCGATATGTAAACTTAAACATAATACTTTTATATAAATCAAATGTTGGTTTTATATATGTAAATTTGGTATATAGCTATATACTTGTGCAAATAACAATCTCGCTCTTCACATGTCGTATTTTCGCTTTAGCGGGGTGTAACAATAAATATATTTTTGATATAATCAATTAGTGTGCTTTAATGTTGATATAACAAACAAGCTTAAGCCATGGACATACATGTATATTACGAGAAAAAAAACTTAAAGAAAATATTACTATATTTTAATAATTAACGTGATTTTAAGATAACTTTACAATATTAAAACCTTAAATTTTATTATATTAAAAGATAACATTCTATACAATTTTCTCATATAAAACTATCTTTAATCTTTAATAAAAGAGGAACCTTAAATACTACATGTTAAAGTAAGAACCCTTCGATGAGTTAACTTCTTTTATTTCAACCGTTAGATCAAATTGATGATGTCATCAAAGATTATTTTTATTTTACACATTTTTTCAATAAATAATTACATTCTCTATTTAATTCACATATCCACTGAAAAAACAAAATTCTAATTTATTTATAAAGTCACTCAATTTGGACTATGATTTACCTTATTGTAACTTTTAAATTCTCCTAATAAAAAATATCAAAACATGTGTATAAACGTAAATGTGTAAAATCTCCTAATAAAAAAATATCAAAACATGTGTATAAACGTAAAGGTTAATATGTTATTATAACTATAAACAACATGCGTATAAACGTATATATATATATATATATATATATATATATATATATATATATATATATATATATATATATATATATATATATATATATATATATATATATATGTTATTATATGTATAACATTGTTTTTTTCATAATAACTTAACATCTAAATAAACATGAAGTTTACGATTCAAGTTTTTATCTTTATTTGCGCTATCGTGGGACAATAACCTAATAAATGTAGATAAGCATCATCGT
>CAJVGC010000065.1:57088369-57301440 GCA_910822075.1 Senecio squalidus | reverse complement strand
AAAAACCACCAAGCCATGTCACTCGGGTGGGGGAAAATAGATTGTTCCCCACCCCCTCCGGAATACGTACCAAACTGCACCTGGTCACTAGGACCACTCTGATGCGGATGCTGCTGCTGAGACTGCGGGGGATAGTAGAATCCGCCCTGACGATGTGCTGGAATGAAGATATCGGTGGAGCATAGGTCGGAAAAACCTGACCCATACTCTGAGCCTCTCGCTGCGCCCACTGATCCATGTAGGGCTGATAACGCTCCTGATGATAGTCACACGAGCCAGCTGAGAACCCATCATCCTCTGATCCTCATAATAGTAATCCTGGAATCGCTGTTGAGATGTCTGCATCGCAGTCAACTGTCGAGATAGAGCCTCCATAGATATGGTCACTCGGCTCATCATCTGACTCCGCATCTGGCGCAGCATCTGGCCATCACCAGCAGCATTAGGCCCACTTCCAATCAAGTTCCCATATGCGATCAAGCACTGAATATTCTTCAAAGCAAGTAACATCCAACGTACGAACCCGGCTACTGCACCAACTGTAGCATCCAACTGCTCCCTATCAGCCACCCCTAACTGAAAGGCTAAATGGCATATAAAGCGCCACCACATACTGCCCCATCTCCTTACCATAGCCCTGGTGTAAAAGTAAAGTGCCAAACATCTGGCAGGATTGCACGGACGGCCGAGCTAGAAATACAGTAGAGATAAAATAGATCCTTGCTGGGTACATTATTCGGACAGTTTGCTCTAGCCGAAATGGACTCAACAATCGCCCGGAACAGTATCCGGTGCATCGGGTTTAGCATGACTGCCTGTTTAATACCCTTATGATAATCCTCGGTGTACTAATCTCATACTGTCGCCAAAAGACCCAGCGCTCATCCCAGCAGGCCAAGTCGCTAACCCTGAGTAAAACTTACTCCCTAAAACTTCCTCATGGCAACCCCAAACTGAGCATAGGACCATTGTAATTGTCCGTCCGCCCCAGTCGAAATGTCATCACCGACTCGGTGGTAGAACCCATAGCTGTATTCAAACGAAACTGCAATAAAATTCTTCCACTAATCCCTGATAAACCCCAGACCTGATTGCAAAAAGTCGCTTCCAATCCGCGGTCAGAAGCTCCTCTAACTCAGCCTTAAAACGCAATCTCTCAACAATTCCCCAATCTAACGTCCGATGTCCAATCATATGCTTCTGTCGAAGCGCTTCCAAGGTAATTTTCGGCTCATACTTTGCGGGTATATCCATGGGATTTCGCTCCGCCTGTGGTGGCACATTTCTGCTACTTCGTGATTTCTTAGCTACACGTGGTCGACTCATCTACAAAACAAAGTCACATATACAAAAAAAGAATACAAATGTTAAACAACAAACTTTACATTAAAACTTCAGTCCCGTTCCATATTCCCCACATAATACCAAATAAATGAGTATTGCCGAAAATACTAAAAATAAATTTCAAACTAAGTTTAAAATTTCAAGTTTAACATAATCAATTTAAGCAATCAAACTAGACGAAATCATAGTATCAAATTAACCATTAACCAATTCAAATTGTTAAAAAATTTTCAACCCCCCCATACTAGTGCAAACTTAGGGGTGAAAATTTTCAAGCAAACAATGCAATTTAATTGTTAAAATCACTTATCTAGGCTTCCTTTTACTTCCTAAACTCATAGAAACTCAATACAACAAAACCCCCAAATCAATTTCAAAATTCTAAACCTAGGGTTCATAAGCCAAAATCCTAATTAATTGGTTCTAAAGCAATAATCATAGCAACAAATCCATATAGAATCAAAGAATTGAATAATTAAAACAATAGAAACTAACCTTGAATTGTTAAGCAAAAATTGAAAAAGTTGAAGAAATTCGTATTTGCTGTGTGTAGTCTCGGTTTGGATAAGAAAGAAATAATTATTGGAATTGTTGATTTGGCCCAGGCCCCGCGGGACGGGCGTCACACCGTGAGGGACGGGCGTCCCTCGCCCAAAACGGACGGGCGTCCCAGTATTAGAACGGGCGTCCCGCGCTGTGACGGGTGTTCTCGTTTCGGGACGGGGGGTTCCAGTACGCTTGTTTTTTGTGCAAATTTTGGAACGGGAGTCCCCAAATAGGGGACGGGCGTCCCCCATATCTGACCTTTTTTTTTTTTTTTTTTTGAATGAAAACGAATACTCAAAGAAACAAAAACTTAAAAACTAAAAGACATAAACGGAAGACGTACCTTAATCGTGACACGTGTACTTCCAAAATAAAAAGAAAAAATATACAAGTTACCTCGGGTTGCCTCCCGCAAGCCCTAAATTTATCAGTCGAGTCGTTAGCTAGACTCGTGTTCCCGTTTCTTACTTGTCAATGGCATAAAAGCCATCCTCAGCTAACTCCACATGCTCCTCGTCCTCCTCATGATATAACTTCAGTCTGAACCCCTCCACAACTCCACATACCCCGAAGCATAAGCTTGCCTCACAATATATGGACCTTTCCATTTTGCCTTGAGCTTTGGTGCCTTAAACTTGTACTTCATCTCAAACATCAACACCTTGTCACCCGCTTTGAACTCTTTAGGTCTGATGTGTCTATCGTGCCAAGCTTTCGTCCTTTCCTTGTAAAGTCTTGAATTATCGTAAGCTTGCAACCTCATCTCATCCAACTCATGCAACTGCAAAAATCTCTTTTCACCTGCTAAGATCAAATCCAAGTTGCAATTTTGCAAAGCCCAGTACGCTTTGTGTTCAATCTCTAAAGGTAAATGGCAAGTTTTTCCATAAAGTAACCGATATGGTGTAGTACCAATCGGTGTTTTATATGCAGTCCTGAATGCCCATAAAGCATCATCTAACTTTTTAGCCCAAACCTTAGGATTGTTATTAACCGTTTTCTCTAAAATTCTTTTTAAAGCTCGGTTTGTGTTTTCCACTTGGCCACTTGTTTGCGGGTGATAAGAAGTAGAGAATCTATGAGTGACCCCATACTTCTTAAGCACCTTAGCAAGTTGGTGATTCGCGAAATGACTTCCACGATCACTGATTAAGGCCTTAGGAACACCAAACCTACTAAATAGTTTTTTAAGAAAATCAATTACCACATTAGCGTTATTCGTTGGTAAGCCTTTGCCTCCGCCCATTTTGACACATAATCAACAGCAACCAAGATATATAGATATTTATGGGAAGGAGGAAAAGGTCCCATAAAATCAATACCCCAAATGTCAAATACCTCACATACCTGAATACCTTGTTGAGGCATTTCATCCCGTTTCGAGAGGTTACCTTGACGTTGACAAGCATCACAAGTCTGAACCAATGTTTGTGCTTCCTTGAATATTGTCGGCCAATAAAATCCTGCATCAAACACTTTCTTCCCTGTAGTCGATGGTCCATAATGTCCACCAGTCGGTCCATGGTGACATTCATCCAAAATTCTCCGTGTTTCCTCTCCAGCTACACACCTGCGGATCATCCCATCTGCACACATTCTAAACAAATACGGTTTATCCCAAAAATAGTTCTTCACATCAGAAAAGAATTTCTTCCTTTGCTGATGTGTCAAACCTTTTCGCATAACACCTGCAACAATATAATTAGCAATGTCTGCGTACCATGGATCATCAAGTACATCCGAATCATCATCTATCCTAAACAAATGCTCCTCGGGAAAAGTATCTCCTATATCAGTTTCCCTAAGTTCCTCAAGTTCCGGATTTTCTAATCGACTTAAATGGTCAGCAGCTAAGTTTTCAGCACCCTTCTTATCCTTAATCTCTATGTCAAATTCTTGCAAAAGAAGAATCCAACGAATGAGTCTAGGCTTAGCATCCTGTTTAGAAAACAAATACCTAAGGGCCGAATGATCAGTAAACACTATAGTCTTGCTTAACACTAAATAAGGACGAAACTTATCAAAAGCAAAGACTACTGCTAACAACTCCTTCTCTGTGGTGGTGTAATTCTGTTGGGCGCTATTGAGTGTTTTACTAGCAAAGTAAATGGGTTGAAAATGATTTCCTGCCCGTTGTCCTAACACAGCACCTAAAGCAAAATCACTAGCATCACACATTAATTCAAAAGGTAGATTCCAATTAGGTGAAACCATAATAGGTGAATGGGTCAGTCTATCCTTAAGAATATCAAAAGCATTTAAACAATCTTGATTAAATTCAAAAGGAACATCCTTCTCCAAAAGCCTAGTCATGGGACGAGTGATCTTAGAAAAATCCTTAATAAACCTACGGTAAAAACCCGCATGTCCAAGGAAACTCCTAACAGATTTAACATTGGTCGGTGGAGGCAACTTAGCTATAACATCAATCTTAGCTTTGTCTACTTCCCTACCTAAACTAGACACCTTATGTCCTAACACAATCCCTTCTTTAACCATAAAATGACATTTTTCCCAGTTTAGCACAAGATGCGCCGCTTCGCACCTTTCCAACATTTTATCTAGGTTAATCAAACAAGAATCAAATGAATTCCCAAAAACAGAAAAATCATCCATGAAAACTTCCATGGAAGTTTCAATCATATCCTGAAAAATTGCCAACATACATCTCTGAAACGTAGCAGGAGCATTACATAAACCGAAAGGCATCCTACGATAGGCATAAGTACCAAAAGGACATGTAAAAGTGGTTTTTTCTTGGTCTTCAGGGTCAATGGGAATTTGAAAATAACCGGAAAATCCATCTAAAAAGCAGAAATATTCGTTTCCGGCCAATCTTTCAAGCATTTGGTCCATAAAGGGTAACGGGAAGTGGTCTTTACGTGTTGCATCATTCAATTTCCTATAATCTATACACACACGCCATCCTGTCACTGTCCTAGTGGGAACTAACTCATTTCTTTCATTGGTCACCACAGTCATCCCCCCTTTCTTCGGTACACAATGTACCGGACTCACCCAAGGACTGTCAGATATGGGGTAAATAATACCCGCATCAAGGAGTTTGACAATTTCTTTCTTAACTACATCTTTCATATTAGGATTAAGCCGTCTCTGTCTTTGAACTACAGGTTTAACATCATCTAAGAAATTAATCTTATGTTTACAGAAATGAGGGCTTATTCCGGGTATGTCAGATGTTCTCCAAGCAAAAGCTTTCCTATGGGCTTTCAACACAGTCATCAAACGAGATTTCTCATCATCCGAAAGTGATGATGAGATTATAACAGGAAGTAAAGATGTACCTTCGAGAAAAGCATATTCCAAATGCGCGGGCAATGGTTTAAGCTCAACATCCTTTGGAGGATTCTCGATAGAAGTCTTTATCTTCTCTTCCTCATCCATTTTGATCTCCTCATGACTCTCCTCAACAATTGCATCCTCTTCAACATCCAAAGCTAACATCTCCTCTATCTCTGCAATAGTGACATCTCCGTAATCACTAATCCCCTTCAAAGCTTCTTCATCTCCTTCAAGCAATTCCTGTAATTCTAATAACATCAATTCGAAAACATGTATCATCATAAGAATAAGAATGCTTTAAAGCTCGATCTACAGTAAAAATAATCCTTTCCTCATCAACCCCCAAAGAAATTTTCCCATCCTTAACACGAATGATAGCATCCGCGGTATGTAGAAATGGTCTACCTAAAATCAAAGGTACTTTGCTATCCTCCTCCATTTCTAAGATGACAAAATCAACGGGAAACACAAATTGACCTACTTTCACTCGCATATTTTCAGCTATACCTAAAGGGTATTGGTATGAACGGTCGGCGAGTCTAATAGCCATACGAGTAGGTTTTAATGCCCCTAAATCCAATTTAACATACAATGAATAAGGCATAAGATTAATACTAGCTCCTAAATCAGCTAATGCCTCACAAGTTATTGCTTTACTCAAAGTACATGAAATTAGAAAACTCCCTGGGTCTCCTAACTTTGGTGGAAGCTGATTTTGAATAAGTGCTGAGCACTCTGCATTTAAAAACGTGGCTTTAGCTTCCTCCAACTTCCCTTTTCCAGTTACAAGCTCCTTGATAAATTTGGCGTAATTTGGCATTCCTGAAATCAAGTCAACCAAAGGAACATTAATATGCACAGATTTAATCATATCAACAAATTTACCATATTGTTCCTGCATCTTCTCCTTCCTCAAACGTTGAGGAAAGGGAACTTTCGCCTTGTATGCTTTCAGTTGAGGTGACACAGCTGGTTTAGATTGAGCAGCTGGTGTAACTTCCGGTTCCTCTTCTTCATCATTCTCATCCACTTCAACATTAGATTCCTGCACAACTGGACTAGTAGCACCTGCAAAATCATTAGTATTACCATAGACTCTACCAGACCTTGTAGACACCGCATTCACATGCTCGTTTCGATTGTTAGGAGGTTGAGATTTTGGCCCTCCAGTCTGCCAAAATGGTTGTTGCCTTGGGTTCTGTTGTGTGTTACTTGGCAACTGACCACTAGGCCTAGCAGCATGTTGATCACTTAGTCTCTCCAATCTCTTCTCCAAATCACTAAGTGCTGCTTGTTGATTCCTTTGTCCTTGCTCCAATTTCTCATTAAGGACCTTAAACTGGGTGGTTGTTGCTTCATTTTTCGCTGACTGGGTTTGAATGAAACTTTTCATCATGTCCTTCAAACTGAGATCCTCTTCTTCCTGTTTTTGACCAGATGATCCTGACTGCTGTTGATTCTGGTTGCTGTTCTGATACTGATTCTGGTTATTCCTTGGGTACCTGTTTTGAGAATTTCCAGAATTGTTAGCATTAAAATTATTATAACCAGAATTAGAATTACCCGAATTACGGTTATGAAAACCGGTTCTCTGAAATGCTCATTGGTACTGATTTTGCGCAAATTTCACATCCTCACTTTCTGCTTCTCGTCTAACATCACAATCTTCAGTGTAGTGCAATCCCCCACAGTAGTCACAACCATTTGCCATCACACTCATATCCTTCCCAACTCTACTAAACTGACTCTCTATCCTCGAAAAATTATTATCCATTTTACTAGATAAAGCTTTGATCTCAGCCATCATCTCTGTGTTTCCACCACTGCTCTCAGCACTAGCAACTACCTTCTTTCCTCCTCTTTCTCGACCAAACTGATTCTGTTCTCTAGATAAATCCATCAACAACTGATCATCCAACATCTTGGTCGCATCGTTAATGGATTTGTACTGAAAACTTCCTCCTCCAGCTAGATTTAATTCCCCCTGCGATTTCTTGTCCAATCCAAAGAAGAAAATATCAATAATCTGCCCTTTATCTAATCCATGCCCATGACAACCCCTGAGCATATCCTTAAGCCTACTCCAAGCTTCAACAATGGTTTCTCCGTCACCTTGCCTAAATCCCCGAATATCGTTCAATAAGCTTCTTGCCAAAGATGATGGAAAAAACCTGGAAACAAATTCTTCCCTCATTTTCGCCCATGTATCAATTGAGTTTTCCGGTAACTCTTCAAACCAGGTGAGTGCCTCTCCCGTGAGAGACGAAAATTAACTTGACATTATCTTCCCTTCCTGCCCCGTATTTGAACATTTCGCATAATTTGACATATTTCGCCACATGAGAATGTGGATCTTTTCTCATCCTTCCGTCAAAGTAATTATCCTGGATCATCTTTAGATGATGACCCTTCACTGAAAAATCATTTCCCATGTCTGGGGTACGAATCGCCGAACCCGGTGTTGGCGGTACTACCCTAGCTCTCTGATGCATCGGTACATCATTTGGATCAGCCATCTCAACTACTATCTCTACTTCTGAATCTGAACTGCTTAAATCCTCCGTTTCTAACTTAACTGGTGATGGTGGTGTAGTGTTTGGTTTCTTGTTGCGCCTTTTCTTTGAAAATCCTGGATTAGACTGTGGACTTTTAAGCGGTAACCCAGAAGCCCTTGTGTTCATCCACTACCTGAACTCTCTAAAAAAAACACAAATAAAAACCGTCAATAGCACCTGATAAACAATTAAAATAACTTTCAAGTAATTAATACCTAAAAGGATCGAATCAAAAATTATTAATTAAAAATCAAAAACTACAGTCCCCGGCAGCGGCGCCAAAAACTTGATGTGCGAAATCTAGTCTATTTTAAAAACAAGAAATACTTACGACTCGACTACACAATCTTAGGCAGTGGACCTAATCAAGTATAGTATAGTTTTAGGTAAATCAGGTTCGTTCGCAGGGACTGTTGGTTGAAATCTAATTAATAATTAATAAAACAAGAAGTGGGTTTTGTGACCGAATTGTCACGGTGCTTAAACTACTAAAACTTAAGAACTAATTGATTCAGATGAATCACTGAAAAGATTTTGGTTTGTAACAATTGATAAAAAATACATTCACTTGGACTTGATCACAATTACTACGGTTATCACTTAATTACTAACAAAGTTGAACTACTTAAAAGGTATTTAACTTGAACTCTCGTTTCCGATTAAAACTTTAATCATCTCATGTATAGTTACCACTCTCGTGTATAATTTCTACGTTTGACAACTAAGCAATAAGTACCTAAGCCGATTTTATGATTTAATCTTATAAAGCTTTCTCTCGAATAGCTTCTTAATTAACTAAACCGATCTCTCTTAATCTAGTTAACTAACAACCACAATCACGTTTTTATTGTTTAAATCTTTAATACTAGTTCCTCTCGAATACTAATATCTTTAAACTAATTATAGACCGATTAGTTATTTAATAAACTATTTTGTAATGTCACGAGTTCCTCTCGAATACCTATGATGAATTACTAACAGTTTACATAAAAGATTAAACAATATTCAAAAACTGATTACAATTGGTTTTTCGATTAAACATAAAATCCAATTCAACATATTCGTAATTAAACAATAACCTACATAATTGATCACATCATCCAAGTGAACGTTAAGAAATTTAGCTACTCATAATAATAAAAACGCAACACAATTGAATTGAATGAAACATCTTTATATCAAAAGTAATAACGAAAAGGATTAAAGTACCAATGATCCGAATGCTTAAAACAACGAAATTAACGAGTCTGACAATACCAAAATACTCCAAAAATTCGTGGTCCAAAGCTAGGGTTTCAATACTCCAATACTATGCGTATGATAATGATTATTATAAAAATAAACCTAAAAACTGTTTTATTAAACGTCAACAGCAGCTGCAGATTGAAATGCCCCGCGGGACGGGCGTCCTGGCCTGGGGACGGGCGTCCCTCGGCCAATTTCCAGATACTTCGTTTTGCTGCTCGTTTCTGCCTTATTACTCGTAACCGGTTGCTTCTAGTCTCAAAGTATAACGGGAATACACCATTGACCCGTTTTCTTCACTTTCAGCTCCAATTATATCTCTTCTTCTCCAGAACTTCGGCTAATACCTGTATAACATTTTAGTACCAAAATTGCCCGAAATTCCCAACATCCGTTATGAATTAAACTTTAAAAAGACAAATATCGCATATAATAATATGATTAAAATATGCGATATCAGGGACAACCCCTCGAAATCTTGAAGCCGATATACAAGAAGAAATCCTCTTAAGGAACCTAGTGTGATGAAGAACATTAGTTCAAAATTCTGAAAAAGATTTATTGATGAAGATAATTTAGTAACTTCAGATGAAATTCAAGATCCTTGTGGATATCCTACAATAGATCAAAATATGAAAACTACCGCAAAAGACTTGGACGTCATTCAAGATCGAATACTTTGAAGGTTTGGAATTACATTATGTCGCTTAAGGTATATGATTTCAAATTATTTATTTCAAAAAATATGCCAATTAATTTCAAAAACTTACTTTAATTTAATTTTGTTTAAAAATTAATTATCTCAAAAAATATTAATGTATTAAATGGATAAATTACACCATTGCAACGAGTTTCAAATTCTCTTTCTATAGAGTACCCACTTGATATATTTTAGACGAAATTTTTTTTGCGGGTTTTTTGATTTGTTTTGTAATTTTATATTATAAAATCACATTTTTATTACATGCGATATTAGTATATAACATGTATTTTTTTGTGTTTTCTTTTTTATTTTAGTTCAATATACATTATATAGCGTATTTACGTTTTGAAATTCCAATTTAATATATAAATCACATGTGATATTACCCTGCGAATTTCAACATTTGGCTATACCCGAAAAAATAAAAAGTCGTAAAAATTTGAACTTTTTTCCGAGTTTATATAAGTTATACATTATATAACATTATTGTTTTTTAAAATGCATATTTAGAGTTAAAATTATGTGTGCTATTGTTATACGAGGTTTTGAAAGTTACAAACATAGTAATATTACATGTGACTTTAGTATTATCACATGTGATTTTAATACTATCACATTTATATCAAAAACGAAGGAAAAAAAAGTCGTCACAATTCAATTTTTTTCTTCTAAATTTAGATAATTTATACGTTTTACAGTAATTAGATTTCATAAAATTTTACGTGTTGGTGCTAATATTACATGTGATAGTATCGACTTATCGTCATAATTTCAATACACAAAAAAAAAAGCGTCGAAGTATATAACAACACTGATCTAGTTAAAGATAAAAACGATACAATCGCAATGAGGTATGTTTCGTCTAACGATTAACGTTTTGTGAGATAATTTAATTTTAAAAATAGAGCAAAAAGCGTGGTTTGGTTTTAATATTAGTCATTAAATTAAAATAACACGAATCACCAAAATTGTGTCTTTTGATCCTTAGAAAAATCGTTTGTGTTAATTGATCATTTCTCATTCCATCTAATCGTATTATGTCAATATTTTTAAATTTTTAAATCTCAGCAATATCTTCTTAAAGTTTTAAGTAACTCGTGTTTAGACACATATTTTATCATAATCAGATTATTTTAAAATAATTAACTTGAAAACCTATTTTTAAGTATTAATTAATTAGTTACAACTTCTACAAACGCGTGTTCATATTATTTTTTTCTTCATAACAGTAGTTTCCCTTAAATATAATTTTTTCTTCTTTGTTATTTGATTTAAGTACGACCGGTATTCGGTATTTTAACACCATTTAAGCGGAAAAATTAAATAAGGATATGACGAACTTTCATTTAGTTGTTATCGTATATAATGAAATTTGAAAATTATGTTAACATAACAAACATTGAGTCCATTAATTTTAGAAATAGAAAATTAAAAATTGAATTAATTTGAAATATTTTTGTTGATGTTATATATATATATATATATATATATATATATATATATATATATATATATATATATATATATATATATATATATATATATATATATATATATATATATAGGGTGGGGTTCAAAAGGGATCTATAATTCTCTAGAGATCCACGAATCTACTTGCTAACAATACATTATTCCCTTAATATTTTATTTTCTTCAAATTCACATGTGATTTTTTTGTAAAAAATTGAAATCACATGTGATTTTCAAAAACCAAAATTTTAAAATCACACGTGAATATTATTTTTTGTCGAAAATCACATGTGATTTTCAAAAACCAAAATTTATAAATTTTAAAGTCACACTTGAAAAATTTGTTTTTCGAAAATCACATGTGATTTTATAAGTAAAATAGTTTGTAGGTTAAAAATCACATGTGATTTTGGTAAAAAATAATCAATAATTTTTTAAAATCAAACGTGATTTTACCCGTAAACGATTTGTATAGAAAATCACATGTGATTTTTAAAAAGTAAGGTTGAAAATCAAATGTGATTTTCGGAAAAAAAAAATAAAAAATAAAAAATAAATAAATAAAAAGGTAAAAGAAAAAAGTAAAAAAAAAATTTAGAAAAAAAAACAAAAAAACAAAAATATAAGAAAAAATGGATGGTTAGGAAGAAATCACTGGATATATATATATATATATATATATATATATATATATATATATATATATATATATATATATATTATATTTATTTATTTCTCAATAATAAATATATTTTTGATATAATCAATTAGTGTGCTTTAATGTTGGTATAACAAACAAGCTTAAGATACAGGAAAAAAAAACTTAAAGAAGATATTACTATATTTTAATAATTAACGTGATTTTAAGATAACTTTACAAAATTAAAACCTTAAATTTTCTCATATAAAACTATAAATGTAGATAACCATCACTATACAAAGAAAGCTTATTTTGGTTCCTAAAATGAAATTAAAATAGCAAAGTGGACAGTAGGAAAACAGGTCTTTTTAGGTGTTAATTTTTATTTTTGAAGAATCCTGCTAAGACTGCCATTTCACCATTTATTTCCTTATTTTTAAAATAATACTAATAATCAAACACATACAAATAGCTTACTGAAAAATGGTTTTTGTCTTATATGATATTTATAAATCCACATTTTGATGAATATAGCTAAATTGAATTAAGAATCACTTTATAATAGCTTAATTGAATTGATATTGATATTACACAAATACAATTAGGAAAATGTTAGATATGACCCTTAAAGTTATGATCAAAAATAATTAAACGGTTAAATTATAAATACTAAAGACTGATTATACACATTCGGTTGATGATTTTTTTACGGTTTATTTTTATGATTAGAGTATATATAAGTTTATAACTATAATTTATATTTTATCCACTCTCGAAAACTATATGGTTTGCAAACTCTAGAAGTTTATAAAATGAATGTTTTAGAATTTAGAGACGATAAATATAATTAGCCTTTTTAAGTTACAAGTTTTATTTTAACAATTTTCACTTACTTTTCCTACCAATGGAATTATAAAAACAGAACAAATGTCACCCTGCAAATAAAAACACACACACATAGCTTGCAGTTTTTTACACTAAACTAAAAAACCTCCATCAATGACGACCATAAGAACTCAAACATTCATACCGGAAACCTGGAAACAAGCAGCAGAAGTAATCGCGTACGACTCCATCACCTCACCACCTCCTGTTTGCGTTGTTTGCGGTCCTCCAAACACAGGAAAATCAACATTTTCCCGTCATCTTCTCAATGTTCTCGTTCACCGGTATTATAGACAACTAACTCAAAAAACGTTCACATTTTTCGTTAGGAAATTTGTTATTTTTTATAGGTTATTGATTTTTGAGTTATATTGTGATATAATATAGATACAAAAAAGTTGCGTATTTGGATACTGATGTAGGACAGACTGAGTTTACGCCTCTCGGGTGTTTATCGCTTACGTTGATTAATGAAGTTACTGAAGGTAATATTCCTGTATAGTTTTAGTCTTTTTGTGTTTCGAAGTATTTGATTATTTGAATGTGTTTTGATTTTTGTTTAATTTATATATCAGATCTTGCCGTTCCTTGTTTAAAAACGCCCGAGAGGTATGGATGATTTTATTCATTTTGTATGTGTTACGTATAACTATAAATGGCTTAAACGCGTTTTTACACGAAAGTGCATAATTTTCTATAGCTAAACACATTGTTAAATTTTCCTTTCTTGGAAAAATGAAATGTATATAACTCTAAAGTAGAAAAAATTGGATGAACACTCCCTCTTAATATAGTAAGTCCTTTTGAAATAAGAAATTCTCAATTTTTATTTCTTACTTAATAAGAATTTGTGTACATAGATTGTACATAATTAATTGAAATGTTTCCTCCATAACAAAAATATTGTGATAAAACTTAAAAAACGGTTAAAATAAGATAAATACAGTAGATACTTATTTTAAGTTACTAAAATGTCAATTATGTCCTTCGTTTAAACTACTATTATTTTAAAAATGTGTAATCCCTAATTAATGATGACATTTAATTAGGGACAAATAGGAAATTTAGTAAGTTATTACTCCTATTATATGAAAATAACAAGGTTTTGAATTGTCCGCATTTCACTGCGGGATAAAATCACTTTTTAGAACATATTTTATCGATATCCTTCATGGTAAAAAGTATTTTCATGAGCTTTCAAGTAACATTAATCTTTTCAAAATATATAGAATTTTTTTTCTAACTCTTGACTAAAAAAATATAAATATATATAATTTTTTCTAACTCTTGATTGAAAAATATTAGGCATTATATCACATAAACAGTTGTAATGTAAATTTTTAAGATATGTTATTTCTATAATCTTAATTGTTCTTCATAACTTGGATGTGGAAATTTAATTAAGATTTAATAAATAAATAATATGTAAAAGTAAATTTTAAATGATATAAACAAATACTATTTTGTTCGGATTTAATAAATATAAGCACTATAAAAAGATAAATATAAAATAAAAGCTTTATTAAAAATTGTGGGTGTTGCTAATAATAAAAAATCATCATAAAAAACTTATAATAAAACTTTCTTTTTAAATCGACTAATTATTTAAATTAACCCTTTAAATGAAGTCTATTTGGTAATTGAGTATAAGGTATAATATGGAACGGACGGAGTAATTGAACTTATAATAAAACTTTCTTTTTAAATCGGCTAATTATTTAAACTTTCTTTGTATGTTATGCATCTCTACAGAAGCTTCTTCTTTGGTGATACTAGTGCGCGAAGTAACCCAAACCGTTATCAGGCATACATTCATGCGTTGTATGATTACTATCACGAAAAATATCAACAAACTGATGTTAAAGTTGGGGTGCCCTTGATTGTCAACACTACTGGTTGGATTGAAGGTACACTTAACTACGTCTTTTTGTCGTTCTTTTTCTAGTTGTATTGTTGAGTTTCAGTATAATTAACGAGATTTCACTTAGGTACTGGATTTGATATACTCGTGGCAATGTTGAAACACATTGCTCCTACTCAAGTGGTTAAAATCTGTGCGGAAAGAAAGAATCTGCCAAGTGGACTGTTTTGGTTAGACGAAGAAGCTGACCATGACGAAGTAACAATACTTGAGATTGATTCAGATGGCCATAATGCCGTTAAGAAACAGTAAGTTTGGTGTTTGCGTATTTATAATTATGTTCATTTGTTATGAAATAGATGTGAACTTTACATTATGAAAATGATACTGTTAATGTAAACAGGGCAAAGGCACAGATTGATGCACGTTTTCTGCGTGATCTTCGTGTGTTGGCCTATTTTAGAACATGCTTTCCAACTACGATGAGTTTGACCACAACCGAGGAGCTTGATCATGGATTGGCGGTTCTTCCTCCTTATGAACTTCTCATTTCTACAGTCACTATGAAGCCACTTTATCCCGAGGTTTCCCATTTTAAAAAAAGAAAATTTATTAACATATATACTTCTACAACTCGTAAAATTATTTATAATGTTTCGCAATTGGGACTAATGTGCTAAACATGATTAAAAAAATCTATGTTATTACAAAAACAATAAAAAAAAAATAAGGTTAGGAAACGATTTAGGATAGTTATAGATAAAACATAACCCAGATTAAACCATTTATACGTAAATGGGTCGATATTACTATATCAGAAGATTTATAGGTGAATCCGCAAATGAGTCGATATTCCTAATTATATCTGTTGCACATTCATTATATCAGGATACACGAACTGAAACCATCTACGGTTCAAATAGTGTTATTGTTGGATTAGCTGTTAGCTCATCAACATCTGAAGATTTGCCACGATGTGTTGGACTTGGTATGAATATGTAGATCAGTGTTTTAAAAACTTAATCGCATAACAGATTAAATTGCTTGTCTAAGAGAATACTTACTTATGAATCAGGAATTGTGAGGGGAGTCGACACTTGGGGAAAGATTCTCTATTTGATTACACCGGTTCCACAAGACATACTCGTGGATGTTGATCTCTTGCTACACGGTCTGATCAAAATTCCTGCTTGTTTACCGCAGGTAAAAAGAGTTTACGCCCATTTTGTGTAGTAAAAATATTGTCTTGTGCATTGTCTGTGTACCTACTTCGAAAAGAAAGGTTCTTGTTTAAAAGTGCGTAAAATTTAACCTAGGCAGAAAATATGCAATCCCAAACATGCTTTTATGCTACATTGCTTGTATGAAAACTCTCCTCTTTCAAATTCGCCCTGATTTCTTCTCTTGTGCTTTTGTTTTCAGGTGCAGGCACGCGTGACTTCAAATAATATTCCTATAAGGCACTGATCTACAACGATATTCGCCACATATATAGGAATATATTATTATGAACTCCAAGATTTGCGTTTTATAATTTCTTAGAACTTCTATTATATTGTCGAACTTCATTAAAGCGCCTTTACTTTTGGCTAGTATTGGCAAAACCGCACTCTTATTGTTATAAGATATGCAAAATCGTTATAACATTATTATTATTATTATGATTTCGCTATCTTGCTGTATATATGGTTCTGCTGTTATATATCCTAGCAAGTAGCAATGATCTGTTTCGGATGGGTTTCTTATAAGGAAAACGAAGACGATACCATAATCGTGGTTTTAGTAATATTACTAAGAATGCAAATTTAATTGACAAATGATAATGTTGAAATAATCAAATAATAATGTTGGTAACAATATTGTATGATTGACCGTTAATTCAGTTAACCCAAAACATGGAAAACTCACTTAAGTAGATCTTGATCTACATTACTACACCCATTTGCTCTTTCTTTTTCGACATCTTTGGTTCATGATTTCTTGCCTCGAGACGCAACAATGTCGAAAAGAACATTTCGGATGTTCGTGGAGGAAGAACTTGGCGAATTTCCACATTTCGTAGTAGGAGCGGTACTCGAATGGCTCTTAATTGCTTCCCTTTTCATTGATGGTTTCCTCGCGTTTTTCGCATACAAATTTGCAACAATCTTTCAGTTAGACCCACCGTGTGTCCTTTGCACACGAATCGACCAATCCCTAGCAGGTACAAACCCGAGTTCTTACTATAATAACTCGATATGTGAATCTCACAAAAAGGACATATCTTCATTAGCTTATTGTCATGTACATAGAAAATTGTCGGATATCCGAACCATGTGTGACGGTTGTCTACTTTCGTTTCAAACCGAAAAAGAGTCAGATTGTAACGATAGTAAAAAGTCCAGTGATCAAAACGAAAGAAACGTCTCCAAAAGTGGTGACCGGAAGTTGAAACTGAAACCAGTGAAAACGGGGAAAGAAACGAGTGATAATATTTTTGAGATTGAGATGAGTAAGTGTTCTTGTTGTGGTGATTTGTTTAAAGCGAGAAGTTCGTCTAAAGCTTTTGTTAGGAGTCCATCGAACCTTCGTTCATCGTTTGCACCATGTTTGTCTCCTAGAGCACCTTTAACACCGATTGGATGGAGACATGATGATGCAAAGAATGTCGAATTGCCTCACATTAGATACACGGAGCTCAAGTTTATATCTGATAACGAACCAGATGTGCCCGAAGATGACTTTGTAATCGCCACAGATTCAAAAAGTGAGTTGTTTTTTTTTTCTTTCTATTTTTCATCAGATAAAAATCCTTTTCAACGACGTCTAGTATTTTTGTTTACCCAATATCTATGAAATGTTTATATTGAACGATAACTTTGTGATTTGATACATGTAGTAGTTAAAGAAGACATAAAATCTGCAACAACCCCGTTGCTACCGCTTTCAGAAGAACTAAACGACGAACCTTGTCAAACCCCAAGTTACGGAAAGGGAAACAAGTTCTTTGGTGTACCACTTGCAGATTCTACAAACACTCCACGGTTTACAAACAAGCTAACAAAAAAAGTCCCATTAGAAAAACCCGATTTAGTTTCTGAGTCTTACGAAGAAATACCTATAGGAGGCGATTCCATTGTTCATCATTTGAAAAGACAAGTCCGTTCAGATAAAAGAATACTTATGGTGTTATATCAAGAACTTAATGAAGAAAGAAATGCTTCTGCCAGTGCAGCGAATAATACAATGGCTATGATTACACGATTGCAAGCTGAGAAAGCGTCTATTGAAATGGAAGCTTTGCAGTATCAGAGAATGATGGAAGAGCAAGCGGAGTATGATCAAGAAGCTATTCAGATATTAAAAGATATGCTTATTCAGAAGGAGAAAGATCTTAAGGTTATGGGAGGGGATCTCGAGACTTATAGAGAGAAATATGGGGAGATTAAGAAAGAAGAACGTGTTGAACGTAAGGGTGATGGTGGTGAACGTGAGATGGAAAGTTCGCTAGAAAAAGAGGAAGGTAAAGGAGGTGTTAAAAATGGTTCATCGTTAGATTTTAAAAATGAAAGATCACAGATTTCGGGTATGTTGAATAATATAGAGAATCTTATGCAATCATCATCGGATGCAGGGGATCGTGAAGATAAAGATAAAGGTAGTTGTCGCACACATTTCTTTTTCTCATTAGTAAGTCGTTTTACTAAAAGAACAAGTCTATGTAGCTGTCTAGTTAAACCTCGTTTAGAAAATCAAGTATCAAAATATTACTCAATCGCGCTAATTTCCATTTAACGTGAATTAACAGGCAAAGAAAAGAAGGCGACCCTTGAAAAAGAGATGTCGATGATTAAGGAGAGAATGAGTGTGATTGAAGCAGACAGCGGATACCTTAAAAACACTACAATGACATTCCAAAAGGGCGATAAGAGAGCTGACCTTCTTAAAGAGATAGCTCAAAAACTCCGAAAGCTCAGGACATAAAGGTGGATAAACCTGAGAATATAACAATTCGGTTAATTATTACAGGCCAGAACTTACCATTTAACAGTTTGAATACTGTATCTAGACAAGTTGCGGCCAAGTTAATAATGTTTTAAACAATGGTGGCAATTTCGACCCATTTACTTAAAAATGGGTGTATCAAGGTATGTTTTATCTCTAACGGGTTACTTTACAAGAAAACAGGTAACGGTTAGAAAGTTGTTCAAAGTGTACTTTTAATACATAAATTCCACTGAATTATGCTAGGCATAAATATAGATTATAATGGAAATAACTTAATTTTTTGTAATTATATTTAACACGAAACTATTTAAAGTTTTAAACTTTTAAAACTAAGGGCAAAAAGTGTTTCAAGCGTGCCTCCGTTTTGACCCGATACCCAACCACGACACCACTATCTCCTCAAATCAAGATACAAGATACGAGAGAGGAAATGCCAGAACTGTATTTTGAACTAGGAACAACTATTTTCCAAGGATTCTCAATATCCATAACTTTTGTATTTTCCCCCGAATGTTGACAATCTTGTTTCGGTTTGTTGATAAAAAGGAACTAATAAAGTAGTCCATATAGAAAGAAAGGACTTGTATATATAGTAGTAGAATTCCAATTCATAAACATTAAGATGCTTGCTTCCATATAAATGGCCCAAATTCAGTCCGTATATTAAACAAAAAAAAAAAGGCGAATGCGAACAGGATCTAACATTACAGCTTTTCGAAGAACAATACAGGGACTGATGACTTAGGCCAGGGAGTTAAAGGAAATAATCTGAAACGAAACAAAACAAGGAAAAACAACCACTCAAATTTGTCTTTAAATCGCAAGAAATAGAGGGCTCACTCTCTCTCTACAAAAGGAAAACTATAACAACATAGAAAGGCGGAAGATGAAATATTATCAAACACCAATTTACAAGAAGTAATCTGGAGTTCTCCGTGCAGCATCAGGTTCAACCTGGCGAGGGGCAGGGTCAAATTGTAAGAAATTTTGATCCATCTTTTCTCCAATCTCAAGTATCGCAGCCATATTTCCACATCTATAGCAATAGTTTGGTGCACTAAAAACCGTTACAACATTGTTCTCCTGCCAAAATCAAATTGATCTTTTCAGTTTTTATTATTTTTTGACCCGTTAAAAAGTAAATTAGTTATAATTTGATGTTACAAACCTGAGACCAATTGTAACCTTCCATTACAAGTTGGTGAGCCCTAGAAATAAGAGAGAGACCATTTGTATGGTTAAATTGCGCGGCTATATCTTGCCCAAAAGTGTACCCAGCTCCACGAGGAGAAATTCCCCAACCACAACGGTCATCAGGATCAGACCATAAAAGGTCACACATTGGCCCCTCGTGAGGTACCTAAGATCCAACAAAACAAGGGAAGAGAAAATTATGATTAACATCTTAACTGTTGATCACATGGGGTAATCAGATAAGCAGAAAAACACAATTTATGTACTGACCTCTTGTATGCGATCTAAAGCACGGATGTTATCTAGTGTATCCAAAGACGGAGACAAACCACCATGAAGACAGAAAACCTGGAATCGGATAGATTTTGGGTAATAAAGTGATATAATATTAAGCAAAAAAACAATGCAAAGCTAAGAATGTAAAGCGAGATAGATATTCAAACCTGACTCTCAATAAGGGCAGTGAGAGGTAGATAATCAAAGAGGTCAGTAAAATGTTTCCATACATTTGCATTTCCGTACTTCCTTAAGCACTCGTCATAAAATCCATACCTGAAAGGAGACATAAAGTTAGAGAAAAGCCAGTATGTAACCCGTAAAATAAGAAAAAATAGTCTTATCTTCTTCCTAAACTCTAACGTAAGAATTTTGACATAGATAGGTTCATCAGTGAATTTTTAAAAAGAAAACTAGAGGTCACACTAGGGAGATTGTGAGCGTGAAACGACAAACTAAATAAGCAATGTCCAAGTTACAAAAATTCTTAGCAAGTTAAAAGGGCCCTCTAAAAGTAACCCTCTCCATCCTTAATAAACACAACATTTGACTTGTCCAGAGTTACAAGTGAAATGCACCGCAACAAATAATCAGAACCCAAAAGTGACCATTTAATAACGACAACATGAAAGGCAAATAACTTATATAGACCCGAAAAACAACACTCTCAGCTTGTCAAGTGGTTTATTACTTTAAACAACAGAACTTGATGCTAAAGTTGGAAGGTATGGAGAGGAAGGATATTGCAATATGAGGTCACGATGGAGTAAAAACAAAGGCAGCAGGTATCGAAGTTGCAAAAGAGAGCATGATACATACGATATTAGCACTTTAGCAAACTTTTGCATTTACTTATAATGTCCGTATTAACATAAGCTATTCTTCTCTCGTTATTCTATTTAGCAAAAACTTAAGCTTGTTCATTTTAGCCTTTGTTTTCAACTTAGCAGACTCTGAAGTTTCACCACGTTATATCAAGAAGCCAAAACGTCTAATTTTGCCTCCATGTTTGGCGATCTCGCATATGGTTTATAAAATGAAACCTTAAAATAAACTTAACTGTGTGGCTTCTGATGCAACTTTACTACATTACCACGTCTTAGTTCATACAGCTCATACACATAGCATAAAGCGCTATGGCACTGTTAATTACCAAAAACCAAAACTAAATTTTCTAGTTACAACAAAAATGAAAAGATATAAAAACCGAGGACTCACACTTGAGTAATTTGCCTGCTCTCGTGATTTCCTCTAAGAATAGTAATCCTATCTCTATACCGAACTTTCAACGCCACAAGTAACGAAACCGTCTCCACCGAATAATATCCTCGATCTACACAAATCAATCAACAACACCTAAATCAAACTAATCAAACTTAACCTAATCAACAATAATAGCTACAATTAACACAAAAAAAATTAACAACAATTACCAACATAATCTCCCATAAACAAGTAATTAGTATCCGGACAACTTCCACCGATACGAAACAGCTCAAGCAGATCATGAAACTGTCCATGAATATCGCCGCAAACAGTCACCGGACATTTCACCGGCTGCACGTTCCATTCCTCGATTAAAATAGCTCTAGCTTGATCACACAACGTTCTCACTTCCGATTCCGGCAACGGTTTGCAATCCATCAAGTGCTCGATCTGACGATCTAGATCCGATTGTAACGGCATTTTTGATGAATTTTTTTGGTTAGGTCTTGAAGAGATTTTTATGGATGAGGTGAAACGGAGCTCCGGTCAAGGTTCGGACATGGCGGCCGCCGGCGGGAGATATTTTATTTTAGGTTTTGGAGAATGAGAGGGGGGAGTTTTGGATTTTCTTATTTTATGGGGGTGGTTGGTTAAACTACTTTTTAGATTTGGTCCTTGTATTTATTTAATCTTTCACTTTTTGCTCAAGATTTATGTTATTTTTATTTTTAATGTAAGTAATTTAAGTAGGTGTTTAATATATCCGATTAGGTCGCATACATTTAAGGGGGTCGTTGTTTTTTAGCTTGGATAAGGGATTATGAACTTATTAACTTTCGGATTATGTTTCTTAAATCCTAAATTTTATGGCTTATTTATGAGTTTATTATTACTCCCTTCGTCTCATAATAAATGTCTACTTTCAACTTTTTAAGTCTTTTTTTTCAACTTTGACCTTAAATATATTTATTTCTGTTAGAGTAAATTACACCGTTGGTCCCTATATTTGTATCGAAATCACTAGTTTGAGGCTTTTTTTTAAAATAATTACATCAAGCGTCCCCATTGTTGTAATTCTATAACGTCGATAGTCCTTTTTCTGACAGTTCGCAACTGAAAAGACCGAAATACCCTTTTCCAAATAATTTATTTTCTTTTTCAATTTCTTTAATATTTTGAGATAATTTTAAAAAAAAGAAAAAATTAATAATTATTTCTCTCTCTTCCTCATCTCTCTCTCCATCACTCTTTTTTTTTCTCCATCAAAACTTTCACCTCCCTCTTTCTTTACTTCCATTTTTTCCGACAAACCCACCTACCCCCTAACCCTATTATTCATCAAATTCAAGCATCACCATAGCCATGGGCTCCCAAGAAGAGGATCACATCGCCACCGTCTACACCGAAGATCTCGACGAAGACGACAACAGACAATCCGACGACGAAATCGAAGAAGAAGACGATTTCACCTCCTCCGGCGTCGGCGAAGTCACAATCGCCGCCGCCGGTCTTCCAACAACCTCCTCCGCAACCATCTTTGCTACACCGACTACAATCACTCCGGTAAATATCTCTCCTATTTCTCGATCCGACGTCGTTTTAGAAAATCAAAAGAGAAAGTATACCGTTAGATGAATCTAGAAGACTGTTTCAACGGTTATGGACTGATGAAGATGAAATTGAACTGTTACAAGGCTTCCTTGATTATAATAATCAACGAATTGTTAATAATCACCCCTCAAGACTGAAATTGAACTGTTACAAGACTGATGAAGATGAAATTGAACTCTTTGTATGTTTGGAAATCGTATGGTGTCTATGATGAATTTCTAAATTTTGATAGATTAATATGGTGTAACTTGGATGAAATTTTGTAGATCCAGAGAGAAGAGACAAATGAGAGAAGAGAGAGAGAATACTTTTACTTTTTATTTTTTATTGTATTAGAATATTAAAGAAATTGTAAAAGAAAATAATTTTTATGGAAAAGGGTATTTCTGTCTTTTCAGTTGTGAATTGTCAGAAAAAGGACCACTGATGTAATAGAATTACAACAATGGGGACGCTTGGTGTAATTCTTTTAAAAAAAACCTCAAACTAGTGATTTCGATACAAACATAAGGACCAACGGTGTAATTTACTCTTTCTGTTATATAATAGATGTTGAAAATTATAAGAATGAAAAATAAATTTAAAACCCAATTCATTCATATATTTTACATTAAATATTATATAGCACAAAAAAGTATAATTAAAGTCAAAGTTACGAAAAGAAAGACCTCAAAATCTGATTGTTGACACTTAATTTAAGACAAATGAGGTATTTATTATGACTAAATAAATATTAATAAGTTCATAAGTTCTTAAAATGAGTCATACAATTCGGACTTATTAAACATAAGTCTAAAGTTAATAAGCCCATAAACTTTTATATAAAATCAAACAACACCTTATAAATTAAAGACTTGTTAGAA
Organism: Senecio squalidus; assembly: GCA_910822075.1. Classification (NCBI taxonomy): domain Eukaryota; kingdom Viridiplantae; phylum Streptophyta; class Magnoliopsida; order Asterales; family Asteraceae; genus Senecio; species Senecio squalidus. The sequence goes on along the minus strand of CAJVGC010000065.1, from coordinate 57,277,751 downwards.
AAACCTCTTTGTTTAAGTTACTAACTTGTTGTTAGTAATTCAAATTATGAAACTTGGATTTGGTAATGACTTGGTTTTCAGAAATTACATTTAACAAAAAAAAATTATATTTTCAGAAGTATCACAACGGAAAACGTTAATAAAACGTGATTAGCGGTTCGTAAAATTATTCATTAATCAAACCATTCGTTACGTTAAAACTCACATCATTTTATATTTAAACATTAATCATTTGGCAATGATAAACAGTTTGGGACATCAATCTACCTCATAGTAATCCCGTCTCACCAAGCACGTCTAAAGCCACCTACGAGCAAAAGACACATTTGAGAAAAGAGTATCAGCTAAAGCTGGTGAGACAATAGGATAATACTAAAGACTACTTTGTAAGCAGATATATATATATATATATATATATATATATATATATATATATATAACAATAATCAATTCCAAATCAATGCATATAATTTTTGTAACGACCCAATATTGTAAAAAGGACTAAAGATGTAATAAGTTTTGGATTAGACTACTTTTGTAATGAATTTAATACTTTGGGTTAAAAACGTCATTATGCAAAGTTAAGGGTTTAAATTGTAAAAGTTAAATAAAAATTTGAATTGTTTATAAATAGAAAGCAGTAGAAGAGATGAGAAGCATAAGAATTCGATTTATGTGTGTCTAAGTGTGAAACGAAAGAAAAAGGAAAACGAAAACCGTAAATCGTATTCGACCGATTCGTTAAGCGTTAAAACACCGAATAATCAAGCGAAGCATACCGTTGGACTCCTGGAATTGTGAAGATCATTTTGGTGTAACCGAAAGTTGATTTCGTGAAGGTCGGTTCGGATCGTATCGAAACCTGGATTAAAACGAGAGGTATAACGTGTTTCTTACGTTAATATGTTATGTTTATTTCGTTTGCTATTGTTTAAAAGTGTTTTGATTGAGGTTGGGTAAGCTGAATAAACCTGCAAGTATGGAGGTTTTAAGCTCAAGGATGAAGACGAAACAGTTGGTCACTTGGTCCAACCAGCGGTTGGAGGTGTCTTGCGTAACATTTTATTTCGTTAACCTGTTACGCCAAGTTTTTACGTAGATATTGGTGTTACGTTAAGGTGTTACGCAACAGTTGTTACGTTAAAGTGTTAAAGTGTTGCACAAGGGTGTGTTAAAGTGTTGCGCAAGGGTGAACTCCCAACCGACGGTTGGAGTTGCTCAGCCGGCGGTTGAGTTCTCTGATAGGAAATTCGTAGAATTTATTTTCCCGTTATTCGTTTATGATTAGAAGTTGATATTATAGTCTTAACGGTTATTTTTTAATCGGGTTGTTCGTAGTATCGCTTGCTTGTTTGTGTGTTGTTTACCAAAGACTTGGAGGTGAGTACAATATGTTTTTGTAAAACCGAGCATTATGACAAAATGACGTTGAAACAATAAAAGAATATTTTTAAGTGGTTTTCCTGATCAAATATTGATAAAACCAATACAAGATAACTTGTTTTATGAAAATGAGTAGTTGAGACTACTCGTGTTCGGTTTAATGTACATTGCGATGAAGTACACTCTCGTTTAATTTTATGTGTTATATAATTGTTATTGTTGTTATTTATGTTATGAATTATAAGGAATGCCTTAGTTTTGCATAAGATAACTTTGATTGATTACGGGTAGTATAAGTGCTCGTAGATATGTGTTGGCGAAACCTAGTACCATTAACTAGGAGCCAAGTGCTAGCAATAAAAGATGGCTGCGAGGAATTCTAGACCTCCCTTGCAACACGAGGTATTGGGACGTGATCCCATACTGGAGTGATGTCTGACTAATAAGATGTATCATCCGGGAACATCGCGTGGGAGTGGGGAGGTGTAATAAGTTGAAACACCGTGGAACCCTCCTTAACGAAACGCATTGATTTGCAAAGTCGAAGTAATGAAAGCTTATATTTCGGGTTATTATAAAGATTGGGAGTCGCGCCGCCCAATGCTTATAATAATATGCATAAATGGGTGAGTAGCGAATGGAGTAATAACCCTAGGGTATAAGAGGGACCCTATTATGATAAACACTTAGGGCATGATAAACCCTTGTGAACTTATAGTTGATCATTGAATTAGTATGAATTTGAATTGTGAAGTTATTCATACGTAATGTTGATGATTGTTTATATACCTACTCATGAGATTGTGGATATAGATTGGGTTAGTAAAGACAAACTACTTTTATTTATAAATAGTCTTTACTAATATTATTGTCTCACTAGCTTAACGTTGATATTTTTTTTTCCAAATCTGTCTTTTGCTCGTAGGTTGCCTAACTGCTTGTGAGTGAGAGTACTTTTGGGGTAGCTTTAAATCCCCTGCTTTTGGAACAACTATTCTGATAATATTTATAATAAATCTTTTAAATGCTAACGTAACGTATGGTGTGTTGTAAATTAATTTTTGAACCCCTTATCTCGTATTTACTTATATCGTTGTTTAACTCTGATAATTAAAAAGTTTTTAAAAACGAGATTTTGAAAAACCATGACGTTACAAGTTGGTATCAGAGTCGCGTTGCGAGTGAATTGAATGAAGAGACCCGTGGTCAGACTCACAAAAAGACGCGGTTCAAACTTTTAAAAATGGTGACCTAGGTTGGGAAAAGGGTTGTAAGATTGAGATTTATAAGTTTTCTTTTGTGTGGCCTTGTGTTTTGAGCCTTAGTGCTTAGGTTATTTTGTTGGGTTTTGATCAGAAATAGAGAATGTTTCAAATGTCAATGCTCATGAGGGGAATAATAATGGGGACCGAGTTTCCCATGGTACTCATTCTGGAGGTAGTGAACCGGAGGTTCACAATGAAAGGGATGTTGCTCGCATCGTCGATTTGGAAGAACAACTAGAAGCAATGAAAGCGGCTATGATTGTTGTTGGGTTGATGAGAGACTCTCAAAAACAGACGTCGGTTGTTCAAAAGTCCACTTCGAATAGGAGGCCGATTGTTCAAGAGGAGACATTCGTTGTTTAACCAAAGGGTAGTTCTTATAAGACGTTCTTAAGTTGTAAAACACATGCGTTTAAGGGAGGTGAAGATCCAATTGTTTGTAGAAGGTGGATTCGTAAGATGGAACAAACGTTTAATTTTGTTGTGTTTACTAAGAACCAAAAAGTTAACTACGCCATTCGTATGTTGGAAGATGAGTCGTTGGATTGGTGGGAGTCTGTTGATCAGACTTTGTCAGAAGAGTAAATTGACATGGGATATGTTTGTGGAGAAGCTTACTATTCGATTCTGTAGTAATGGCACGATGCAGCGCAATCAGAGGGAAAATTCTTAATCTGAAAAAGGGAACCATGATTGTGGCGAAGTATAATACCACATTCACTGATAAACTTAAATTTGCACGTCACTATTGTCCTACTGAGAGATCTCTGGTCACTCATGCCCGAGGCCTTTACAAAACAATCATCACATAATTTATTTAAAACATTAAATAGTTTACAATACAATAAGGATACATGTAGTTAACTACTACGTATCATCTAAGCATGCAGGTAGCTACAACTATCTGTGATCATTATGTATGGGTAACTACTATGGGTAACTACGTACAATCCATACCACACAGTTCCGTTATCCTGTTATGGTTCATCTTTTATTGATCAAAACATCTTTACTTGTAAACAACTTTGTTTACCAAACAATGTTACATTCAAATATCATCACATATTTCAAAACTTCTTTCAAAACGTTTATACATCTTTTAAACGTTATTTTTATCTTTATGCTCGGTTTTAAAACGATATTGTACTCACCTTCAAAGTCTTTGTCAACTACGTCCTAGCAATATTCTTAACGATAATCCTGATAAGAATAACGCTTGTTAACTTTTAAATTCGACTTTATAGTATCGCTACATCTCTAGATTAACGATACCAACAATATTACAACCCAGCTCAATCAACATCAATTTGAATATTTTCTACCGTTGCTTGAATAAATTCAACCGCCGGTTGGACTAAAAACCAACATGTAGCTTATTTCAAACTTCATCTTCACAAAGAAAACCTATAATATGCAGGTTTACAAAACTTAATTTAACTCATCAAAACTCGTATTAATCAACTATAAGAAGCTCAAAACTTGATTATAAACGTAAATAACGTGTTATACCTCGATAAAACGAAACGGGTATCGATTTGACAAGAACCGAACTAGCTCCTTCTCAACTTTCGCTTCCATCGGAACGATCCCCTCGACTCCAGGAGTACTAATATGCTTTTCAGGAGTACTAATCAACATCCATTTGAATATTTTCAACCTCTGCTTGAATAAATTCAACATCCACTTGAATAAACTCAACCGTCGGTTGGACCAAAAACCAACATGTAGCTTATTTCAAACTTCATCTCCACAAAGAAAACTTATAATAGCAGGTTTACAAAACTTAATTAAACTCGTCAAAACTCGTATTAATCAACTATAAGAAGCTCAAAACTTGATTATAAACGTAAATAACGTGTTATACCTTGATAAAACGAAACGGGTATCGATTCGACACGAACCGAACTAGCTCCTTTTCAACTTTCGCTTCCATCGGAACGATCCCCTCGACTCCAGGAGTACTAATATGCTTTCCATTTTCTTATCCGGCGAAAATCGGCTTCCGATCAATCCGAAAATGAGTTACCGACTTACTTTCTATAATTTCTCTATTTCGTTTTTCTCTCGGACCAAAACACACAAACACAAGTATGAAAATATATTATTTCTTCATTATTAAGCTTTCCCTTTATAAACACCAGATTTAATAACAATTTACATAATATACCTTGAACTTTATCACAATGACACTTTTAACCCAAAATGCAAAACTCTTTACAAAGATGGTCATTTGACCAAAACTTATTTCAAATGTAGTCCTTTAACTATTTTTGGGTCGCTACAAATTTTGTTAACAATAGGTTTGTAACGGTATAGTAAATGTATCACTTTTATCAAGTTATAAATTATGCCTATAACAAAGTTTCATGGCTTTTGGTCACTACTTTTCATGTTAGGGCTCCACTATCATAAAGCCTTTAAAAGGTTTATAATTTTTTTATGTCATGTCATATAATCAAATTAGAAACATTTTTTTTATGAAGTTATTATCACTATGCTTAAACCTTTCAAAGATTTATAAATGAGTCTTATTCTCAAAAGGTTTAAATGCATTTAAGGTTATAAACCTTTTCATAATATTGGAGCTCTTCATTCCATATAAGCTTAAAACACAATTTCACTATGGTTTAAAAATTTATAAACCTCTTCAAAAAATTAAAACCATTTCATGAAATCACCATTAAAGATGTTCTTAATAGGGAACATATTTTTTTTTGAAAAGCAATATATAACAAAACCAAAAAGTTCAAATACACACAAAAGGCATCAACTCTCAACCAAGATGGTTAAAAGTGACCCAAGAAAACTACAAGAAGCTACACAACCATTTGATTAAATACATATCCAGGGAATACTAGAAAGAAAAAAAGTACAACACGCCAATATCAAAAGAGAACAAAATGGAAAAAGGCCCACTAGCAAAAAGTGAGAAAAAAGCTAAACAAAACCGAAACGGACGCAAAATAAGCTGCAGCCACCGAATGCATAAACCCACAGCCAAACACACTTGAAGTCACAAAAGGTGCAGCCCCAAAAAACCATACAGCCAAATCCCGCAAAAAGAAAACAACTCAGACCAAGCCTGCTATATTCGAAACCTATTGCATCATGCTCAAAGCTGAAACACGCTAAACACAAAAGCTCATCAATCATATAATCAGTGATCATTCACCATAGTCGAGCCACAATTGTATGGTCTTTCTATCCATTTTTCCCATCTAAAATTTCGCTTCTTAGACCTCCTACAAATCCAATCGAACGACCTTAGTTGGATTTCGTGAAAAACTCTCACAGCCGATTCACATTTATTTTTAAACACCTGAGCGTTCCTATTTTTCCAAATATAATACCCTGTAATCCACAACACCCCTTGCCATAAATCTTTCGTATCACTATTCACTACGGCTCCACCCCTATGATTTAGAATCTCACATGTTGTGAAGCCATCAACCGGACCTACACCCCACCAAGAAAAGATCAGTTCCCAGACTTTTTGAGCATATTCGCAAAGGACCATACTGTGGTCAACCGACTCCACACTACTTTCACAACGTGGACAAAGCACCGAGTCGAGGTCAATATCTCTTTTATCTAATTCAACCCTCACCGGTATTCTCCTCTTTAGCACCCTTGTGACAACCGTCTAAACTAAGGTCGAAAACGCTAACTTATAACTTCTAAGTGTTTATTTGATGCCCGATATAACTAATTTTATGTGCTATGAGGTTACGTAGACATAACTCTTAAGCTAAGCTCGTTGTAACTCACGCAAAACTCCTAAACGAAAGTTACTCTATTTTAAGCCTTTAAGCGCGGATCGGGATCGGAATCATAAAACAACTTCGGAATCAAATTATATAAGTCCTAATACCAAGAAAACACCTAATGAACTTTCCTAAGTTCACAACGTATCATAACTAAGAACTTTCGGTTAACAAAAAGGTCCAACGAAGCAAAAACGTAAAAACAAAAATCAGATAAAATCTGATAAAAAGCACGGTGCGCAGCACCTAATGCACGTTGCGCAGCACCTCTTGCCAGATTTCAAAAATTTTACATTTTTAGTCCTTATCTCGTTTTTGTAATCCAACACCCAATCAAAACCGACCCTTTTCACTCAATTACTGCAACATTGGCAGAACCAAACACCTCTTTCCTTACTCTACCTATTTTCTTTTCATTTTCATTTATTAAAAACACAAACACACACTCTTTACACACACATAACAAATTCTCTCCAAAAACCCTCTCACCATTCTTCATTTCCAGCAACAAAACAAAGAGAAAACACCACATAAACACCATCTAAAAACGTTTATCATCAAAAGGAAGCAAGGGGATTAAAGCTATATCGATTACAACACGTTTTCTACACTTTTGGAGCTCTAAATCCGCCTAGATCATCACCTAAACACTTTCATTCGGTAGAAACTCTTCCTTTTTACTTATATTACTAATATAACTCATTGCATGTATGATCTAAGCTATAAAAACAAGTTTTGATGAACTTTTATAACCATTTTTATACAAAAAGGGGTTTTTAATTAATGATGCTTAGATCTTCAAATTTATGGTTAAAAGTTACTTATAAACTGATATAATGATGATTAATAAGGTTTATACCGATTGCATGTCAAGATCTATCACTCACATAAACGATTTTGCAAGAAAAACTCAAAAAGGGGAAGAACAGCAGGGTAGGTGCGCAGCACCTATTCCATAGGTGCTTAGCACCGACCTGCTGTCCTTCCCGAAAATCGTCGTTTTGGCCGTTTGAAACTTGGTTACACATTCTGACTTTTAAGACTTAATATATATGACTGAGTTTGGATAAAACAATAACATTGGTGACTTGTAATGGACTTAATAAGATAAAAAGAACATGTTTAAATATGATTATGTGATATATGTGAATGGTGAGCGGGAAAGTGACTTTGGAATTTTTGGAAGTGAAATTTGGGCGCGGAAGCGCTGCCCAAATTTCATTAGAAATTCCAAACCACTTCAGCGACCTAATTATACATATCATATTAATAAAAACGCTAATTTTGGACTTTTGGACTAAAACAAAACGATAACCGTTTCGGACGATTTTTGGACAAATTGGACCTTGACACTTAAAGTTTAACTAAAAACTATCTATTATATTATTACAATAACGTAATAACACTTGAACAAAACTTGGTATTATTAGGCTTTCGGTGATTCCCGACACGCGTTCCGACCGTTCCCGCTTACGATTATCTTCGCAAACAGTGAGTTACAAACCCCTACTTTTTAAACGCTTTTATTACATTTTTGGGGTGAAATGCGAGTCTTAGGCTTAGACACTACTTTTAAGCTGAAACAAACTTTGAACGCTTAACGAAACGATTTGATACTTTGAATACTTTACGAAACGATTTGATGCTAGAATACTTTTACGAAACGACTTGATACTCGGATACTATTACGAAAACGATTTGATACTCAATGCTACTACGAAAACACTTATGTATTTTGAATGCTACTATGAAATGCTTTGATAACGAATACTAAAACGAATAACTATTTTGCCGGCATTGTTGAGGGTTTGCCAACAATGTCGAGGACACGAAAGCTATAAATTGCCAATGACTTGGCATCGATCGACATGTTGCGGACGTTGTACAACATGGTCGTGAGATGCTACGAAAATCCCATGCACTCCTACATAACTAGTTGCTATTAATCTCTGGGAGAGGACCGATAGAATTTATGGATAGCGCTATTAGGGTAGTTGCAAGACCCTCACCACAACGACAACAACAGATGGTGCATAATATTCTAGTGGGTAATTAATAGGCTTAGCAACGCAACGATACGATCATTGGGCAATACTAGGATTGTCACATAGTCGCGCTATGTGGTCAATGCTACGAACACGAAAACTAAACTTTACGCATTGCTATGCGTCAATCTTTTGAAAGCTATACTTTACGCATGGTTATGCGACTACTTTTTGAATGCTATACTTTTCGCATGCTTATGCGACAACTACATGAATGCTATATTTTTACGCATTGCTATGCGTCGAAACTTGATTACTTATACTTTACGCATTGATATGCGTCAACGCTTTGAATACTTAAACTTTGTAGCTCACTAACTACGTCTCCCGTAGTTAACACTTGACTCGTATTTTCAGGTTACGATTAAGCTTGCTGATGACTTTATGCTTTGGGCTGATGACTTCAAGAATGGGAAAGGGTTCGGGTGGCTTGGCTATGAACACTTAACTTGTATTTCGGATATGCAAACGATGCTTTAAACATTTGTAAACCTTTGAAGCAATGTTTCTTTTATTATAATTTGGTGTGGAATTATAAACTTGTGTATCGAATGCTATTGCTCTTCACATTCCGTGTTTCCGCTTTGGCGGGGTGTGACAGACTTGGTATCAGAGCGCAAGGTTATAGTGAATACCGATTTTTCAAAAATCAAACTATAACCAGTTTCTAAAACGGAAGACTTTATTTAACCAAAACGTGAAGGCATTGTTTAACTTGAATTATTCGTAGCCTGATCACCTATGAATAATTTGGACTAAAGTATGCCGGAACGGGATTGGTAAAACATTAAACGAACCTCCCCGGGAATTCTTGAAGTCAGACCCACACAGGCCTAGATGCTACTTAAGATACTCTATGTGCTCAGCTTATTACTAATACTAACATGAGCCGTATCTTCGAACTATTTCGTTACCGATTTAGGGGATGTCGAGAGGGAAAGAGTTAACTACGTTAGACAACGAAACGTTATATGATTTAGACTGATACTAAGATAACATTAAGACTAGTGGGAATTTGATCCCATCCACCTTTCTATGATGCGACGAAAGGACGACTACAACTGTGTCAGACAACGAGGTAGATACCCGACGCATACTCTTAAAAACTCACATTTCCCTACGAACCTTAGATACGATAGTAATACGTTATCAAGGTATAGGAGCGTTGAATTAACATTATCGAAAGCCATTCATACAAACGTAAACTATTGAATTACCGTATAACGAATCGGATCGGGACTGGTTTATACTGTCCCATGCCGACTATTTCTCCCGTTCTTTAGGCGGAGACAACACATTCTCGACTATCGACACCGTATACGCCTTAGCCCACTGATCTTTACGCGATACCCTTTTATGGCAATTGGGAAGTATTCCCACATAAGACACATGAGTGCAGTTACGACTCGACATACTAAGTGATGCACCCAAGATATCCGATAACTAAGAATTGACACTGGAAGACATGATGGGTTAACGCGACAAGTTTACGGATCTCCAGAAATGATCCAGAAGCCGATGTATCATGACACTCGTATTCGAAAACCATCACTCGACATACCTCGTACCAAATAAACGATACATAGGGCAGTCCGGACGACTCGATGCTAGTGGTGGAATTGCTACACGTAAGAGTTTTGAAATTCATTGTTATCGCTCGCTCGCCTTAGTACACCCAATATAGTAATCTTCGATCGACACGAATTCTTAATCTAAATCGCATGATATGCCCCTAGCATAAACATGTATCCCGCATGCCTTACCTTCCTTTAGTGACATCATAATCATGCGAAATAATGTACAATAAGTGATGGTACTCGATTAAAGGATTGGCATCTATGAAATCGCAAGGATATCGCAAACTTATCTAGGGAATCGTTGGTCATTGTGGATTCCTAAACTCGAATACAAATCTAAGGTAACTTCAAAACAAGGTAGGTTTTGAAAGCACATCCTAAAACGAAGGATCATCACGAAGATATGATCACACTCTTATATTACGGTAAAACCATGGAATAGTTACTTGTCAAACATGTTGAAGTCATGTCTCTACAAGGAAATCATTTAAACACCTGCTCTACAATAAGACCTTATTCACGCAAGGCGACATGGAAAGGACAACCCTAAACCGTATACCCGAAAAAACACTTACGACCGAGGTTATGGCTCGTTGCTATTTAACCAAGAAGGTGCCCAAGGAAACCGATTAGTAGTAAGGGAGTACCGGAGGTATTTCCAGGTGACTTGCCCGAACCATTACTAGCCCATTAAGAGAACTTAAACATTAACTCAAAACTTGGCACAATCCTTGCCTCCCGAGCAGCATACGAGTTAGAGCTTTCGTTATACGAACCGAGGAAGCGAGATACGACCCCTGAGTAGTTGCAGCTCTGACACAGTAATAGAAACAAATTGGTTGACCATTCAAGATGCGAAAATATTTTGCTTAGATAAGACGATTAGGATGCTGTTAGAAGATGGGAAGTAAGTAATAGTACAAGGAGATAGACCGGGGCAAACTTCCAAACTTATACCGGTGATGAAAACGCGCAAATACTTGAATAAGGGCTGCTTTACATCGTTAGTAAACGTAAAGGACAAACAAACACAAGCAGCAGACCTTAAGGATATACCGATAGTTAGAGACTATCCGGAGGTATTCCCGAAGAAATACTAGAACTACCACCACTGAGGCAAGTAGGGTTTAGAAAAGAAGAAATTATTGGAGCAACACTAGTGGCAAAGACGCCATATCGACTAGCTCCGACTGAAATGCAGGAATTATCTAACCAAGTTCAGGAACTATTGGAAAAAAGATTTATCCGCCAATCTTATCACTATGGGGAACGCCGATCCTATTCGTTGAAAAGAAATATGGATCGTTCCGCATGTGTATCGACTACCGAGAATTGAATAAACTAACTGTCAAGAATCGATACCCTCCTCTACGAATCGACGACCTTACGATCAACTACAAGGCGCGACATACTTTTCAAAGATCGACCTAAGGTCTGGATATCATCAAGTCCTTGCTACGGAAGACGACATCCCAAAACCGCATTCCGCACTAAACAGACACTATGAGATCCTGTTAATGCCATTTGGACTCACGAATGCACCGGCGGTATTCAAGAATTTGATGAATTGGGTATGCCGGCCGTACCTAAACAAGTTAGTTATTGTATTCATCGACGACATATTAATATACTCGCGTATCAGAGAAGATCACGTAGTTAATGGATCCGAAATTCACATTGATCCATCAAAAATCGAAACTATACGGAATTGGAAAGCTCTCAAAGTCCGACAGAAATCCGCGAATTTTCAGGACTAGCTGGTTATTACCGACGATTCATTCAAGATTTCCCTAAAGATAGCTAAACCCCTAACGAAGTTAACTCAAAAGAACGAGAAGTTCAACTGGGGAGATGCCCAAGAACAAGCCTTCAATATCCTAAAAACAAAACTGTGCAATGCTCCAATTCTAGCTCTTCCTGAGGGAAACGAAGACTTCGTGGTATATTGTGACGCATCTAACCTAGGATTAGGTTGTGTATTGATGCAACGAAATAAGGTCATAGCTTACACATCGCAGCAACTCAAGAAACACGAAGTCAATTACGCTACTCATGACCTAGAGTTAGGAGCGATAGTTTTTGCCCTTAAAATTCTGGAGACATTATCTCTACGGAACCAAATGCACGGTATTTACGGACCATAGGAGTCTGCAACACATACTAGATCAGAAGCTACTCAACATGAGGCAAAGGAGATGGTTGGAACTCCTTAGCGACTACGGCTGTGATACTAAGTATCACCCCGTCAAAGCTAACTTTATAGCAGATACCTTGAGTAGGAAAGAAAGGCAGCAATCGACTCGAGCACGTGCACTAGGAATCTACAGTAAACCTGATTTGAGGACGCGTATAGCAAGTTCTCAGCATGAGGCTTTGAAAGCAGATACTTTGCACAAACACAATAAGGACTTTGTAAGGAAGGACGACAGTATCTATTATTTTAAGGATCGAGCCTGGATCCCCACAACTAACGAATTGAGAAAGACCATTATGGATGAAGCACACCGAACACGATATTCCATTCATCCAGGGTCAAGCAATATGCATAAGGACCTCAAGGAACATTATTGGTGACCTGGAATGAAAAGAGACGTTGCTTTATACGTAGAGAAATGCCTCACTTGTGCGAAAGTGAAGGCCGAATATCAAAAGTCATCCGGATTACTACAGCAACCCGAAATTCCGGAGTGGAAATGGGAACAAATCACAATGGACGGTCACAAAGTCACCTCGAACATCAAAGGGTAACGACATGATCTAGGTTGTAGTAGATCGACTAACGAAGTCAACATACTTTATTCCCATCGAGGAAAGTTTTAACGTGGGAAAAACTTGTCCAAATATACATCAACGAGGTAGTGACTCGTCACGGAATGCCCACGTCAATTATCTCGGACAGAGATACTCGCTTCCCTTCCAGATTTTGGAAGGCATTCCAAGAATCTTCTGGCACACGATTATATTTAAACACGGCTTACTATCCACGGACCGATGGTCAAAGCGAACTTACAATACAAATCTTAGGTGATATGCTAAAAGCATGTGTTATCGACTTCGGAGGAAGTCAGGATAATCATATACCACTAACGGGATTCTCCTATAGCAATAGTATCGCGCTAGTATCAAGTGTGCGCCTATTAAGCTCTTTACGAAACGAAATGCGAATCTCCACTGTGTGGTTGGACCCAGGAGATCGACAACTAATTAGCACGGATGTGGTGCAAGAAACGATTGATAGATCACAACGATAAAGGAACGACTAAGACTACTAGAAGTCGTCAAACGATTTGCACTGATGTGCGTAGAAAAGACTTAGAATTTCAAGTCGGCAACAAGGTACTTCTTAAGGTGTCACCTAGGAAAGGTGAAATACGCCGCGGAAAACACTAGAAAACTTAACTCCAGATACGTAGGACCATTTGAGGTACTCGAAAGAGTAGGTCCAGTTGCGTGTCGTTGGGAACCACCACAAGAGCACGATAACACGCATAACACTTTTCATGTGTCGATACTGACAAAGTACTCCTCGAACGAAACACTTATCACACCTATAGAAGAAGTACAACCATACGAAAAGCTCCAATTTATCGAGGAACCGATTGAAATCATAGATCGCGAAACTAAGAAACTAAGGCACAGTAAAATCCCGATAGTGAGGGTACGATGGAACGCAAAGCGAGGCCCCGAATATACCTGGGAACGAGAGGATCAGATGATGCTTAAGTATCCTCATCTCTTCACTTCTCCCACAACGAATACCACAAGTTGAAATTTCGGGACGAAATTCTTTCAACGTGGGGAGAATGTGACAACCGTCTAAACTAAGGTCGAAAACGCTAACTTATAACTTCTAAGTGTTTATTTGATGCCCGATATAACTAATTTTATGTGCTATGAGGTTACGTAGACATAACTCTTAAGCTAAGCTCGTTGTAACTCACGCAAAACTCCTAAACGAAAGTTACTCTATTTTAAAGCCTTTAAGCGCGGATCGGGATCGGAATCATAAAACAACTTCGGAATCAAATTATATAAGTCCTAATACCAAGAAAACACCTAATGAACTTTCCTAAGTTCACAACGTATCATAACTAAGAACTTTCGGTTAACAAAAAGGTCCAACGAAGCAAAAACGTAAAAACAAAAATCAGATAAAATCTGATAAAAAGCACGGTGCGCAGCACCTCTTGCCAGATTTCAAAAATTTTACATTTTAGTCCTTATCTCGTTTTTGTAATCCAACACCCAATCAAAACCGACCCTTTTCACTCAATTACTGCAACATTGGCAGAACCAAACACCTCTTTCCTTACTCTACCTATTTTCTTTTCATTTTCATTTATTAAAAACACAAACACACACTCTTTACACACACATAACAAATTCTCTCCAAAAACCCTCTCACCATTCTTCATTTCCAGCAACAAAACAAAGAGAAAACACCACATAAACACCATCTAAAACGTTTATCATCAAAGGAAGCAAGGGGATTAAAGCTATATCGATTACAACACGTTTTCTACACTTTTGGAGCTCTAAATCCGCCTAGATCATCACCTAAACACTTTCATTCGGTAGAAACTCTTCCTTTTTACTTATATTACTAATATAACTCATTGCATGTATGATCTAAGCTATAAAAACAAGTTTTGATGAACTTTTATAACCATTTTTATACAAAAACGGGTTTTTAATTAATGATGCTTAGATCTTCAAATTTATGGTTAAAAGTTACTTATAAACTGATATAATGATGATTAATAAGGTTTATACCGATTGCATGTCAAGATCTATCACTCACATAAACGATTTTGCAAGAAAAACTCAAAAAGGGGAAGAACAGCAGGGTAGGTGCGCAGCACCTATTCCATAGGTGCTTAGCACCGACCTGCTGTCCTTCCCGAAAATCGTCGTTTTGGCCGTTTGAAACTTGGTTACACATTCTGACTTTTAAGACTTAATATATATGACTGAGTTTGGATAAAACAATAACATTGGTGACTTGTAATGGACTTAATAAGATAAAAAGAACATGTTTAAATATGATTATGTGATATATGTGAATGGTGAGCGGGAAAGTGACTTTGGAATTTTTAGAAGTGAAATTTGGGCGCGGAAGCGCTGCCCAAATTTCATTAGAAATTCCAAACCACTTCAGCGACCTAATTATACATATCATATTAATAAAAACGCTAATTTTGGACTTTTGGACTAAAACAAAACGATAACCGTTTCGGACGATTTTTGGACAAATTGGACCTTGACACTTAAAGTTTAACTAAAAACTATCTATTATATTATTACAATAACGTAATAACACTTGAACAAAACTTGGTTTTATTAGGCTTTCGGTGATTCCCGACACGCGTTCCGACCGTTCCCGCTTACGATTATCTTCGCAAACAGTGAGTTACAAACCCCTACTTTTTAAACGCTTTTATTACATTTTTGGGGTGAAATGCGAGTCTTAGGCTTAGACACTACTTTTAAGCTGAAACAAACTTTGAACGCTTAACGAAACGATTTGATACTTTGAATACTTTACGAAACGATTTGATGCTAGAATACTTTTACGAAACGACTTGATACTCGGATACTATTACGAAAACGATTTGATACTCAATGCTACTACGAAAACACTTATGTATTTTGAATGCTACTATGAAATGCTTTGATAACGAATACTAAAACGAATAACTATTTTGCCGGCATTGTTGAGGGTTTGCCAACAATGTCGAGGACACGAAAGCTATAAATTGCCAATGACTTGGCATCGATCGACATGTTGCGGACGTTGTACAACATGGTCGTGAGATGCTACGAAAATCCCATGCACTCCTACATAACTAGTTGCTATTAATCTCTGGGAGAGGACCGATAGGATTTATGGATAGCGCTATTAGGGTAGTTGCAAGACCCTCACCACAACGACAACAACAGATGGTGCATAATATTCTAGTGGGTAATTAATAGGCTTAGCAACGCAACGATACGATCATTGGGCAATACTAGGATTGTCACATAGTCGCGCTATGTGGTCAATGCTACGAACACGAAAACTAAACTTTACGCATTGCTATGCGTCAATCTTTTGAAAGCTATACTTTACGCATGGTTATGCGACTACTTTTTGAATGCTATACTTTTCGCATGCTTATGCGACAACTACATGAATGCTATATTTTTACGCATTGCTATGCGTCGAAACTTGATTACTTATACTTTACGCATTGATATGCGTCAACGCTTTGAATACTTAAACTTTGTAGCTCACTAACTACATCTCCCGTAGTTAACACTTGACTCGTATTTTCAGGTTACGATTAAGCTTGCTGATGACTTTATGCTTTGGGCTGATGACTTCAAGAATGGGAAAGGGTTCGGGTGGCTTGGCTATGAACACTTAACTTGTATTTCGGATATGCAAACGATGCTTTAAACATTTGTAAACCTTTGAAGCAATGTTTCTTTTATTATAATTTGGTGTGGAATTATAAACTTGTGTATCGAATGCTATTGCTCTTCACATTCCGTGTTTCCGCTTTGGCGGGGTGTGACAGACTTGGTATCAGAGCGCAAGGTTATAGTGAATACCGATTTTTCAAAAATCAAACTATAACCAGTTTCTAAAACGGAAGACTTTATTTAACCAAAACGTGAAGGCATTGTTTAACTTGAATTATTCGTAGCCTGATCACCTATGAATAATTTGGACTAAAGTATGCCGGAACGGGATTGGTAAAACATTAAACGAACCTCCCCGGGAATTCTTGAAGTCAGACCCACACAGGCCTAGATGCTACTTAAGATACTCTATGTGCTCAGCTTATTACTAATACTAACATGAGCCGTATCTTCGAACTATTTCGTTACCGATTTAGGGGATGTCGAGAGGGAAAGAGTTAACTACGTTAGACAACGAAACGTTATATGATTTAGACTGATACTAAGATAACATTAAGACTAGTGGGAATTTGATCCCATCCACCTTTCTATGATGCGACGAAAGGACGACTACAACTGTGTCAGACAACGAGGTAGATACCCGACGCATACTCTTAAAAACTCACATTTCCCTACGAACCTTAGATACGATAGTAATACGTTATCAAGGTATAGGAGCGTTGAATTAACATTATCGAAAGCCATTCATACAAACGTAAACTATTGAATTACCGTATAACGAATCGGATCGGGACTGGTTTATACTGTCCCATGCCGACTATTTCTCCCGTTCTTTAGGCGGAGACAACACATTCTCGACTATCGACACCGTATACGCCTTAGCCCACTGATCTTTACGCGATACCCTTTTATGGCAATTGGGAAGTATTCCCACATAAGACACATGAGTGCAGTTACGACTCGACATACTAAGTGATGCACCCAAGATATCCGATAACTAAGAATTGACACTGGAAGACATGATGGGTTAACGCGACAAGTTTACGGATCTCCAGAAATGATCCAGAAGCCGATGTATCATGACACTCGTATTCGAAAACCATCACTCGACATACCTCGTACCAAATAAACGATACATAGGGCAGTCCGGACGACTCGATGCTAGTGGTGGAATTGCTACACGTAAGAGTTTTGAAAATCACTGTTATCGCTCGCTCGCCTTAGTACACCCAATATAGTAATATTCGATCGGCACGAATTCTTAATCTAAATCGCATGATATGCCCCTAGCATAAACATGTATCCCGCATGCCTTACCTTCCTTTAGTGACATCATAATCATGCGAAATAATGTACAATAAGTGATGGTACTCGATTAAAGGATTGGCATCTATGAAATCGCAAGGATATCGCAAACTTATCTAGGGAATCGTTGGTCATTGTGGATTCCTAAACTCGAATACAAATCTAAGGTAACTTCAAAACAAGGTAGGTTTTGAAAGCATATCCTAAAACGAAGGATCATCACGAAGATATGATCACACTCTTATATTACGGTAAAACCATGGAATAGTTACTTGTCAAACATGTTGAAGTCATGTCTCTGCAAGGAAATCATTTAAACACCTGCTCTACAATAAGACCTTATTCACGCAAGGCGACATGGAAAGGACAACCCTAAACCGTATACCCGAAAAACACTTACGACCGAGGTTATGGCTCGTTGCTATTTAACCAAGAAGGTGCCCAAGGAAACCGATTAGTAGTAAGGGAGTACCGGAGGTATTTCCAGGTGACTTGCCCGAACCATTACTAGCCCATTAAGAGAACTTAAACATTAACTCAAAACTTGGCACAATCCTTGCCTCCCGAGCATCATACAATTTAGAGCCTTCGTGATAGGAACTGAGGAAGCGAGATACGACCCCCGAGTAGTTGCAGCTCTGACACAGTAATAGAAACGGATTGGTTGACCATTCATGATGCGAAAATCTTTTGCTTAGATAAGACGATTAGGATGCCGTTAGAAGTTGGGAAGTAATTAATAGTACAAGGAGACAGGCCAGGGCAAACTTCGAAACTTATACCGGTGATGAAAACGCGCAAATACTTGAATAAGGGCTGCTTTACATTGTTAGTAAACTTAAAAGACAAACAAACACAAGCAGCAGACCTTAAGGACATGCCGATAGTTAGAGACTATCCGGAGGCATTTCCCGAAGAACTACTAGGACTACCACCACTGAGGCAAGTAGAGCTTAGAATCGAAGAAATTCCTGGAGCGACACGAGTGGCAAGGATGCCATCCCAACTAACTCCGACTGAGATGCAGGAACTATGCAATCAAGTTCAGGAATCATTGGATAAAGATTTATCTGACCAAGCTTATCACCATGGGGAACGCCGATCCTATTCGTTGAAAAGAAATATGGATCGTTCCGCATGTGTATCGACTACCGAGAATTGAATAAACTAACTGTCAAGAATCGATACCCTCCTCTACGAATCGACGACCTTACGATCAACTACAAGGCGCGACATACTTTTCAAAGATCGACCTAAGGTCTGGATATCATCAAGTCCTTGCTACGGAAGACGACATCCCAAAACCGCATTCCGCACTAAACAGACACTATGAGATCCTGTTAATGCCATTTGGACTCACGAATGCACCGGCGGTATTCAAGAATTGATGAATTGGGTATGCCGGCCGTACCTAAACAAGTTAGTTATTGTATTCATCGACGACATATTAATATACTCGCGTATCAGAGAAGATCACGTAGTTAATGGATCCGAAATTCACATTGATCCATCAAAAATCGAAACTATACGGAATTGGAAAGCTCTCAAAGTCCGACAGAAATCCGCGAATTTTCAGGACTAGCTGGTTATTACCGACGATTCATTCAAGATTTCCCTAAAGATAGCTAAACCCCTAACGAAGTTAACTCAAAAGAACGAGAAGTTCAACTGGGGAGATGCCCAAGAACAAGCCTTCAATATCCTAAAAACAAAACTGTGCAATGCTCCAATTCTAGCTCTTCCTGAGGGAAACGAAGACTTCGTGGTATATTGTGACGCATCTAACCTAGGATTAGGTTGTGTATTGATGCAACGAAATAAGGTCATAGCTTACACATCGCAACAACTCAAGAAACACGAAGTCAATTACGCTACTCATGACCTAGAGTTAGGAGCGATAGTTTTTGCCCTTAAAATTCTGGAGACATTATCTCTACGGAACCAAATGCACGGTATTTACGGACCATAGGAGTCTGCAACACATACTAGATCAGAAGCTACTCAACATGAGGCAAAGGAGATGGTTGGAACTCCTTAGCGACTACGGCTGTTATATTAAGTGTCACCCCGGAAAAGCGAACACTATAGCAGATGCCCTGTGTAGGAAGGAAAGGCAGCAACCGACTTGAGAACGCGTATAGAAAGTGCCCAGCATGAGGCTTTGAAGGCAGATAACATAAAGGTCGAAACCTTGCACAAACACGACAAAGATTTTATAAGGAAGAGCGTCGATGTCTATTACTTTAAGGACCGAGCCTGGATTCCTACGACTAACGAATTGAGAAAGACCATTATGGATGAAGCACACCGAACACGATATTCCATTCATCCAGGGAAAAGCAAGATGTATAAGGACCTCAAGGAACATTATTGGTGGCCAGGAACAAAAAGAGACGTTGCCTTATACGTAGAGAAATGCCTCACTTGTGCGAAAGTGAAGGCTGAATACCCAAGAGCCATCCGGATTATTCCAGCAACCTGAAATTCCCGAGTGGAAATGGGAACAAATCACAATGGACTTCGTCACAAAGTCACCTCGAACATCAAAGGGTAACGACATGATCTAGGTTGTAGTAGATCGACTAACGAAGTCAGCATACTTTATTCCCATCGAGGAAAGTTTTAACGTGGGAAAAACTTGTCCAAATATACATCAACGAGGTAGTGACTCGTCACGGAATGCCCACGTCAATTATCTCGGACAGAGATACTCGCTTCCCTTCCAGATTTTGGAAGGCATTCCAAGAATCTTCTGGCACACGATTATATTTAAACACGGCTTACTATCCACGGACCGATGGTCAAAGCGAACTTACAATACAAATCTTAGGTGATATGCTAAAAGCATGTGTTATCGACTTCGGAGGAAGTCAGGATAATCATATACCACTAACGGGATTCTCCTATAGCAATAGTATCGCGCTAGTATCAAGTGTGCGCCTATTAAGCTCTTTACGAAACGAAATGCGAATCTCCACTGTGTGGTTGGACCCAGGAGATCGACAACTAATTAGCACGGATGTGGTGCAAGAAACGATTGATAGATCACAACGATAAAGGAACGACTAAGACTACTAGAAGTCGTCAAACGATTTGCACTGATGTGCGTAGAAAAGACTTAGAATTTCAAGTCGGCAACAAGGTACTTCTTAAGGTGTCACCTAGGAAAGGTGAAATACGCCGCGGAAAACACTAGAAAACTTAACTCCAGATACGTAGGACCATTTGAGGTACTCGAAAGAGTAGGTCCAGTTGCGTGTCGTTGGGAACCACCACAAGAGCACGATAACACGCATAACACTTTTCATGTGTCGATACTGACAAAGTACTCCTCGAACGAAACACTTATCACACCTATAGAAGAAGTACAACCATACGAAAAGCTCCAATTTATCGAGGAACCGATTGAAATCATAGATCGCGAAACTAAGAAACTAAGGCACAGTAAAATCCCGATAGTGAGGGTACGATGGAACGCAAAGCGAGGCCCCGAATATACCTGGGAACGAGAGGATCAGATGATGCTTAAGTATCCTCATCTCTTCACTTCTCCCACAACGAATACCACAAGTTGAAATTTCGGGACGAAATTCTTTCAACGTGGGGAGAATGTGACAACCGTCTAAACTAAGGTCGAAAACGCTAACTTATAACTTCTAAGTGTTTATTTGATGCCCGATATAACTAATTTTATGTGCTATGAGGTTACGTAGACATAACTCTTAAGCTAAGCTCGTTGTAACTCACGCAAAACTCCTAAACGAAAGTTACTCTATTTTAAGCCTTTAAGCGCGGATCGGGATCGGAATCATAAAACAACTTCGGAATCAAATTATATAAGTCCTAATACCAAGAAAACACCTAATGAACTTTCCTAAGTTCACAACGTATCATAACTAAGAACTTTCGGTTAACAAAAAGGTCCAACGAAGCAAAAACGTAAAAACAAAAATCAGATAAAATCTGATAAAAAGCACGGTGCGCAGCACCTAATGCACGTTGCGCAGCACCTCTTGCCAGATTTCAAAAATTTTACATTTTAGTCCTTATCTCGTTTTTGTAATCCAACACCCAATCAAAACCGACCCTTTTCACTCAATACTGCAACATTGGCAGAACCAAACACCTCTTTCCTTACTCTACCTATTTTCTTTTCATTTTCATTTATTAAAACACAAACACACACTCTTTACACACACATAACAAATTCTCTCCCAAAACCCTCTCACCATTCTTCATTTCCAGCAACAAAACAAAGAGAAAACACCACATAAACACCATCTAAAAACGTTTATCATCAAAAGGAAGCAAGGGGATAAAGCTATATCGATTACAACACGTTTTCTACACTTTTGGAGCTCTAAATCCGCCTAGATCATCACCTAAACACTTTCATTCGGTAGAAACTCTTCCTTTTTTACTTATATTACTAATATAACTCATTGCATGTATGATCTAAGCTATAAAAACAAGTTTTGATGAACTTTTATAACCATTTTTATACAAAACGGGTTTTTAATTAATGATGTTAGATCTTCAAATTTATGGTTAAAAGTTACTTATAAACTGATATAATGATGATTAATAAGGTTTATACCGATTGCATGTCAAGATCTATCACTCACATAAACGATTTTGCAAGAAAAACTCAAAAAGGGGAAGAACAGCAGGGTAGGTGCGCAGCACCTATTCCATAGGTGCTTAGCACCGACCTGCTGTCCTTCCCGAAAATCGTCGTTTGGCCGTTTGAAACTTGGTTACACATTCTGACTTTTAAGACTTAATATATATGACTGAGTTTGGATAAAACAATAACATTGGTGACTTGTAATGGACTTAATAAGATAAAAAGAACATGTTTAAATATGATTATGTGATATATGTGAATGGTGAGCGGGAAAGTGACTTTGGAATTTTTAGAAGTGAAATTTGGGCGCGGAAGCGCTGCCCAAATTTCATTAGAAATTCCAAACCACTTCAGCGACCTAATTATACATATCATACTAATAAAAACGCTAATTTTGGACTTTTGGACTAAAACAAAACGATAACCGTTTCGGACGATTTTTGGACAAATTGGACCTTGACACTTAAAGTTTAACTAAAAACTATCTATTATATTATTACAATAACGTAATAACACTTGAACAAAACTTGGTTTTATTAGGCTTTCGGTGATTCCCGACACGCGTTCCGACCGTTCCCGCTTACGATTATCTTCGCAAACAGTGAGTTACAAACCCCTACTTTTTAAACGCTTTTATTACATTTTTGGGGTGAAATGCGAGTCTTAGGCTTAGACACTACTTTTAAGCTGAAACAAACTTTGAACGCTTAACGAAACGATTTGATACTTTGAATACTTTACGAAACGATTTGATGCTAGAATACTTTTACGAAACGACTTGATACTCGGATACTATTACGAAAACGATTTGATACTCAATGCTACTACGAAAACACTTATGTATTTTGAATGCTACTATGAAATGCTTTGATAACGAATACTAAAACGAATAACTATTTTGCCGGCATTGTTGAGGGTTTGCCAACAATGTCGAGGACACGAAAGCTATAAATTGCCAATGACTTGGCATCGATCGACATGTTGCGGACGTTGTACAACATGGTCGTGAGATGCTACGAAAATCCCATGCACTCCTACATAACTAGTTGCTATTAATCTCTGGGAGAGGACCGATAGGATTTATGGATAGCGCTATTAGGGTAGTTGCAAGACCCTCACCACAACGACAACAACAGATGGTGCATAATATTCTAGTGGGTAATTAATAGGCTTAGCAACGCAACGATACGATCATTGGGCAATACTAGGATTGTCACATAGTCGCGCTATGTGGTCAATGCTACGAACACGAAAACTAAACTTTACGCATTGCTATGCGTCAATCTTTTGAAAGCTATACTTTACGCATGGTTATGCGACTACTTTTTGAATGCTATACTTTTCGCATGCTTATGCGACAACTACATGAATGCTATATTTTTACGCATTGCTATCCGTCGAAACTTGATTACTTATACTTTACGCATTGATATGCGTCAACGCTTTGAATACTTAAACTTTGTAGCTCACTAACTACGTCTCCCGTAGTTAACACTTGACTCGTATTTTCAGGTTACGATTAAGTTTGCTGATGACTTTATGCTTTGGGCTGATGACTTCAAGAATGGGAAAGGGTTCGGGTGGCTTGGCTATGAACACTTAACTTGTATTTCGGATATGCAAACGATGCTTTAAACATTTGTAAACCTTTGAAGCTATGTTTCTTTTATTATAATTTGGTGTGGAATTATAAACTTGTGTATCGAATGCTATTGCTCTTCACATTCCGTGTTTCCGCTTTGGCGGGGTGTGACAACCCTCCAAATGAAAACATTTATTTTTCTAGGAATAATTTTAGACCAAACGGTTTGAGTTGAACCTGTAACTCCACTAGAACTTCTGTCCCCAACCCACTTTGAGAGAGATTTAACTGAGAACTCGCCATTAGCATCAAGGCTACATCTCCAAGTATCTTTACCAGTTTGGGTCAGACTAACATTTTCAATTAAATTTTGTAGCTCTAATAACTCGCCACCCGTCCTTCCCCTGACATGACTAGCCCACTCCCAATTCCACGACCAAATTTCTCCAACCCAATTACCCATCCTACCAACCGCTACTTCCTTATCTTGATGTAACCTGAAGAGTCTTGGATATAGATCACAAAGTCTAGAGTCTCCCACCCACTTATCAAACCAAAACGAGGTATCTAAACCATCACCCACTCTTTTATAGAAGTTATTAGCAAACCCCCCCTCTAGCCAATCAAGACTCTTTCCAACCTTAATGATGTCAACCCACACACCACCCCTGATTCGAGCCCCATCCCCCCTTTCCCATCCTCCTTCACCACCATATATGCTCTTTATAATTTTTCTCCTCAAGGCGTCTTTTTCCACCCTAAACCGCCACCACCATTTTCCTAGTAAAGCCAAATTTTTAACTTTTAAAGAACCAATGTTGAGCCCCCCTTCCCCAAAAGAAGATATCATGTTATCCTATTTAACCCAATGAAGCTTTTTACCCTCTCCCAACCCACCCCAAAAGAAACCTTTTCTAATACGCTCAAGGATACTAATGACGTGCGACGGGACCCGAAACATAGAGAAAAAATATAATGGCAAACTTCCAAGCACCGATTTGACTAACGTTAGTCTTCCACCGTAAGACATCGTTTTTGCCTTCCACTCACTGAGTTTATTTTTAAAATTGTCGATAACCCCATTCCATGCCCCCACTCTCCTCATATTTACCCCAATTGGAAGCCCTAAGTAAGTAAACGGAAACTCCCTGATACTACATCTCATATACCGAGCCATTCTCTCCACCTCATCTCCTTCCACCCCTACACCATAAAGCTTACTTTTCCGCAGATTTATTTTTAACCCTGCAACCTCTTCATAACACTTAAGAATATTCATCAGATTCCTCGCATTTTCTCGACTCCACTCACCGAAAATGATTGTATCATCGAAATATTGGAGGTGTGAAACCACCACCTCATCTTCTCCTACACGAATTCCCTTAAAAATAGATTTTGAAACCACCTCCTTCATGAGGGCGTTTAAGCCTTCTACCGCGAGGATAAAGAGAAAAGGGGATAATGGATCACCTTGTCTCACCCCCCTTTCCATATGAAATTCTCGAGTAGGTGACCCATTAACTAAGATGGATATAGAAGTGGATCGAAGACAAGAGTCGACCCATTTACACCATTTATTGCCGAACCCCATCTTCTTCATGATAGCCATCAAAAATCCCCATTCAATACTATCGTAGGCTTTCTCAAAGTCGAGTTTGAACACTATACCTTTTTGCTTCTATTTCTTCATAATATCCATTGTCTCGTTAGCTATAAGAACTCCATCGAGAATATACCGACCTTCAATGAACGCATTTTGCACCTCACCAATAACATTACCAATCACTTTTTTAACTCTTTCTGCCAATAACTTTGATATGATCTTATAGTAACTGCCGATTAAGCTAATAGGCCTATAATCGCCGAGGCTCAATGGATCATCCACCTTTGGAATTAGTGTTACAAATGAAGCATTACATCCCTTTGAAAATTCACCATTATGCCAAAACCACTTAACCGCATCCACAATCTCCCATTTTATAGAATCCCAATAATGCTTTATATATTTAAAATTGAACCCGTCTGGCCCAGGTGCTTGGTCGCTGCCACATCCACACACCGCTTCCCACACCTCTTTTTCAGTAAACGGGGCTTCTAAGCTATGTGAATCGTCAGCTGAAAGTCTAGGTACCTGGTTGTTTTCAAAACGAGGTCTACTACCATTCTTTGACGAAAATATATCCGTATAGAATCTAAAAATTTCTTCTTTTATTTGATTCGGATCTTCACACCAAACGCCATCAATCATTAATCCTCGAATCCTATTTTTATTGTTTCTTCTTCTTATCATCGCATGAAAGTACTTTGAATTTTCATCCCCCTCCACATCCCATTTAATTCTCGCTTTTTGTTTTAGCATACTGACTTTTTCGTTCTCTTTTTCAATCCAATCCTTCCTAGCCTTTAACCATACTTCCATTTCCCGACTGTCCAAAGCTCTATTCTCAGCCTCCAACTCCCACTTCATCGCCTCACTTTTACATTTCTCAATATTAAGATTATTTACCTCAGCTTTCAATCTACTCCACCCTTTCAATGCTTCTTTTGCATTTTTAAATTTATCACGGACGACACAATCTGCTCTAGAACTTCGAACAGGTTTATTCCAGGCTGAGGTGAACACACTATCAATATCGTTCTCCTCAAGCCACACATCAAACGCTCTAAATGGTTTAGGCCCAAAATCCATATCCATATCTTTAAGCAAAATGGGACAGTGGTCTGATAGTTTCCTATCAAGGGACACCGCCGCGAGACTTCTCCATTTGACTGCAAACTCATCTGTCACAAAAAACCGATCTAATTTGCTAAATTTTAGACCGTCGTCACTAATCCGAGTGAACCTACGACCCCCCAAGGGAATTTCCACAAGCTCATTCTTCCTAATAAAATCATTAAAGCTATCTGCATCCCGTGAATTGAATTCCGAATTAAGGCGCTCATCCGGGGTCCTTACATCATTGAAGTCGCCAAATAAACACCAACCCCCCGTTACTATTCCCATTATATCTGATAACCTATTCCATAGATCATGTTTTTGATCCGATGAGTGTGTCCCATAAACATTAACCAGAATAACCTCCCCAACTACTCCTTTCCAAGTCCATTTTACTTCTCTCTTTCTCTCTCTATATATATATATATTTATTATTAGTATTTATAAAGGGTTTTACTATCGATTTAATATATTTAATTCATATTGATTCAACTTTAAATTTTATTTTGTATTTGAAAATATAATGAATATAAGTGGAAAAACGTCTATAATTAATTGGAATTAAATGCACTTTAAAAATGTCTATGAAATTAAATAGGATACCATTTACCAAACACTTTCATAAAATACAATGTAATCTAGTAAAATATAAAAATTTTATTGTAAAAGAATGACAACTAACTTTGTCTTAATACCAAAAAGGATTTGAACTTTACACCAAATTTCGTTTTTAATAATCAGAATCAAGTTGGTTGTTATATTTTTGTAGTAAGTAGAGTCAATAATGGCAACCAACATTATTTATATTACTTTGAAATTAGATATTTTGCATTTTAGCTGTGAAGCGTTTGTATGACTAATGTTATAATTCAACAAACATTACTGGGCTTGTTAAGATTTCTATATGTTTAAATTAAGAAAGATGAATACTAAAAAACAAAATGGTTATCCAAATGCAAAGAATGGTTTTTTCTTTGTACAATTCATATATGTATGTATTATTATATATATATTTGGCAAAAAAAAATTAAGGTTTTTTGGGAATTTAAGTTTTTTTACTTTTCAAAAAATAAGTTTATAAACAAAAAAAGTTTTATTTGGATGATAAAGCTTTTAATTTCAGTTTGAAAAAAAAACTTCAAAATAAAAAGCTAACGTTTTTAAAAATAAAAAAACTCAAGCTTCAAGCTTCCAACTACTTATGCCAACTATACCCTTTCTATTGTTTATTACAATATTTTTTAGTAAAATGATAAGTTACTTGCTTTCTTTGATTCATGATAAACATGGTTTTTGCAAATGAAATACTTGTCCTTTCAAAAATTGAGAAAAACAGGTTTTCTAACTATAGCTTTCGGGATTATGTATAACAAATTCAGACATGCATAATAGTGTTGTACGTAATAGCAATTACTAATAAATATATGGATTGTAATATAAATGAAAAACGATTATTATTAATGTACCATAATTATACGTGTCTAAACTTTTGAATAATTAGCAAAATTCTTTAAGAAAATGAACATGATATATGTTTATGAATAATACGGAGTTTTGTAGATAGCAGAAATGAGATGAGTAGTAAACTTCTTTTCTAGGGGTGGCAATTCAGGTTGGGTTCGGATTAACATGTTTGGGTTAGCAGGTTGACGGATTGAAATTACTCAATCCGAACCTAACCCATTAACGTAATCATGTTTGCAGGTTGTCAGGCTCAACCCGAACCTAACCCGCGTAACCGTTTATTATACATGGTAGTGGATTGAATAACTAGTTTTAGCGAACTGGACTGGTTTCAGGTCAATAAGGTCAAAATGAATTTAATTTATGAATAATTAAAGTTGTTTATATTCTATTTTTGTAATCACTAACGTTAAAAAAGTTAATATAAAAGTTTCTAGGAAAAAAAAAATATAAAAAGAAATAATATTATCATTAAGATTAAAATAAATGGTTATGAAAGTTAAATATGATAGAATATGTATTAAATTTAATATATTATTATTTAAAAAAATAGTTTATAAAAGTTTTTGGGTTGTCAGGTTGATCCATTTAATCAAATGACCAACCCGAACCTAACCTGAAATAATTCGGGTTATCAGGTTGACGGATCAACAGGTTGACAGGTTAAGATTATACAACCTAACTCGTTAATTTCCGTATCAGATTTCGTGTCATGTCAAAAATTACCACCCCTACTCTTTTCCACGTCTTCTCCCACATTTGTTTAACTTAACTTTCTTTGTAAAATAAACTAAGAAACTTATAACAAGTTAATTAATTAATTCATGTGTTAATCTTTTAGCCAACACTTTTAGGCAAAATATTTGTGTAATTAAATTTCCTTACTTAAAATCATTTAATTTTAGTTTTTATTATAAAACTGGTCTGATAACAGAATAAAGAAAAATCTTAAATAGAACTATTATAATTTGAAAATTGAATTAAACCAAATGATTTGTTGATGTCCAAAATATCTTATGACTCATATTTTTCATTATCTACTACATTTGAAGAGAACATTTGTTAGTTTCAATCCCTCGACTTAATGCATTTGACAACATACATATGTTCTTCTTGATAAAGCAGTGAATATTCCGTTTAGAAAAACCTTTAAAGTAAACATATGTAAATTCCAACTATGTTTTCAAGCATTATGCTTATTATGCTAAAACAAACAAAAAAATTGGTCTCGAACAGTGTCTGAATCCTCACCAGCTACAATGAATAATCGAAAACCTTCACTAGCCCAATCTTACATTGTTACCATGTCAAGTTGGAACCAATATTAAGACTTAAATAGGACCAAGCCAACCAAAAATGGCCTTTATCGAGCCAAACATTTTGGACAAGTAGTGTGATGGTAAAACCAAAATAAACACGCCTAAATCAAACTAAATATAAGAAAGAAAATCTTATTAGAAAAGAAAGTTGAGGGACCATTATTGTATATAAATCATAATCAAACTCAAAAACAAACCAGTCGGATCCAATCATCCAGTCGGATCTATAGGAAAAAATGATCGTTTGCATCGCCGTGGTTGGCCATCAGGTATTATCATTTACCAAATTTTCTTATTTTTATTATTTTTTTGTATTTAATTTCATTAATTCAATTTATAATTTGTTTTTCAGAATAATCCTTTGTATATTCAAAGCTTCACTGAAGCAGATGATGCACTCAAACTTCATCATATTGTTCATTGCTCTCTTGATGTTGTTGATGAAAGAGGTTTTTTATAAATCAATTATTATTTTTTTGCAAATTATACTTTTTAGGTTTTTTTTTATTTTTTATAATTTAAAATGTGAATTTTCATGATAAATTTTTTGTCTCTAGTAGATCAGATCATGTTATTCGATAGTTGCGGTAGCTTATTAAGTAAACGTAACATTGATTTATGTAGTAGACTGAAATTACAATAGCCTCGGTGTTAATAACGGCCTCTATGAATAGCTATAACATGCTACAGTATACTGTAAGATAGATACCAGAAGCATTTAGTGATCTCTGAGTGGAAACATACGGGTTCTTATTATTCCACATGTTATTTATGCTAATTCTCGTTTCTGTTTTGTGTAAAATCACAATAATAGATAATGTCTGAATACGATGGATAGAGTAATTACCAAAAATGTTGATGCAAATAGATAGCATAATATGCTACTATTATTATATGTCGACAGTAGTCGTATGTAGCTGAATTAGATTACATGACCTGATGTTTTACTAGGTCCGATAACTTTTCTTCACATGTCCCCAAAAATGTTGAGCATCTGCTATGCAAAATATAGTGAACACCTGTAAAAATTGTGTTTAGGTTCTTTTTTATGTCAACGTGTTTTACTTGTTGCGTTTCTCTCCTTTATCATTTATAATTTTTGTGAGATTATATTATCTGGAATTCTTGTGGTTAATGTTAATGAGATTCTCATGGCTTCATTGCAGTGAACAATCCAAAAAAATCTGGACCAATGATAAATGAGACGTTTCTTGGTCTCCTATATCCAACCGAAAATTACAAAGTGTGAGCGTATTTCTGATTTATATCATTCTTGTTTTTCTATTGCCTCGGGAGTATTTGGATTTACATTTCGAAATTTTGTTTTGATAAACAAGCGCTGCTTCTAATAATCCAAATATATAGGGGTCAAGTAATAAGTTTCCGGATAACTCATTTCATACAAAATAACTGATTATCTAAGGGTAAGAAAATTTACCTATTACACCTTTTAAAGAGAGTTTTACACTGCTTCATAATACACCTCAACTCTTTTTTTTTTACAAAAAAACTTACTTTTTATCTGTTAATTTATGAAATAATCAGTATTTGCCATTTGCCAATCACTCGAACTCTAAACAGCAGAAATACGTCCAAACACTGTTTTCTATAGTCCAATGTATTACAGTGTTAGAAATTTTGACTCCCACACTTCTTATACGTGACTTGGCTAATGTAAAAATGATCACCCGTTGTGAGCTACATGTACATGTACTTAAACTCAGTTTAAATGCTGTGCAGGTACGGTTATCTAACTAATACAAAGGTAAAGTTTATACTAGTCACAACAGACCTTGATGTACGTGATGCTGATGTAAGAAATGTAAGTGCATATCATATTCGTGATTTTTTTCTGTCTCTTGTTTTATGATCATGTTGACTAGAGATATCAATATGGCCGAGCTGGGTAACGGGTCAAAAAGTAATGTTTCGGTACGAGTCAAAACCAAATGGGTCAGGTTGATCCTACACACTTTTGTTTTACATTTTGTGCATTAAGAATACACTTTGGCGACTTTTGACTCTTTCGACCTGTTTTCTTTCTAGCCATCTTTTATAAGTTTCACCCGTTAGAGTTAAAACAAACCCAAATTCTAACCTTTCATTGCTAATTGGGTCGAAATTATCATCTCTACTGCTGACATATGATTCACATAAATTGGAAATGTTCTAAAACTCTATTTCGCTTGTGGATATTTGTTATTTTGACAACACAACATTTGTATATTTTTCTCTAAACGTAATAAACCCATACACCCACGACTCCAAAGAGATTTGAGTTTACTATTTAAGAGTCATAAAGTGACTTGAATTTACAATGTTACAATTACTAAAATGTTTGAGGTAATTTTTTTTCGTTCTGTGCAATGCGACAGTTTTTCAGGAGGTTCCACTCTGCATACCTAGATGCTGTCTCGAACCCTTTTCATGTTCCTGGAAAAAAGATAACCTCCAAGACGTTTGCTGAGAGGGTGAGTAATATCGTTAAGACGGTTAGCTTCCATACAACTGGATGAATTGGCAGCAAAAGGTACTTGTTTATTGCTCAATTTATTTCTAAGTTGTATCAATCTTTCTTTAAGATGGATAATGTAACTCGACCTTTGAATAATTCTCTTTTTTACAATATTAATATTTGTAAGTTTTCTTTATCAGCTTGGGCGCTCCTAACTTAAATGAGTCGTGTTTAGCTGAAACTGTTATTTTTCTTGGATGACAAAAGCTGCAACTTTTGTAGGAAGATTTCAAATAGAAATAACATTTGGCTTTCTGATTATCATTATTATGAATTATTATAACTAATGTAATGTTTAAACAAAATATCTAACGGCTTGATTCTTAGTTTCTTCAAGGGATTCCTTAACAACTTATATATTATTGTATACCCAACAATAATCACGACAAAGAAAACCAATGAGGGAGTAGGGCACAAACATGCGGCATGTGAATGGCCATTTTATTAGGAAAAATACTTGTTAAAAGCTTAGTCGCCTTTGGATCCTCTTTCCCTCGTTCATGTAAACTCTCCTGAAATGAGACACATTCAACATCGTAAATCTTTTCAGGACATTATATCTTCTTTTACCGATTAAACTCCCTTTTTATTATTTCATTGTAAGAACTTATAAACAACCATTAGAACAAAAGTAGCTTCCATCCATGATAAGTTTTATCTAATAAAGTCCTTACCGGAAATGCCAAGTCAAGCAGGGTAGTTTGGTTGCTGCCAAATTTTGCGAAAAGTAAACCACCAGGATGTGACTGCAACAAAACCAAATAAAATGCAATTCAATACAGATGGAGGCTACTTGTATAGACATGTGTGTTAACAAGTGACAGTCAAAAAGGTTTCTTTTCGGCTGTCGTTCTGAGTTTGTGAACCGATTACAACAACATTGTCTGTGAAGCCAGTTTTTAAACGTTGAATACGATTACGAGCTTCCAACATTGGATTGCTCTGCATCTTTCATGAAAGGAAGATTCCTACTTTCACTCGATACAACCTGTTGGTCAACAGAGTATGATCAAAGGCAAACCCTACATACAACGAGTATAATTGACGAATATGCTCCAACAAAAACACCTTTACTGATCATAACAACAGTTCAGATGGACAAAAATAATGACAATGATTAAAATAACTTTTAGTATATACGGGTACGTCTGGAGGTAACAGTCGAACCATTTTAATTCTTAACTTTAGTATATATGGTAGCTTGTCTGAGTTGGTTTATCAGGTAAAAGTTTTGGTTTTAAACATACACTTAATTGTTAAAACGCAAAAAATTAGGACCAAGTCTCCCCGTGGTTCAACCCAAAGTTTTACCGAGGCGTACTTTGGATGGGTTGATTTAATGGGTCAAAATTATTCTGTATTGAAACATTTAACTTTAGTATTCAAACACATCAATTTAAAAAATTATCATTAACAGGTATGCAAATCTAAATTTTGTATGTTAAACAGAAGGGTTTTATCATATTTCGCGGGACGACTAAAAGGTCAGTTTGTCCTTTTAGTGTTGTAGGACTAAAGTATAAACAAAAGAATAACAAATTATCACGGCAATGTTGCAACTTTACAAATACAACGTTTGTATATAGATTTATATGTACATATAATGTCTTAAACTTTGTAAAGTTTCTTCATCGTCAACTTTTAATTTTGTTAATGCTTTTCTTTCTATTCTGCGAATCCATTCCTTGCTTACACCATAGAACCTCCCAATCTCCTCGAGTGTCTTTCGTTGATAACCTTTGAGCCCGAATCTTAAAGTCAATACTTTCCTCTCCCTTTCATCCAGTTGTTTCATTCGGTTGTACATTTCATTGATCATATACTCCTTCATGAAAGCCTCTTCCGGAGTCATTATTGTTGGATCAGCCGTGCATTCCTACACAGTTATTTTATAATTAGTGAGGGTCAAATACAACAAAAATGTCATTCCTGGTGAGGACATATACCGGCTCAAAATGAGTCATTTATTTTCCGGGTTTTTTCTATGATACGAAATTACAAAGTTAAGAGACGTACCCAAAACTTCTCACACCCAATTGTCTGATTGATGGAACCAACAACTCTAAGACATTTTCTAGCTGATTCAATTTTAGCCAACGAAAGACCCGTGAATTTGGCAATTTCACAATCATCTGCACCTCTTCCGTCACCTTTATCTAGCACTTTTCGAGCTTTCTGTATCTTACTTATAGTCTTGCTCATTGAAAACTACACAAAATATCAGAAGAAAAAGAAGCAAGTTCAAAACTTCAGATGCAAGAACAATGTAAACAAAATGTGAGAATTAATCGACTCTGGCAGAAAGCAAAAACATACAGGAATTCGTATCTCTCTAGCATGTCGGGATAGCAACATTAGTAGCGATTTCTTAACCCAATACTGTACATAAGTCGAGAATTTGTATCCTCTGGTGCGGTCAAACCTCTCTGCACCTTGAAGAACACCAACATTTCCCGCCTGCATATTTCCAAAAGTTTTAGTCTTGATTTTTTCAAAAAACAGAGAAATAATAATCCATTCGAAGCAAATGCTGCAAAAGTGAAGTTTATAAGTTTCTCAAACCTGGATTAAATCTTTAAAGGCTATTCCTTGAGTATTGTAGTTCTTTGCAAGGTATATAACCAACGATCGGGTACTTCTCAAAAGTTCATCTCGACAACACCAACCAAATTGTAAGTTTTCAAGCAACACTTTCTTGTCAACTCCCGCAGCTGCTGCCCAACTACTAAAACTAACTGTGTGCCCTGTTTCTTCTTCTAACATCATCCTAATCTTCTCCAAATTAGCAACCATCTGCGTAATCATTAAACTTAGAAAATCAGAAACATGAAGGTAAAAACTAAACATATTCGTTAAGAAGGATTGAATGGAACCTTAACCCCGCGCGATAACTCTGCCTCGTTCCTAGTGATTTTGAGTCTTCCACTTTTATAATTCGACAATTTTCTTGAAGATGGGTTGACACGTCTTGAATTCTTATTGTTCATGGCTTGTGACCGGAATTCGACAGTATAAACACCATTAACCTTTTTTGAAATCCGTTCTCTTTGTGACCTTCTTTCAACTTTTCTTGTAGACGGTACAATAGGCTTGATAATTTCTTCGTGTATAGAGTTAGTTAGAGTTGGGTATTTTGGTATTTCAGAAAAAGGAGCACGGAGAAACTTCAAAGCTCCAATCCTTTCCAATTGAACCAATATGTCTCGTTCTAACTTTACCACGTCTGAATCAGCAAATGTATCCTCCAACACAACGATATTTTCCAAGAGTAACCTATATTGTGATATCTTGTTTGCTTGTAAGCTTGTAAAGAATGTTAATATATCGTCTTGTAACAAATTTCTGACACTCATCTGAAAAATCAAAATTATAAAGTATCAAGAGATAAACATGTGGACGTATAGTGTAACAAGTAATAGATTTGTAACGATGCATTAAAGCATAAAAGGAAACCTTTATATGGCTAGTTTCTGAATAATCAATGTCCAATATTCGGGAAGTAGATGAACATGTATTTCCGCTAATAGTAGTATCATTGTAAGAAGTCTCTGTTTCCATTGGGACGGATAACCTTGTCATATTATAATTGATGGCCTTGCTTTTAACTGTCGTATAAATTCAAAGGTTGCAGAATATAGTAAGTACAAATAAGATAGAGAAATGGACTGTTGATTAGAGCTTAGAAAATTATTTTAGGATGTTCCATTAAAGTTAAACTTATTGATTGGGATTTCGGGTCATGAACACTTCATCAAGGTAAAGCGGAATACCCATGTTGTTGAGGTGAAGCCGAATACCCATGTTTTGTTTAGTTGCCGATGTTGTGTACTATACTACATAGAATATATTTCACTCTTTCATTACTTAAGTTATATAGAAACTTATTAGCTTGAACCCAAACTCCAACCCAAAGAGTACATAACAACTCCACCACCCCTCCCCCAGTAACCGTTGACAACGCAAGTGATGTTATCTTACATTTTTAGTGACTTTCTATGTATCTTGTCTCGAAACAAAAGGCAATAAATAGTTGGTTTGTAGGGCTTATAGTTATCTAGTTTTAACTAGGACAAATAAGTTGTCCTTTTTTTTCGAAAAGCAAGTATAACGGTTCGGAGTTACATGGATATCCAATTGGGCAGTATACAACCCACGAACCCACACACACTTATCTTGCTCAGGTTGATTTGATTAAAATAATGGGAAAAAGATTTATAAATTGGGGAAAACAATATACTTACAGGATGCATAAGTGAAAGATGGCAAATATAAGGAATTGGAAGAAAAATGAGGTTGAATAGAGAGACCCCATTTCAAATTGAGCTTCAAACCAACACCCATTGCACAATCATCAAAAGAATTGATGACTTGAGTTGCTTTTGTTTATGGCATCAACTCTTGGCCACTGGTTCCACATGACCATATCTTATGATTTTCTTTATGTTTACTTGCTAAAATATCTTAATGGCTTCTGCATCGTATACTTGTACTCTGAGGGTGCTTGTTTATGTTATCGTAATTTTTGATGAGCTTTATCGGTCTATTTTTTTCAACTTATCAGCTTATTAAGTCACATAACTTATTTAAATTCATAAGTTCAATTTAATAAGCTCGTAAGACCGAGAGGAAAAAATAAAACTTACGAGATTTTCAAAAGGTATAACTTATATTACATAAGCGGAAACAATCACCCTTTTGTGTATGCCGATATGGTAGTTCGTTAAGTTTTTTTCTTTTTTTTTTCTTTCGTTTTTTTCTTTTTTGAGAAATATCAGTGGTATATTTTTTTTTAAAGTTTAATCGTAAATTATAAATCTAGTTTAAAATTATATCATATTTCTTTATAGTTGGTTGTTCATTCGTCCATATAAAATGACTAAATTGAGGTTTATAATTTGGAAATTGATAAATCATCCTACTCAATCCTCTTAATTATCTTTCTAAAATTATAAAATGGTGACGTTTATCCAGTTACTCTTTTTCCTTATCTTATCAATTGATTATTACACTTGTTCATATCACATTTTTAGAAGAATATTTAGACTAATAATTTATAAGGATATATCGTTACTATTATAATTATTCCTTTGTTTTAATACATTTTATGTAAAAATCTTAACAATACCAACATTTTTTACTAATTTTTTTGTATGCTAACATTTAATCACAGTATAATGTTACAAAAATTATTGTCTTAGAATGTAACAATATTAATTGTTGCCAACATCCAATAAATTATAGTTGCCCTTGATCTTTCTCTTTCCCTTTTAGAAAAAATGATCATTTCTTTGTTTGTAAAAACAACAAAAGGGTATGTTTTAGCTTGAACTTACAATTGTAGCCAAGTTTAGGTATAATAATAAAAAAATATGTTTGATAAAATAGTAAAAATTAAAACTTATAAATATTATTTAATGAGAAAATATTATATGCAACTAACAACATCTATAGATGTAACATGGCATAAATATTAAGCAATAATAGTATTTTATGTTTATTTATAAAGCTTTGAGGACTCAAAATAAAGTGTCTGCTTATAAGATCACTCTCAATCGTTGTGTCAATTGACACAGTCGGTTTTTGTCAACTCAGCGTCACGTTAACTGATACCAAACTGACTAAATCACTGTCAACAGTTACCCGTCAGTTAGTTTTTCTGGACTCCACATATTTTATTATTTTAATTACAAATTCATTAAATAAAAACGATATATTTATTAAAAAATAAAACATTTATTAAAAAAAAGAACATTACATTTATTAATATAAAAAAAAGAACATTACACTTAAAAAAAAATTACTAAAATAAACTAACGAGCACGAAAATATGGTGGGAGAGTCGCAATGTGTTGGCTAAGAGCGCCACGAAGCACGTGATGCTCTTGTCGATCTCGCAACTCTTTGTCCATACGCCTATATGTTGCAAGTCTGTCTTCCCACGTACGAGTCGGTATATTTTCTTCGTTTGCAAGATAATCTTCCTCCAACCGACACATGTTGCGACCGTTGTCCTAGGTTATCATGTTGTGTAAAATCACACAACAATACATGATTCTTTTAAGATTTAATTACATAATTGGTCCCTGTGTTTGTTCCAAAACAACGGGTCCAGTCCCT
The DNA here is from genome assembly GCA_910822075.1 of Senecio squalidus. Taxonomy (NCBI): domain Eukaryota; kingdom Viridiplantae; phylum Streptophyta; class Magnoliopsida; order Asterales; family Asteraceae; genus Senecio; species Senecio squalidus. The sequence goes on along the minus strand of CAJVGC010000065.1, from coordinate 57,239,667 downwards.
GGGTCACAATTCGTTCGGGTCCAGTCCCTGGAGCCTATCTTTGGTTGCACGTTTGGTCCCTCTTCCTAACGTTCGTTTATTTTGGTCGTTAAGTAAGTCATGTGCTTCTCACGTGAGGGGTATATAGACATTCTCTATTTTACAAGGATCAATTATGTACCTTACGAATATCATATTTTAATTTATTATTTCTTTTCCTTTTATAAATTCATAAGCAAACAAAACCCTAATCTCTCTCCCTCTTTCACTCCAAACCACCGCCACCACAAACCACCGCCACCACATTCCCGCTAAACTCCTCCCAAACCACCGCCACCACAAAAAGAGAAAAAAACACACACACACACACATATACATACATCAGCGACGGCAGCGGCCTCAAATCTGATTTCAAAAATCACAAGCAAACCTCAAATCTGATCTGCGACGGCGGGATCGTCTCCCGAGAATGAATCGGTCTTCCGTCAGTGATCGGTGTTCCTTACATTCAACGCAGAATCGTAATCAGAAGACGAAGACCGATTCATTTTGATAATCTCATACTTACTGCTACTCAACTGTTATCCAAATCGAAACCGAAACCGAAACGAAAATTGAAAGCTAAAAGGAAACAGAGAGTTAATGTGACTATGCCTTTGAAATATAGAGACTCTGTTGTGATTCATCCATTGACTCCGATTTGAGATCTGAGAGATCGAAATCGATTAAGATCACCAGTGAATGATTATGAATTTCTGTTATTTTTTGTTACTATTGATCTATTTTACTATTAGTAGATTGTTATTAGTATTGTAATTCATCCTTGATGATATTGTTACTTTACACCTTAATTTGTATGAAAAAATTTGAGGTTTTTGCAAATTTTGGTTTATATGCAGAATTTTGTTTATGATAAGCGTTGATTTTGATTTCAAAAGTTTAATTTAGCTCGTTTGATTTCGAGATTTTGGTTGAAACTGGAGTAGAAACAGTCATGATTTGTTTGTTTGCTTATGAATTTATAAAAGAAAAAGAAATAATAAATTAAAATATGATATTCATAAGGTACATAATTGATCCCTGTAAAATAGAGAATGTCTATATACCCCTCACGTGAGAAGCACATGACTTACTTAACGGCCAAAATAAACGAACGTTAGGAAGAGGGACCAAACGTGCAACCATATATAGGCTCCAGGGACTGGACCCGAACGAATTGTGACCCAGGGACTGGACCCGTTGTTTTGGAACAAACACAGGGACCAATTATGTAATTAACTCTTCTTTTAATCTTCTGTGTACTATATGCTCTTGTGGGGCTTTTAATGATTCCCCAACGCCCCTGAAGCACACCGAACGCTCGTTCCACATCTTTTCTTGCTGATTCTTTGGAATTTCGAATACCTTATTTCTTCGTCCGTCATCGGATACCTATACGATTTGACAAGTGTCGACCATTCCGGATAAATTCCGTTGGCGAGATAATATCCCTTTGTGAAATTACGCCCAACAATATTGAAATTAACCGATGGAGCACGATCTTAAAGTAAATCGTTGAATAGATCTTAATTATTCAATACGTTGGTGAAGTTGTCCAAACAATCATATGATGTTTGTTGACCCATATGTAAGTATTCATCAAACGCATCAGCGGCACAACCGTACGCCAATTGTCGTATGGCGGAAGTACATTTATGAATGACGTTGAAACCGAGTTTACCAGTAGCGTTTGGGCGTTGATGAAAATATTTAAAATATTCCGGTATCGGTTCTTGCGCGTATGATGTTATAGATTGACATATATGGAGAAACAACTCTTTTCTCATCCGCTAACGACGGCGAAAAAAATCCGGCGGAAATGTTGGTTCGTCCGCAAAGTAGTCTTCAAACAAACGATTTGCGGCGGCTTCTCAGTTTCTACGTAGGAATCGCCTTAGTGCCCTTACCGGATTGGACGTTTCACCTTCATCGTCTGAATCGCTTCCAAACGCATTAACGAAATTTGTCATTTGTACCGGATCAAAAGTCGCCGCTAACACTTTGTAATCTTCGATTCCATTTTTATGTGATTTGTGGTTGTTTTGTGTTATGTTTTGAGTGATAAATGTGTATTGTATTGTTGGTATATGTTGTGTGGGAAATGTTTAAATGAGTATGGATATATATATATATATATATATATATATATATATATATATATATATATATATATATATATATATTATTAATTTAAAAAAAAAAGAAAAAAAAAAAACATACAACGGCTATGAAGCCGTTAGTTTTTAAAAAATGGGCCCCACTTCTTGTCTCTTTCTCCGCTGGATACCGACGAGTGAAAAAAAAAATGGACCACGGCCAAACCGAAGCGTCGGTGCCATCGGTTTGGGAACCGACGAGGAACCGAAGCTACCATTGGGAGAGGTCTAAGTTATTTGCTTTCAAGTGTCAACAACATATATAATTTCTCCTAACTATATATTTTAATTAATATAAATGAAATTTATGTCATTTAGTTTATTATAAACTCAAATACTTTTTATAAATTATTTGAAGTAGTTTATTCATGACAAATCAAATATGGTTTGTGGTGACTTATAAAAAATGTAAAACACGCCCTACGTACCACTAATGCATCTACATAGAATGCAACCTATCTGTGGAAGGTCTCGGGTTCGAGGCTCTTTTAGAGTGGGTAATTTACTGCCACATGTCCCTTTTATGATGAGATTGGTTATATATATATATATTTGTAAAAAGTCGAGGAAAAATTGTGACGATGACATGTGACAACTTAAAAAAAAAGAATTATTTTTTTATTTTTTAATAAAAAAATAATATTTTTAATAAACCAACCGAAGACTACGCTCCACTGGCCTTTGAGACGTGTCCTCAAACCAGAACGTTTGTGATATTTAGTTTAAACATTCTTATGATCTTTTTTCTTTCATAGGTAACAAACAGGTTTCAAAAGGATGCAATTTTGATCACATATATAGTGATATATAGCGTCTTTTCAAACGACAAAACACATCCTTAGTGGATCGATAATCATACACATTCTAACATATGTCCGTTATTCCTTTTCATCTTTGAATAATTGCTAACACATGTAACTACCGAATAATTAGTAGAATCCAATACACATGTATCTGTATTTAAAATTTTAAACTCGTGGAACGAACAAGAACAAGCAAAACAATAAACCATGTGAAAAATATGAACTTGTGAAGTACCACATTCAATAATGTGATTCTTGCTAATTTTAGAAAGTGTAAGTACACTTGATAACATATAGTACAAAGACCTTAACTTTCAGTAGTAGTCTGGTTTCGGTATAACTTTCTATATATAGAAGGGAGGTACCTCGGGCAATCACACATGTCAATCAGTGCAACTGCTCGGGTTTCCTGATTTCTTATTGCCTAACGATGTGTGCAGTGTTTGGCGGTATGGGATTCATGACCGCCCAAAACTATTTCCTAATTGCATATGAAGCCATTCTGGTTGGGATCCGCTTGCAAATTGGCGTGCTGTTTGTGACCCAAATAAAAGTCCAGCTGCATCGAGGGCTGGTGGCCCTAGCTGCTGCAACAGAAGTATTTTTTGGAAGATGCATTTGAGTTCAAAGTTGAAAGAAAAAAGAGAAGAACGAGAGGCGATAAATTTGCAAATATTAAAAAGTGTTTGTGGGTTAAACCAACCTGTTTTGACACATTAAAAATGACACATTTCGACTGGAAACTGTTTGACCCGTTACTTAACCCACCCATTTTGCCACCACTAGGGACTAGTAAGAGGTAAACTGAATTGGAAAATATTTATCTGATTCTAACTTTTGATTTCTGTTTATCACAATTCTCACTTTGAATACACAAGAACCCCTATGACAGATCATTGGGTCTTAGTTAAGCATAGTTCAACAATTTGGATCTTAATTCGTGTCAAAACGCTATGATCAGAATTTTTCCGCTTAAAAGTTTTTTATTTAACGTCAAATTCTCATTTAGAACTCCAAAGAGTAGACATAAAGCTTAATAAACGTAATATGCGATAATAGTGCGATAAAACTTACATCTTTCGTAGGAAACCCTTCTACGGGTGAGTTCATCCTTGTAGTTACAGTTTCAAGTTTCATCGACAAGAACTACAGCACAAAACACTTTTATTAAGGTGTCAAATCTGTCATAAAAAAGCATAAAAGGTGAAAACTTTAAAAGTTGATCGGAAATCGTACCTCAACTTGATGTTGCAATGATTGGATGTAATTAATTATTTCATCAAGAACAAGTGCTTTTCCTATAACCTGATAACGAACATCAAAATCAATCACGTTTACAACAAACTTTGGAAAAACACATGTAAAACCGTTCTATGCACACCTTGTTGCATCCCGGGACCAAATCTTGCAGGATTTTCATTCTTTCACTGATCTTTTCTCGTCTCGCCTGTAAAAAAAAAAAAACACGTTACACGTTAAATTTATGACATATAAGAAATAAGTCAGGCTTGAAACTAAAATGTTGAAGCCTGAAGAAAATTACTCTTTCGGCAAGACTATGGCTATCGGTGGCTTGACCTCTTCTTGCTCTAACATGAATGTAGTCTTTAGGTGGTTCGGTTGGTTTATTAGTTTGACCGATAGCAGCTTTACTACCCGAACTTAAACTCCTTTCTTGATCTGTTTTCGAACCACCCAATTCGTCTTTTGATCCCGAAACCTTCAATCTTTTTCCATTTAATTTGTCCTGCAAAGTTCATAAATACTTCTAATTCCATAAAAACTAAAAACAACTCTCAAAACAAGTAATCATAAATAATCAAAAAAATTAACTTTATTGATAAATTTATCACACAAACACATTCAAGTAACAATAAAATAAAGTAAATTTCACTATTCATTCAAAAGTTTTCATCATTATGAAAAATAAAAAAAGACTATTTATATAAAAAAGTATACATTTTATAATATTATAATTTTTAAATCATTACACATTTCTCTAAAAATTAAAACGTTTAAATTAAATTTATGCGAACTTATTTTCGTCTAATAAGGTTGTTATCCAACTTTAAGTCATAATAAGTTTAATAAAACCATAAAATAAGCTCATAAGTCAGAAAATAAGCCAGGTTAAACATTTGTTTGTTGGAGCTTATTTTTTGGATTACGAGTTTATTTATTTATCTTGGACTTATCATTCATAAGTTCATTTTTCCGACTTATTTGTAGCTTATGAGCCAACTCAACACGGATAATAAATAAGCTCGTAAGTCACGGAATAAAAGAAAGATAAAAGGCAAAAACAAACACCCCTTACCAAATCATTGTTACTACTAGTAGACACAATCTTTGAAGAATCATGTTCAAAATGAACATCTCTCTGTTTCCGGCGAGTAACGGTGGAATCGTCCCGTTCGCCGATTCGATTAATTAGAGTTTCCATTTTGAGCTCTAATCCCTCAATTTTACCACTGCCATTGAAAGGCCAGATTCCAGTTAAAGTGTAAGATGAAGGATTAGCTGCTGAGAATGAGGTCTCATTGATTATGGGTGGATCCATATAAATTAAAACTTCAATGTATATGTGTGTATATATATATAATGTATAGATATAGATATAGATATATATTATATATGTATATGTATATATATATTAAATGGGAGTTAGGTTGAAAACTAAAGATGGAAAAATAGATATGGGTTTTCAGTTGGGTGATTTGGGTTTTCGTACTAGATATTCTTTGTAGTGAATTTGGCTATTTAATAGTAACTAGTAGACTAGTGATGGATGTCCGATTTTGGAGATGACTAACGTCATGACTATACTTTCATGACTCGTTGTGAAAAATTCTCATGTCATCTCTTTGTCGTAGAAATTAAATATGTCTCGCTCTATTTTTTCTACACCCCTTATGTTCTCACTCTTAAATAAGATGTTTAAATTGTATCACGTTCTCGTGTTATATTCTAACTCTACATTCTCGCGTCATATTTTTATATCGAAAGTAAGTGGTTGGATTTGTGACAGGGGTACGTTTACTCTACACACTCCTTCATCATTTGATTCGTTGGAGAAATAGGCATCGTAAGATTGAAAGCACAGGGGTACGTTTACTCTATGTGGAACATCAATAACTATACAAATATATAGAAGTATTAATTTTATTTATTTTTTGGAAGGAAAGCTTGTTATTAATCAATCATCAAGGAATACATGAAACATATATCAAAATTAGGCTACAAGACCGAGCACTAATGTAATCTAGACTATTACATTTTTTTGATGTATTCAAACTATTAGGCAACTCTCCGAAGGTTTGAAAATCCGTAGATTTCAATCAAGCTTTCGACTACTCATTCTGTTGGAATCAAAGATAAGACAAACTTTGTTTCGACGAAAGAATCAAGAATGTTTGATTCTAAAAGGGTTTCTCTTACTTGTTCATCTCCAAATTACGCAAATTGATATCAAACAAACGCTCTGAAAGATATTTTTAAAGCTCCCATTATTGAAAAGGTTGAGAATCCGGCAATGGCATCACTCAAAAGCATAGGGGATGGAGAGAAAGTATAACATAGTTGACGTATATCTTAAAGGTTATTTATCTATATAACTAAGTATGGGTAACATATATGACTAATTTACAACTAGTCTTTGTTTGTTGTATCATATTAGTGTTTATATATCAGTTTTTTCTTTTCTTTTCTTTCATTTTTTTGTAATGTCTTGTGACATATATTATTTATTTATTTTAGAATGATATATATATATAAGACATAATATTTTTTAGAGCAATATTTACGAGACTTAAACCCATAATCTTTACCTAATATCTTTTAATTAGTGAGTTAATTACATACCACTAGCTAAGCCATAAGCATTTGTTATTATTATTTTAAATTAATTGTTGGAAAACATTATTAAATATTTCCGAAGAGAAATATCAATTAATTGTTTAAAACCATTTAAATATGTTTAATTTTTTTTTATAGATGATGCTTTACTTCAGTGATTTAGATTGTATTAAAATTTGATTTTATTTGTGTAATTCAATTATTGTTGTTGATTATAAATTTGTAGTAATTTTATTTTTGCTCATTGTTTGTATTATCTAATATTTATTAAAAAGAGAATTATCCAATAAAATTATTCATTGATTATATTGTCAATTTAAAGTTATATATATTTCCCTAATGTCATATTATATTTTATCTATAACAATTTTTTGAAATAAAATAATTTAGAAATTTTATCAACAATCATGCAACGTACAAGGCTAATATAATACAACTAATATAGACAAATTAGAAAAAAAGATTTAATATTTTGTCATTAACATATATAAACTAGACATTTCTTCATTTATTAAATATTTTTAATTTAATTAATATGTACACAACCAACAACATCAATGATTTCCACAACTACTAATTACCCAACATTTGCATCTATGTAATCGGAAGGGTTGAGTTTATATCTCACTTCTTTGGATATAAAGATAAGTCATAATTAAAAAGATTATTAAAGTCATAAAAAGGCGCAAACACGAAGAAAAAAAAAACTAAAAATATGAAGCACAACTATGAACGATACGAACATGTTAACAATACAAACGGTATATTTTAGGGCTGTGAAATACCGATCGAAACCGACTGGTCCGACCGAAACTGAGACCGAAACACTTGTATCCGGGGCGGTAGTCGACAACAAAATACAACGTTTTTGGGATTCGGGTCGGGTCGGTTAAAATACCGACTCAACCCGACTTGGCCCGTATTTCGAGTTCTTTTCTCAAATTCTTATAATTTTCAAGTTGTAACATTTGTTTTCTGTTTAACGTATTTCGAGTTTCGTCACGTTTTTGAAAAAACATCTATCTGTCAGACAGTTACGTTAACATAACTGATAGTTACGCTAACGTAACTGATATCAGTGTTGATGAAAGATTTCCAGCGTAACTGATAGTTACGCCAACGTATCTATGCTGAAGACAATTCGGTATTTTTGGTCCGAGACCGCAACCGACCCCAACATGGCCCGATACTATACCGACCGACCGATACTAAAATCGATTCGGTTTCGGTTTGATTTTTTGCTGGTTTTCGGTCTCCATATGAATCGGTTCGGTTTCGGTCGTGCCGGTATTGACCCGATGCTCAGCCCTAGTATATTTTAAGTTATTATAAGTTATTTATTTCATGCTCTAACTTGTCATGTATGAAATACATATATGGTACATGAATTACAACAAACTCTAAACTATATTATTAGAAAAGTAGAAAAAGGTACAATAGTTGGTAGTTGTAATGAAAAAAAACCTTTAAAATGCAATCGGTTTGTAATTTAGAGAAGTGTTAACAAACCTAAATAACCAAATGAAAGATGATAAGATATGGACCATTCTTTGCCTAACTTTCCACTCTCACCCTCATTACTACAACATAAACAAATGAGGTCATTAAAAAGTCCAAATTCAATCATGCCCAAATTGGTAATTTTCTAATTTAGTGTCTCTAAAGACCTTTCTTATTCATTGATGTATGTTTTAATCAAATAAGGAACAATTAAAACATTGACACAATCCTAATTTCAAAATAACCCCACTCTTCTTAATTTGCCATTTGATTTGATATGTTTTTTCGTTCTTGTACGTTTACGTACTATATATTTACTTTTCATTTGACGCGTTTTCAAGTTATATGAAATAAGAGTTGGTGTCTACCCGAATCTTGATCCGTCTAGTTAAGTGAACAAGTTTAATGTAATTGCTTTACTTCATTATGTTTTGTGTGATTTGAGTAGACTTCCCATTAAGAAATTAAATAGGGATTGTAAAAAATATTTTACTATAACAAGAAAACTGATTTGATTTAGCATCCACACAATATTATTTAACATCCACACTATAATACTCATTTTAGAAAGTTATTATCACTATACACGGAGACTCGTAGATTCTAGTTAAAAAAATACTTAGACGTCACAAAGGTGTCTATTTGATGATACATAAGAAACCGGCTAAACAACCGGTCTCTTTTCTTACAACACACGTTAAATCTCTTAAAAAATATTCTCAATAAAAACCGACCTAATTGAGTTTTAATATTAGTAAAAAATATTATAAGAGTTTATTTAACCAGTCTCTTTAAATATTATTTTTAAAAAAGTAACAATATTTTTAATCTTTTTCCAATACTAATTTTCCGTTATACAAACACAATTCAAACCTCATAATCACATTTAGATGTTTTGAAACTTACATATATATGTTCATTAGTAATGAGTCGGTTAAATTTCAATTCTCTTTGCAAGTTTTTAAAATACCAAATTGGCCATATTATTTCCGTGTGTCTAAAAAATGTGCGATTTATTTTCCATTGATACAACTGACAAACAAAGAAAGAAAGAAAATAAATAAATAAATAAATGTACCTCTTATTTTTTCATGTTTTCATATCAGCATTAACTTTATTAGTTAAAATAACTATGTCTCCAAATTAGTAACTAGACGATGTTAGTAATTTTAGTGTAATTGAGATTTATCGAAATCAAAGGTATTTTAAACTAAGTTTTATTACGGGTTAGACGGTGCGGAGTGCACACTCGTATAAGTTAATTTGATTCCAAATATATTGAATGGTAAAATGTATAATGGTTAACAAATTAATGGTGTGATCATTAATAAAAACTTGTAAATATTTATTAAATAATGTTTTATTTATTAAATGGTATAACCATTTATCAAGGATTGTAACTTTTTAGAAAGTCATGAACAAATCATCAAATTGCTCTATTTTTTATTAGTGATTCTATTACTTTTAAAACTAATTGTCATTTCTTGAATCATCTCATTTAAAGATTTCGTGGTAAAATGTAATTGGAACAAAATATTTTATTGAGAAAGTGAATTTCATACACGATTCGAAGAATCATCCAAGATATCATAATCCAATACAGATGATGTTAAAACATATAACAGGTGTTTCCCCTAGAGATTATTTGAAATATAAATCTTAAAAAAGTTACATATATATTGATGTAAAAAGGTTGAACACCCTTTACTCCTCTAATCTTTACCGTTTACTCTTAGATTATTAACATTAGGGTGGTGTCTTTTGTTAGATCTAATCTTCTGAAATAAATTCTAACAAAAAAAAATACTTATATAATATTAGGTATTAGAGATTGGATAAATGAGTTGCTGCTGTATTCCATGCAAACGATATACATATATAGTGTACATATATGGGCTCTCTAGTGGACTACAATATATGGGCTAGCAATACAATGATACACACTAGTCTAATATGCCCCCGCAGATTGAGCGGGAGTATGACGAACACTCAAGCTGGAGCGAAACTCTGTGAATAATGGTGCAGGCAGGCCTTTAGTGAAAATGTCAGCATACTGGTATCTAGAAGGAACATGGAGAACCCGGACTTGACCCGCAGCCACTTTGTCCCTCACAAAGTGAATATCAATCTCTATATGTTTGGTCCGCTGATGATGAACCGGGTTCGATGACATGTAGACTGAGCTTACGTTATCACAAAAAACAATAGTAGCGGTGACCAAAGGATTATGAAGTTCGCGAAGAAGATTGCGTACCCAAGAGGTTTCGGCTACAGCATTGGCGACACCCCTGTATTCTGCCTCGGCACTGGAGCGAGAGACTGTATGTTGTCGTTTAGACGACCAAGACAAAAGGTTAGAGCCAAGAAACACACAGTACCCAGATGTGGATCGTCTGGAGTCAGGACAACCTCCCCAGTCTGCATCTGTATAGGCGGTCAGCTGAGTGGTCGGAGATGAGTAGAGCTGGAGACCGAGATCAGTAGTACCCCTGACATACCGTAAAATACGCTTGAGAGCCTGTAAGTGTGGCTCTCTAGGATCATGCATAAAAAGACAAACCTGCTGTACCGCATAGGATAAATCGGGACATGTGAAGGTGAGATACTGTAATGCCCCCGCAAGACTACGGTATAAACTCGGGTCTGCAACAGGAGGGCCGCTGAGACCGAGTTTCGAATCTGTATCAACTGGAGTCTTGCAAGGATTGCAATTAAGCATATTTGCCCGCTCTAAGATGTCACAAGCATACTTGTGTTGGGACAGGAACATGCCGGTAGCACTGCGAGTAACGGAGATGCCCAAAAAATAACTCAAGTCACCCAGATCAGTCATAGAAAATTCGCTGCTCAGAGCACGGATGATACGCTGAAGAAAGCTAGTTGACGACGCGGTGAGAATGATGTCGTCCACATATAATAATAAGTAAGCTGTGTCTGTGCCCCTTCGGAAGATAAACAATGATGGATCTGTGCGGCTGTGATGAAAACCCAGACGTTCAACAAAAGTTGCAATAACTGATCTCAAAACCTTAATTGCTCTTACATACTATATTCGTAAAAGACTAAAAATACAAAGATGTAGAGATTTCACTTTTAGCTAGTTTGCCTATTGACAACTTATTGCATTATAACGTTGATAGTTGATACTATTATACAGAGTTTAAATGTGTGCATAATAAATGGCCGACATTTGTTTATTCCTTTCTTTATAGTTTGTATGATGAAGATCAAAGATAACATGATCGTTTCATGATTATTCCAACGGATAATCACATGATATATTAAATACATTACTACGTATAAGAGCATAAGAATGGTTTGATACTTTGATTAATAAACATATCTTTTTTGTATATAACACACTTTTGACTTAAAGAGACCGGTTGATTAAATATAACCAATTAAACTCTTTTCTATAAAACACTAATTTTATAATTCAACCAGGGTTTTAAATTTAAAGACACCGTTTATATCTATTTAACCGATTTATATTTTATTTTAAATAAAATCCAACTACTACTAACTACCTCTTTTATTATGCATCGATCATAATTTACTTAATATTTTGATTTTCAAAAAACATAACTCATTTCTAGAATTGTTGGTCGGAATGGATTTTGCCTCGTCGGATTAGTGTAAGTCGACGGCACCAGAAATATTTTAGAGAAATGGTACAGCTGGCGTTGGGAACGTCGGCTTATGCCACATGTGCAGCCACAAGTAGATTGTTGTTTTCTATGGTATGGATATTGTTGCATTCTACATTTCTATATTTTTCCTTTGCTCTTTTCTAAATTGTGCAAGTGGATAGTAGATTTGTTTAATAAATATACAAGTTAGGTGTATTCAAATAAAGACCAATGGTCTTTGAAGTTGATTCCCTTGGTTACTCGGAGAAAATTTAGCTTATTGTCTTGTAAAAGATGATGCATTTGCAAGCAATAGACAAATAAAAACCTTGTTCCATTGCTAGCAGAACATCACAAACAGTAGAAAATTCAAGCAAATTCAATGCTCATATCATTTCAATCATATACAGTTGAGTCAATGCAACGGTTTACTACCAAAATTTTTGCTATAAATTGAAGATCACCAACATAGCAGGATCACATCAACAGTGAGTATTCTAACTGCAAGAGAGAAAAAAATGTCAAGTGAAGAGGATAATGTGATTCATGTCCCAAGCAACTCAAGCAGTGATGGGGTGAATGTGGCACATGATAATGAAAGTGACAAAAATGTTGATAAGGGTCCAACCTTTCTTATGACCTTGGATAGGTACAAGGTCAAAGCTGCTAGAGTGGTAAGTTCTTGCATTCTTTTCTCTTCTCATTAATCTATATACTTATCTTTTGTATGTTGCAGACAGTCCCAGCTTCTTTTGTTAGGGAAAACAACTCGACTAACTATGCAGATTGTACTATTTACTTCCCTAGGCGTGATTACATCAAGGACTTCAAGCTAGTGACTCATGATGATCCTAAGAAGGCAACTGTACCTCCAAGTCATGTTGTGATCAAAGGGGTCTGGAAGGATTTCAAGAGGTTTAACCACCTTCGTTATGGTTGTGTGTTGTTGTTCCAACTGAAGCTTGAACCAAATGGATCTAGAGGTCGAAAGGTGGTGTTCACTGTTACAGAAATCTGAATGACTATTATAGACCACTATTGTTGTTTCATCTAACTGTTGTTTCTTAGCTTCCATGTCTCTGTCCAAGTGGGTTGTCCCTGTTTCTTGTCAAAATGTTGCTTGTGATCAATAAAGTGGCCTTTGTTATAAACAATATACTAACAACCAATATACTATGAACAAAATTGCAACAAATTATAGCATAAAAACCGATTTTTTTTTTATAAAAAACAGCTACATTTCAAGTACAAAATAAAGAACAAGGTTGCTAACAAGACACTAACTACAAACACTTTCTTATAAAACCTAACAACTGCTTCTGATTTCTTCAATTCTAATGGCAAACACGGCATGTTATTAGTGGTCTTTGACTTGAATAAGTCAAATTCAGCTTCCAAAGTGTGCAACAATTCTTCTGTTTCATCATGTCTTGATATTTCTTGCATGTTGCTTGGGTTAATCATATTGTAAATCTCATACATTAACTCTATATACCTTTGATTATGCAACTCAGGATCAAACCAAAAAAAAAAAAAGAAGCCTCACACTTCTTCCCCCTTTCTATCAAAACATAAAAAAGAAAAAAAATGTTATAAAAAACTAGAAATGGCCAATAAAAGTACCTCAATGACGATGCATACCAATAAATTAGGGCAAATCAAAAACCTTTTACCCGGATTGGATAACGTCCATGAGGTACACATTTTCAGTGGTTTCTTACAATCACATTCACTTGGGATTTCACGGTTGAAACGTGATGTAATTGAAGAGGAAGACATGGATTACACAATTGGGGTTTAAAATTAGGGTATAAAAATAGGGTTCTATATTGGGGAGGAAAGAGAATAAATTAGGGTTAGAAATTGGGGAGGATTGGATAACATACATATAAGCAAACAACTTTTGACTTGTATGACGTGTATATGACGTGTAAGACATGTCAGTAATAAACTAATGTGGATGCCTTGGTGGCAACATTGAAGGTAACCGGTTATAAATTTGTCATATTGTCACGGATTATCAAAGTTCGTATATTATCGAAGTATTTTCCGAAGTTGGTTTATTATAGTGTTACAAATGGAAAAGTTTATATGGTTTTTTTTGACGTTTTGGTCAAGTGAGTGAACTTTATCAACCTTCGAATCTACCAGCAAGTGGTGGATATATCATTGAGCATTCTTCAACATGGCACACTTTAAAGAAGATACTTTGAAAATCTTGTTCTTCAAATCAGTAGCGAAGCCATATGAAGGCCACAATCGGCCATGACCCACTTATAAGTTTTTAAATGTTTTGAATTTTTAGTACTATTATCGTGTTTTCGGTTCAAATTATGGTAATTACCCCACCAAAAAAAATATAATTATTGAGAATCACATACAACATACTCCATACCGATCAAATTATGTTTTAGCTGTAAAACTGGAAATCATGATCTTAGTTAAAAATGGTTCTTTATAATTTAATTGTTAATGTTGGAAATTCAACTTCAACAAACTTAAGGGAACAAAACAAGAATCTTCAATTATGATGGGTGTTTATCAAACAATAAAGAAGAAAAAGAAATCGAAAAATGGGAATGTTTTAGAGGACTCTCATTAAGGAAAAAAAAATTTGGTACAATATTTATAGATGAGGACTAGTTAGATTAGATTAGGAAGCTACCTCCTAACACACATCTTATAATAAAAAAAAAACATAAACTTAATCTAATACAACTATCTCAAATTTATACAATACCCTATCTTAATTAATTAATTTTAATAATTAATAATTGGATATCAAGTTTATTTTTGTCTACACCACTCGTTTATACTTATGATATCAGTTTATTTAGTGATTATTATTATTATTATTATAGTTGCTACTATATTGTAAGTAGCGAAAATTGTAAGTTCCTTTCGCCGCTGCTTCTAATATCTTGAGAAAAAATAAATATTATTCTTATAGTTCTATACATTTTTAATTTTTCATCAAGCTCTTAGACGAACTATATTGTTTATTTTATTTCTAATGACAAATTGTGAAATTTATTTTTCGTTAAGGAAGATGACAAACAGAAAATGGTTGTCCCTTATACATTTTTTCCACTGTGAAACAACAACAAATTTGCTTAGTGTAGAAGAAGTTTTCAATTTTTCGGATTTAATCTGGATCAACGAGTGAATTATATCAACTTGTGTATTTGGTCAAAAAATTTCACGTTTTGGTCCATTGAGTGAACTTTATCAACAATTTAGGACAAAATGATTAATCTATTATTAACTATTCAAATATGATTCTCGTATGTTCTCACGGTGACGACTTAGTTGTTGTTGAACTCTTGATACGTTGGATTGGTCGATGGATCCCTCACAAAGGGTTGTTACCTTTCTTTCGAGTTACGATCTGATAACATATTTTCATTGAACTCTTGACACGTTTGATAATTCTAGACTCGAGCATAAAGTATTTTGGCAACTTTAATTTCACGATCACCATCACCATCACTATCATATCGGTATAACATGGCACATGGAAAAACATCAATTTTTCTAGTAAATAAAGACCATTGTGAGTGGTGCATTATGACTTTTTCTTGTGTCATTTATTTATTGGCCTTCATAAAAGATGTTGAAAATACCTTATCATAAGTTTCCTAAAATAGAAACCCACATATTCTAGTCCCATTCGCCTTTGGTTATGGCAATTCATGTGACTTTAAAGTTTAAGGTTCTTAACTACTTTAACTAGAAGTCGCCATTTATTCAGCAGACAATAAAATGAAATGATTGTAATGATTGTACTTGTAAGTTACAAAACTTAATATATTTTTGGCCCACACAATTAGTTAATTCTTTTGTTATCCATCACTTTTAATACATACATATAGACACTTAGGGTTTTAACACGTAATATCTTTTAAAATATGTGTTAATAGTCGGGTTTTTAAAGTTTCCGTCTACTTCAATCTTTTGAAAAACGTTTGATACTCGGTTTTCTGATGTGATCCCCACTCCGAATGTGTCACTCGCTTTTTCTCCTTTTATGGTAAAGGTTATTAGGGACACATGATATGCTCGGGAGTACTTTTGAAAAATTATTAAATTCTACGTGTCATGTAACGAACAACACGATACATTGCCCATGTTGTGATTTTGATGGTGCTATGGCACTACACTATCGATAGCAACAATTCATTCCATCCTTTTGGACCCCAACAAACAAATGTAACGTTTTTTTTATATATATATAAAATATTAACAAGTACATTATTGGTAGCTTGTGAAAATCTTGCAATTCAAAATTACAAGTATTATGAAGGCTAAACTAAGTTTTATTAACGAAAGAGTATATTATTAAAGTCGCACAAACTTTAGGTTGAACTACCAACATTGAAAAACGATCAAAAGACCTAAAAGATTAATCTAAAGATTCAGCTAGTAAATAAATCATTTCGTTATCAAACATTCACAAATAAAACCTCGTTTTAATATAATGTACTTAAGGTATTAGATTTTGAAAATATAAAAATGAAAAAAATAGAAAGAAAATTTATTAAAATTTTTTTTTAACAAAGCCCTCTGAGTTTCTCTTTTGACAAAATTTACCCCTACATTTTTCAAACAATAAGTTTTATATTGATGTGATTCTATTTTTGGGCTTATTCAATATGAGTCTTTTGCAGCCTAATTATATTAATAGCCCATGACTTGGACTAATAAATACTACCCATATCTTTTTAATTCAAATCTAATAATAACAAGACTTGACAAAAGAGACATAAGACATTTGCATAGGTTGTGATGAAGTAGTGTAACGTTAGACTATTTTCGTAAATGGTGGAAACTAGAGGCGAGCTCCATTTTCTTTGGTAATGAAATTTTGATAGAATAGGGCGCGATGGGGCATTTACAAGCATATAAAAAAAAATGGGGCAAGTGGTTATTTCGATTAATAACGTCTTTTCTATTATATAGTTCAATGCATTCAGTTTCTTTATCTAGAAAATATTGTTTGGGTCGAGAATCCATTTCCATGTATCATCTTTTCGATTTGATCATTCAAGGCCATAATGTGTGGTTCAATATCTCGAACTCACTGTTTGTCCGTCCTCTTATCTCCCTTTGCCAAGCCCTGTTTCCCGCCCATAACCCATTTGGATATTTCGATTAATCGTGTAATCACTTTTCAAAAGTAATTATTCGAAACCATTATTAGTTTAATGGACATACACTAATAATTCATATCTAAAACATCAACCATATCCTCAATTACACTAAATTAACAACATTATTGCTCCTCTTCCATAATCCATACGTTAATTAGTTACAAACAAAAGCAACCGGTTTTAATTTAAAATCAAACAAAAACTTAGGGAATGAAAGAGGTACAAATAACATGAGTAGCACTAATCAAAATGGTGTTCCGCGTCACAAAACATAAATTATTTCATAGTTATCATTCACATTATGATGATAATGGTTCCTCTTCCAAACCTGTTTTACTTAAAAGTTACACACTCGGATGTTAACTTAACGAATGAAAGCAATATAAACAACAAGAGTGTCCCTTATTGCAAAGTTGTTCGACGCAACAAAACATAAAGTAGATTATGATTATAATGATAATGATTAATGTTCCTCTTCCAAAATTAGACTTGTTTAAACCATATCAGTATACAACTTTTGCTATATATGTCAAGTACATTTTACTATCCCATTTTACTCTAATTCGGAACCAATTGCTTATGGAAAAGGTTCCCAAATAAGTACATCTTACTAGTATACCAACTAAACACACCATTGCTTTCTAGAAATGACTTTGTTAAGGGATCATATACCTTCATGGAACCAACCATTATTCATTTATTATAAAACTCTATAAGTCGAACTAAAAATCAAATCAATTTAGTAATAAGATGGTTCACCCAAAAGCCCGGGGAAGTCCAAGAGCATGTCGTTTTCTCCATCTAGCATTGCCTCCACGAATGATCCGTCACAAGCTTCCTCTATGCTATCTTTAACACCATTTATTATTATGGTGTTACTCTTAACTAGCTCAATCCCTCCCATTGCTTCAAAGTTCAACTTTTCATCGATAGCAATTCCATCTTGTGCATTCTCAATCAAAAAGTCGCGCCAATTAAACGATTGTTGTGGAGTCATTTCATTCAAGGTTGAACAAGTACTAGAGGAAGACGATGAAGATGGGGCCACAGAAACATTGAATTGCGTAAAAGAGATTTCGTGGTTTGTTGATGGATCTTTGACATGTGTCATGGCTTGAAGCTGACTTAGAAGATCAAGTGAGTCGGTTTTTATCACTTCTGGTGGTTCCATTTTGACGTTGTTGTTGAAGTTAGGAAATAAAGTTTCCATTGGGACTTGTTGGATTTCTTGATTTGATATGAAGAACGTGTTCTTGTTGTCCCTGGCGAGTGAACCCATTCTAGTTTGGGTTCTTGTCAGTCCACTAATGTTGCCATAGTCTGCAAGCATTTGAGAGAACGGCCTATGAGTGACTGGATCAATTCCCATCGCTGATAACTTCTTCTTTAGTTTCGTGTTCCAATAGTTCTTTACATCATTATCCGTCCTTCCCGGAAGTTGTTGGGCTATTATAGGCCACCTAGTATAACAACATCAATAAAACATCAAGTAATCACCCTCATTATTTTTTCCCTTTATTTCTTTAACAAAGTTTCATTCTGATATATATTGCCTACAGTATTTTTGTTGTTGTTTAGATTAAAAAAGACTGATGCATCAAGTCTTTTGACATTAACCATCCAAACGTGATTTCTATAATAGATTTCAAGTCATGTTTATCTATTCCGTGATTTTGTAACAGTTTAATTTCCTTATATATTTGGAGTAATCGTGTGAGGGTACCTGCTGCCTATAGCGGAATGAAGCTTGATGATCAACTCCTCTTCTTGGGGTGTAAAGCTTTCATGCCTAATATTATCATTCTTGATGTTTGTTTTCCTTATCCTACAACTCTTCGCACATCTTTTTAATCCTTTTTACAACACAATAATACAAACAATAAAACATAAAGACCAATATATACATAAATCCATTATAATAGTTTATAGTCGAACTAGAAAAATAATCACCTGGTTTTCGTGGTGCCCCAACTTGCCAATTACTTGTCGGTTGTTTGGTTACAAAAGCAAGCATTTGTGCATCTTCCTCTTCGTTCCACGCTCCTTTTCTCGTATTGATCTTATCACAACACTGTGGCCTTACCATGATCTCGAAGATATGTTAATTAGATCAAAAGTCGGCCAAAAAGAAAAGAAGAAGATTGCATTTTGGGTTATGTATTCTAATAATAGAAATGCTCAAAGACGATGAACTTAAAGAAGGTTTAATGAAGGCAAGAAAAGCATGTTCTATTAACTAAAGTTTCATGATAAAATGACATCTACTCTAAAACTCGAGCAAATTCATATGATTTTATTTATAAAATAAATAAGTTATAGTGTAGCTCAACTATATGGATCAAAGAGTCTTGAAATAGGTTCATATTGGGTGAATCATTTGGTTTAACATTAGATTAAACTTAATTTTTTGGTTTTAGTTGGGATTAAAAAGGATGAAGTGAGTTATAAATGTGATTTGATTAGTTACAAATGAGATCTCAAGTTTAATAAAGACATGATTCAACTAATTAAGTCGAAAAACCAAAGCAAATATCGTGCCATTCACTTATGTCCACCATTTTTGCATGACATATATTAGGGTTTAAGAAATTGTTTGATGCTTAGTATTAAAATTAAATTGTATATGAAACGAGAAGTTTTTTGTGTTCGAGTTACCTGGAGAAGGTGAGTCTTTATCACTCAGATATATACTAGTACGCGGTCTAATCAAACTATCCCGTGATATTATGCTTAGGGTTATAATAGTCTGTTCTATTGATTCATTACTTTGCTTATCTTTTTCCATACACCCTTTCTCTTTATACATATCGCATAATACAAAAAGTGATGTTGACTTCTCTAAAACAATTTTCTTAATTTGAAATGCATAAAACAAAATAAAATGAATGATAATGACGTGAAAATTTTTGTATTATAATACATTTGGACTATATTTTAAAAATTTTGAAAAGAAAATTTTGATTATACATCAAAAAAAATTGATAGTTCTAATGATTTGTATACATAATACCTAAATGACATATATTTTGTGTATATCAAAAGAAAATAAGAAAAAAAAATTGAACTAATTAAATAGATAAATATACATATCACAAATTATTTTTTAATCTTCGTATTTATTTATTCGTTTTATCTCTAAGTATTACTAATCTTTATATCCGTGCAGGCACACGGACAATTTAATTTATTTGTTATATGTATTATTGGATTTTAGAGTTAAACTTAATCTAACGGTTAAGCTTTGATATAAAAGTTGCTATACATTATCTGTAAATATCATTTTTGAGAAACTTTATAAAGCTACATATATATTCTTAAGTTGTGCTCATGTAGTTGGATTATATGTATTTTAAACATCTTTATAACATATTTATTAATAGATTAATATATGTATTATTATTTGATCCTAAATGTGTTTATAATTATAATAATATCTTATTTATATATAGGTAATAGGTGGTGATATCTTAGTAATAAACTAGCATTGTATCGCCACGTAGGTGTTAAAAAATAATGTTGACGTTATGGTTAAACACGATTGATGGTGTTAGTAGGGAATGACTTATATTGGTAGTCTATTAATCCTTTAAACACCTAGCCCGCACGAAATATTTCCCTTATGTCATCCCGACTCCCAGCACTCTGCACATGGGCCTTGACACCCGACACCCGACATCCAGTTCCCTACAATCGGTGTCCGACACTCACCATGTGTCCGACACCTGGTGTCCTGCACTCGTGTCCGACACTCGACACCCGGTGTCCGGGACTCGCTCGGTGTACGACACTCGTGTTTGGCACTCGCACTCGGTATTCGGCCCCGACATTCGACACCCGGTGTCCGACACTTGGTGTCCGGTACCAAGTGTCCGGCACTCGGCGTCCGACATTCGACACCCAGGCATCCGGTTCCCGGTACCTGGCTATCACTCCTGGATTCCAACTGTCAGGACTTTAATACAATCATTCAAATGAGGACATAATGATTAAGAGGAGCGTTATCTTTGTCATAAACTCTAATACGTTGGAACATCATAAATGGAATTGATGAGACATTATTGGTTTTTATTGCCAGACGTTTCCCCACACTTGCGAATGTTGGGTATAAATACCCCAAGCCTGGCATGCTTCAGACATTCAACTCATACTCAGCTTTAATATATACTTACAACTATCATCAACTTCATCACACCCGCACACAGTATTATCCCATCAGAATACTTACTTACCGCCGTAACCATATTCCGATCATCTTCACCACTCAATCTCTGGACCACCTTAGGCTCGCCAAGAGCTTGTTAGGTTTGCACGGCTAAACAAGAGGTCAACAGATTGATCTCCCAAACCCAGTTACTGAACCTGTTAATCTTTGCTCAAACAACGATAAAAAGTTTTATTATTTTTTCAAAAATTTAAATATGTTTTCATTTAATTATTACTACTTTGCATTCTAAATATACAACTTAAATTTTACATATTCAATTTATGTTTATTTCATTATGTTTTATATATTAATATATTTATAATTTAAAAGTATTTTTAAAGTTATTAATTTAACTATGTATTATTCTAGCAAGTTTATTTATGAAAATGATAATTATAAAAATCATAAATATCACATATAAATATATTAATTCTAATTAATCAATTTTAAAGAATTTTATAATATGATTTTAAAAATGATTATGAATAAACATTAAATTATACTTTAATATTCTTTTTATTTATTCATAAGTTACAAAAATTAATAATTAAGTACTTTTAAAAGATATATTTAAGAATTGATCAAGGGTTTAGATTGTTTTATTTTATTAAATGGTCAAGATCTAATTTACTTAAAGAAAAAAAAAAGGTTCTTAAAATTAAAAGAGGTAATATGTACTATATTTTAGAGTAGTATAGATAGAAAAGAAATAAATAGTTTATTTCAATTGGTTAAATTGTACAAATTTATTTAAAAAACCGGCTAAATTGATTTAATAAACAATTTAAATAGAAGGTTACTCTTTAGATCCATGTCGACTCAATGATTGTGTAAAATAATAATTTTATAAATATTTAAATGACTAATAAGTGTCATTGAAGAACTTATTTACATATAAAGCACTTAAAATAAATATAAATCACTAATTTCGTAAGTGTTTGAGCAACGAATGATGTGCTCAACAGTTTGGGTGTGATGGATAACCAATACGGTCTCCTGCGGGGTATAGTGCAAACCTACCAAGCTCTTGGCGAGCCTAAGGTGACGTATTAATTAGCAGGGGTGACGTAAGAGAGTATGAATTCTCTAAAGCGTGTGTGTAAGATGTAGGATCTCGGATCTGCCAAATCTGACAAATGGTCAGGTATATATAGGCAAAATTAGGTTTCCTTTTATGGGTCGTGGTCGTGATTGTATGTTTATGGGCCCTGGGTTATGACCCAAAAAGGGAAAAATGACGTGAGTTAGCCACTGCTTTGATTATTGTGAGCTCTTTGGGTCACATGTGCTCGAGCGTCGGGCTCAAGGATGGGTGGGCCGACGAGCTCAGAAAGAAAATGTGGGGCTAAAGTGCTCGTGCACGAGGCCTAGGAGTTGACGAGCAGTGGAGCCCAAGTGCTAGTACACGGGGCCAAGGAGTTGACTAGTTGCGGGGCTAAAATGCTTGTGCATAGGGCCAAAGAGTTGGCGAGCAGCGGGGCTCAAGTGCTCATGCACAGGGCCAAGGAGTTGACGAGTCGCGGGGCTAAAATACTCGTGCACGGCTAAGGAGTTGACGAGGCGCGGGGCTAAATTACTCGTGCACGGGGCCAAGGAGTGAGCCGGGAGCAGCGATCAGTCGGCGGTTGTCGAGACTCACCCGACGGTTGGCGAGTCCAAACCGGCGGTTGAAAAGATTCAACTGGCGGCTGGCGAGGAGCAATCTGAGGCGCATGGCCTTTATGCTCGATCACGGGGAAAAGGGTGAGCCGGGGAGCAGCGAGCATCAGTCAGCCGGAGGTGGGCGAGACTCAGTCGGCGGTTGGCGAGTCCCAGCTGGTGGCTGGTGGTTGGAAAGATTCAACCGACAGCTGGCAAGCAGTGAGGCCAACTGAGTTGTTTTCTTGGTCCGGATGGTGTGGTCAAGTTTTGTGTGGTCCATGTGTGTCCCAACAAGTGTAATAACTTCACTGAGACTTAGAAAGCGTGAGGGGTCACATTTGCTCGTGCATGGGGCAAAGTGTGCTCGAGCTCCATTGTGTCTAGCCGGAGAGCTGCCAAAGGTTTTGTCCGAGCTCTAGCGATCAACGAGCCAAGCTTTAGTCGAGCAGTAAGGCAACAAGCCAAGCTTTAGTCGAGTCGAGCAGTAAGGCAACAAGCCAAGCTTTAGCCGAGCAGCAAGGCAACACTTTTTTTCGAGCATCAAGGCACCAAGCCTTAGCCGAGCAACAAGACAGCGGGGCAGCAGGGCAAAAAGGCAGCCACGCCGAGCTTCAACGTGTCCGGTCTTGTGAGCTAAGTGTGGTCCAAGCCAAGCTTGTGTGGTCCATGTAGGTCCCACCTAAATAGCCTAGAGCACCACTACCTTAGAGCTCATCAAGCTCGGAGCTCATTTCTAACCAAGTGATGATGCGCGGGGAGTTCACAAGTTTTGTTAAGTGATTAGGCGTGCACAAAGTGGTGGGGGATGAGGTGCAAGGTCAAGATGATGAGGTGTCATGTCAAAGTGATGAGGTGAGTTCAAAGTGATGAGTTTAACCTCTTCACTTCTATAATAACCTAATCAGTAAGAAATGGGATTTTATATTCATTTGTGGTTAGTCAATTTTTAAATCTAAATATAATTTTTATAATATACATACATAGATGACAAAGCATAAAAAAAAATATAACGTTTATGTGTTCGGATGGATTTATAAGTTAAATTGGTTTAAAAAAAGGGTTAATTGCTTAAATTGATTAAAATAACGGACTTAAATGACTTTTTAAAAAAGCAATCGTATTGGTCAAAATTATTTTTAAATTTTTTTGTTTAAGTAGAACTAAATTGGTTTTTTTGAGAATTAAAGGGGTAATGTTAATTTTGAAAGATCATTGTGTTAGGAGCGATTTATAAGTTAAATTGGTTAAAACAAAAAGTTAATTAATTAAATTGATTAAAAATAAGAATTAAATTAAATTCTTAGAAAAATAATTATATTGGTCAATAATTTTAAAGAATTCTATCTTAATCTTAATATATAATAAAAGAGATGCATAAAATACCACATGTCAAAGTTTGAACCGTTAGATTAGTTTTAAACTTTCATTTAGGCCATTAGATGAATTTGATGATGTCATCATATACTAATTTCATTTTAACCCTTTTACTTTAAAAAATTTAGCCTTTATATTTAATAATATTCAAATAAAATGAATACGTAAAATGAATTAACTCTTTACTTTAAATAACTTAACACGATTACCTTAAATTAATATCTAAAAAAATATGTAACATATATCTTTTAAGTATTTGACTTTTATTTTTCTTTTAAATATACGTAACGTATATTGACTGTTTTTTGTTATCGTAACATTGTTAAAATGCAATACGTAGTGTGTGTTTATTTGTCTTTAATTTGTTTTTCTTTAACTTGGAGCTCATCTTGACAACATGCACGGATTGCCTTACAAAATCGTCAATTTGTATATGATATTTTTGAAATAATATAATAATCTCATATTCCGCTCCACAATTATATTTTTTTTAAAAACAAATGACATAAAGTTCCAGATAAATTCGCTTATATATAAGCGAAACAACGTAACTTTTGTTAATATAATTTATTTTGTTTGATGACCAATAAATTTCTATTAATCTTTTATATAAATTCTTCGCATATTTCACGGATCAGTAAGCTAGTATATATATATATATTAAGATATTGAGAACTTCACCCAAAAGTTACAATGGTTTTCCTAATTAATATGATAAGCTATTTTAAACTTTACCAAACATTTAACATTTTTAATCACCAAAAGTTATAATTACTATTTATATTGTATTTGGTTGAAGGGTTGGAATAAAGTAATGGATATGGAACATGTTGATGATATTTCGATTATATGAAATGGGTTTGTCAAAACTCATAAAACAATAGTATGTGCAAAGTGCAAACACATCTAACATGGCGAGTGTAAATATTCTCATACACTTTCCTTAATTTTCTTTCTGTCTCTCACATACATGAACTCATTTTTCTAAAGTTGAAGGGCAAGGATGTAATATTATGTTATAACTAATCTATAACCCATGGACAATTCAAAATTTCCAACTATGTCCTTAAATATTTGGAGAGGTCGGAACCCCTTCCTGCCCTATACATCTTTCGTCTTGAATCGATATTTTCTTTTTCCTTTTCACGCTAAAATATTTCTCGATGGATTCTAATCATATCGACCACATATCATTAAGATAACTAGCTACTTTAAATTAAATGGCTTTTAGTGTGAGTTTACCATAATTAAGAAATTTTGGGTTCAAGTCATCTAAGAACAAAAGTTAGAATTTTGGATAGTTTGTCGAAGATATTTTTGTCTTTCTAAAAAGAGAAACTAGACAATGGAAACCACATGTATTATTGAAGTGAGATA
Organism: Senecio squalidus; assembly: GCA_910822075.1. Lineage (NCBI taxonomy): Eukaryota > Viridiplantae > Streptophyta > Magnoliopsida > Asterales > Asteraceae > Senecio > Senecio squalidus. Next base: position 57,213,960 of record CAJVGC010000065.1, on the reverse strand, counting down.
CTCATTTTTAATTTATAAGAAAAAAAAAAATTAAGGTTGATTACCACATTCGTGATTTAAAAGCTAGAACATGTATAAAAAATTGTATATCTTCGAATTTTAAGAGTGATTTCTTAAATATAATGGGCTATTATGAATATTTACAAATAAATAATGCACATTTTTTTTTTTTTAACATCAACCTATAAACATGTTTTCAAAATTTATTAATGATTTTGCTAAATATAGTCACGGGCTAGGTTAATAATACATTTTCAAATGTACTTTTAACATATAGTTTCCTATATCTCGGGATAAATTAGTTTCCTGAAACATAGTTTCGATGCTATGTTAATATAATAGTACATGGTTAAATATGTCGTACTCTTTAGAAATAGCATTTTGCAGTTAGGATAACAACTTTTGAATTAAAAAATACGATCGTTTAATGCATGTCGGTAAATATTAGAAGACCCATAGTTATTATGATTGGGGCTAAAAAGAAGGTTTGCAAGTTAACACACACAAACTTTGAGGGATTTGTTTAACTAATATCTTGGTGAAAACGAAGAAAAGAACACACAAGCTTTTATGTAAAACAACATTTCACCAATACACATTGTAAGGTTACCTTTGATTGTTAGCCAATAACTAAAATTATAACAGATACGATAAACCCAATGTTTGGTGAAACGTTAGAAATAGAACTAAGAAATCGCTTATTGGTCGACCTTTTAAGTTCTTGGAAGGCAGCGGTTATCGTGTCCATGTTAACAGGGACAATTTCATTTCCTTATCGACTTTGTAAACGATAATGAAAGTTAGAACTTAAAACCCCTTTCTTATGTTTTTAGAAAGTAACGTTTGATAATTTCAAAGGGGAGGGTTCACCAAAACCATCTGTTTTGTCGCCGATACATCATATGACTACTTTCCTAACATCATCTGTTGACGATATCATGGATGTGAGCCGGAAGATGCTACTGGCTTAGCTTTAGAGGAGATATCAATGCCAATGCTATACTTGCTGCTTGGGCCTTCACACATCTTGTGAAATTTATAAATGTCACCGAGCAAAGATTTTTCGCGTTATACAAAAACATAAACTAACTTTCATGTGAAACGCATACGAAAAGGTGATTGTTATATGAGGCTATGTTAAAGTTTAAAATACAGAAATGTAAGAAAATTAGTACCTTTCTAGAGGAGGCTGTTGGTTCTAAATACAACAAACAATTTGGCTGATAATATCAACACATCTGACCAACCGAAGTCCTCAGAGACGGACTTATAACCATCATAGAAAATCAATCACTTCTTCGACATCTAAACCATCATCAGCCTCTCGTCTTACTTACTAAATATTACACCAACTGAAAAACGACTCAGTGATTCACATACAAACTGCATTTAAAATCAGTTTGCTTAAAAAATAACTCAACCAGATCTTCACGGTTTTAGAAGTTATCATTGTCGTCATCTTTCATTGGACTATCTTCAAAGCCAGAACCTGGTGCGAGCTCATTTAAATCAAGAAACCTTCTTTTTCGTGCACCGTTTTCAAACTCATCATCTTCAACCGGGCTGTCTAATTTCATCGGTGTTTCATTTTGTTCTTGCTCTTTAACCTTTTGGTGTTCTTCAGTAACAGGTTCATCAGGTTCATCAATTACATTTTCTTCGTTCTCGTTGCCATCATCCTCATCTTCATTATCAATATCATTCTCATTATCAATTTCGTTTTCTTTATCAACTTCATTCTCATTATCAAAATTGTTTTCATCGTTATTCTCGGCTTCAGTATCATCGTCACTGGTGCCCATTGAAAACCCTGATTTCTCACTATTAGACGTTTCGGGTTTTGCTGATTCAGGCTCCGAGTCTGAAAACTCATACTGATTGTAATCTATACGGGTTCGAGTGGCCCGTCTACTGCGTCTTGGGCGCGATTTAACTTCACGGACCGATCTTATCTTTGTTCCACGACGAGTCCGGCCGGACAACTTTTTAGACCTTCTTGGGCTTTCTTCACTATCTTCACTTGCACTTAACGATTCCTCCCCTTCATCTTCTTCTTCCTCTTCACTTTTGTCACCATCCCAACGATACTCTTCGTCTCCTTCAGAACTGCTAGACATTTTTTTCCGTTCTTTTCGTTTCTTTAAATACTCTTCATCGTACACAGCTTCACCGACTATGTCATCATCATCGTCATCATCAACTTTGTAATCGCTATCCATGCCTGCCTCATTGTCTGAAACTGCTTCCACAAACTCTCGTGCGGAATAGCGTTGTGGTCTCTGTCTTGTTCGATCGCTGCGATCCAGTTGTTCGGATTTTTCATCTTCGTTGTCAGTTTCATATTCGTTGAGTGAATCGGGAGATGCTGGGGTGAACGAGGTGTTATGAGGATTAGGTGATGGGGCGGGACCAGTACCAGTACCACCACCCCATCTACCGTTTGTTGAGTTACCATGTCGTAAACCTTCTCTCCTCACACTTGGTTCTGGGGACGGATGTTTCATTCTAAAAAAAAAGTATAAAAAAAGTTGGAATAAATAGCCATTAAGTCAAACAGCCATTTAGTTATTAACGGGGCCGGCCATTCGGGCTTATGGTAGAATTAGAAAATTATGATTTGAATTAAGAACGATTACTTGGTTATCTTGATTGCTTCACTGATTGATCGGTCATAATCATCTGGAAAAGAAAATGTAACGGCTTAATACAAAAGGGATTATACGACATCCCAAAATTTAAGAGACAGAAAAACTTCGCCTTACCAAAAGTGTAGGAGACCTGCTTTCTACCACGAAGGGATCGGCCTGGACCAAGTCCGTCTAGGATCATACCATCAAGAAGAAGTGCTTCCCTATGTTGTTTTTTCAGCAGTTTCTCTTTCCTCTGCACCAATGAAAGATCCACAGACCAACCATGAAAAAATTATAATATACGACCAAAAAGCCTACCCCTCGAGAATTCTTTTCGGGGGAGTCCGTAAAGGGGGATAAAACAGAAAGATACGAGCATAACTTGTGTTACCATGTTTTTCATGGATAGAAGAAGTGGCCCAGAGAGAATTTGAGTAAACGTTTTACTCTAAAACCTTTTTTTTTCAAATGCTGAAGGAAAGTCGTTATATAAATTTTTATAACTGAATTTACCTCAAAAACACAAAATTAAATATTTTTCATTATATTAACAGTTTGGGTTATGTTTTATGGGCAAACTCACATCACCGGTTAGAAAATATAGACCAAAGTGTATCTAAAATGCATACAACCTCCTAGATCTTTTTTACACAAAAATATATTTTATATTAAAAATAAAATTTATAATTATAAATGTACCTGTCGGGCTAACTTATTTAATTAAAAATTTAAATATCCAAACAAAAAGTGTTTTGGTTCAACCCACCCGAACCCGTCTTAACCAAACATGTTCTACCCTGTTACTCAACCCACCCGACCAGCCATTTTGCCAGTACTAGCTCTAGCGATTAGAATAAGTTAGAAGGCCGATCACCTTTTGGACTTTCTCAATCTCTGGAAGCATATCATTTTTTAGTTTCTTTCCAAGTGAAGTCTCCGTTCTGTTTTTGCTAGAAAGAAGCTTTTCCTGGTGAGCAGACAAAAACGGAGCCAATCTTTGTTAGAGGAGAAATGAAGCAGAAAAGAGAAGCAAGAAGATCGGTCATTGAACTTACAGAGACGTCTTGAAATTCATCCAAATTAGTGGAAACTGTTTCCCATTGGCAAGAAGAAATGGAATGTACGTTCTTTCCCTTTCCTTTCTTCACCTCGGTTTTTCTAATTTCACGGTACAGCCTCTGCCCAATGATAGGATCATCTTCATACCTTCTCTCACCGAAAAATAACCCAAAATAAGTCAACACAAATACAAAGTGTAGTACCTACTAAGGTCAACTGTATCTAAACAAAGTGATTATTTTATAAACCATCGTATTTGACTCCTCGTTTCAAATTAAACATCTTTCTTGAGCAAATGCAATAAATTGAGCGACTGTAACCTAAATTCAATAAAAAAAATCCTTGTAAAGTATAGTTCTTTTTTTTGTTTTTGCATGGTTTGATAAGTCATTAAATCGTAGATAAACGGATGAATATGATCCATCTGTAACAGATTCACAAGAAAGATCAGTCTATTACCAGAAAGAAACTCCATGAGAATCACCACCAGTACGTTCTTTACGAAAAGCAGAAAGAGGAACCCCGTGTTTTATAGAGTCGTCTATATAGCTCCGGATATCATCTTGCTGCAATATTTTAGCCAAATTCACTCACCAACAATAATTGAGAAATAAGTAAACAATGAAGGCAAGCATTTTAAAGCAAAGGAGACCAAAATACGCAAAAGTTGCTAATAAACCAAGCAACAAAAACTATAACTAGAAAAGGAGTAGTCGACATTAAACAAATAATTTATCCTAGCTAGCGGAGTGGCATACCGAAAAAAAGGAATGAACAAATCAATTGTGTTACCTTTTATTTAGAATTAATGAAAGGTAAACGGCAGAAATAGTAAAGTTTACACTAGAAGATACTACTAAAAAGGTAATACATGTTGACATGAGAGCATCGGTCTTTAAATGTTACCTCAACACGAATATCACATAAGGCTTTCAAAATGACCACACGAACACCAGGATCAAGTGTGTTGTACGTATCAATTTCGGCCCTGAAAACACAAAAGTTGGTAAAGTTATTGTTTAAACCCAAAGGCCAATGGCAAGATTCTAACAGGTGATAAATATAACCTACCCATGTGAAGCAACTATAGGCAATTCTCCTTCTGAAACCTGCAATAAAAGTTGAAAGCAAATTTGGTAATTAGCAACGCTACATTGAACCAAAATTGTAAACTTGATTTAAAAGAGTACCCAATGCCACCAATCTTTTAGCTTTCGACACAGAACAGTAATCCACGTGTTTTGTCCTAACGCCATCCGAGTGACTGGAGGTATTGCCTAAATGAAAAAAAACATCGAAAGACATACGAACAAAATTAATACATATAAATAATATACAAAATAAATGGATATTTAAGCATTAAAAGAAAATAGCCACATTACAATGGCACATAACGAGGGTTTTGGAGGTGCGTATCAAAGTAACTATTATAACTTGAGGAATCAGAATCAAAGTCAGATAATCAAATAATTAGTTGATTTAACCTCTCGGTGGTCGGTAATTTTATATTTATTTACGTCAATAAGCAGATTTCCAACAGATCTGATAATTATTCAGAAGATCATAATCATAGTCATTTTATATCAGTATAGCTGCTAATATTCTATACTAGTTATAAAGTCATTTTCTATATACTCCGTTAACTCAAAGATTCCAAATTAAACAAGCCCATTGAAAGACAGGCAACCAAAATTACCAAGAAACAAAAATCAGAAGCTATAATGTCATATTTTTTCGAAACGGTGTCTTTTTATCTCTCCAAAACTGAAAGAAACAGTGCTTCCAGCGGAAGACTGGAAGAAACACACTTTTCAAAAATTAAATAGAAATGTAATAGCAAAAAATGAATTTTATGAAGAATATCAACCTAGTAGTTTGCAAATTATAGCAACCTAATAGTCTGCATTATTAATGTACTTAAAGGAGAATTCTAATGTGTACTGTAATACGATTATCGTAAATTGAGGAATTAAGTCAGATATTCCACTACTAGGTTGATTAAATCGTGGGTAAGCCTGATCCAGCAATATTTAGGTAATTTAAATATAGCACATACAACTCTAAGTACATATAAAGTTATTTGCTAAGTACACTCGTTCAACTCAAGAAACAAGCAGACCGAAATAATCCAAGAAACAAAAGTCAGAAACTATAATGCCATTTTTATGTGTAAAAATACAATCTTTTTCTTTCTGCAGATCCGAAAAATAAGTGATCCCAACAGTAGCAAACATAATTCTCGAACTTTAACTATGCATGTGCAAACTAGTTTGCAAGATTTAAACTTTGTATACAACTATACAGATTATACCAACGTAGAAGAATCAAAATCATAAATAGACAATTAACTAATTAATTGATTAGCGCTTATAATAGTAAGATAACTTCACATTAATGTAAAGAATCGGATTTTTAACAACCGTTATAACCACAGCACATCAAATTCTATACTAGTTATCGACTTAATTACTTATTAGCAATATATACTCCTTCAACTCATAGATTCCAAGTTAAACCAGCCTTATTGAACACAAGCAAACAAAGAAACACAAACAGAAGCTATAATGTCATATTTCTTTCGAAAAGATACAATATTTGTCTTTCTACAAAACCGAAAAAACAAGTGCTTGCAGCAGAAGCAACACAGTTTTCAAAAGTTACTAGAAATGCAAATGCCAAGAATGGATTTCGTGAAGAATCTTAAATTTTCAACCTAGTAGTTTGCTTTGTTTTTGTACTGAAAGGAGGTTTCGAATTTGTAAATTAAAATCGAAGTCAGATAATCTCAACCTTATTATCGTAAGTTCAGGAATCAAAATCAAAGTCAGATAATCAACTAATAAGATGATTAAATCTAGTGTTGGTTAGGTAATTTACATATACATCCTTAATCAGATTTCTCAAAACTAATTATTTTGACTATAAATAGCATAACCGTTATTTACTTATTTAGCTCATACAATTCGAGGTGGATGTCAACTTATTTGGTAAGTATACTCGTTCAATTCAAAGAGACGAATAACAGTCCCACTGAGCACAAGCAAACCGAAATAATCCAAGAAACAGAAGTCAGAAGCTATAATGCCATTTTTATGTGTAAAGATACAATCTTTCCTTTCTGCAGATCCGAAAAAACAAATGATCCCAACAATAGCAACATACTTCTCGAACTTTACCTATGCATGTGCAAACTAGTTTGCAAGTTTTTAATTTTCAGGTATAAGCATATTAACTGATTAAAGCCAATGATGGTTAGGTAACTTCACGTCTATGTAAATAAACGGATTTCTAAAAATACCCACTAAATGATCAAAAACAACGCATAATCAGTTTCTTCCAAGCACTCAAAACAAAGTATTGGAACTTCAAGTAGCAATAACGACTTTGACCGCACATCCACTCACCTCCTAATTCTAACTAGCTATCACCTTATTAACCAAAAATACTCCTTTAACTCAAATATACCCAAATAAACCAGTCCCGTAACACAAGCAAAGTAAGTCGGAAGCTATAATGCCATCAATTTATGTAAAGATGGAATCTTTTTCTTTCCCAAAAGACAATTAGTTTCAACAAATATAGATGCAATCATTTTATAAATAAACGGGTTTCAGAAAGAACGTAAACTCAGCAGTTTGCAAGATTCAAAATTTATTGATTACACTAACCTTAAGCAGAGGAATATGTATTTCACCCAATGTATTATTCGGCGTAATCAAAGCTGTCTCGAGCTCCTCCACCGAAAACTCAACTTTAATATTCAATAGTGGCCTAAATACCTACAAAATCAACAAAATCATTCAAATTACTGAACATTTAATTTTACTTTCATTTTTTAAAGAACTAAACTAAGGATTTTGCTGTTCAAAAAGTTGTATTGTACATTACACATAACCCTCCATCGTCTAAATAACCGCCCCTGCATTTAAGAATAACCGCTCATACATACAACACTATTAGAGTTTGATCATAACAACTTACATTTAAAAAATTAAGAATTGATGCCAATTCTCCCATAGACCTAATATCCCACCGCGGCAGCTGCGAAGGCGGTGGCTCCCCAACTAACTTTGTCACAACATCACTATACGGATTCGGGGGAGACGGCGGTTGCTCCTCCTCCTCTTCCTCTTCCTCCTCCGCCACTTCCTTTCTTCTCCGACGAGACTTGAGCTTATGTTTCCGAGCCGCGACCACCACGGCCGCTTCCGCAACCGCCGCTTCGTAAATTCTCGCAGCAGAACGAGCTGTGCATGCACGCGATGGCCGTTCTCGCTTATACACACCGTTATTGTTCGTGTCCGAGTGGATCGGGGATACACGGGGCTCCGACGACATGGTGGGTCGGATCTGTGATTATTTTACAAAATTTTCATCTTTTTGGGATTTTTATGGATTTTTGATATGGGTTTTGATGGATTAAAGATGGGTTTTTTGTGGGATTTGGGGGAATTTGGAATTAAGGGGAAAAATTGAAGATTTGGGGAAAGAATGTGAAGAAAGATTTGATTGATTTTAGGGCAGAAACTGAAAGAGTGTTGAAAAAGTGAAAACCCAGGTTTCTGTTTGTTTGACAAAGAGAAGAACAACACAAGTCTTGGACTTTAGTTTAGTTTTGAACTAATTTTAGTTTTTATGATTAAATCATTAAATATTAAAAATAAATGTTTTAATCAAATACTTAAGACCATCAATAGCTTTGAAAATCATTCCCGTTATGGAGGATAATCTTCGATACTTATTTTGAAGTCTGAAATTTAGAATTAAAGAACTGATTTTTAAAACTTAAAATGAAAAAATGATGTCAATCAAATTAGAAGAGTAGCTAAGCTAACTTAAAACGTAGGTTCTCGATATATGTAAAATAACGTGATTATTGTATATATGTGTCACTCACATATAAATATTACATAACGTTTTATAATTAACATTAAATGCATAATTATGTCCATTTTGGAGGTAAGTTCATACGTCCATTAAACATGATCAATCATTCATATTTGACAGTTTTAGAATAAAGAAAACTGTAATGTCACAAGAAAAGTACACCACGTGTCCATTATGGTTCAAGCAGTGGTACACGCAACAAACCATGTCGTAGCCTAGTAGGTACGAGTGTAAAACACGCTTTGAGGGGTGTATAACTCGATATTTATTAAGCACATTCAATATCATCTTAACTCCAATCTCAAAATATTTTTTCTTAATATCTTTAACTTTTGATTCGAAGAATAAGTGCGATCATTTATTACTTAATCTTAAACTCGAGTTTCGTTGGAGGATAGTATTTAATAGTCATATATGAAGCTTGAAGCTAAAGGAGAAGATACCTAGAACTCAAGACCAAATAAGGATGTTAATCAACTCAGTTATAGTAACTAAATTAATAACTAAAACTAGTCAAGGTGGAACCATGTGATTACCAAACATGCCTAGTCAGTCACTTTTAATGTTTAGACCACTTTATTATTAACATCAAACGCATAAGTATGCCCGTGAAATGAACAAACATGATCAACCTTTCATAATTGCCACTTAAGTGACATAGACAAATGCAAATTCATAAGAAAAGTACAACATGTGCCGTTGGTCGTTCAAATACTTGTACGAACCAACGAACTATGTCGCAATAAAATAAGTTAGACACACTTTGAGGGGTGGATAAATAGCTCTTTGGAATGGTTTTTCTTCTTAATGAACTTGGTAACGTGTTATAATTATCGCGTCTCACTTGTTTAATAACTAACACTTCTTCTTTGAATATGTGTGACATTCGTGTAATCGAACATGAAGGTAGTTTCGCCTTTAAATAATGGCTTGTGAAATGTGCTTACTTGATGGGTATCCTTAGACTTAAACTTAGAAATTTAAACTTAGTTCCATTTATGTTTTTTCTCATAATATTGAAGTATAAACGATGTTTGCTTGATTTATGAAGTAACACTTATTTTATTTTAAAGATCATTTCGGGTAAGAGTCATGTAGCTGAGGAATTTTAAATACGTTCGTTGAATACTTTAATAAAACATTGATGAAAAAATGATTTTTATTTTTTATTTTCATGCTCACACTAGTCCTCCCCTACAATCTCAGCTGGATTTTACATACCTTAATTTATTTATTTTCGTTTTTTAATAAATTTGTATTCATTTATATTATGAGGTTTCGCGCAGAAAACCAAGTTAATTCTTATTACATATTTCATTAAAGAGCAACCAAATGTTTACATATGTTGCAAACCTGGATCAAGTTTATACGACATTGAATATTAACGTTTTATATGGAGGTGCCTATGTAGTAAGAGAAGCATAAAATTAGTTGCTAAACACATCAAAATAACGTAGTTTTGTCATATGACACAAGTGACATGCTACATTTGAGTTCAATCGATCAGTAACGTTTAGACGTCAAAATGACAAAAATAAAAGCCAAATATGTCGTTTTCCATCAAGAAATCAAAGAAAAACAAGAGTGATTACAAAGAAAAAACAAGCTACTAAATCTGTAGTCTTCAATAAGGTTTCGGATGAGGAAACTCTGGTCATATTCAAATGCTTTTCCTTAGAACAATGGTACCCGCAACGGCTTGGTGCTGCAACTCTGTACACACCACTGCTTGCCAACAAGAACACGTCTTTGTTGTTATCTTCACCTAATGACACCACGTATCCCAGGTTAGGAACATTGCGGACACCCGGTTTGAAGCCACATTGCAATGGTGAGTCGTGTGCACAGCCATAAGGGACATTGAAACTACTGAAGTTCCCGCTGTTTTCAGTGGTTTCAATAGTTGCCCAAATAGCGTAACTGTACAAATCTGTGTATATGTACCTGTAAAATTCAAAAGTATAAATCATATTTAATACTTCGATTATTCTCACAAAAAGGATAAGAGAATGTTAGCAGGTCAACACAACCGAATCTCATTTTTACCTTTAATTTTTTATGCAATTTTTGTAGTATACCCATTCGGATATGTTGTTTCGCCTAAACAACCCCAAAACATAATATACAAGTCTTTTTACCCAATTTGTCGCCTAATTTAAGTACCCCCAATGAGGCGCAATGATAAATATAAATAAGTGGGTCCATATTTCGGTGTTGGACAATATTTTCAGTGTTATGTAAGTGTAGTGTTATCCTGACGTGGCTACAACACCGAGACCGAGTGTTTCGGTCTTGTGGTTGAGAGTGCTCTTATGCCTTCTATGGTTAACTATCATTGTAACTAACTCTTTGAGATTACTAAATAAACTAACCAGCCATAAAAGCATGGATCAGCAGCAGCACGGTAGAAGTAACCAGGAATCACCGAAGCAGGACCTTTGCTTGCATCAGCATTATCGTGATTATATCCTGCAACAGGAAATATTGGACTTATGGAGTTTGGTTGAGTATACCCTCCCGGAGCATCTAACGGATGTGTGAAATGAGGCCCCTCGTAAACACGCCATCCATAGTTTCCGCCTTTCTTGATGAGATTAATCTCTTCATATTGATCCTAAAATTATCCACCAATAATTTTAATTCACATTATACTGGGAAATAAAATAAAATGTTCAAGAATTATAAAAACATGCACCTTCCCGATATCTCCACATATGAAGCGAGAAGGTTTTTCAGAGTCGAAACTGCAGCGCCAAGGATTACTAAAACCCAAGGCCCATATCTCGGGCTCGAATTCTTTATTGGCAATATATGGATTGTCTTTTGGTATTGAATAGTTTCCCCATAAGCCAAGCCTACTTATTTCCTCTGCACCTAAATGCATGTTTATTACAAAATAGAAATTAGAAAGAAAGTGTAAACGGTTCAACCCAGCCCGTTTTGACATGTTGCCCGAGTGCCCGACCCATCTAACACACCCATTTTTCCATGTTGAAGTTCTTGTGAAGATGCATACTTGGTATGATGTCTATGTCAAGCCTCAATATTTTTCCAAGCAACGACTTCTTGTTTTGTGCAAAATTATACGGATCATTAACATGTGAAGCATCGCCAATCATGAAATACAAGTAGCCATCAGCAGGGCCGAAAAGAATCTGTCCAGCGTGGTAGGCTTCAAATGGGAGCCCCATTGTGAATATTCTCCTAACTTCAACCGAATTCGCATGTCCCTTCTGTAAAATACGATACAAATTGATATTTTTACCAATTTCACGACTACATAACTTAATCGTGACACGTCATTAATTTGATCAGGAACTTTTAGAAAGTTGGTTACCTGTTAAAAAAATTGACCAAAGTATTTAACCGATTTACAAAAACAATAATCAACTTTAGTTACCCATGAAAGTTTTGAAGAAGCCTTGGTGCCATTAGCGGTAAATTCTGCGATAGCAATGTGAAACTGGCAAGGATAGGTTTCTTGAAGAGATTCCGCCTTGGAAGGATCACATCCGACATCTGTATTACACGAACACCTCCCTTCACACCCAATCTGCAGAAACTTATCACAATTATAAGCAACAAAGAATCTACCATTTGTCGTAAAGTTGGGATGGAAGGCCATGCTCATAAGTCCCATTTCGGTTGCAAATTGCACTTGATCGCTCAAGTCAATAAACGGGTCAGATTCATCTATCATTAAACTTTGTGAGGAACCAACGTCAGGAACCATTGCTAACCATATCTTGCCTTTCTGGTTACACACGAAAACTCGGTTTGAGCCATCTGGATGTGGAACCATGTAGACGTAGGAACTGTTTCCAAGTTTTTCAAGACATAGACCGTTAGGAGGTTGAAGGCTTTTTGAATCTCTTGTCACATTATCGTGAGATTGAGAAGAATAATGAAGAAGAAGCAAGAAAATTAAGATAAAGACGATTTCAGTGATTCCGGTCATGACATGTGAACAAAGATATGTCCCAAAAGTAGCCGAGTTTAACTTTTGGTACCATATCAGACTACAGCACAACTTAATTTGGAGTTTTTATCCAAATTTGGATTATGATTACGGGTAAGGTTGCTTATTTATGATTGTAAACTTTTGGGTTTTGTCAAAGATATGGGAATGTTGGAAAAGACTGTGTTCTAAGATTTTTCCCATAAACCAAACGATGTCATGTCGGGTTGGGTTGAGTTGTATAGCAATAACGAGGGATAGTTTTTTGGATACATGCCAAAAAACGAGTTGGTCCGCGATATTTTATAGTTTTAGGGAACTATATTAATAATTAATACCAAAGGCTTATTGTCTGATGGTATATGAGTTGACCCATTAATCTAGAGGTTGTGGGTTCAAGTCCCGTGAGGACAAAATGTGTATCATGAATTCAGATTATCAAATAAAATTGCTTGATTGTAGGTAGGTAAATGATACATTTACTATAATAATCAGATAACGCAATAATCTCTTAAAACGCACATCCAAACGCCCGTATCCTTAACAAAAAGTTAACTTTTTTTTCCGTGTGTTCATCAATCTCAAGTACACAATTCACAAACACAATGTTTGATATGTGCAAAAGCAGCAATCTCAAAGTATAAAAAATATCACTTAATTTTTTGAAACATACAAACATTGACAGACAAACCCCCTTGGTTTCGGTTTCAGTGCGATTCTGAGATTGTGCTGCGAATATTCAGACAACAGCATGTTAAGTAAACTTAATAGATTAACTATGGAAGAATGTTTTTCCTTTTTTTAGACTGCGAAATTCAGCGGTCTAATACGCTTTCCATAAAATTTTCAGGTTTTGAGGTGTTCGCGATTAAATGTTAGCATGTTGTATGTTTTAAAACACGTTTAACCAATTTTGTAGCGAAATAAAATTTATTTTCAATCATCTGCCTTTACCTTGAAATGACCAATATATTTTGTATTCTTAGTTTGATAGAACTTTAAGATGGTCTGGTTGTTTTATGACACAGTCGGCCTTAGGAAGTCAAATGAGCCTATATCGTGCTAGTGACTTATCGGATCCTTTTAGGCTCGAGAGCCTCGTAATACTCTTTGAAAGTGTCGTGTCTGTTGATGCCCTATGTTCCAAAACGTGGTGGTTTTTCTTGGATGTTGGTAGTACCTTCCGCAACTTATTGGGATTTCGGTTCAAATGGTACTCTACGAAGTCCTCCTGTACAATGCTAGTGGATAAGTGGAAACTAGCATAGTAGCATTGTGTTAGACTTGAATACAAGTGTCTGTGTCGTTGCATACACGAGAAAATAATAGTTAAAAGGGTAAATTGTCATCCAAAATATATCAAAAGGACAATTTTGCCACGAAAATTTCGAAAGGCTCATGTAATTTAGGCCTATGTATCACTACTCAAAAAACAATCACGATCTCTATGTAAGTATGTCCGTGTTTGTTTTTAGACCCCCTGGAGCACTCGAAATTGGCGATTAGCATGTAATCAAAACGTATACCTTTATGCAATACAATATGTTGAAGCCCGAGGTTTTAAAAGTAGGAACAGATGCACCAAGTTTTATCATATGAAATAATCCCCAATTTCGTATACTGCTTACAGGTTGGGCACATCAAGTCATCAACCATTTCTCATCAGAGTGGACCCTGATATACCTTGAGAAGTTAACGAAATTGTATTAGATGTTCAATCGGATGTTCTACCTTCTTTGCTTTTTACTCTTGTTATCTTCTGAATGATAGTTTGCATGCGGGAATCTTGTCCTTCGTTTGGAAATAGGTGTAGCAACATCTCAAAGGTAGTAGGATCAGGAAAGAAACCTCGGTGGATCATTTCCTCTAGAAGAATCTCTGCTTCTTGACACTCGGTTTTCTTTAAGAACTCTTGAACGATAACATTGTATGTTACACTATTTGGCAAACAACCATTCTCTTCCATCTTATTAAGCAATTCTTTTGCTTTACCAAACAACCGTTCTTGGCAATGCACTTGTATCATCACATTATAGGTCCTAACATTCGGTTTTAACCCTTTCAAACAGAGTTCATCAAAAAGATCTATCGCCAAGTTTGGCTTCCCACATTTTCTAAAACCATCAATCAAGATAGTATACAAACTGATATTTTTCATCAATTCATTGCTTTTTAAAGAACGGAAGAGAGCCAACGCATCAGAACACTGGGAGTTTTTGCACATTCCATGGAACAAGATACCATAAGTAAATAAAGTTGGAGTATGTCCTTTCGCTTGCATTTCATTAAAAAGTTCTCTAGCATACGTAGGATGCCTGGATTTATACAAACCTTGTAACAAACTAGTGTAAGTAAAAACATCAGGAATCAAACCCTTATCTTGGATATCTCGGAAAAGCTGCATGGCCTCATCTATCCTGTATTTCTTGCAGTATCCGTGAATGAGGCTGTTATATGTGATGATATCAGGCACAAGATCGTTCTTCACCATGCGATCAATTACATTTTTTGCTTCATCCAATTCACCACGTAAACAATATCCGTCAATAAGTGCACTATAAGTAATTACATTTGGATGTAGACCTCTACGAACCATTGCTTGAACAGCAAGCTCTGCATCTTCTACAGATCCTTGCTTACAAAATGCATTTACCAAAATCGTAAACGTATACACCCCAGGGGATATACCTTTCTCCTCCATATCTCTCAACATTCTCGTAGCCTCTGTCTCTCGACCAAAGTTACATAGACCCTGAATCAAAGAGTTGTAAGTAACAACATCTGCTCTAACGCCTTTTTCATTCATCTTACTAAAAAGCTCCAACGCTTGATCAACCATCTTATCTTTGCATAACCCATCAATGATCGTAGTATAATCTTCGACACAAGGTTTACATGATCTACTTTCCATGAACTCGAGCATTTCAAGGGCCTTACCAGTTTGACCCACTTTACAAAGTCCGTTAATAATAATACTATACATAAACTTATTCGGTTGACAAATATTTCCTCTAATAAGTTTTTTAAATAACTCAACAGCTTCGAAAACTCTATCAGCAAGAACAAGTCCGTGTATGAGAGAATTATACGTAGTCAAGTCAGGTGAATGTCCTTGCTTAAAGATAGTGGCTAGTAAGGCAAAACCGAAGCGTACATTATTAAGGCGGCAATAACAGTTAATAGAAATGTTCATTGCGTAGATGTTATCACGAATACCTACTGAGTTTAACTGTTTAAAAAGCGAAAGAGCGGTAGAATAATGTTTCATTTTTATTATACGATTAATGAGGTGATGAAATTCGATGACGCGAGGTTGAGGTTTTCTGTGAAGCATTTCATCAAACAGTTGCAGGGCATCATCTAGCTTAGTGAATTTAGGGAGTCCAGAGGTATAACATCTCTGATTATGAAAACGAAGGGGAATTAACATTCTAGTGAAGATCATTTTTAAAATACCCTTATGAAAAATAAGTCGAAACAAATAAACTATTAACTCAAGAATAAACGAAACAAAATAGATAGGTCTTTATTATATAAGGTTACAACACATTGGAACATCCCTTCACGAAATTGACATTTATTTTGGGATAAACGCAAAAAATCGAGTCATTTAGATAAAGCATTTGTTAGCTTCTAGACAATATAGTCCGTTTTAATAAATGACTGATACATGTAATTGACATGCGTAATTATATGTACAACAACATTTAAATAAATAAACTATATTATAGTAATAATAATGTTGTACAAGTTATGAAAATAATGTTAGGCATTTTGGATTATGAGATTACCAAATCAACTAATTAAAAATTTAAAACAACATTCACACTTTTATTAATCTACTATAAATAAAATACTACAACAATTAGCGAAAACCGGATAATCATGGTCATGTACGACATCTTCTTTAATACTCGAAGGTTAACTGAGACACACTGGAAGCTTATGATCATCATATACTACTTGCATGACTTGTTTCTTGAAGCCAAAAAACATTTCGAGTAACATTAGTAGTTGCATCTTGTCGAAAAAGGGGTGCATTACCATTACCACGTTGTCCTGCAATCATGCCAAATTGTAACATATCACGTGACACAACAGGTGACCAAGTGGTCATTTGTTGCCGCTCATAGCGTTGTTTGTAGAAAGCAAGCTGAGTGAGGACGTTCGAAAGCTCCTCCTCAGCTTGCATTATTTTGTGCCGAAGGTCACATATTATAGTGACACATCCATGAACCGGGAACTGGCTTCTCATGTTAGCCTCATAGATTATGGAGTGCATGGCGTCACTTTTATGGTGTGGGCCGACTTGTTCAAGTACTCTTAAGATTTTCCTTACACCAAAGAGCTTATGAGCATTTTTGAAA
This sequence comes from Senecio squalidus, assembly GCA_910822075.1. NCBI lineage: Eukaryota > Viridiplantae > Streptophyta > Magnoliopsida > Asterales > Asteraceae > Senecio > Senecio squalidus. The sequence goes on along the minus strand of CAJVGC010000065.1, from coordinate 57,197,059 downwards.
ACAAAGGGTTGTTCAGGACGGAAGTATGGAGCAAGTTCACACTCACGGGTGCACCGTTTGCGTTGGTATTTGCAAGCGGCACAAGCTTGGGTGGTGGCGGCACCCTTGACAGTCATTTTGTTTTGGTTTCAAAGAGTGTGAAAGGTGAGTGCTTAGCCGTTCGGGACAAACATCCATGGAATATATAATTGATATTGTTCAATGTATTAATTACATTTTTACTGAAATATATTTGGGTAAAAATATAAGTACAATGAGAGTGTTAATTAAATTCAACTGATGAAAGCTTAAAATAGATACCAAGTAACAACCCACATATCTGCTCTTGTTTTAAATTTTTCCTTTTTATAATAACTGGAGTAATAATACTATATCTGTAAATATTGCAACGACTTTATAAATCAATATGACTCAAGACAATTTCGATTTAAAAACATACAGGCGATAATGCCCTTGATTTAGTTGAAAAGTTTAAATTGACGTTGTCGTCTCAATTGTAGATGTTCCGTGCAAACTCCATGTTCATCACGACATGACCAGAAGAAATATTAAACCAAATAATACCATACTTAGTTTTAGTGAAGTTGGAATATCACAACACAGCCAAATTTATACAGATGAGTAGCCACTGTCACACTAGAAGAAAATTGAACTAAGACTTATCTATCATTAAGACTTGTAAATAATGGCTAAAACAATGATTATTAAGCCTCACTAGGAGGTGACCTATACAATGACATTAATATTGATGGCTACGGCAAATGAAATATTGATAGCTACGGCAAATGACGCCAGAAATGAAGTTTTGGTTGATGAAGAATAGATCGAAGAAAATGAATGTGATGGAACAATTAACAGAAAACAAGTGTGAAACACTACCCGTTGAGAACACAAAAAACCACACCCACCAATAGTTGAGAAATATCCCCACTCCCCAGAGGTGGCCAAATTGGTTGAGGTCTCATATCTGAAACCCTCTTTAGTGCTATTATTCTTGCGGTTTCCTTTTCGGGATATCCTTGCCGCTTGGTGGTTGGGTGACGGCATACTCACATCCCGTGGACTTGATCAGCAAAAAGTCATACACCGGCTACCAAAAAGTTAAAGTAGAGACGGTCTTTTACTATAAACAAAGTTCTCATATTTGGCTTCACGTGTACTTGGATCACATTCAATTCAGTATCTGAAGTGAACACTACATCCATCTCACAAACAATCTCATCGACTCGTAATGTCCTCATGGAGGCAATGAGGTTTCTTTCATACTCAAACTGCTAACTATAAACTCAGATACGAGAAATAAGAATACAAAAATGGTTTCTTCTTTTACCCACACAAGGAAATGGAAAATACTAATATAAACTAAATAGGGTAAATAATAAATCCACCAAGTAGAGCAACTGAGAACGCCCCAAAACGTCTATACGACATCTACGTTTCTTAATCCGATATTAGTTACGATAGCACCAATATAGCAACTTAACAACAAAACAAAGAGAAAATATAACATGTTTGAATATCAAAGTTCTAGACTTTAGCAGTACAAAAATGAGCACACAGGCTCTTGTTACCTTTTGGTTCTCCACCAGTCCAATTGGTTCAAGTAAACCCGTCACAATCGTTACTGAAGGCTAACCAAGGTGCACCATCTTGTGACTGGTGAGTCGCTGATCTATACAACCCTTTTTTGTAATATTAAACGCCCGTTTTCAAATTTCTGAGACTAATTGCATGATTGTTCTTTCTCGGGGAGATAAAATAAAGTCACATACGCTTCTTCAACACATCTCTGAAGATGATATTTAAATGCTGATGTAAAACTTATTTCCCTCCAAAAATTACTAATACTAATGAGGATATTATAGAAGTGGTGAAGACGATACTTGACTTTCGCTGATTAAAACCTTCAACCATTTAACTTTTCAGGATCAAAACCGTTGCATTCTCTCTCAGAAGACCAACTCTACTACAAAATTTCCTTATGATACAGCTTCCGACTATATAACTTCTGAGCCAAATCACCATTCAACATTAAAAAACTAATTTACAGCTTCGTAACAAAGAACCTGAGGTTGCAAATGCCCTTTTTCACACATTACAAGTACATCTTCCCATTTCCCGATTACCTGAAAAGTTAAATATTAGTCGACCAAAGTAACAGAAATGAGCTCAAACAGCAGCATATAAGATTGTAGAGTGTGTTGTTACCTTTACAGTTTTGTCATCATACATTACCCATCGGTTATGAACATGGCTGTAGGCAAAGCAATGATAATGCTGTCCGTAATAGCATACCTTATATTTGGCATCAAGGAGAAAAGTTGTTAATGTTTTTGTTCCATTTGCCACAAAAGGGTAAAATATAAAGGTATATATTATTGTCATCTAAATAGCAAGTTTTAATTAGTAATCCCTCCGTCTCAAATCAACTAGCCAGTAGACATACAGATGTTTAATATTATTGCAATTTACTTAAGAGTAAAATGGCAGTTTTACCCTTGCCAAATTAATAGAGAAAACATTCGAGTTATGTGATGGTGATTTAATTAAGGGTATAATGGGAAAGCTATTTTAAAAGTGGACAATTTTTTTAAGACGAGTTAAATAGTTAATATAGCGAGTTGGCCGATACTTTTTGGACGGAAAGAGTATATTGTTAATGCCCAACGAAGACTAGATATAATAAGAAACAATATTCAAAATTAAGATATCATAATGTTATTTAAGAGTGCTGTGTTTAAAGAGATTTACCACTGAAACCAGACGGCGCCTGTTCTTTGGATCAAGTCCACGATAAAGAACACCTAAATCTATTTCAGTAGATAGTGCTGCTAAAGTCGCCTTTATATCTTCAACGCTTTCACTGGTGTTCTGCCAACCAAGTACTACAAAACAGAGTTTATGTTAACTGTTAATAAAGGAAGCCATTTTAGTCCGTTTAACTATAAGTGGGTCGATTTGGGTAAAGTTTTAACAAGAAGGCACAAAACCTCCTATATCGCTTTAATAGAAACAGTTCAATTGCCTTTGTGATGATATAGTTTGTTGAATTTGTATTTAACACATTAACTATTGATAAAACTAAAAAAAAAAAATGGATAAAAAAGCTTGTGCGTTGGCGAACCAGAACAGCTAGTTTGAAAGCGAATTAAAAGACTACCCATTTTGACCCAACACTATTTTAACCAATTAGCCATATCTAATGATGGATTGCATGGTTCCTAGTATCACCTGTTGTGAAAACATGAGGTGGAGTAGAAAGAATATGATGAATGTAGTTAAGCTTCCCACAGCCACCATCTTCAGGATCACAAGCTAATTGGTGATTCATCTCCACGAGATTTAATAGCTCGTCGAAAGAGCTTTCTGGACACATGACCTGAAGGGTTAAAATAATTAACAAGATTTGTCAGAGTACGATATAAAACAATATATAAATATTAAATTTCCACAAGGTTATAGGGAATTCAGAAGTATACCTTCATGGTTCGAAGGGCATTGGCATTGATCTGATGAAAGAAAGAAGTGTACTTGAGACGCCTAGTTTCTAACCCACAATTATAGCAATTCATACGTTCAAATATGTCCATCCCAAAAAGAGAATGTGCTGTACAAGCTTTATTTGGACACTCCCATGAGCCCAAGGTATTGTTTTCCATTAGTTCAGTAGCAGAAATACTAGAATGAGATGTAAATGACCGGTGTAAGCAATCAAATATCACTCCCAATACCTCAGAAGCATCATTCATTTGTGCCTGTCATATCATATAACTTATTTAGTACATATGTGGTGACTTCGACCCATTTACTTAAAAAAAACAGGAAAAGGATGAGGTTTTTTCCCGTTCAGTATCCCCGTAACTGTTCCGCGGACCCTTTCCATGGCCACCCCCAAGATGTTACCTAGGGAGACTCGAACCTTGGACCATTTGAGAGGACATTTACCACAAGGCCACCTTGGTGGTGGTTGACCCATATACTTATAGTGGGACAATTTTAAAGGTTACTGTCAAGTCCCAGATACTTTTCCACTAGATAAAAATACACATGTAAGGAAAGTGTATTAATTGCAACTTATTTAGTAGAATGACAGTTTTACCCTTATACCAAAATTAACTGTTTTCTTTGAGTTTTGAGATAATAAATTGAATTAGGGTTAAATTAAAAACTTATGTAACATATTTTTTCGTAGAAGTGGACAATTATTACGCGACAAAGTGAAATGATATGGGTAAGTGAGGACAGAGGAGTATTATTTATCTCTAACGTGTGGTTTTAATGCATAAATCTCCCATCTTTATTAAAAACAAAAAAATAAGCTTAAATTTAAAATGACATTCGTAATCATATTTGAGACACTAATGGTCTATAAAAATATTTAAAACTTGGACAAAAAGTGTCCTGGTAAATCCATTTCGATCCATACAAAAATAATGCATTTTGACGTGTTACACAATCAACCCAGCAGAACCACATACAATTTGATTTTGTTTGTAACACTTGGCCCCAAACTCCAATAAAAAAATATGAGCTATATTTAGGGAGAATACACTTACTTCCTGAAAGAAATTACTGTCCGGATACAAGTTGCTAAGAGCAATACGAAGAGAAGTAGGGGCAACAGCTTGAACTTTTGTATCAGTAGAAGCTGAGCTTAAAGCGCTAAAAATATCATACAAAGCACACGTAACACATGGATCACCAACATGAAGATGAGCAGAAGTAGACGTGCTTAAAAACTCCTCCCGGAAACGTCTCAAATGCCATAAAGACTGCAGTTTAAGAAGAATCAAAAAATTGAGTTTGAGAGAATAAAAAGAAATATCGGTAAAAAGTAAAAGTTGATATTTTGAGAAGAACCTGTATAATGACATTCAAGAAACAGTTGTATTCACCAACTTCATTCTTCAGGCCTGTTCCATATACATCACTCCCATTTACATTGTCTGGAGCAACTTCAATAGAAGTAACACAAGAGTCTTCTCCTTCCATAAGCATATCTTCAGGCATTGTAACTCCAGATATGGAAGGATATTTCTTGTGTGAATGAAATTCTGAAACATTTAAATTATTACAAAATTTAAATATATATTCACGGAATAACTGAATAGTGTTAACATGTTTGCACAGAAAAAGTAAACGTTTCAACATATCCAAAGGCACATAAACTCGGATAATTGGGCTTAGATCTCATCTCTGACAGTCAAATGGGTAAAAGAAAATAGTAGTTGAAAAGGAAATGAATCAAATGAGTTGAAAGTTCATAGTGTAAATCTTAATGCATTACGCCTCTTAAATAATTACATTTTCAGATTATATTGAACTAATAAAGTTTTTGTAATCATATATAACACACAAAATGCTCATAAACAGATTTAAGAAATTTGGACAAGCTTTGAGCCGTTAACCAACCCATCCATTATGCAACATCTAGCATGAGTTGCTAAAGCATAGGAAAGATGTAAGTTAGTCCGCAGGCATTTATGAGATATCAGCAGTGCAGACTTTCGAGTTTTGACTACCCTCAAGAGGGATAAAAATCAAAGAAGATTGATAAATGATGAGAAGGGCTACTTTAAGAGGATGCTTACTGAGATGATTGTCAATGCTATGAATTAACATCAAATTAATGAGATGATTGTCAATGCTATTATTTAACATCAAATTAAATGGCCAAAATAAAATCAAACAATGACCACATCTGTTAGAGATAAGCAAATACATACCAAGGCTTTGGCGGACAGCTATTGATAGGTCTGCTTGGAATCTTTTTTCGTCATCATCTTCTGCTTGCAACAACAATATCCTTGTTTCATTATCTCCAGATGAAGTATCTGTAGCAAGGTACAATTCATCAGTTGAGATCTCAACTTTCCATATAAGATATAAAGAAACAAAAAGTAAATAAAATGTTTCTCAACTTTACAATTCTACCATCCTCATTTTGTCCATACAGTAAGTGAAAGGGGATTTCTGCCCAAACAAATCACAGTGGAGCTATCTACGCGATACAAAAATAAAGAACAAAGATAGAAATGAACGGAAACAAAGACCCTACATTTTGGCGGCTTGTATTAGTCGATGAGGCATAAAAGAGTTGCGATCAGAGTGCATGTGTACTAGGCCCTAATGTTATGTAGATTACCATCTCTTTATTATCTTAAATCAGTTACTAGACCCTAATACCTAAATAATTATACATATACTGATCGAAGAATCAATTGTTCTTAACCAGATCCAGAACAAACACTTCTCTTGACAAGTGCAGTATTAGATTTTCAACAAAGATTATTGCTAACTTTGACAAATCCAGGTCATCTTTTTTTCCAAGACATATTTTCTAAATAATTAGCATAAGCAGGTGTTATCTGTTCTTTTTGGTGGTTCTTGTTGGCTACAGCTTCTTTAAATTTCAGAGTTTTAGTTCTGAGGCATCCCCCAAAGTCCTATTATTACTAAAAATTATTTTTTAAACAATGTTTACACTTGCAGAAAGGATCGGAAAAGATGCACACAATATATATGTAGTCAAAATTCACCTTGAAGACATTCACTATATGTATTTTGTCCAGGTTCAGTAGATGACACGGGCTGCTGTCTTCCATCAATTAGCTTGGTTGCACTTTTTTGGCGCCTGCCTCTTCTTCCTGCTCTATGTTCAAAAGGCAAAGCACCGTCCTCCAATGTTCCTTCATCGAGTAAGCCTACATAGGAGAAAGAATGATGTTAATCAAATGAGTACTATTGCTTACTATTTTTTATTTTGCAGTATCAATTATAATCACAATAAATACCAGTCCTTTCAGGCAGTCCATCTTTAACACTCAGAAGACCATTGCTTCGCTTCATAGGTTCCTAAAAGATAAAGTTGGTAAGCAACCTCATACTACCATGAAATTTCATCAACCCAAACGGTAATAGTTTTGATACTTTTCTCAAAATGCCCTTTACAGTTTAACTACTTCCTATTTCATCTGACATAGAGGTGGCAAAATGGATAGTAACGGATCAATATAGGGAACTTTTGGTACAGGCAAGATTGGATTGTCCCTAAAAACTGTTTTATATTTTTAGATGTTTTTTGCATTATAAATGCACTTTGGCAACTATCGACTCTTATGGCCTCATTTCCTTTGTAGCTAATATTCTAAATTTGAACCGTTTGACTCGTTAGAGATGAAAAATAACCCATATCAACCCATTCATGAGTAAGCAGGTTAAAATGCCACCACCTCTAATCTAACTTGAGAAAAAAGGAAAAAATTAACATGTGCCTTAATTAATATCATCACAAAATGCTCACCAGCCTGAAGGGTTTACATTCATCTTCAACATGATTACCAATGTTATGCTTCCTATAGACATCAGAAACGTCTACCGCAACCATATTCACAGGAGTAATCCTTGAGCTATTTTTATGTTGCTCTGCCAGATGTCGTTGTTTAGCCTCGTCCTCGATTCTTCTTTGATATTCCAACGTCTCTTCAAGCTTTCTTTCCTCAGCTTCAAGTTCCATCTTCCTTCGTCTGGCTTCATCTTCATGTTGATGGAAATCAACACCAAGTTCAGCAACATTTTCATTCGGTTGTTCATCTACCACATAAGCCCCTTCCGCATTTTCATTGGGTAAAACATGTAGGTCACCAGTATTTGTAGCCTGCATAAGCAATTTATTAGCACCATATATAGTATTCTCAATCTGAAATCAAACAGAAATATAAGATATTAGAGAATAGAGATTATTAAAAACCTTGGAATCCTTCGTTTTTCTGTATTCCTTGTTCTTTTTCTTATCCTTTAGTTTATCGTTAAGATGCTTCGGAAGATCGCCAGTCCCTTTCTTAGAATCTAGAGCAAGTTCTGCCAAGAAAGCTTCTCTGGCAGCATCTGATTTCTCTGTGGCATCTTTCTCTGCTAAATTCTCTAGGTGCGCCTAAGGAAAAGATGAAAAACGTAAGTAACAAAAATTCATTTTTAGAGGAGTGTAAAGCAAGTTGTCTACGAACCCGCAAATATGATTTTACAAGAGGCACAACTATGAGTCCAAAATCATAAGCACTTAAAGGACCTAACTTGGCTTCCAACTGCTGCATTCCAGAGACATTTCGCATGATCCGCGCATCAATTTTGCTAAGCTGCATTTCTGAAACAGTGAGATAAAGAGGAGAAGATGTGTATAAAGTTTAATAAAATACATATATCCATTAATCACACAAACCTCGATAGACAACTGTTCTTTCTGTTTCTGGATTCCAACTTCGATACAAGAATCCAACTGATGGAGATAGTCATTCGCCCTCCAATCATCTTCACCCGATTCTAAGTCATGACCATAAGTCTCCTCAAAACCGAATTGGTTAACATTCAAAGAGTCTGCTTCTTTTAGAACATTTGTCAGTGCCTCTACCTCAAACCTATTAACACATGTTACCTCATTGTCCTGTTGAGTAATTTCATCCCGTCTTCTCTTTAAAACAGACTCATAACTTTGACGTACAAATTCTGTAGCATTCTCTCTTCTCTTACCTTCTTCCAAGCATAGATCTTCAATTAGCTGCAACGCTTCCTCATAACTTATATGCTCCAACTTTCTATCACATAAGCTCTGCAGATGCGAAAACTCTTTACCAATTATATCTATAATCTCTATCCCTTGATGCATCTTCTCTTCTCTAGTTTTACTCCAGAATGATAACTGTTCTTGACTTGTGGGACCAGAAAATATCCATGACAGTAGCGAATCATCATCATGAGTAGAAAGCTCGTCCAACAAGAGACTGGAACCATCGTTATCAAAAACTATATTTTCAGTTTTTTCGTTCACTTGTGAGACACTGTTTAACTCTTCTATAGCGTTACCTTTCTCTGAATACCTACCAACTCCACATGAATGAGATAGTTCTTGCAAGAATATGAGAATTTTCTTAAGCTCGGTTGCTCCAAGAAAGCATATACAAATGGGTGATAGCTCCACACTACAGTTAAGAAGCTGAGGATGCAACTCCTCGACTGCAAACTGTATAACCTTGGTAAGATGACTAGCTGCAAGGCATTTGTGTTTAATAAGCAACTGGAATAAAACTTTTATCTTTTCAAGTATCTTTGTTCGCTCAATGTCATTAGATAAAGGCCAGTCGTCAGGATTTAAAAATCCTTTACAACCTTCACTCTGATCACATTCCATTGGGACACAATCAAGAGTCTTATCATGCTTACTGTTCCCAACAGTTGTCCCATTGCAACTATCTTCGTACTTTTTTTCTCCAAACGACGAGTCCCATGCATCATCAGAACAATAACTGTCACCAAAACGGTCATTAGCTAAATCAGGATTCGATTGCAGCTCGATCATTCTAACTGCTGCATTGACATCTAATGCTCTCCAAGGAAATGTCAGAAGCATTTCCGCCCACTCACTGTCAACATCTGGAGGCAACACTGCCTGCAATTTTGGCGATAAGGTATCCATGTGTTCTTTCATAACATGTTTCTTGTGCAATTCAGGGTCTGAAAACTTCTCACTGCAACGGCTACACATCCAGAACCTCCAGCCATTATTATCCACACCATAAGACAAAGCTTCAATAATGACTTCATATGCTGACCCGTCTTTTAGTGATTTAAAATGGGCCTTAATATCATCTACCCTTATCTTGAACAACTCTTTCTTCAAATTTTTACCCATCGACTTCCAAAAAGGAAGAACACCGTCTTTCCTTTCAGCAGCAGATGCGTTTTTCTTCACCTTTCCACTCTTCCTCCTTTCACCTGTTCGCTGACCTGGCACAGAGGAAGGTTCTGAAACCTTTTCTCCATCCGTTTGGGATGCAGACATCTCTAGTTTCTGCTGCAACAGCCTTGCTGCAGCAACTTTAACTTCAATCTCCTTCTTCCGTTCCTCCTCCGTCTTACTCGCTTTCTTTATATCATTCGGCCTTCTACCTTGAACTACTCTAACATCCATTGGATCATCAGGAGCTCTCCTAATCGGAATAATCCTAAACTTATCCTCTCCATTTCCCAAATTCCTCATCCAACTCGAAATAGTCCCCAGATTAGCTCGTTGCAGCAACGCACGAAGCTCACTCTGCACATTCTCAATCCTCGCATCCGCAGCAGCTATCTTCTGCTGACTCTCATCCTGCAAACTCTCCTTCCCAGGATCAATCGGATTCTTAATCACCAACGCACGTTCACACTCACGAACTGAATCCTCATAATCTTTCCCATCATTAGCCGTCTCATACAACAAATTCGCATAAAAATGCGCAAACTCAACCGAACTAGGCGACAACATAACCGCCTTTTTCGCCGACTCAATCGCATTCTTCAAATGCCGTTGTTTCGCAGTAGGATCATCAATAATCGTAGCAACCTTAACACAAACCGTCCCTTGTACTCTATAAATCAAAGCCAAATAAGCTGTATTATCATGCTTCAAACACATATCCTTCATTAACCTCAAAGCTTTCGTATGATTACCACGTCTAAGCGCATTCAACGCCTTCTCACACTCAACTTTCACCGCAGCATAACCTTCCGATTCAATCCCTAACAAAACCTCATTTTCTAGGTTTAATTGCTCTACATCTTGCACAATCGACAAATTCGATAAATTCTCTTCCACAGTAAGTAAACTAACATCAACATTAACATTAACCTCAGCGTCACCGTTACCGGAATACAACGGCGGATGAGAAGGAGGATGAACAGATGACGTCACCGCTTTGGAGCGAGTAGCAGCGACGGTTCGCTTCTTACGCCCCATAGGTTAATTGTGTGTATAATTTACTTCAAAGCAATATACTCATACCTAATTATACAATCTATAGATACAGAGTTTATATATAGATATAGAGATATAGAATATATAGATATAGAGATGTGTATGTATAGGTGTAGAGAGAGATGGAATAGACTTACTGATGTGGTGGAGAACCACCGGGGGGCGATCGGCGGGTTGGTGGTAAGTGAAAAGAGGGCTTTTTTATTATCTTTCACGATGATGATGGTCGTCTTCGAAATGTGGTTTTTGACATTGACCCTTTTTTTTGTTGATTGGTATATACCTTATATATTTATAATAACTTTACTTTGTGAGTGAGGATTAGCCGATTAGGTGTGTATATAATTACTTCATTTTAAATACTATTTTTAAAAATGATTTAGCTAAATATGGCTACGATATTATGATGAAAAAAGAAATTTAAACACGTATAATTATATATTATATTATATTATAATTATTAATAATTTATTTTTTATATAAAAAATTGTTTGTTTTTAGATGAATACGTATAATTATACAAGCTTGAGATCAAGAAAGACCATAAAAAAATTTAAGACCAAAAGACCCAATCATAACACTCAATTTTAAAAACCCACTTAAATATAATTTTGTTTAAAAATTAAATATCTCAAAAACCGTAAATGTATTAAACGAATAAATTATACCATTGTAACGAGCATTAAATTTCCTTTGTATAGAGTACCCACTCGATATACTTTTGACGAAATTTATTTTCGGGTTTTTTTACGAGTTTTGAAATTTTATATTACAAATCACTGTTTTATCATATGTGATATCAGTAGTTTAACATATTATTTCTTTGTTTTTCTTTTTTATTTAAGTTGAATGTATGTAATATAACAAATCTATGTTTCGAAACTCGTATTTAGTGTTCAAATCATATGTGATATTGTCTTACGAATTTCAACATTTGGCCATAAAAGAAAAAATAAAAGTCGTCAAAATTCGAACTTTTTTCTGGGTCTATATAGGTTATACATTGTATAATATTGTTGTGTATTAAAATTCATATTTAGAGTTAAAATCATGTGTGTTATTGTTTTTTAAGTTTTAAAATTTTTACATACATAATATCATATATGATTTATATTTATATCATATATGATTTACAGTAATATCATATATGATATTGTATTATCATATATGATTTTAGTATATATCACATATGATTTATATTCATATCATATATGATTTACACTAATATCACATATGATATAGTATTATCATATGTGATTTTAGTATATATCACATATGATTTATATTCATATCATATATGATTTACAGTAATATCACATATGATATAATATTATCATATGCGATTTTAATATATATCACACATGATTTATATTCATATCATATATGATTTACAGTAATATCACATTTTATGTCAAAAAACGAGAAAAAATAAAACTAGTTAAAATTCGATTTTTTTTCTAAATTTAGGTAGTTTATACATTTTATAGTGTTCTCTTTTATACAATTTTACGTAATGATGTAAATATCATATATGATATTATCGTTATAATTTCAATACCCAATAAAAAAAAAAAAAAAAAGTCGTTGAAAGTATATAACACCACTGCTCTAATTAAAGATAAAAACGAGACGATCGCAACGGTGTATTTTGTTTCGTCTAACGATCAACGGTTTGTGAGATAAATTAATTTAAAAAAATAAAAGAAAAATGGGTTTTTGTTTTAATCTTAACCATTAGATTAAAATGAGATTAAGGGCTAAAATGATGTCTTTTTATCTCAAGAAAATTATGAGTCTTAATTGATATTTTCTCTAATTATACATTATATTATAATTATTAATAATTTATTTTTAACATTGTAATACATGTTGGATTTTTTAAAAACAAGCAAGATCTTAAAAATAAATGTTAAAATTCAACTAATTGACTTTTTTATAAGACTATGGGTATGAAGCGTTAAACACACAACAACGCCCTCCACCTCAGCACGACAACGCCCAACAACGCCCTCCACCACACCGGTAGGGGCGTTGTAGGCAAAAAAAAGGCGCTGGCGTTTTCTTAACAACGCCGTGGTGAGGAGCAACGGCCAGAAATCAAAATGCAACGGTCGACTACAACGGCCAATTTTTTTAAAAACCTAAACATTTTCTATAAATACCAACTCATTTTTATAACAAAAACCACACAAAATCTCTCTTTCTCTCTCAATTTTTATAACAATCTCTCTATTTTTATACATTCTTTCAATAATCTCAAATGGATCCCAACAACAACAACAATCAAAACAACCCCAACCCCAACCAATGGAACCAATGGTTCAACCCAAACCAATATCAAAACCCAAACCAATTTCCACAATTTCAAAACCCTAACCAATATCAACACCCAAACCAATTTCAAAACTTTACCCAACTTCCAAACCCTAACCAATTTCCCCATTTTTACCAACAAACTCCACCACCACAACGACCATCCCAAGACCCGCTATACTAAGGCGGGTCGTTCTCGCAATTGCTTAACCAAGACCATTTATCCAATTTTCCGCAAGTGCCTCCATTTGACGTTGACGATTCTGAAGACGATGAGGTGGTTCCGGAAACTCAAGCTCAAAGAATGTCGGCCCGTGGGAAGAGGAAACATAAGAAGAAAGAAACCGAATCCCTAAGAGGCAAAACCGAAAGGAAGAGGTGGACCGAAGCGGAGGAGATCGCACTTGCTTCAGCGTGGTCGTCGACATCCGAGGACCCCATTTTGGGAAATGATCAACATTCACCGCTTTACTGGGATAGTGTTCGTGAAAAATATTTCGCCAAGATGTATAAAGATGATCCCTCTTACTTTCGTACCAACGACTCTCTTTCGAGCAAGTGGACCGACTTACGAAGAAAGGTCAAAAAATTCAACGGGATTTTTCGACAAGCCCAACAAACTAGACCAAGCGGTCATAGTGATCAACAATTGCTCGAACATGCTCTGGAGACTTACCCCACCATAATGCAAACGGGTTTCCTACATTTAGCGTCTTGGCAAATATTGAGAAATAGCCCGGTTTGTCAACATGTCCCAACATCTGGAGGGTCCCGAAAAGCGCGTAGAACATCGGAGTCTAGTAACCCCTCCACTCCCGCCACTCCCGCCACTCCGGTATCGCCTTTTGCTGGAATCGATCTCAACGATGATGATGATGATGTTCACTTGGAGGAAGACCTTCCAAGACCGATTGGTAGAGATCAAGCAAAGGCAAAAGCGCGCAAAGGAAAGGGCAAAGCCGCTGCTTCTTCTTCGGGGGCCGAAGATTCACTCAAGTATATTGGGGAAAAGTTCGGGAAATTTGCTGATACTGCTGAAGAAAAAGTGCGAGCAAGAGCGTTAAAGACGATCATGCAGGACACCACTCATCTCGCGGAGCCTTACAAAAGAACTGCGGAAGATGAAAAGAAAAGGCTTATCGCGAAATTTTATCCTCAATATTTGTAGTATTTTTTTTTATTGTAGTATGTTTTTTTTTTTAATAAATTGTAGTATTTTTTTTTAAAATAAATTGTAGTGTGTTTTTTTTTTTTTTAATAAATTGTAGTATTTTTTTTTTAAATAAATTGTAGTGTTTGTTTTTTTTTAATAAAAATACAAGTTTTTAAATTTCATTTATATAAAAAAAATTATAAATATACAACTTTTTAAAATTACACTCTCTTTCCTCTATCACTCTACATCATCACACAACCACACCACCCATTTTTATCACTCCACATCATCACACTCTCTTTCCTACAAAGCACACTCTCTTTCCTACAAATCACCTCTATCACTCCACATCATCACCCCCAATCACCCACCACATCCCATAGTCTAACTTTCATAAGAAAAAAATGATAGGTTTTTATAAAAGTTATGATCTTATTCTATGAAAAACGAAATTAGAGCATTGGTTTTGCTGCTTTAACTATATTATTTTCAATGTCATATTTATGTCCCTAACTATTCAAAAATAAAATCTTAGAAGAATTAAAAGAATTTATATTCTGTATTAAGCGGATGAATATAAACTTGATTTCGAGTTTATATGATTAAATAAACGACCCCAAATAAACATCTTGTTCTATCATTTATAAATTATAATAGTTTAACGTTTTTATTTATGTTAGGTCATATTTGTTTGTTTATGTATATTTGTTTATTTATGTTTGTTTATTATTTGAGTTTAATTTTATTTAAAAGGTATAGATATATGTTAAAGAGGTACAAAATGAATATAATTTTACTTTCGTTTATATGTTTGTGTATGTTAGTTTGATAAAACAAGTGAATATAAATGGACTTGTAGTTTACAAGTTTAATTAAAAATATATTCAAAGAGCAAATCAGTTATTTAACATGTATGACATAATACAAATGTCATATTTATCATTTATAATCTATCTATAATATATGACACTAAAAGTCATATCGTAAAACCTCCATTAGCTTATATTATTGGATGCGTTGCCAAATAAATTTTAAAACCTTAGATCAAATATCATCATATATTATTTTCAATTTAGCAATTTCATTTTAAATTCAATTTTGACCCTTCAATTTAATACATATTTAAATAAAATTAGTTTAACATCATTATTTAGAATCTAAAATATTTTTATATATTATTTATATTTTCATACAGATCATTCATTGAACTTGGTTTTATTATATTACAAAAAAAAAAGGCCATTATATAATCAAAGTTGTCAAAGGCTCATAGGCTAGCACATAATCGCCTTTGTTGGTTAGGTGCGCCTTTTAAATATATGCATTTTTTTTAATACTCGGTTATTTTTTGCAAATTTTATATATGCTATACATGAAATTATTGTTGTGGTGTATTACTTGGTATTCTAATACTTGATTTTTTAAGTATTGTGATGCTATCTAAAATTTATATAGATAGTTAAAATGCTATAAATATTATTATTTGTTCTCCGCAAATGGTGAGTCTCATATACATGAGGCACACGCCTTGAACTGCGTTTCGTGTCTCATGCTCCAGAAACCCTTACCGCTTTTGTGCGCCTCTAACCTTTGACAACTTTGTATATAATATGTTTTTCAATTTCTTATTCAACGTTTTTCTAACATATGGATATTATTAACTATGTTTTATATATTTTTATATATTTATTTAAACAATATCAACTAAATACAATATCAACTAAATTACTTTATTTGTTAACTCATGTCAATACGAATTAAATGTGAAGTTGTAATCAACCTCATACGTATATCTTACATTATTATTTTACATTATTGGTTAACCCATACCAATACAAAATACAAATATGAAGTTGAGGTCAATCATATGAGTATAAACAAAACCACATTATATTTAATAAAACACTTTAATACATATTTATTATATTTAATAAAACACTTTAATACATATTTATTATATTTAATAAAACACTTTAATACATATTTAAATAATAATAGAACACATTGGTATAAACGAAACGACATAATACATGACAATACATCTCATGTTTTCTTACATGTTTAATGCTTTAATATACACGTAATATTTCTTTAGTTTTCTATATGTTATAATTGTATTATTATATCTGATACAATTATCTACGTATATAATTTAAAGTTGAAGTTGAAAACACGTGTTTATATATAAGCGAAACGACATATATTTGGAAATACAACTCATATTAATGATACACAATGTTATCCCAAATTCTCATATATTATATTTAAATTTTTTAATATATGAGAGAAAAGATCATTTAAGACCACATAATGGATTGAGACAAAAAGACTTATTTTGAGCCATTGGATCAACAAGATCAATGGTCAAATTTCAACAATGCAAATTAACTATAACTTAAATAAAATTAGACACGGAGGGGTACTATGGTAACTTACATTTCTATATTTTTGTTTTAGAAAAATGGAAAATTAAGGTTTTGATTGGAATTGGGCCTTCTAAAATTTTCTATGTGTGGCCCAGTGAGATAGCGTGAGAAAAACGCAGGAGGACGGGGGGATTGGGTTGGGACTGTCAATGATTTGACTTTTTCTTTTCTTTTTCTTTCGGCTACGGCCCAACTTTGCTAGATTCATTATTTATTTTATATTATTTTTAATAAATTTATATTTATGTGTTAAAGATGTGTCAAGTTGAAATTATGGTTTTAGTATTGTGTCAATCATTTGAAATTTAATGTATTCAAATTTTTTTATATAAATAGTTGAATAAAATTATGTAGTTTCTTTTTTTATGATTGTTTTTTTTTAAATTACCAGTTTAAAGTTCTTTTACTTCGTGTATTTAAACTTAATAGGTATATCACATATGATAGACATATCGGATATGTCTATCATGTGATATCAAATATGATATACCTATCATATGTGATATGTCTATCATTTGATATATCTATCATATATCATATGATATATCTATCATATATGATATAGCTATCACATGTAATTGGTATATCATATATGATATGTCTATCATATGTGATATACATCATACATGTAATATGTCTATCATATATGATATACCTATTACATAAGATGTGTCTATCATATGATAGGTATGTCACATGATATGTATCATATTGATATACCTATCATATTTAATATACATATCAAATATGATATACATATCATATATGATATATCTATCATGTGATATACCTATTATATGGTATGCCCATCATATATCATATGTAATATGTCTATCATATCTGATATACCTATTACATCTAATAGATATATCATATATATCATATGTAATATGTCTATCATATGTGATATACCTATTACATCTAATAGGTATATCATATATGATATACCTATCACATTTTTGATGTACATGTTACATGTAATAAGCCTATCATACATGATATGCCTATGATATTTGATATATTATATGCCTATCATATATGATATGCATATGATATGCCTATTTGCATGGGCAAAAGTATATCATATATGATATTTCCTATGATATACGTATTACATGTGTAAGGCATATCATATATGATATACATATTATATCTATTGTACATGTTACATGCAATAGCATTATCGTATATGATATGTTTATGATATGTGATATGTCTATCATATATGATATTTATATCATATATGATATGCCTATTACATGTGCAATGCATATCATATATGATATAATTTTATGATATACCTATTACATGTGGGAGTCATATCATATATGATATGTCATATATGATAACAATATCAATATTAATCAATTGAGTATTTATAGTGTTGGTCACCTTCGAAATTTACACTTTATCGTTTTGTTAACTTCGAAATTTACACTTTATCAATTGAGTATTTATAGTGTTGGTCACCTTCTAAGGACCTATACCGATTTGTTAACTTCGAAATTTACACTTTATCGTTTTAGGATTCGTGATTGTTTGGCTCAGTTATACGTCAAAGATATCACCCCTGATGATAAACATGTTTTCAAGTAATAGGCTTATCATATATGATATAATATACCTATTTCAAGTAATAGATATATCATATATGATATAGTTATGTTATTTGATACATATCATATATGATATAACTATCATATATAATATACATTTTTTCAAGTAATAGGCTTATCATATATGATATACATGTTTTCAAATAATAGGCTTATCATATATGATATACCTGTTTTCAAGTAATAGATATATCATATATGATATGGTTATGTTATTTGATACATATCATATATGATATAACTATCATATATGATATACATGTTTTCAAGTAATAGGCTTATTACCTGTTTTCAAGTAATAGGCTTATCATATATGATATACCTGTTTTCAAGTAATAGGTATATCATATATGATATAACTGTTTTCAAGTAATATGTATATCATATACGATATACTTGTTTTTAAGTAATAGTTATATCATATACGATATATCTGTTTTCAAGTAATAGGTATATCATATATGATATGGTTATGTTATTTGATACATATCATATATGATATAACTATCATATATGATATAACTATCATATTACTTTTGAAATAGGTATTTATCATATATGCTTATAATATCATATATGATGTACCTATTACATATGATATACATAACATATATGATAGTCAAACACTATTTTGGACTAAATATTACAGCAAATTGTTTCAAATTGTTGTTACTAATCGATTTCAAGTAATAGGCTTATCATATATGATATAATATACCTATTTCAAGTAATAGATATATCATATATGGTATAGTTATGTTATTTGATACATATCATATATACATGTTTTCAAGTAATAGGCTTATCATATATGATATACATGTTTTCAAGTAATAGGCTTATCATATATGATATACATGTTTTCAAGTAATAGGCTTATCATATATGATATAATATACCTATTTCAAGTAATAGATATATCATATATGATATAGTTATGTTATTTGATACATATCATATATGATATAACTATCATATATGATATACATGTTTTCAAGTAATAGGTTTATCATATATGATATACATGTTTTCAAGTAATAGGCTTATCATATATGATATACATGTTTTCAAGTAATAGGCTTATCATATATGATATACATGTTTTCAAGTAATAGGCTTATCATATATGATATACCTGTTTTCAAGTAATAGATATATCATATATGATATGGTTATGTTATTTGATACATATCATATATGATATACCTGTTTTCAAGTAATAGACTTATCATATATGATATACCTGTTTTCAAGTAATAGGCTTATCATATATGATATACGTGTTTTCAAGTAATAGGTATATCATATATGATATACCTGTTTTCAAGTAATATGTATATCATATACGATATATCTGTTTTCAAGTAATAGGTATATCATATATGATATGGTTATGTAATTTGATACATATCATATATGATATAACTATCATATATGATATAACTATCATATTACTTTTGAAATAGGTATTTATCATATATGCTTATAATATCATATATGATATACCTATTACACATGATATACATATCATATATGATAGTCAAACACTATTTTGGACTAAATTTTACAGCAAATTGTTTCAAATTGTTGTTACTAATCGATTTCTAGTAATAGGCTTATCATATATGATATAATATACCTATTTCAAGTAATATGTATATCATATATGATATGATAAACATTCCAATCTGTTTGCAATATTCGACAAAACTGAAATCACAATCACAAGATATACGGAATCAAACTTGATACCTTCCCGCAACATTTGGACAAAGAAACTTATGACGTCTTTAACCGGCCATTTTCAACCGTGCATGTCATCATTGCATTCCAAACTACCACATCTGTACAAGAAATCTCACGAAAAACTTCTACAGAAGACGAATAATCACCGGCTCGTGAATAAGCCATAACGAGAGACGTGGAAGTGGGAAGATGATCAAGAACACCAGCCTTAAATGCTAAAGCATGAACTTTACCACATTTCCCACATTGGGTCTCACTTTATAATATTCAACAAGATCAAGAACATCAAAAAAACCGACAGTGTCATAACCTTGTGTTCTTTAAAAGATAGTCCTAAGTTGCAGCACTTTATAATGTACGTGTTTGGATATGTTAAACATACCCGGAAGCAAAATCTTAAATTTTATCATAACAATTACTATGACTGTATAAACAAACAAACAGATTTTGCACATCCAGTTTGTTTACGGAAAAAAAATATGTTATTATGTCTCCAAGTCAATGTTGTCACACTATAAACAAAAAAAAACATTTCAACTGTCGATCAAACATTGCTAACTCATTCAACATTGTGGTCAATAAACGGAACTTTTCGACGAATGTCAGCTTTAGCTTCTTCAAGAGCCCAAAGGCCAACAATGTCAGCTTTAGCTTCTTCAAGAGCCGAGTGTAGTTGTTGTAGCTCCTGTTTCATCATATAAATAAGTAAAAAGATTAATTAAGTTCTCGGAAATGATATAATTCTTGAATTAAAAAAAAAAAAAAAACGACGGTAAAAATGTAGGAAAATAGAGAAACTGACCAATCTCACAGTTGACGTCTGACCACTTGGAAGCGTTATTGTGTGTGGTCCAATTCCGTGACAGCACTCGTGACAAATGATGTGAGTAAAAAAGGAGTCAAAGTCAACTAAGTCTTGTTGTTCCTTTACAATACACGCCTCAGCTATAGCTGAAGAATTAGCTTGAACCTGCTCAAAAATACAAAGATGAAGCAATTAAAATGTGTTTAAAATTCAGATTATTTGTAAGAATATTATTATAGGTTTGTTGACTTTACTTAGCCTCGGAAACATTCTTAAGCATGACCATTGATGAACCACGATCCTTAACAATACGCTCATCATTCGGAAGATTAAAGGCAGCAGTTTGAGGGCCACACAGACAATAAGGATTTTCAACTAAACAATAAGAATGCTAGTTTAACATCTCAATTAGATTTTGAGACAGTCGACTTAAAAAAGTCAATAAGGTACCATACCTTGAAACTTCAAAATGGGCTGCAACGTCTCTCCAATTATCCCAATCATCCCCGGTGACTCTATACATATTAACAAGGGGTGCAACTTGTTTCGCCATTGCTGGTGTGGCACTAGTTCCGGGCGGCAGTGAATAAAGAATTGGACGTTTATGCCCCTTCAAGATCTGTACTTGTTATATGTTACAAGCTTGATATCATGTTGTCGATAATTGATAGAGATAGAACACCGCCCAAATCGACCCATTTATAAATAATTGGGTCAAAATGGCCACCTTTATGTCTAACCTTAACCTCAAAGCATGGTCTGATGCAAGCAAAGACCGAGTTAAGAAGAAATATTTAAAAAAGTAAAACTTACCCCTCTTCCATACTCTTTATATCCATGTTGTCGATAATTGATGCAATTTGTTTTTCACAAGCACTGCTGGTTTCAAGATACTGTTTCTGATCATCTGAAATAGCCGATTTTTCAAGAAGTTTGTGAGTGAAACGCAACTGAAAATCACAACTAATTAATTCATCACAAATCACCACAAATGTTAACTGAAAATCATATATTTTAATTTGTAAGTTTGTCATTTCATCAAACAACTTGCGTGCTCCACAGTGACAAAACATTTAACACGATTAATATATTGATATTCTCACCAGGAAATGGATTTAGTATTAATATCAAACAAACCATTGTTGAATCAAATTTTATTAGCCTAATCAGATCAAATCTTACACAAAACTGGTTATATTCGATTATATATGATATTTGACATATTTCTTACTTTATAATCAACTTCAAAAAATTAAATTACCTCGAATCGATTTAATACGAAATTGAACGGCGGCGGCGGTGGCGGAGAATCACGACGGAGAATACGACGATGAGAATCGATTGAATCACTAAATCGAAGGGTTTAAGGTTTATCATCGCCCCAAATCCCTAATCGTTATCAATTGCTTATTGTTAAATGACGAAATTATCCTTTCAGTATAAAAATATAACCTAACCTTAGCCATTAGATCATTTTATTTGAATGGCTAAGATCAAGTCTTTTTGTCTTTATTTTTTATGTAGTCTTGATAGAACCCACCCCTAATATATGATCCTCCGTGTATATACCGAAAATAACTAGTTTATGTTCTAAAAGAAAGAAATTAACAAACACTTGGGTTTGGTGTAAAATTATTCCTTCCATTTTGGCCGTTAACTACTAAACATTAGAGTTTGGAGTAAAATTACTATTCTTTCCATTTGGGTGGTTAACTAGACGTGTGAGTATTCGACATGGATACATTTGGCATCCGGTGGGTGCACCATATTATTAGGTTGCAATTTTGGCACATCACGTTTTATCTTGTTAAAACAAAATAGAGTAACCCACTAACTCGCGATATATTAATCCATGTGTCTCTGTCTGAAATATTCGTGAATGCTTAATATAATGTGTTAGCTTGACTTATTTCTACTTATATAGATCAACGAATTAATGCATAGTTTTGTAATATACTACATTTTCGGCAAATGGAAAGTATATGATGTTTTACTTTAAACATTACACCATTACACGTTTGCTTATACTAATTTTTGTAATCATGGGACGGGAGGTGGGTTAACCGGATTAAAATCCCTTAGGGCTTTATAGTAGAATATTCTTAGTTTTAGTTTTTGAGTTTTTTCTATTTTGTTGCGTTTGAGATAGACTAGTATTTTTCGTTTCGTGAATTCAATATTTCCCCTTCAATTTTTTTTCTTCGACCGGGTTGCATTTTGTACAATGGTTTATGTAGGATAAAGTTACATGGGTTAATTATAGAGGATGGTTATAAGGTGGTCAAATTGTTTGATCAATTTGTTTGAAAAAGACAAGTTATGTAAGTAGTATTATAATTTCTTCTAAATTTGCATGCTATTTGCTCTTTGAGAAAATTAATTTGTTGAAATAATGGGAAAAAAATATTATAGAATATAATATATTGAAGTGTATTTTTTTTTCTTTTCTTTTTCAGTGAGGGCATTTACCATTTAAAATTAGTTATATATTCAAAAAATATTATTTGAATTCTTTTTTAAGGAAGAAACAAACAAAATCGATTATTCCTTCAAACTTTGTTTCATGCCAATTGCCACATCTTCTTGCTCGACTCATAGAATTAATCGTAGTCATCAACTAAGATCATCTCTCATAAAAGATAAAAATTTATAATATTTCAAGAAAGAAAAAAAAAAACAAATGTACAACATGACTTTATCTAAAAAGCGAATTTTACATTTCTTATCCTAACGATTCAAACAAGTAAAAACTCAACTTTCCGATCACTTTTCATTGGACAATAAGCATCCTTGGATATAGTTAAATCGTTTTGTTAAAAGGAAAAACAAGTAACAGAAAAACAAAAAGGAAAACAAGGGATGGTTTGTAAACCCCATAACATCATTAACAAAATGACAATTATATTATAAGGTCCAGTTTATCAATAGCATATTATTATAGGCAACCCTTTATATATAACTTTTTAGTAAATTTGAAATAATTTCAAAATAATATATTATTTACCCTTTCTACGACTCCGTTAAAATTAAATTTTGTTTCGTCTCTGTTATATAGACATCTCAATAGTAGAATGTCAATCTCAACTTCACGCAAACAACTTTTATGAGATTGCATATTAGAGTTCTCAAAGCTATCAAAGATTCGGTTTTTTTTTGTGTGGCAAGGATAAGTGCAACCATTCTTTTGTTAAACTTTATTTTTTGGTTGAAAAAGCATTAAACAGACTTAACAAAATCCTTTTAGAACTTTATATTTTTTTTTTTTGAACGACAATGTTAGTGATTCGGGGCCACAGTGACATCGATTTGGACAGTATGCGACCCACGGACCATACACCAAAGTTAGTTACAGATCTCCTAATATTCACCTAAGTAGGAAATCCAGAGGAAGACTCGAACCCAAGTCTCCCTAAGTGAGAAAAACCTCCTACCAGTGGAACCCACTAAAATGACATGTATCGTAAACGTATAAAATTTAATTTAATTACTATCCATTATTTATTGCTTGGCCCAAAAATGCAGGCCAAACGTATAAGCAGGCCCTTTCTAGAAAGACCACATTTTGCAAGACCCATTAAGCCTTTTACTGGCCCAATATCCATCAAAATGAGCTATTCTAACTTTGATGTTATTTTTTTTGTGTTTTTATAATTTTTTTTTCTTTTTTTTGACAATGGGATGGTGGGTTCTTAATCTCAGGAAAACTCTACATAGTTATTCTCGGTTTGTTTACAAAAATTGAGCATGATGTATCTTGAAGGAGTCATATTGTTGTAATTATGATATTTCCGATTCAACAAAAGGGGTTATAGCTCATTAGTATATGAGTTAGTCCACCAACTTAAAGGTTGTAGGTTCGAGTCACATAAGTGACATAAGTTTGAATATGTGTGTCATTTGTAATAGTCTCTTTTAGAAAGAAAGGAAAAAAATGATAGTTTCGATTTAGTAACTTGTGACCATAGAAATGTTTTTGAACCCAATTATAACCCTTTTGAGATTTTCTATTTCGTAAAAATTATAAAATGCAGTGACATTTCATCCAAGTTTATATGAAATATAATCTTTAAATTTGCATATGTTTTGTTTTCTTACAATAAGCTTGAAGAGATCATAAGTAATGAAACAAGACCCGTCAAGCAAATGGTTAAGCGGGCTACGAGTTAATAGCTAGTTCAAAATGAAGGAATGCCGATTTTTAAGGAGCCTAGTAAGAACTGAAATTGAAATTTAATCATCAAATAGAGTTTTAATTAACCGGAAACCCGTGATTCAGTTTTCTGGTTTAAAAATATAAAAGAGAACCTAAACATGGTAATTTTTTCCATTACTTGTTGACAATTTGTTGGTTATTTGGTATCAATTGTGTTTCGTGTGGTCAAACGAGTGCAGTTAAACAACAACTGGTTGCTTAACTACCACTAGCATAAAGATGTAAAGTTTGACAAACTAGTGAAATGGCCAAAAATGATTATTTTTGTTCAACAACTAATACCAAAACTACAATAAGCGTGTCGTTTTTCTTATAGCAAATTTTCGTATCCAACTGATTTGACCTCTATTTACATTCATGTTAATGGTCGATCACGAGAGAACATGCACATGATCGAGCCAGACTTGGTCCTGGGTCCGGTGCTTATACGTAAACAATGTGTATCTTCAAAAGGAGGAAAACAAGACTGAATTGTAACATCAATGGCTGTTTATGTAAAACAAACTTATAACTACTATTTAATTCACTGATAATATTAATAAAATTTATTTGTTGGCAAATCTTTTTTGTAATTATTTTATCTCCTTAATTAAAAATAAATAAAAATAGAAGGAAAAAATAAACAAAATTCAAAAGGAGAAAAAAAATACATCCACACTGTTGCACAATGAGACAATGTATAAAATCGGATTATCATATCGAAACAAAATGTTGCGAACATTTTGGTTTCTAACATACCGTAACGTACTTGGAAACCATTTTTTGTGTTAGCGGAAATCGAGTACTACATGATAATATAGTTCCGACTAGATTGTATGGTTTTGTCCCAAATTTTGCACTCCTAAAAAAGGGCAAGCATATAATTTGTTAAAGATTCATGATTGATCCGATGCATACAATAACGATATATAAAAGTTAGATACATAATAAATTTTATAAAATAAAAATTCCAAACACGCATCTGCTTAAAGACGTTATTTTTATATGTATTGTCTGGAAAACCATATAGATTTGAAGAATTTCTAGTAATATTAAAATTTCAATTTTATTGTAGATTCTTACATTTCTTTCTATCCCTTTGGTTTCTCTCAAATCTCTATCAATGTATCTCAACTTGCAATGGCGTTCTTCCAAAAATAGGAAAATGTCATCTTCGATGGTCGACCACACATAATTACAAGAAACATTAACATCGTTATCTTTTGGCAATAGTGGTATTATAATTTGTATTACACGTTATTATAACATATTGTGTTTCGAAAAATAATTGATACACATGTTTTAACAAGACTCAAACTCTCAAACTTAATATTCAAGAAACCATATATACATATCGTAATATCTCTACGTTAAAAGACATTAGATACGCGTTATTCTATTTTATGGTTCTTGATATTTAATTATACATAACACTAATATGAGATACATGCCACAACATATATGTTAAGAGAATGATGACAAATTTTCGAGCATGACCTACTACCTACCACTTTGCAACATTGGTAGACACTTGTAATGTTTGTTTTGTCTACAACTTTCATAACTACAAACTAAAAAATAAATAAAAACTTTCAATTCGAATGCATGATATATGATTAAAGAGTAAATTACATTAATTATACATCACGGTTTAAAACGTGTGTGGCACGTAGGGACTGAGCTACATTGCACCGAGCGAGTTTATCCGAACTCATCGAATTGGAAATATTTTAGAAGTTTAATGTATTTTTAGCCTTACTTAGTTTATAAATATGTTGTTTTTCCACACAAAAATAACTAAATTCTAATTCTGAACCCACTCAAAAACTTTTCTAACTCCGTCCCTGGTGAAACTGGCACATGGGATCTATTGACGTGAAAAATAAACGTTCATAAAAACAAAGACAAAATACTTAATTACTTTAAATTATTAGAACAAAACTAATAAGGAGTAACTCAATATACTTATAAACCATGATACAATGATATACCTTGAACATGTGGATAACAAAAACAAGACAATTATTTTTAAAAAAACATAAAATTTATTAAAAACGATAATTTGGTCTTCAAATTAAACTGGAACCTCAAACTGATTCTATCCATTTATCCAAAATGTTTGCAAAACACTTGGCCACTAGGGATGAAAATCTTTGCCATTTTGTTTTCTACTTCACTAAACTTTAGAGCATCTTGTAAATGATTAATATCTTTTTGAACTATATATTATGTCACACATCATTTACTTATATTGTGTAAAATTGAGTATTCATTTTGATAAACATATATTCAAAATAAAGGAATTGAACTCAATCAAGTTCAAAAATAAAAACAAACAATCATTTTGCTTTTATCATAACTTGGTTAACGGGCGAAGAATCTCTTTTTATAAACATTTAAACTAATAAACTATAAATTGTGTTTGTAACGAGTTAAACTCGTATTTTAATGATTGGAAGATATTACTGATATCGTTAAAAATAAAAAAGATAAAGTCGGAAAAAAGGCTTGGTCGTTAAATGTGTTATCCTCCGATCTTTGTACCAATTAACCTAATTGCTCAATTTTTTACTTGAAAATATTTAATATATTTTGTTAAAGGGTGTTGATAAAGACACCCCCCAAATTTTTTTTTTTGGTTATCGACACCCCCCAAGGGTCAAATCGATACTTTAAATTAATTTTTTTTTTAATTATTATTTCATTTGTTATATTTTTATTTAAATAAATTATTAAACTAAAACTTTTATTTATTTAGTTTTGATGAAAATCAAAAAATTAAGACAAAATGTTATGAAAATATAAATGTTATTACCGGTTATGCGTGTTATATAAATATGATAACTCGAAATCTCGTTTTAATTTTATTTATTTAAAAGTTTAAATTATTTGACGTGACTAAAGTAAAAGTAAAAGAATATATTCCCTGCTTTTCTGTTTGACGTTTGACGCGACTAAAGTAAAAGAATAATAATATATTCCCTGCTTTTCTGTTTGACGCGACTAAAGTAAAAGTAAAAGAATATATTCCCTGGTTTTTTGTTTATAAACGAGAATTTATTCTCACATTACATTTCATTCTCACCATTACATTTCAATCTCAAAGTTTATAAACGAGAATTTTCACTGGACAAGGTTTAATCTCTGGATTTTCTGTCAGATTTTTATCCTTATCCCAAACTCTATAAAAAGAAGACACCATGCACCTAAACTCTATATCAAAATCTCTATATTTCGTTCACAAACTCACCAAACACAAAGTTATAATGTCTCGTATTCCTGAAGATTTCTTAACACCAAAAAGATTTTTACCATTCTCGGGCACTCCATACGTTGATCATCACTCTTTACACAATTCCCTCTTTGATCGCTCTCGTATTCCAGTTCACGACGTTATATTTATCCCACCGGGCGCCCCTGTTGACGAAGACGATGATGACGACATTGTGTCTCCACCGAGCAGCGAAGAAGCTGCGGGCGCCCCTGTTGACGAAGACGATGATGACGACATTGTGTCTCCACCGAGCAGCGAAGAAGCTGCCAAAATCAACGCACCGTTGCCGACCGTTGTTGAGAAGGACATGAAAAAAAAGAGAACGGCTGGGTAGATTACTAGTGTTTTTCTAATGTTCTTTATATTAGTGTTTTTTAATTATCTTTTTATTATTAGGTTTTTTTTAATTATGTTTTTTAAGTAAGTTTTGTAATGTTCTTTATATTAATTATGTTTTTAATTATCTTTTTTATTATTAGTGTTTCTTTACATTTCTGTCCATTTCTTTACATTTCTGTATTTTGTTATGAGTAATGTTCATTTTATTAATATATTTATTTTAAATCTATATTTTTAATTTAAGATCTATAATAATAATAATAATAATAATAATAATAATAATAATATAAAATACATGGGGGGTGTCTATAGAGAGGAGGGGGGGTGAGGTTATCCTCCCCCTTTGTTAAAATATTACTATATCATCAAGTCTAGATTCGGTGGAATTATAAAGATCAAGTGAATGTTCCTAACAATTATACAAAAATTAATTTTCATGTTATACTCCTTATTATATCATTACTAATATTAATATTACCTATGTTTATTTATTTCATATATGTATTGCACATGCATTGACAACTACAAAAACCAAGTTGTCAAAACCTTATCACACTCATGTGGGTCTTTCTAAGCTCCACTTAAATGAAAATAAATGTACTTGTTTTGTATAGATATTTTTGTACCAATTATGTTATTTTTTCTATTACAATTAATTAAAGTATGCAAAGTAAATGATACCCAAAAGCTACTTTACCATATTTCGATTTAAGAGTTTTAATAAACTCCCTAAGTTAGTTTGTTTTGGAGCAGATCTAGAATCGTTCTTAACAGTTTATGAATCTATAAATCCTATTGTATTCATTGTTACATAGACACGAATATGAGTCATTCCCGATTGTAGTTTACTGGTTAGTAATACATAGCAAAAACGGATGTTGAGCCCTTGATAGCTCAAAACCTCACCACATTTTTTTGACCGTTTGATATCTGTTTAACCTCTTACATGTTGGTCGTGAAACAAAATACCGTTTTAAGGAGCCTATATATATATATATATATATATATATATATATATATATATATATATATATATATATCTTATAAGTTTTTAAAATACTCAAGGAAGTAGCATTATTGGAAGGAAAATTGTAGCATGAACTTTATATATGATAGGGGTGCTTTTAATGAACAATGATTTTAGGACCATGGGTGTAGTGTGCACCATGTGTTACTGCCCCCTAAAGCATTCAATTTCTTCGGATCATGTCTTTTAGATATTCTTTCCATTTCAACATGTACTTCATGCATATATACTTGTACTAAACATACCATAAAAACATAGGTTTACTACCTTTTATCTCAAAATAGATATATGTCACTTTATTTAGAATTGTTATCTTGCCTAATACTTTATTAACTTTATCAAAATATGTATGGCTTTAATGTTGTTACAAAAATAATATAAAAATGGTTTCACTAATTTATATGTTAAAAATTTGTTATATTTATTTTTTTGTTTGTGAAAAATCATATAGACTATGTCTTGTTCTTTTCATATGTTGTTTTTTGTAATTTCACATTTTGATATTTATGTTCATAGTCATATTAGCCGACAACATTCATTTGCTTTAATTTCGGCTATATTACAAAGGAAAACAAACAAATAAAAATATACGGTTTTCTTTTTTATTAAAAAAAAGTTATAGTTTTTCCGTTTTAGAAATGAGAAATTATAGATAATAGACATAAAAATAAACTAAAAAATAAGCTTGAGACAAGTGAAAAAATAAAAGAATAAGATGTAGAACAAAAAAATATGCCTGTCCATATATCGGGTGTGTTTGGTTCAAAGTTTTTAAAGATATTTAAAGACTACAAACTTATATTTTAAAATTAAAACCTCGTTTTAAATATGATATAACATTCTTTGTTAGTTAGATATATTTATAATATATACTAAAAGAGATATATTAAAAACTATATGACAAATGATTAGTCATTAGATGAGTTTGAAAGTTAATTTTCACTATTATATCAAAATAATGACATCATCATTAACTATTTTCGTTTAAACCTTCATTTTTTATATAGTTTTAACCTTTAACTTTAATACATATAATAAAAAAACATATAGTTTGAAACCATAACTTTTTTCATAAAAAGAAAAACGACTTCTTTTTTATTTTTAATTTTCTAAGAAAATTAAAACATATAAGCGTAAACAAAAAAAACTAATATTGATATACAAAAAAAAGACATCTTCTATATTTTTGCTTTTGTTTAACAATAAATGGACACTAGATTAACAAAACATTTTAATTTGACATCTAAGACTATATAAATTATACCGTTATAGATGAACTATACCAAATAATAAAAGTGAATATTGACATAGAAAAAGACACCATTTGTAGAGTTATACATACAACTATGCTAGATGTAGGTAGCAGTATTCCGATCAACAAGGTTAACCAATTGATTAAGAGACGTAAACTCGTTAATCAATTGTAATGCAATATGTAAATCGATAATGGCAATAAGAACACTGAATATGTATCAAACTCTGAATACTTGTATTATTAATCGAATCACTCAATAACAATACAACGGTATTCCAAGAGTTCTCTCCAAAAGTCTAACCCTAAACCTAAACATGTTATCTCTTTATATAGAGTAACATGTTCGTCTACTAAAGGGTTCTATGGGCTTCACGAACATACATGTTCGTGAGTGACCCAAACAGACTCTAAGCCCACGAACATACATGTTCGTGGGAATATAAAATACTATTACAAACTAAGTAATAACGAATACATTAAGAACGAATGTAATAGAACAACAAGTCATAAACTATTTACACCAACACTAGACTAAATTAAGACCAAAAAAAAAAAACAATACTATGAAACTATTTAATTTGAAATCTAAAATTTTGTCATTAAATAAAGCAAAATTGAATATAAAATTCATTGAAAACCTACTACAAACATCACAAGATATAATTTAAAATCTAAAATTCAATAGGGTATAATCATAAAAAAAAAATACTCAAATAATCCATATATAAAACTTAGCATAATGCAACTCTCTCATTGACTTTATAAACACTATATCACAATTCTTTTAATATGTTATGATTGTATTATTTTTGATAAGTTCTCTACGTATACAAATTTTAAAGTGAAACTAAAACACGTACATATAAACGAAAGAACGAATATATGACATCACAACTTATATTGTCAAATATTGTAATGATACACGATGTTCTATCGATTTCTATATATTATACTAATATTTTTCTCGATAAAATTATCCACGTATATGCGGAAAATAAACTAGCAAGTTCTTACTTTAAAAGAAAAAGGCACAAATAAAAAGTTTTTTTAAAACGTTTGAGCTTACTAAAAATAAAAAGTCTTATCTCCCGCTTGCAATTACATGAGGTTTTAGCCCTATTTATTTTAAACACACCTGACCATATATGGAATTGATCATAAAAAAATTAAACTTATACATGCATAAGACACATAATGCTTAAAAATCTGGTCTATATATATATGTGTTGCTTGTTTTACAAAATCAAAGAACCATGCCTAGAACCCATTTGAATTCAAACAACTTTGGCATGGTGAAAAAGTATTTTTCTTAAGGTTTTAATATTTGTGATTTTACGTGGAAAGATTCTTAAAATGTCAAAAGAGGTTGTTTGCAACAATATAATTTCGCGACAAACAATCCACGTCATAAACCATATACGAGTTGTGGTTAGGACGTGAGCTTGGTTTTGGTTCTTGCTTTTCAAATTGTCTATTTAACCGACTATAAGGTTGTTTCTTCTGGCATCTTACCAACATTTTTCACACACTTTAAACTTAACATCTAGATCATGACGTCCTAAACCCTTTTCATATTAGTTTCATTCGAAATCCTAGAGGTGTGACTAAGGGAAGAAGTGATTTGTGTATCCATTGTAATATCTCAACACTCATTTGTTGTTGGTGAAGATACAATTTAGAGTTTGGCTATGATTATTGACACCCAAACACAAACAAATGAATTGTAAAACACAGAACATTTGCCTAACTCGTAAAGACTCTTTTATTGAAGAAAATCTAACTCAAAAACTTCAATTACAATTATGTGAGGTGATAATTAAATCCTTACCCTACATGGTATATTTATACTAAACCAACATGTTTGTATAAAACTAGGATACTAATTACCATAATTATCTAATCCTAACACAATAAGATAATTATTCTAGTTTCCTTATCTAATTAGGAATACATTTCTAATTGGACTCTGAATCCGATCCATGGTCACGATCGTACTCAGATACATTTTCCAACAATCACCCCCTGAATTTCTGAGTAGCGATGGAGAGATCTTTCACACCAAGCAACGTTCTCATCTCTGTAAACTTCACTCGAGCTAATGCTTTAGTCAATGGGTCAGCTCGTTGTTTACGTACCTGTATAACATCCCAAACTTCTTTTCCTGTCTTCAAATTACCTACTTGTAAGACAAGATCTTCTAGAATAGCTTGAAACAATAATCCTTTCACGATATTGTTTTGCCTAGCATCGTTCGTACATCCTTCTACTACATCCATCACACCGTGAATTCCAAGGATTACTTCCATGCGAATTCTCCATATGGTGTAGTTCGTTGACGTTAACATTGGACATTGAAACGACAACGAGGAGTTTGGTTCTTTTACCACAAGCGTCGATGATGGTTGTTCACCACCCTTGCCACTCATTTTTGTCTTCGGATTTGCTTAAACTAGCCTCGAAGATAACCTGGACTTGTTGGAACTCGATGCCTTGAACTTGCTGATTTTTCAGCCTTTTACCTATTTCTACAGACAACTTCGACAGCTTATATCTTTTTTTACACAATTCTGATCTACAAATCCTTCGGTGATATTGTAGATCTATGTGTTGGGAACCGACAAACCAAATTTCGTGACGATCCAACGGTTAACCAACTCAGGATCCTGTTTTTCCCACAGTTGCGCAAGTCTGGCCGAAAATTGGAAAAAATCTTGTAATTGTTCACCTGAGAAGAACCACGAACCTTGCTCTGATACCAATTGAAGATATAATTCAGAGTTTGGCTACGATTATTGACACCCAAAAACAAACAAACGAATTGTAAAACACAGAATATTTGTCTAACTCGCAAAGACTCTTTTATTGAAGAAAATCTAACTCAAAAACTTCAAAACTTCAATTACAATTATGTGAGGTGATAATTAAATCCTTACCCTACATGGTATATTTATACTAAACCAACATGTTTGTATAAAACTAGGATACTAATTACCATAATTATCTAATCCTAACACAATAAGATAATTATTCTAGTTTCCTTATCTAATTAAGACTACATTTCTAATTGGACTCTGAATCCGATCCATGGTCACGATCGTACTCAGATACATTCTCCAACAGTTGGGTTCTTTATTAGGAGAGGGAGTAACTTTAGTGTAATCTCTTAGCTATAAATTAATCAAGGTGTTTGAGTGATCATAGTGTATTCCCTTCCTACGGTATCTAAGAGAGATTATTGAAACAATAATCTATTCCATGATTACAAAAGAAGATGTGCTAGAACTCTCCATTGAATATTGGAGAGTTGATTAAGACGGATTCATTAATATAATATCGCAACCGCTATAAATAATTTTTGGTCGATAATATGATCTCTTTAGAAATCTAAAGAAATGAAAAGAAATCTACAACTACTCAAGGAATCAATAGAAAAGAAACATGATTGGATGTATTGATCGTCATTTATAGGGTTCTTGAGCTCGAAAGTCGCTACAGAGAGAAAATAGAGAAAAACTTATTCACAAACTAACTAATTGCTAATGAATACAAGGCTACATATTTACACTAAAAGATTCGTATCAGTTGAACATTTTCTCTTACTATTTTGATTTCATATTTCATTGTTAAAATGAACACACTTTTAAATTTATGTCTTTGTCAATAAGTTCTAAAGTTTACTCAAAATTAAAAACAATCCCTAGGTTAAATTGACATTGACGTTTTAGCAGTTCAATCTAGCGAAGAATTTAAAATAAAATAAATATCTTGCCAAATATAAGGGATATAAGGTTCGATTCTCATCAAAGATTTTCATGTTTCGACTCTTACCAAATGTAAGGGATTAAAAATTGAATAAATATCACAAAATGTAAAGCAAGTCAACCATCCGTTTCGTAAGAAACTAGATTATTGTCCCGCGATAGCGCGGAAAAAAATAAAAATTGAATTGTAAACTTTATGTTTATGTAGATTTTAGGTTATTATAAAAAGACAATGTTATACGTATAATAACATATATATATACCTTTACGTTTATACTCATGTTGTTTATAGTTATAATAACATAAACATTTTTACGTTTATACACATGTTTTAATATTTTTTATTAGGAGATTTTAAATAAAAATAATGTAAATCATAGTTCAAATTGAGTGAATTTTTTTTAAGTAAATTGGAATTTTGTTTTATTTAAGTAGAGATTGGAATTAAAGAGATAATGTAATTATGTTTTGTAAAAAGGTGTAAAATGAAAATAGTGTTTGATGACATCATCAATTTGATCTAACGGTTGAAATCAAATAAGTTAACCCATCTAAGGGTCCTTACTTCGCCATGTGGCATTTAAGGCAACATCCGATTCATAAATAGGGTCGGGTTTCGGATAGAATAGTTCCAGTTTGTCAGGTTTCGGGTTTGACCCGATTGACCCGAAAATTACCGTCGAACTATATTTTAATCCAAAGGCATATGATATATATAAGCTAGAAGTCTGAAAGAGTTTCATACATGAAGCGATGTGGGACAAAGTAGGAAAAACTAAAGGCATATGATATATATAGGCTAGAAGTATGAAAAAGTTTCATACCTGAAGCGATGTGGGACAACTAAAATGAAAATAGTGTTTGATGACATCATCAATTTGATCTAACGGTTGAAATCAAATAAGTTAACCCATCTAAGGGTCCTTACTTCGCCATGTGGCATTTAAGGCCTCTCTTTTATTATATATTAAAGATTAAAGATGAGGGGGTACTCGCGCGTTGCGATAGAGTCCTCTTCAAAGTAAAAAGATAATAATAATAAAAAATAACCGACCCAAAACGTAAAAAGAGCAAAAAATCAATATTTTTTGTTAAATCAAACATATCAAACTAAAAACCAACCCAAAAAAATAAATTATTATAAAAAAAGAGAATTGATTTTTTATTCCGAACCGACCTACCCGACCCGAGCCGGAAAACTTATGAACAATGACAATAAAAGTTGTCAAATGATATATATTTAATTAATGGATGACTTATGAATAGGGACAACTAAAGTTGTCGAATGCTATATATTTAATTAATTAATTAATACGATGAACAAGTGACCTAAAGCATTTAGTCCTCTACTTATAATTTATAAACATGGAAGTCGAATATTGTAGGGAACTTGTGTTGATAATTGATATCTTAGTAATAGTAATCATATCTTATGTCTCAAACGATAAACACTATCAACATCTCATAATAAATTGTCATTTGTTAAGTTTCTCTCGGTGGGTTAAATCTATGACCAAGTGTTTAAGTGTTCTTCATACTAGTTTGTCATTCTGTCGAAAGAAATTTGTATAAGATTAGGTTACTCTTGTATAGTTTTCGTATATATCCTTATAATTATAATAGAATTATCTTTGAAAAGTTTAGCATTTGTTCTATAATTAAAATATCTTTTAAACTATAATTAGTTACAAATTATTTACTAAATCATCAAATGTTTGGTGAAATTAAAGTTTATTTATGTTGATTGTTTTTGTTAAGAAGTTAAGGGGCCAACAACATGAATTAGTGTATATGATCAAATTGTATTCACATAAATCATGTTGCTATGTTTTTCTCCCGTTTTCTAACTTCTTGCTAGTCGGGTTTTGTTTTTAATATATTTGCCGTTTCAGAAAAAAAGTGTATATGATCAATTATAAGATGATCAAATTGTATTCACATAAATCATGTTGCTATCATTTTTTGTTATCATGATTTACTTTGTATTTATGTGCATTAATATCAAACAACTTAATATAGAAAAAACTATAGCATGTGATTGATATGCTAAAATAATTGAATGTTGAATCATGAATTGAAATGCTATATTATGTGACTATCAAATAGTATTCACATGTTACAACTAGATTATCGTGACTTTTACATCAAATTATATTAGGTAATAAAATATTGAGATGAAAATAATACCTATATATGAAAACAAGAGAAATGATAGGTATGTATAACTTGTATATCTAAAAATAAATCTAACACTTTAAACGATTGTAAGTGAAGCATTGTAAATAAAAAGAGAGAAAATATGTATATCATTCAATACATTTAGTACAAGTCATTTGTACATTAAGGATATTATTAGACGTATCAATTAGACGTCCCAATTATTTCTTATGAAAACAAATCCCAAATCATTTCAATATAAGAAAACAACTAAATTTATAGTTAATTTTTATAATCAAAATTAAGTAACTTAAAGTTTGTTTTATTAAAAGATAATTTTTAAAATTAATTTACTGTAATAATAATTTATGTGAAATTTGTTATATTTTAATGCAATTTGCTCTTTTCGTATATTAATTTTAATTATAATTATAATATATAATTAAAGAGTGTCGTTAATGCAACATGACGAAGTCAGACCCTTTTGGGAGTTAGCTTATTTGATTTCAGTCGTTTAGATAAAATTGATGTAGTTAGCAAACACCATTTCGTTTTACATTTTTTTTACAATAAATAATTGTATCTCTCTTCTATTCAACTGTCATTAATATAAAAACCATACCTCTTTTTTTTTTTCATGTTGTCAATCCTAATTTATTTATAAAATTGCTCAATTTGAACAATGATTTTCCTTATTACTATTCTAAAATCTCGTCATACTAAAGATTAAAACATGTGCATAAATGTAAACGTATTTATGTTATCATAACTATATATATATATATATATATATATATATATATATATATATATATATATATATATATATATATATATATATATATGTCATTATACGTATAACATTGTATTCTTATAACAATTTAAAGGAACATGTACATAAACATTGAGTTTACCATTTAAATTTTGTCTATACTCGCGCTATCGCAGGTCAATAATATAGTGATATATACACAAACATTCACAAACTAAAATTGGTTAATTTTGCTCTAATCATCAAACTTTTTTAGACATTATTTATATATTTTAACTTTTAATAATTTATTGTTTTAACCAAGTAACACTAAAATGTTCTTTCCATTAACTCTAAACCCGATTATCATATTAATCCTTACGCTTCAACAATCAATGTTTAAATCTTGAATTTTCATTTAATTGTTGGCTTAACCATTCGTGGAATGCTTTCACCATTTAACTTAAGGGATTACAAGAATAATTTTAGTAAGTTTGGGATTTAAAATGGGAAATAGTTTATAAGTTAAGGACTAGAGAGCTTGTTTGGTTTAAAGAAATGAAACAAAAGAAATTGAATTGATTTCATTTCTGTTGTTTGGTAGCCAAAGAATTATAAAAAAGCCATCGAGGAAATGAGAGATTTTGTTGCGCTTTCTTTCATGCTTTAGTTAATTAAATAGACTAATCGTGCACGAAATAAAGAAAACTACATTGTTGTTTTATACACCAACTGTTACTATGGTCGAACATAATGGAAGTAGATGACAGAAGAAGAGAGCAAATAAGGGCAGGTTGGTGTGATATTGTGATCGTTGGGTTCATGTATAATGCAATTCGGTTTTTTTTTTTTTTTTTTGAAGATCCGATTCTTTGAATTAGGATGGTGTCATTGTTATGTGATTATGGTTTGGAATAACCGTGCTTGGCTCGTAATATAACTTTTGGTGTCATCCTCGTCACAGTTGAAATCATAATATTATGGAGGATTTACGTAATGTTCTTTGATTTGTTAAATATAAGTCTTGTTGTTAAAAAAGTGGCAGTAGTTAAAATAAATTGGCAATTTATTTTCTCTCTTTTACGTACCAAATAAAAGAATTGATCTTTTGTTTATTTCTCGAATTAATTTCTCTTGAGTTATCAAACAGTGGAAATTATTAAAATTTCTTGATTAAAATCATTTATCTCCATTTCTTTTTTTTGCCTTCAATTCTTTTCTTTAATTTCCCTATATCAAACGTGTCCTAAGAGGGAAAGACATTGTTGAACTAGTTGACATTTAAGGATTAAAACTTTGAAAAACAAATTAAGTGGTTATATCAGTAAATAATTACGATGATTAAACCGGAAAATTTATAATAATTGCATTTTATTTGTGATATCGAATAATAACATAAAAAAGGAACAAAAGTGGAAAAGAGATGCGAATTTTAGAAGGGCAATACTATTCCTACACCCCCCAATTTTAATTTTTATTAATCTCACACCCCCTTTTTCTCTAATTAATAATAAAATATTCTTAATTACCTTTAATTAGTATTTAATTATTAGACGGGACCCACACCAATGATTTATATTGATTTTTAAAATTTTTTTTAATAATATGGGACCCACATTTCTTTTTTCACACACCCCCTCCCTATCATATCACTTTTTTTTATTATTTTAATGTTGTGGGGTCCATTTTTTTAAAATCACACACCCCCTTCCTATCCCATCACCTTTTTTATTAGGGTGGGACCCACTTGTTTCTTTTTATCACTATATATCGAGAGTTCTTGGTGCAACATGGTGAAACAATTTTGAGAGTTCACTTGTTTCAATTTCAATTGGATTATAGAGAGTTATATTTATCACATTTCTTGTTTTTGAGTATCATTCGCTAGTTTTCAGTGTTTTTCTAGCAATTAAAATGTCAAGATAATTTTTCGTGTTTTATCACATTTCTTGTTTTTGGTCGCAGAACGGTTTTATGTATCGTGGTAGCACCCGTATTGAGGCTCTTATGATAGCTTTGGAGGCTAATGGTTTTATGTATGAGGTGAATGCAAATCAAGAAACGAATAAGTTGGAAGATTTATTCTTTTGTCATCCAACGTCTTTAGGGATCTGGCGATCCTTTCCGCAAGTGTTATTGATCGATGCAACGTATAAAGAGATCAACCAAAGAGCGGTAAAGGTATAGAGATCAACCAAAGAGCGTTTTATAGGAACCAAAGAGCTATAGAGATCAACTGATTGGTGAAATTCCAGAATATTTTCAACCATATGTCACTGGAATCCAAAATGTTAAAGGTGATGGAAACTGCGGGTTTCGATCAGTTGCCGTTGCTATGGGTCGAAATGAGGAGGAATGGCTTGCAATTCGTCGTGATCTACTAGAGGAGCTAAATGAAAATAGAAAGCAATATAAAATTTTTTTTGATAGTGAATACAATCGCTTGGAAGAATCCCTCAATTTTTTTGAGGACCGTGCTGCACCTTTTTGTAATTGGATGTGGATGCCTAACACTGGTCTTCTGATCGCAAATAAGTATTATTGTATACTTCACTATTTAACAAATGGACGCTGCTTAACATATTTTCCTCTTTGGTCAAAGCCGCGATCTTCAAAAGAAAATCATGCCATCACAATCGCACTTGTACATGGCAACCATTTCGTGAAGGTTGATTTACAAGAGGGACACCCAATGCCAGATGTTTCTGGATTCAATATGTCTAAAAAAAGCCGAAAAAAAGAGAGTGAATGGGTTGAAATGTATAAAGATCGATTGCTCGCCTATAAGCCACTTAATTGTAATATAGATCTAAATGTTGTACCCGTGGACTGATAATGTATAAAATATTCAATGATGAATTAATTTGAGTTTTAATATTTATTTATGTCAAATTATTATATCAAATCACAATTAAAATACAATAATTTATATCAACTCATTAATTAATTCCTTATATCAAATCACAATTAATAAACAATGATTGAATGATTATTAAACAATGATTGAATGATTATTAAATAATGATTGGTTAATTAGAAAGTAATTAGAGGGGGGGTGTGAGATTAATATTTTGGGGGGTGTGGGATTAAGGATGGCCTTTTAGAAAATGGTACGGAAAGTAGTACGGACTACGGATAGTACCACTAAATTAATTTTCACGGGTTTTGGTTGGGTGTGGGTTAGGTGTAGGGAACCATCTGTGCATCCAGCCAAACCCTTTGTTTGTCTATACCTAGTCATTTGCATGTGCCACATCACATGGTTTTGTGATTTTGTGTCTTAACTCAATTTCATTATTTCTTAATTTTCACATTATATAAATTAAAATCGATTACTATTTAAATATAATTTGTATAACACTAAAAAATTTCAATAAAACAAAAGTTGAAGTAATTTTCGAAGTTTTCATTGATATACAAATGACCTCTCATATTGTATCTACATATTATATGGTTGTATTGTCGTCCGACCTTTTACTCCTTCTATACCATATTCTAACCCGACAAAACATCTCACTTCTTTTCTAACTCGCAATATTAGCCCTACAAGTCATGTGAAGTAAGGCTTGACAAAACCCCGATATGATGTTATCCGTATACTTTGATGCCACAACAATCAACATATTTGTTAAGAAAAGGAGGACCTACCTC
This sequence comes from Senecio squalidus, assembly GCA_910822075.1. Lineage (NCBI taxonomy): Eukaryota > Viridiplantae > Streptophyta > Magnoliopsida > Asterales > Asteraceae > Senecio > Senecio squalidus. The sequence continues at coordinate 57,155,804 of CAJVGC010000065.1, read as the reverse complement.
TTTTCGAGTTCGAAACATTAAAATCTATTTGCCCCCTTAATGTTATTGAAGTATTTTCTGTTTGTTTTGGTTAATTTGGTTGTGCATAGGTGTTTTCATTATAAATTCCAAACATTTCCATTTCAATGGACTAGATTTATTTTTAACTCTTTGGTTTTATGTTGTCATCATGTTGATATTTTTTTTAATAACTTTTATACAAAAATTATGACTCTTTGTTTTTAAAAATTAAAAAGTAATTAAATAGATGATTTGTTTTAATATTATATGAAGAAGAGAAGTTGTTGATGAACCGATGACCTAAAAAGGATGTAACGTGATATCCATCAACAACGACACTAAGTCAAGGAGTTGATGAATTTAGCCATAATTAATATTATTATATTATTATAGAGATTTTGTTGTATTTTTATTTTTTAAAAAGATACAACAACTTTTAGATATATACTAAATTTTTTTTAGCTTATACGCGAATAATAATATCGAATTTTTGTGTATTATTAATAATGTAAAACTAACATAAATTGTGATGTCAAATATTTAAATAGAACATTATCTATAAAGAAAATTATTAACCGTGTAACGCAATATGAAATATATTGTCAAATATTATGACGTTTCGTTTATATGTATATTTCTTTAATTAAAATATGTATAATATGTGTTATTAAATATAATGTAATTCCGTTTATATCGATGTGGTTGACTTCAACTTCACCTATAAATTCTTACTGATGTGGGTCAACAAATGGTACTTTTTCTTTGTGTAGCTGTGACTTATAAATAAAGTTATTTGTTATTCTATAAGTAAAGATATTAAATAGCATAAAACGTGGAATAGAAATTGAAAAATATATTATATAACGGTCTTTTTATAATAAGTTTGAAATTTATATGTCTTTCTTTTATTTTTGTAGTTATATGTTTTCTATTTAAAGATAGGCTTCTTTTATTTTTATTTTTTAAAAACTTAGTCTCATATTAAAAAGTATAAAAACCCATTTTTAATGGTTACTTTTTATAAAAAAAAGTTTAATATTGAATATATTTTAGATTTACAATAATTGTTAAACAAAATTTATTTAAATTGGAGTATCATATTAAAGTTAAAGGGTTAAACTCGGATTTAAAATAAAATGGCTAAAATGCAAATAGCTAATGATGATATAATATGACATATCATTTTGATCTAGATGTCTAAATTTAATCTTGAAACACATCTAATAGTTTAGACTGCACCATGTGATTTTTAATGTATATCTTTTAGTAAATATTAATTATAGATTGTGAAGATAATATAAATATATTTATCTAATCAACATTATCCGGTATTAGTAACTTTAAATTTGTTTCACATGTTATCTTTATGAATTTGATCAATAATAAAACTTTAATAATCCATCAATGGTCCGAAAGGGCATGGGTCGAAAACTCATGCGAGCCCGCGGACACGAAGGCAGCTCCGAAATCTCGAGCATGCGCGGTCCAGTTTTTGCTACGCGTTTTTTGGTCATTTAATGCAGTAACTGATTCGTTTGAATTGTTGACAGCCATTTACTATTTTTGGTAAACTGTAATCAGTTACGATTTGGTTTTAATTCGCTCATTAAATGAAAAACGCTCCTCTTGAGCCTATAAAACCGACTCTCAGTTTACTTCACAGACACCTTTCTCCTCTCTTCTTTTTCAAGTGTTTTCCGATTGTGATTTAAGGCAAGTAGTACTACTCCGGCAGTTTAGAGTATAAACTGTTTCGCCATTGTACCCTGGGAAACAAAACGTGTGAATGCACGCGGAATTTGTTTTAAGGGAATCGTGTTTATCACGAGCCTTGGCCGATTACTTTTGTTGTTTATCATTTTCTTTAACTTATTGTAATTGTAAACGGTATCCTCTCCTATAGTCTTAAAACAAACTTTTACACTTATAATACCGTTTATAATCAGAAAAGATTGGATTCAAACGAGTTTTGTTTCGATTACTTTTCTACAAAACAAATTATTCGTAACAAACGAGTTTTGTTTCGATTACTGTATCAGATCATTTTACTTATTTGGTTTCTCACGTGTGGGTCAAACTTGTTACAATATTCTGTTTATTTTGTTTCTCACAGATTTTCTGCTTTATCTTATTTTACATAAAGCGTTTATTGACTCTATTGTGTTAGCTACTGTTTGGTTTTTTACAGCTTCATAACAATCCATCATAAACAGATTATTGATATCTTGAAAACAGATTATTGGTTGTTCGAAAACAGTTTTCAAAGTTTGAAAACAGATTATTGGTTGTTCGAAAACAGTTTTCTAAGTTTGAAAACAGATTATTGGTTGTTCGAAAACAGTTTTCTAAGTTTGAAAACAGATTATTGGTTGTTCGAAAACAGTTTTCTAAGTTTGAAAACAGTGAACGGAAAGTTTGAAAACAGATTATTGGTTGTTCGAAAACAGTTTTCTAAGTTTGAAAACAGTGAACGGAAAGTTTGAAAACAGATTATTGGTTATTTGAAATCAGTGAACGGAAAGTTTGAAAACAATTTTCTAAAAACAGAACGGGTTTTGGAAAAAAAAATAAAAAAATAAAAAAATAAAAAAAAAATAACAATAAAACATATTATTTTTGTTATTATAAACAGATTATTATTATTGTTATTATCTATTGTTAACAATTGTAAAGCGAGATGTCTAATTCTTTAAATTTGCGAATTTTCAGAATGTCGACTCAACCTCTTGTGACCTAAACCGTGCTCACACCGATTATGACATCCGCGACAACAGTGAGCTCAATAGTGGGAGTACCACTAGCGAACATCGTTGCTAATCACGCGGAAAGACCCGAAAAGTTCTCGGGTTTGCACTTTAAGCGTTGGCAGTAAAAGATGTTCTTCTACTTGACCACGTTGAACCTTGCTAGTGTGACAACCGTCTAAACTCAGGTCGAGAACACTAACTTTTAACCTCGTTATGTTTGTATTCGATACTCAATATAACTTACTTTATGTGTTACGTGGTTACGTAGACATAACTCTTTAAGCTAAGCTCGATGTAACTCATACAAAAACTTTTAACGTAGGTTTACGTTACTTAAACATAAAACGCGTGTGTTTCGGAAATCGGAAATCGAATCCTAATACCAGGAAAACATATAATGAACTCTCCTAAGTTCATTACATAATAATTGTATGCTCTAAACAACGTAACATTAAACGATAACGTAAAACAAAACCGAGTCACGACCAGCCTTCCACTGCGCCGCACTGGAGCCACCGCGACGCGGTGGAGGTGGTGCAGACTCACAAGTTTTGCTTCTAATGACTCATCCCTGCATGGCTCATGCAATCGACACCTGTCCCACACGTGGTTGACTCCCCTTAAGGTCCAGAACTCATCACTCGATCACTCTCTAACACCTCTCTAACCCTCTTCACTCACTTCATTCTCACATACACATTTACACATACACTTCACACACACACCTCTATCATTCTCTCTCAACTCACACATAAATTCCAGCCAACATCTCATCAAAAACATCTCTAAAATACCATAACAAACATCATAAAAACGTGCTAATAATCAAGGGTAGCAAGGAGTATTCATCCTTTGGGTCAAGAAACGTTTTTCATCCGTTTGAAACTAGATTCTCCAAAATATCATCCTCCATTCATTTTTATTGGGTAAAAACTCTTCTACTTGTTATTATTCTTTACTAAACTCCTTGCATGTAAGATCAAATATCTAAAAACATGTTTCTATGAAGTTTTATAACAACTTATATACAAAAACGGGATTTTATAAAAGTTATGTATAAATCCTTGTTATTATGGTTGAAAATCCAAAATAAACTAATATTATAAAAGGTGTTACTAATTCTAGCCATTGCATGTTGAAATCCATCTTCAAAATAACAAATTTCACCCAAAAACGATTTTTGGCAAAACTGCCCTGTCTCGCGACCGCGCCACGGTGCCTCCACCGCGAGGCGGTCGTGGTGAAACCATGACCGCGGCGCAGTGCCTCCACCGCGAGGCGGTCGTGTTGCAGACTTGTTTCAAAACCGTATTTAAACCATTATTGAGCGTAACTTTAAACTTGTCGTTTTAAGATTATATATAAAACTGATGTTCATGAAATACAACCCGTAATAGAGTAACTTATTCAACATATAATCCCTATCGTGTTTTTATAAGTTAAAGATTATTGTCATGGCATTTGTAAGCGGGAAAGTGTTAAAAATTGGATTTAAAAACTATAGCGCGGAAGCGCTGCCCGATTTTCACTAGACCTTAATATAATCCTAAAACTTAAGTAACTCTCGTTGACTAACGATGTTACAAACTCATGAACAATCATACTCACTCGATAACTTGGTATAAAATAGGATTCCGGTGATTCCGAGCACTTTTCGAGCTTTTCCGAGCACGCTACGATCTTCGCAAACAGTGAGTTACAAACCCCTATTCTTTTAAAACGCTTTTAATACTTTTTGGGGTGAAATGCGAGTCTTAGGCTTGAACTTTATGTTAAGCTGAAACATACTTGATTGCTAAACGAAAACACTTTTGCTATTACGAAACTACTTGATAGTTGAATACTATTACGATACGATTTATTACTTGTATACTACTTCAAAACTATATTTTTCCGGCATTGTTGATGATTTTGCCAACAATGCTGCGGATACAAACACTAAATTGCCAATGACTAAACGTCGATCGTCATGTTGCGGACGTTGTACAACATGGACGTGAGACACCATTAAAATCCCATACACTCCTACATAACTAGTTGCTATTAATCTCTGGGAGAGGACCGATAGAATTTTGGATAGCGCTATTAGGGTAGTATGACCCTCACCACAACGATAACAACAGATGGTGCATACTTCTAGTGGGTAGGCATAAGGCTTAGCAACGAACGATCATTGGGCAATACTTAGGATTGTCACATAGTCGCGCTATGTGGTCAATACCTACAAACTTGAATACTAATACTTTACGCATGGTTATGCGACAACTATTGAAATCTACTTTTACGCCACCTTTATGTGCGTCGATACTTGTATGCTTTTACTTAAACTTTGTAGCTCACTAACTACGCCTCCCGTAGTTAACACTTGACTCGTATTTTCAGGAAACGAGTAAGCTTGTGCTGATGACTTTACGCTTGGGGCTGATGACTTCAAGAATGGGAAAGGGTTTGGGTGGTTTGGTTATGAACACCCTATTTTGATTCGGATATGTAATCGACATTTTAAAACAATTATGTAAACCTTGATGTAACTTTTATTTTATATAATTTGGCGTTTATCTATATCTTGCTATCAAATGCTATTGCTCTTCACATCCTGTATTCCGCTTTAACGGGGTGTGACAGACTTGGTATCAGAGCGCAAGGTTATAGTGAATACCGATTTTTCAAAAATCAAACTATAACCAATTTCTAAAACGAAAGATTTTATTTAACCAAAACGTGAAGGCATTGTTTAACTTGAATTATTCGTAGCCTGATCACCTATGAATAATTTGGACTAAATTATGCTGGAACGGGATTGGTAAAACAATAAACGAACCTCCCCGGGAATTCTTGAAGTCAGACCCACACAGACCTAGATGCTATACTTAAGATACTCTATGTGCTCAGCTTATTACTAACACTAACATGAGCCGTATCTTCGAACTAACTCGTTAACGATTTAGGGTATGTCGAGAGGGAAAGAGATAGCTACGTCAGACAGCGAAACCGAACACTCTCACGAATCCCAGTCACGCTCTAGGAGTCAGCAATCGTCACCACTCACCTTACCTTTCCTCCGTCGGGACGGTGAAGGTAGCTCGCGATTCCCAACACGCCGCGCACGACAACCGCTGAATCATCCCTCGAGACCTCAGCTAACTACGCCCCAACCACCCCCTGTGCGCGGATTGACTCCTGAGGAAATTCAAGCGCTTTGTAACATGTCCGTCGACCTCCGCGGATACACACAAGTCGTGAGAGATCACTCCCACCAGATACGTGGTTTGTACACCGAGGTGTTACGCACAAAGGCAATGGCACGGAAGGCAATTCGAGCAGCACGCAACTTGATGCTGATTAACATAGTACTAGTATTTCTTATGGTTGTTTTGGTTGTAATTAAGGTTTAGAGGTTGTTGTAAGACGTCTTTTGGATTGTAAGCAGAACATGTAGTTTATGAAGGATTGTAAGCGTAGTACTTTATGTAGGTTGGTAATGTACGACAATAGTCGATGATGTTGGATTTTGTAAGGGCATCAAATTTTGAGCAATATATAAAATGGACGGGTTATAATTACGTTTGTTGTTGTTCTTGTTATTTCCCATTATATGAATCTGAAGTGATATATCAAAACCCTAAACCCGAGTTCTCTCTTGTGTAGGAAAATGGCCGAACCCAACGAGGAGCGCCTTGTCCAAAGGATCAACGCCCGTCTGAACGAGGCGATACCCGACATCATAGCCCGAATCAACGCTGGTATCCACCAAGGAGGACCAAGGGGAAATAACAACAACCAACGAAACAACAACCAACGAAACAACAATCGGGAAGATAACAATCAGGGGAACAACCAAGGTTGTAGCTACAAGACTTTCATATCTTGCAGGCCAAAGGAATTCCATGGCACTGAGGGCGCCATCGGACTATCGCGCTGGATCGATAGTATGGAAGTTGTGCTAAGGATCAGCCAGTGCGCTGAAAACTAGAAGGTGGAATTCACTTCTTGCATGCTTCAGGGACGAGCACTAACCTGGTGGAACAGCCAGCTACAGGTCCAAGGTCCGGAAGCTGCATACAACATGCCATGGGCAAGGTTCAAGGAACTGCTGGTAATCGAGTACTGTCCCAAGGAGATCTTGAAGAAGCTCAAGAACGAACTCTGGAATCACTCCATGGTGGGAACTGACATCGACACCTACGTCGCACGATTTCATGAACTCGCAAATCTAGTACCTGAACTAGTAACCCCCGAAGACAAGCGTATTGAGCACTTCATTTGGGGACTCTCACCCGAGATCAGGGCTATGGCGACAGCTACCGAGCCAGCCACGATGCATCAAGCTGTGAGCTTGGCCAATCGCCTAACTCAGGATTGGATAAGGAATGGAGGAGTGTCGAAGCTGAGTTCAGAGGATGCAAAGGGAAAACGTAAGGTTGAGGACACATCGGGGAACAAAAAGGAACGTTTTAACAAGAAGGCTAAAACGGTAAGGAACTACGGAGTGGCTACGACGGAGAACACCGGCTATCAGGGAAAAGCCCCAAAATGCAATAAGTGCAACTATCATCACGAAGGGAATTGTAGGTCATGTGCCAACTGCAACAGCACTAGTCACTGGACACGACAGTGTAGGGCCATGAACACGGGCAGGCAACAAAACGAAGGACCGCAACCAGCAGGCAGGCCGCAACAGAATGAGAGGCCCCGACTTGGGGAATGCTATGAATGCGGTAGTAGGGAACACTACCGAAACGCTTGTCCTAGGTTAAACCCTGCCCGTAACCCAAACCAAAACCGCAATCAAAACCCACCGCAAAACCAGAACCAGAACAATCCAAGGGGAAACGATGGGGGTCAAGGCCGTGGCAGAGCCTTTGGCATTGGTGCTGAAGAAGCAAGGAACGACCCCCGGGTGATTGCAGGTACATTTCTCCTTAACAACTATTATGCCTCGGTACTGTTTGACTCAGGCGTGGACAAAAGTTTTGTGTCCTTAGAATTTAGGCCTTTGATTGCATTAGAAACCGAACCCCTAGGTGAAAAATTTATGGTAGAATACGCAAATGGGCAGGAATACCAAGCTAGTGACGTAATTAAGAATTGCACAATAACCTTAGCCGATCACTCTTTCGAAATAGACTTGATCCCTATCGAACTTAAGAGCTTCGACGTAGTAATAGGAATGGATTGGTTGACCATCCGAGACGCGAAAATATTTTGTTTAGATAAGACAATACGGATGCCGTTAGGGGATGGAAACGAATTGATAGTACAAGGAGATAGGCCGGGACAAACTTCGAAGCTTATATCTGTGATGAAGATGCGCAAGTACTTAAATAAGGGCTGCTTTGCATTGTTAGTGAACATAAAGGACAAACAGGCAAAAGCAGTAGTCCTTAAGGATGTACCGATAGTTAGGGACTATCCGGAAGTATTTCCCGAAGAACTACCTGGACTACCACCTCAGAGGCAAGTTGAGTTTAGAATCGAGGTAATTCCTGGAGCGGCACCAGTGGCAAGGACGCCATATCGACTAGCTCCGACTGAGATGCAGGAATTATCCAACCAAGTTCAAGAATTATTGGATAAAGGATTTATCCGACCGAGCTCATCACCATGGGGCGCGCCGATTCTATTCGTAAAGAAGAAGGATGGATCGTTTCGCATGTGTATCGACTACCGAGAGTTGAACAAACTAACTATTAAGAACCGATATCCTCTTCCACGAATTGATGACCTTTTTGATCAACTTCAAGGCGCAACCTACTTCTCAAAGATTGACTTAAGGTCCGGGTATCATCAAGTGTTGGTTTCTGAGGATGATGTACCGAAAACTGCATTCCGCACTAGATACGGACACTACGAGTTCCTGGTAATGCCGTTTGGACTCACGAACGCACCGGCAGTATTCATGGATTTGATGAATAGAGTATGCCGACCGTATCTAGACAAATTCGTTATTGTATTCATCGACGACATTTTAATCTACTCACGTACCAAAGAAGATCACGCAGAGCACTTAAAACTATTATTGGAATTACTCAAAGAACAACAGCTCTACGCAAAGTTTTCTAAGTGCGAATTCTGGTTGCGTGAAGTCAAATTTCTAGGTCACGTAGTCAATGGATCCGGAATCCACGTTGACCCATCAAAAATCGAGGCTATAGAGAACTGGAAAACTCTCAAGAGTCCGACAGAAATCCGCCAATTTTTAGGATTGGCTGGGTATTATCGGCGATTCATTCAGGATTTCTCTAAGATAGCTAAACCCCTAACAAAGTTAACACAAAAGAACGAGAAGTTCAACTGGGGAGATGCTCAAGAACAAGCAATCAATATCCTGAAAACGAAACTGTGCAACGCCCCGATCTTAACTCTTCCCGAGGGAAACGAAGACTTCGTAGTTTATTGTGACGCATCTAACCTAGGATTAGGTTGTGTATTGATGCAGCGAAATAAGGTCATAGCTTACGCATCGCGACAACTTAAGAAACACGAGGTCAACTACGCTACACACGACTTAGAACTAGGAGCGATAGTTTTTGCACTAAAAATATGGAGACATTATCTCTACGGAACCAAATGCACGGTATTCACAGACCATAGGAGTCTGCAACACATACTAGATCAGAAGCTACTCAATATGAGGCAAAGGAGATGGTTGGAACTCCTTAGCGACTACGACTGCGATATTAAGTATCACCCGGGCAAAGCGAACGTCGTAGCAGATGCCTTGAGTAGGAAGGAGAGACAACAGACGACTCGAGTACGTGCATTAGGAATCTATATCAAACCCGACTTGAGAACGCGTATAGCTAATGCCCAGCATGAGGCTTTGAAAGCAGAGAACATAAAGGTCGAAACCTTGCACAATCACGACAAGGATTTTGTAAGGAAGAGCGACGATGTTTATTACTTTAAGGACCGAGCCTGGATTCCTACGACTAACGAATTAAGGAAGGCCATTATGGACGAAGCACACCGAACGCGATATTCTATTCATCCAGGGTCAAGCAAGATGTATAAGGACCTCAAGGAACATTACTGGTGGCCTGGGATGAAACGAGATGTTGCTTTATACGTAGAGAAATGCCTCACTTGTGCGAAGGTGAAGGCCGAATACCAAAAGCCATCCGGATTACTACAGCAACCAGAAATTCCCGAGTGGAAATGGGAACAAATCACAATGGACTTCGTCACAAAGTTACCTCGAACATCAAAGGGTAACGACATGATCTGGGTTATAGTAGATCGACTAACGAAGTCAGCACACTTTATTCCCATCAAGGAAAGTTTTAACGTGGAAAAACTTGTCCAAATATACATCAACGAGGTAGTGACTCGTCACGGAATACCCACGTCAATTATCTCGGACAGAGATACTCGCTTCACTTCCAGATTCTGGAAAGCATTCCAAGAGTCGTTTGGCACACGATTGGACTTAAGCACGGCTTACCATCCGCAGACCGATGGTCAAAGCGAGCGCACTATACAAACATTAGAAGACATGCTGAGAGCATGCGTTATCGACTTCGGAGGAAGTTGGGATAACCACTTACCACTGATAGAGTTCTCTTACAATAACAGCTACCATGCTAGCATCAAATGTGCGCCCTTTGAAGCTCTATACGGAAGGAAATGCCGATCTCCGCTATGTTGGTTGGAACCAGGAGATCGACAACTAATTAGCATGGACATAGTGCAAGAAACGATTGATAAGATCACAACGATTAAGGAAAGACTTAAGACTGCGAGAAGTCGACAAAAGAGCTATGCTGATATGCGCAGAAAGGATCTAGAATTTCAAGTCGGCGACAAAGTACTTCTAAAGGTGTCACCTTGGAAAGGTGCAATACGCCGCGGAAAGCATGGAAAACTCTACCCAAGATACGTGGGACCGTTCGAGATACTCGAAAGGGTAGGTCCAGTTGCGTATCGCTTAGAACTACAGCAAGAGCTCGGTAACATGCATAACACTTTTCACGTTTCGAGACTGAAAAAGTGCCTTTCGGACGAAACGCTTATCACCCCTTTAGAAGAGATACAACTAGACGAAAAGCTCCAATTTGTCGAGGAACCGATTGAAATCATAGATCGCGAAACTAAGAAACTAAGGCATAGTAAAATCCCCATAGTGAGGGTACGATGGAACGCAAAACGAGGCCCCGAATATACCTGGGAACGAGAGGATCAAATGATGCTTAAGTATCCTCATCTCTTCACTTCTCCCACAACGAATACCACAAGTTGAAATTTCGGGACGAAATTCTTTCAACGTGGGGAGAATGTGACAACCGTCTAAACTCAGGTCGAGAACACTAACTTTTAACCTCGTTATGTTTGTATTCGATACTCAATATAACTTACTTTATGTGTTACGTGGTTACGTAGACATAACTCTTTAAGCTAAGCTCGATGTAACTCATACAAAAACTTTTAACGTAGGTTTACGTTACTTAAACATAAAACGCGTGTGTTTCGGAAATCGGAAATCGAATCAATAATCGAATCCTAATACCAGGAAAACATATAATGAACTTTCCTAAGTTCATTACATAATAATTGTATGCTCTAAACAACGTAACATTAAACGATAACGTAAAACAAAACCGAGTCACGACCAGCCTTCCACTGCGCCGCACTGGAGCCACCGCGACGCGGTGGAGGTGGTGCAGACTCACATGTTTTGCTTCTAATGACTCATCCCTGCATGGCTCATGCAATCGACACCTGTCCCACACGTGGTTGACTCCCCTTATGGTCCAGAACTCATCACTTGATCACTCTCTAACACCTCTCTAACCCTCTTCACTCACTTCATTCTCACATACACATTTACACATACACTTCACACACACACACCTCTATCATTCTCTCTCAACTCACACATAAATTCCAGCCAACATCTCATCAAAAACATATCTAAAATACCATAACAAACATCATAAAAACGTGCTAATAATCAAGGGTAGCAAGGAGTATTCATCCTTTGGGTCAAGAAACGTTTTTCATCCGTTTGAAGCTAGATTCTCCAAAATATCATCCTCCATTCATTTTTATTGGGTAAAAACTCTTCTACTTGTTATTATTCTTTACTAAACTCCTTGCATGTAAGATCAAATATCTAAAAACATGTTTCTATGAAGTTTTATAACAACTTATATACAAAAACGGGATTTTATAAAAGTTATGTATAAATCCTTGTTATTATGGTTGAAAATCCAAAATAAACTAATATTATAAAAGGTGTTACTAATTCTAGCCATTGCATGTTGAAATCCATCTTCAAAATAACAAATTTCACCCAAAAACGATTTTTGGCAAAACTGCCCTGTCTCGCGACCGCGCCACGGTGCCTCCACCGCGAGGCGGTCGTGGTGAAACCATGACCGCGGCGCAGTGCCTCCACCGCGAGGCGGTCGTGTTGCAGACTTGTTTCAAAACCGTATTTAAACCATTATTGAGCGTAACTTTAAACTTGTCGTTTTAAGATTATATATAAAACTGATGTTCATGAAATACAACCCGTAATAGAGTAACTTATTCAACATATAATCCCTATCGTGTTTTTATAAGTTAAAGATTATTGTCATGGCATTTGTAAGCGGGAAAGTGTTAAAAATTGGATTTAAAAACTATAGCGCGGAAGCGCTGCCCGATTTTCACTAGACCTTAATATAATCCTAAAACTTAAGTAACTCTCGTTGACTAACGATGTTACAAACTCATGAACAATCATACTCATTCGATAACTTGGTATAAAATAGGATTCCGGTGATTCCGAGCACTTTTCGAGCTTTTCCGAGCACGCTACGATCTTCGCAAACAGTGAGTTACAAACCCCTATTCTTTTAAAACGCTTTTAATACTTTTTGGGGTGAAATGCGAGTCTTAGGCTTGAACTTTATGTTAAGCTGAAACATACTTGATTGCTAAACGAAAACACTTTTGCTATTACGAAACTACTTGATAGTTGAATACTATTACGATACGATTTATTACTTGTATACTACTTCAAAACTATATTTTTCCGGCATTGTTGATGATTTTGCCAACAATGCTGAGGATACAAACACTAAATTGCCAATGACTAAACGTCGATCGTCATGTTGCGGACGTTGTACAACATGGACGTGAGACACCATTAAAATCCCATACACTCCTACATAACTAGTTGCTATTAATCTCTGGGAGAGGACCGATAGAATTTATGGATAGCGCTATTAGGGTAGTATGACCCTCACCACAACGATAACAACAGATGGTGCATAGTTCTAGTGGGTAGGCATAAGGCTTAGCAACGAACGATCATTGGGCAATACTTAGGATTGTCACATAGTCGCGCTATGTGGTCAATACCTACAAACTTGAATACTAATACTTTACGCATGGTTATGCGACAACTATTTGAAATCTACTTTTACGCCACCTTTATGTGCGTCGATACTTGTATGCTTTTACTTAAACTTTGTAGCTCACTAACTACGCCTCCCGTAGTTAACACTTGACTCGTATTTTCAGGAAACGAGTAAGCTTGTGCTGATGAATTTACGCTTGGGGCTGATGACTTCAAGAATGGGAAAGGGTTTGGGTGGTTTGGTTATGAACACCCTATTTTGATTCGGATATGTAATCGACATTTTAAAACAATTATGTAAACCTTGATGTAACTTTTATTTTATATAATTTGGCGTTTATCTATATCTTGCTATCAAATGCTATTGCTCTTCACATCCTGTATTCCGCTTTAACGGGGTGTGACAGCTAGGTTTTTGACCAATCCGCTCCCAAACTTAACGAAGGGGAGACCGATGCTCAAGCTGTGAGTGCGGTAGATGCTTGGAAGCATTCGGAATTCTTATGCCGCAACTATGTTTTGAATGGTTTGGTGGAGTGGATGCGTTGTATAACGTGTATTGCAACTGTGAGACTGCCAAAGAATTATGGGAGTCATTGGATCCCAAGTACAAAACTGAAGATGCCGGTGCAAAGAAATTTGTAGTGGCTCGCTTCTTGGACTACAAAATGGTTGATGCTAAAACCGTGATTAGTCAAGTACAAGATCTCCAAGTTCTCTTACACGAGCTCCACTCCGAAGGAATGACGCTTAGTGAGACATTCCAAGTTGCGGCAATCATTGAGAAGTTACCTCCAAGTTGGGTGGAATTCAAAAACTACCTTAAGCATAAGCGAAAGGAGATTACCGTTGAGGAACTTGTAGTTCGCCTTCGTATCGAAGAGGACAACAAGAAAGCTCTTAAAGGAAGCTACTTGCCAACTTCGGCAAAAGCCAATGTTGTTGAACATGGTCAATCCTCGAGGGGTAACAAAAGCAAGGATGGTGGGAAAGGCAAAGCTAAGGTCGGGAATCTCCGACCTAAAGCTGGGGATATGAAGAAAAGGTCTCAAAAGCCCCAAAAGCCTCACAAGTTTGATGGTGTGTGCTATAACTGTGATCAGCCGGGTCATAGAGCTGCTAGCTGCAAGATGCCAAAATGGGAGAATCCCCGCCAAGCTAATATGGTGAATGAAGACATGGATTTTGCAGCTATGGTGACCGATGTCACTAATATGATCTCCGAAGTCAATTTGGTTGGATCAAACACAAAGGAATGGTGGATTGACACGGGTGCTACCCGTCATGTTTGCAAATTTCTGGTCCGAAAGGGCATGGGTCGAAAACTCATGCGAGCCCGCGCGACCTGCGGACACGAATGCAGCTCCGAAATCTCGAGCATGCGCGGTCCAGTTTTTGCTACGCGTTTTTTGGTCATTTAATGCAGTAACTGATTCGTTTGAATTGTTGACAGCCATTTACTATTTTTGGTAAACTGTAATCAGTTACGATTTGGTTTTAATTCGCTCATTAAATGAAAAACGCTCCTCTTGAGCCTATAAAACCGACTCTCAGTTTACTTCACAGACACCTTTCTCCTCTCTTCTTTTTCGAGTGTTTTCCGATTGTGATTTCAGGCAAGTAGTACTACTCCGGCAGTTTAGAGTATAAACTGTTTCGCCATTGTACCCTGGGAAACAAAACGTGTGAATGCACGCGGAATTTGTTTTAAGGGAATCGTGTTTATCACGAGCCTTGGCCGATTACTTTTGCTGTTTATCATTTTCTTTAACTTATTGTAATTGTAAACGGTATCCTCTCCTATATATATATATATATATATATATATATATATATATATATATATATATATATATATATATATATAAAAGAAGATAATGATTTAAAATGCTTTTAAATTTAAGTATTTAAAAATAGAAGACATGACCTCTACAATTAATAACAAGATTTTACTTGCAAGAAAGGCAATGTATGATTATGATTGATTTTTTGTAAATTTTAAAAACTTTAAACATTAGCTGTTAGTTAGACATTTTCTCTTTCAAATAACACGAAGATACAAATATTACATTTTAATTCATTTTAAGAATGATTCAATATGTAAAAACATATATTTATTTCTTTGAATTACGTCTTAGAAAATTTTTATTGTGTATATAAGTTGATTCATAAGTTAGAGGTTGTGAGTTTAAATTCTAAAAATCACAAGTACAAAAAATTATATAATATTTTGTAATACCGAATACTTGTTTTTCTACCTACTATAATTTATTTCTGGAAAAATATACACGTATTACAAATATATCATACAAATATATCCTGATATATTTGATAAAACTTGAACCTACAATATATTTTAGTTTGTTAGTTTCATGAATTCTACTATGCATAATAATAGTTTAAATAATAAAATAAAACAAAATCTTCTAACTAATATTATAGTACGGATTTGAAACTATTGCTTTAACTTTAAGTTAATGGAAGTGTGCGACAATTTTCAATTATTAAATTAAATACTATTATGTGGCTTCTTCTATATTATATATACTAGATTATTGTTTCGCGATAACACGGATAAATATGGACAAAAATAAAATCGTAAACTTTATGTTTATATACACGTTAAAAAAAGTAGGATGCACTGAATACAAAATCCATATGGGGTTCTTGGAGACGAATAACACAAGGAGAAGAGTGGGAGGTATAAGAAGTCCTATGTAAATATGTAATAGATATGAGAAAAATTAACACTCGATTCTAAATTTAGTGAAAAATGAGTAAAATGTAATATAAGATTGGTTAAATATATGAGTAAACACCCAATCGAGTTGAAAGTTCAAGGCTGGTGGGACAAATAACATCATGACAAGATATAAATGTGCAAAAGATATAGCTTTATGTTTATTCACGTGTTTAAATATTTTGAATTAGAAGATTTTAGATAACTATAAGGTAAATTATAGTCGGAATTAAACGATTATATAAGTAAATAGGATTAACAAAATGGGAGAAGAGAATACAATTATATATTTTAAGAGGGTGTAAAATGAAAATTATATCTGCTGACATCATCAATATCATATAACGGCTGGAAGTAAAGAAACTAATCTATCTAATGGACCTTATTTCGTCATGTGACATTTAAGCCCCTCTATTATTATATACTAAAGATAATATAATTTTTTTTCATTTGAAAAGTATGTGTATTACTTTTTTTCTATCTATATTCATATAAAGACTCCATTATATGTGTCAAATAATTCCTATTTATTAAAGAATTATTCATAAGAATTAATTGCATAAAATATCCTTGTGATTTTATTAAATTACGGGTTTTGTTTTTACATTTTCAAAAATCCAAATATAATACATATGAGAAACTTCTTTTTGGATGAATATTGTTTATTACTTAAATATATATAACACTTTGATAATTGAATAAACTTATGTAATTTCATCAAAACACAATAACTGTTTATGTAATTAACTCTAATACAAAGATGAATTCTTATGAGATGTTTACTTATACAAATATGAATAGATTGTTTATATAAAATAAAATGAAGATTTTATCCTTTGTTTATAACTCATTATTTCAATTCAGTAGTTGTAGAAATTTAAAACACGACATAAGTGGTAATTGATAGAGACAAGTTAATTGAAAACTAAAACTCATGTTTATTTCATAGCTTTTTTATCAATCTTGATTTTTGATTCTTTATCAAATTGGAAAAAGTTGCTTTGTATACAAAAAAGCTTTAAAGGTTGAATATGCCTTTAACATGTGCTATATTACTTTTACTTTTTAGGATATTATTTATTTGTTGCTACATTTTATTTATTCGGGCAAGATTATAAAGTTAAGTTGATATCCTTAGACCAATTGCATGTTTAGTATAGAGGTTTATACGAGTTTAACTTTTATGTATAACCTTATCGTTTCTTATAAGTTATTGTATAAGTTTTGTTTGACAAAAATTTTTATAACAAACTTATTAAAAATATAAGGGACAAAACAATTACTTAGGGGTGTTTGTTTCGGCTTATATAACGGGTTTATTAGCTTATATAAATTTTGATAAGCTCATAAGCCCAATTTTTCCGGTTTATGAGCATTAAGTTGAGCTTATGTTTTATTTAATCTCATAAGCTCAACTTAATAAGCTCATAAGCCGGAAAAATTGGGCCCGAAAAAATTGGGCTTATGAGTTTATCAAAATTTACATACGCTCATAAACCCATTACATAAGCCGAAACAAACACCCCCTTATTTGAAATGACTTATTAGAGCACCCGGAGTGATAATGAGTGACAATGAGGTTGTGGGTGGTTGTGGGGAAAAAGGTGATGACGTGGCAGTGAGAATGAGGGTTGTGAGTTGTTATGATAGGGAGGGTTGTGGGATTATTTTATTATTATTAATTTTTTTTTAAAAGATAAATAAATAATTAAAAGAATATAAAATATTAAAACTTAATAATTAAAACATTAAATAACATAAATAAAAAAAATTACAAATAATTAAAACATAAATAAAAAATTACAAATAATTAAAAACTAAACTAATTAATCCCGTATTTTTCTCGGATTTTATTTTTCTCGGCTTCGACCCAAGCCGCTTCTGCCGGAGGCATCCCCTCCGTGCTTTGTCGAAGAAACATCATATCGTCTCTTCGTGCACTAGAGTAAGCCGCTTCTTCTTGTCGCATAGCCGCTTGCTCTTGTCGGTGGAGGGTTTGCGCCTTTTTTTCCGCGGTTTTCTTCTTCGTCTTCGTAATGCTTTTCAAGTGTGACGCGATGAGCCCGCAAAGCGTCGAGGACGAAGATGTTTGCGCCTTATCGGAGGCGTCGGATGATTCCTTTCTTTTGCTACCTCTCTTTTTCCCTGGAGGTCGTTGTTCCACATCATCCGCAAAGATATCGTCCCCGGCGTCAACGTCGTCTAGGTTGACGGTATCGAGTGGAGGATCTATCTTGACAAATGATCGCCATCTGCTGTGATCCCTCCAAATTTCCCAGGCCTTGTCATGCCTAAACGTCGATTTCTCGGACTCATAGTACATTTGCCGAGCCGCTTTGTAAACCGCATGGTCGTCGGTCCCGCTTCCTCGACATCTTACCGCCTCGGCATGGTGGCCGATAAAAGCCTTGACCAAGGCACTCATCTTACCTCCTCTTGGACCGTCCATGCAACCTTTTTGCACGTCTTTTTCTTTTTCGACGTGGACGTTCGTGCCGCGGTTACTTCGACCACATCGTCCGTTTCTTGGACGATCTCTTGGGTTTCTGGGACAAAAGTTTGTGTTTGGGGGGTTTGTGTTTGTTGGGTTGGAAAAGTTTGGGGAAGAAAAGTTTGGGATTGTGAGAGAAGTTGTTGATGCATGGCGTATTGCTCGGGATTGAACATTTGTTGTGGGTATTGTGGGTATTGTGGTGGAAGAGGTTGTTGCGTTAAAAAAGTGTTAAGAATATGTTGGGATTGTTGTGGCGAAAAGTTTGGTATTTGGGGAGGATATAAGGCGTTTGTTGTGCCGAAATAGTTGGCGAAACCGGATGGTGTTTGTGATTGTGGCGTCGAGGGATTGTTTGTGTTTGTTTGGGGAGCGTTTGATGAAGACGAAGACATTTCGTGATTATTTTGGGTTTGGGTATTAGATTGAATTGGATTAAGAATAAGATTGTTGAAAGAAGGTGTGATTTTTTTGGTTAAAATGGGGTTGTATTTATAGGTGAAATTGGTTGGTAAAAAAAAAAAAAAAAAAAAAATTGCCGATAACGGCTCGTTGTAGGCACAACGGCCGTTTGACAACGAGCCCACAACGAGAGTGGCGGAGTGATAACGAGCGAGAACGCTCGTTGTCAGTTGACAACGAGCCGAGAACACACCCCACTCCGGGTGCTCTTAGAAGGACTTAAGCTTTTGATAAACAATAGAGTTGAACCTCCTACCGTCTAGTTAACACAACATGATGCTTAACGATGTGTTGTAGCTAATATATCGGCTTTTAATAAACAAAATGATTAAGACCTTTTACATCAATTGATACATGTTTTTTTTTAATATTAATAGGCTTCGATCATAAGCTTCAGCTTCAACTACATTTTTAGATAGCTACGCTAAAATATTTATTGATACGTTATACGTGATTATGATATCTTTAAATCTGTTATTATAGTTTCTCTAAAGTAAAAGCTAATGTTGTGATTTTTTTTTTTTTTTTTATGTCAATTGTTAGTTTAGCGACAATATTTTTAGTTACTTGTACTCTTGAAAATAAAATATATTTGGTTTGAAAATTGCAATTTGGAAAATGAATTCAAAGGAAAATTTTCCAATTTTGTGTATTTTGTTTATTTTTTAATTCAAAAAGAATAAAATGATATGGTTCATAACCAACTCCTATTTACAAGAAGATAATATAATGTTGATTAAATTCCACATTTTGTGCATTTTTAGGCCATTGGGACCACACTCTAAATGTACAACTTCCTATGAATAATGTACAACTTCCAATACATATATAATATAATTTTTTATTGGATACCTTTCATTATTTAAAATTCTAATTTTAGGTCAAAAAGGAAAGGAATTGTGTTTGCTAGTCAATAAGAACGGTCATGGTTAAATTGAGAGATATAAGGGGTGTTTGATAGCTGCAGATTGAGTTAGTGTATACTGAGTTGAAACTCATATTAAGTTAGAGTTCAGACTGATTTAGGTGCAGACTGTGTTTGTTGTGTTTGATTATGCCTCGGACTGGCTATGCTGACTGGGAGAAATGACTATTTTACCATTCTGTTTATTTTTATATCGAATGTCGTACAAAATCCAAATTAAACATAAATCCAAATGTCTTACAAACTCCAAATTAAACAAATTAAAATGTCTTATAAAATCCAAATTAAACATAAATCTGCACAAGGTTGCCTCCAACATTGACTCTGCCATGACCATCTTTTTTCCATCTCAGCAAGGGAAGCAGTTGTGGTTTCGTATTTTTCTTGAATAATTCAAAAAAAATAACCATATATTTACTCCTAAAACCATGAAAATGTTATTATATAGTAACAGTTTTAATATATCATATAAAAAGTGTTTGAATAAGTGATACAGTGAAAAGAGTAAGGGGTCTTTTGTTTTTTCTGAATACTTAATACTGAAATCTGAAAACCAGTTCTGAATGATAAGAGGCAGTGTCTGAAACCTGAAAGTTTGAAAAATAGTCTAAACATTTTTTTTTTTTTTTTTTTTTTTTTTTTTTTGGTTCCTCTTATCATTTTTAATGATATTAAACTACCTAAATTGCATAAAAACAATAACAAATAATTAAATGTAAAATTTAACAAAAAAAATATCTCTATATTAGAAAATAAGTGTTTTCAACAATAATACCGAATATTAATAAAATGTTAGTGAAAATATTATAACAATCAAAGTACGATAAAAAGGGAAAATGTAGCTTTTTTCTTTGTAAACTAACATGATAAAAAGATTTCTCTCAATTATTTTTCATTTTCATAATTTATCCAGTTGTTTTTCACGTAAATTAATCATAACTATTCAAACCATTGATTTTTTTTTTACCTTTTTAAATCAATGTAAATAATTATATATATAACGTATGTAACACTTATTAAAAAAAAAATCATAAGTTAGTTCAAGCTTAAAATAACGAGATTTTAAATTAAAATTTATATATAATATTAACGGAGTCAAATTTTTTTAAACGATCTAAATAACAAGTAGATTTCTGTAACACTTGGATCTTTAAAACACACAATTTTTTTATTTTTTTTTACATAAACACTTTACAAACATTCTACAACGTTAACGTTCTCCATATCCTTTACATAACTTAAAACAAACAAAAGTTATTGTTTTACTTCTATTTAAAACAACATCCATAATATTTTGAGCGGAAGCTCTTTACAAAAGATTTCATATTATATTAAGGTCCCCATCGGTTTTTACTTGGCTTGCCTTGCGATTTAGAGGTCCTTTTTACCTACAAACATAACAATTAACAAAATACATTAGCATTAAGCTAGTGAGTATACTTAGTCATGTTTTAATACTTCTCCAAGACTATATAAAGTCTTATCATTTCTTCTCATCCAACTATATATAGTTGGTCCTTACTTCTCTCCGACTATTACAAGTCATTTACATACCCTCGCGGTATATACCTAGTTAACTCTACTCACTTCCGACTATTAAAAGTCGATTCTCTAACTTTTTGACATATAAATGTCTTCTTCATTCTTCTCTATCATAATAATAGTTTAAAGTATCATTCCCTTACTTAAATCACCTTAAAATACACTAAAAACTGGTCTAGGTATCGAATGCAACGCATTCGGACCCCTATGCGACGCATTCAACACAACAAAAATCAACATAGGCCACGGAGCTCAGAATGCGGCGCATTCGAGCTCCATGCGGCGCATTCTGGGCCTGTCCTGGCTGATTTTCGTTTTTCAAACGTTTCCTGCACTTATACGTTAGTTTATGATGTTTCTAACTCCCATTTCCGCTAACAACTTAAAGACATGAATAAATAACATACTCATGAACTTCAAAGAGTTGATATACATACTTAAACATATTACATTATAAAAAAATGGGCTTCGTATACTCACCTTGACGTCGAATTACTTTCACTACTCCTTCGTTGCTTTCCCTTTGCCTTTGTCTTTTAAATCTGAGTTTAATAAACCAAAAACACCAAAGCTTTCAATACTCATAACAACATAACTAACTATTTTGTTACACATCTTTTCTAAAATCTCAACATTAACTTGCTTATCCGTTTTCTACCCATCACGCCACTTTTAGGGTCTTTGACCCGTTAAGCTTTTACATATACATAGAAGCATTTCTAATCACCATCTACATTATTTTCATAATAACACATTACATAAAATTGTTATTTCTTCTCTTTAACCAATTTCTACCCATTTGCCACTCCTTGGGTCATTTGACCCGTTTGGCAACACCAAATGGAGTGATCATAACACCAAATTCTATCTCATTCATAGAACTTAAACACACAATTCTAACATCAAATTAACATACACAAATACTCAATTTAACAATTCTCATGATTATCCCCAAATTATTAAAAACCTAATTTTATCAATTAAGCATTTCTACTTCTAATTAAACATCTAAATAAGATTATAACATACTAGCATAACTCAAATTTCATCAATTAATATCAAGTATGTAAACTCACCTTGTTTTCCCCAATTACTCTTTAGGCTAGGTCTTCCAAACTTTTAAACCTTGATGCAAATTTCACCCCAATCACTTCAATTACTAGGATTTTAGAATTTTTTCTTGATTTCTCTCAAGAACACCTACAAACACCTTCTAATTTTCTGCACTTGACACCTCACAATCCTAGTCATTCTCCAAATCTCGAATTTACACTTTTAGTCCCTCAACTTTTCAAGTTTTGCTAACTTACAAAATTACTAATATTGTTAACCATATAAGTCCTTTCTAACCGCAACTAACTATTTTTCTTACCATTCTAGTCCTTTATATATATAACTTCTAAAATAAATATAAATTTAAAACATATTTATCATAAATAAATAGAAACTAACGAAATATTTTAATTTCCGAGAACCGGGATGTTACAATTTCATTTTTTTCAAAAAGTATTATTTTCCTCTTTTGTTTTATTCATTTGTAAGAAGTAAATTATGACAAATAAATTTTAAAATATGTAAAGACTTGTGTGTTGAGTTTGAGTACATGATATTGGTATGAGTTATTTAATAAGAGGATGTTCAGACATTTATTTTCACTCATCGAACAAAAGGAAATTAAGATATTATAAGAGCTTAAGAAAAAATAAATTCAAACAGTATTAATGTCCGTATATCTGATTGAATAAGAGAAATTACTCTTATTAACAACTTATTTGAAAAAACAAAAGAGGCCTAAAACCTTGTAAAGATTTGCATATTCACGATATCTTTGTACATGTCGAGGTCTTACTGCAAAACCATATGCGTCTCTGTTAGAAAAAAAATTCATCAGTTTCCAATCACACATCTGTTTTCAAGTTAACGAATTTTTTATCGCTCAAATAAAAACGATCGTTACTGAAAAATAAGCAAATTATGTAAAATATAATTACAGATAATTAAAAAAGCAATGTGAATGATTTTAGTTCAAATGATTTCTTAAGTCTTAAATGTTAGAAACCTCAAAGTATTTTTATTCGAATAAATCACAACAAAAATGAAGAGTGTATCCGAAAAGCGATTCCTAAACAAATTTCAGTAAAAACAAACAAG
The DNA here is from genome assembly GCA_910822075.1 of Senecio squalidus. Classification (NCBI taxonomy): domain Eukaryota; kingdom Viridiplantae; phylum Streptophyta; class Magnoliopsida; order Asterales; family Asteraceae; genus Senecio; species Senecio squalidus. The sequence goes on along the minus strand of CAJVGC010000065.1, from coordinate 57,132,401 downwards.
ATCACCTCGAAAACAATTGATTCGAAAATTCGGCAAATCAACATGAATAAAACTTTACCTAAATTACAATGTGACATTACATAATCACACACATAGCATAACAATATCTAATTATAAATTAATCAAAACAATAAAGAGCTTAAAACTAAAATAATAAAAAAAAGGATAGAAATAGAATAGAATAGAATATCCTAATAATAGTAGTATACCTTTTATGTTCGAAAACGTCAATAGGGCGATTCAAAATTTGTGACAATAGGGGGAGGAGGAGGAGCGCCTCACTATATTATTTTTGGAGGAGAAGGAGCAGCGACGGTGGAGGAGCAGCAGCTGGAGGAGGAGCAGCGGCGACAGCGGTGGCTGAAGGAGGAGCAACGGCGGTAGACTTTGGAGTTTGGACAGAATGGAATCGCGATGGTTGGTTGAAGGGTATTCTTTTTTGAAACAAACTGGTCTGCAAGTTTTGATCCCTCCTTGATATGGGTCCGTGATATGGACCTAGTCCGTGACATCTTTGCCTTATCAAACACGCAGACCACAAACCGAGTCCGTGGTTTGAGTTCGGGTTCGTGGTCTATGGTGATATCAAACAGCCCCATAACAAATGCATAATGCATTAAAGATTTGTACAAAAAAGAGAAAAGATAAAAAAAAGATTAATAATTTTTTAATCAACAATAGACTCAATCTCTACCATTCATTTATTTTCAATTCAAATACTAAGATTAAATATAAATTTACTTTCAAATTATTTTCTTTAAATTAATTTATCTCGCAAACCGTTAATCGTTAGACAAAATAAATTATATCGTTACGACCGTCGTGTTCTCCTCTTTAATTAGAGTAGTGGTCATATATATACTTTCGACGACTTTTACTTTTTCGATTTTCGGATGTGTATTGAAATTGTAACGTTAATATCACATGTGATTTTAACATAAATGAGTAAACTTCAAAAATAAAAAATGTTATATAAAGTATGATTTATCTAAACCATGAAAAAAAATATCAAATTTTGACAACTTTTATTTTTTCGTTTTTAGACAAATGTTTAAACTCATAAGATTATATCACATATGATATTAACATAAAATGTGGATTTAAAAATCTAAAATCTTTATATGATATATAAATAAATTAAGCCTATAAAAAAAATTCAACGAAATCACATATGATATTAACGTAAATCATACGTGATATTATAATATACGTAGAAGTATAAAACAAATAAGCCAATAACACACACGATTTTAACTTTAAATATGAAATTTTAATCACAAAAATATTATATGGTATAATCTATATGAACCCGAAAAAAAAATCGAATTTTGGCGACTTTTGTTTTCTTCGTTTTTGGTCAAATGTTGATATTCGTAATCTAAAATCACATGTGATATGAACACTAAATGTGAATTTTAAAACATATATATATATATATATATATATATATATATATATATATTATATGATGTATACAATATTTAACTAAAATAAAAAAAAATAACACAAAAATCATAAGTCAAAATACTAATATCAAATGTGATAAAATTGTGATTTTATAATTTAAATTTTCGAAAACCGTCAAAAACCCGTAAATGTTTTACGTCAAAAGTATATATCAAGTGGGTGCTCTATAGAAAGAGGAAATAATGTTCGTTTTAAAAGTGTAATTTATTCGTGTAATACATTTACGATTTTTATAAAATTAACTTTTAAACAAAAAATAAACTAAGGTGGATTTTTAAAAAGAAAGATTGTGATTGTTGATTTGGTCTCAAGTTGTATAATTGTCTTAAATAAATTCAACCCTTGTAAGAAAAGCTTTATAAATGAGGAGAGAAAAAATGTGTAAATCATTAAATGCATTTGATACGACTTATATATAATTAGGTATATAATTAGATATACCAATTATACATGTTAATCATTTTTCGGGTTAAATTATAGTTAGCAATGTTTTAAAATTAATTAGAAAACAAAAATATATATAAATTGCTTGCAGTGTTTAAATAATGACCCAAAATTTAAGGAATTATTTTCGAACTTTAAAAAAAATAAGTATCGTACAAGTTTTTATTTATTTATGTATATTCATAAACTACAACTTTCAGAGCTCAACATTCATTAGAAAAATTAGTTAAATCTATATATACATTATAAAACATTTGAATATAAAATGTTTAAATTTAAGTATAGTAAAATTACTAAGCAACTCTTTTACTTAATCAATTATTAAATAATTAAAATTATAACTTTAAACACACTTACCATATATAGTTAAAAGTTAAAATAATTTGAGTTTTTTTTTATAAATTTAAAACTGTTATGAATAATTATGGTATGGATGACCATATCTTATAGAATATTATTAATGAGATATTTGACTATAATTAGGAGATTGTTTCTTGGTGATTAATCCACTCATGTACTATAAATACATACTTCCATATAAGATAAATAATATAATTCTCTATTTCCTTGGTCTTATGATCTTGTTCTTTATTTATTTCACAACACGTTATTAGCACGCTCTAAATCTACGTTTGAATAATAGATCTATACGTATGGAGAAGTGATACGAATATACATATGGATGTTGAAGTTCATGGTTAATGAAACATCGTCAATATTAAGGGTACAACTTCCCACTATATATATAAATTTTTAATTATTTGATGTGATCAAAATATCAAGTTCTATGTGATTTTTATTTTATTTTTTATCGTTGAATTTATTTGAAAAGTTGTTGTAACACAATTGTTTTATAATTAACTAGTTTATTTCTCGCATATACGCGGACAATAATAATGAATTTTTGTGTATCATTAATAATGTAAGACAACATAAGTTGTGATGCCAAATATTTATCTTTTCATTTATGTGTAATTGTTTTTCAAGTTCACTTTTAAATTCGAATACGTATAGAACTCTATCGAATATAATCAAATTATAACAAATATAAAATAACATGAGTTGAGATCTCAAATATTTGTCGTTTTGTTTTTATACGTGTTTTTTAAGGTTCATTTTTAAATTCGTATACGTAGAGAACTCTATCAAATATAATACAATTATAACACACTGAAAATAATTGAGTTATGTTGCCAAAAATTTGTTGTTTCTTTTATATGCACGTGTTTTTCAAGTTCACTTTTAAATTCGTATATGTAGAGAACTCTATCGAATATAATACAATTTTAACAAATAGAAAATAAAGAGAACGTTATCTATAAAGAAAATCATTAACCATGTAAGACAACATGAAATATATTGTCAAATATTATGACGAAATGTATTGCTGACGATTCACTATTGGTTCCGTCACTTGAAGAAATATCTTGTTGACAATTCACTATTGGTTCCGTTGGAGAAGCTTCAGATTGATGATAAGCGTCATTTAATTGAGGAGCCGATTGAGATCTTAGACTGCGATGTCAAGCGTCTACGACAGAGTAAAATTCCGATTGTTAAAGTTCGTTGGAATTCGAGACTTGGAGCCGAGTTTACTTGGGAGCGCAAGGACGAGATGCAGAGGAAGTATCCCCATATCTTTTCCGGTGGTAGTACCAGTGATGATTTCGAGGACGAAATCCTTTTTACTTGGGGAGACTGTGACAACCGCGATTTTGAGGTACCTTTTCGTGTTTCGTTTGTCTTTTTATTTATCAATATTTAGTTTTGACCCAATCGTTATTTCGCTATTTCGTTTTATCACGCATTTTAGGTGGTCGGGTTTTAGATTATGTATTGTTTTTTTCCTTCGTGACGAATACGTTTAGTACCTAAGTGCCTAGTATATATAAGTATTCTCGTAGGATAAGTATGAGTGAGTTATGCCTTCGTTTATACGATAAAGATTAAAGCTAAAAATATTTAACAAAGTTAGTCCTTAACGGGACTAACGTTAAATTCTTTACAAATTCAGTCCTTTTAACGGACAATTAACGACTTCTATCTGAGCCTTGACTGCGTCGCAGTCGTGCTCTGGACAGACCATGACAAAAACGCTTTTTGGCTTTCTTGAGATTCCACACACATGCAATCACGTGAAATCTGCCCAAAACCTTCCCAAAATGGTGCTAGATGAGTAAATTGTGAATTCTTAACCAATTTACATCATCTCTCATACCATGATTCAACCTTTAACCATTTTCATCCTCATTTCACTTTCTTCCATATTTTCTCTAACACAAACTCTCTCAAAGTTCTCTCCATTTTCAGAACTTTGGTGAGACCTTAATCACATTCTAAAGTGATTTTTGTGTTAGAAAATATCACACAACATCTTCTCTTTGATCATACTTCAAGTGGTAAGTGTTTCTATCTCTAAATTTCATCTTTTCTACTTTAATTCTCCTACTTTGATACAAAAGAGAATTCTAACATAAAATCTTATGTGTTTGTAAGGAATTTATCCACCACATCTTCATCTTCCATCCACGTTTTGTTCATAAACATGGAGGATCCCATATCGTGAAGATTGGTAAGCGAAAACAACCTATAAACTTCATTAAATTCCTACTTTCTTTGAGTTCCATTTCCTAACAAGTGGTTTATTTATGTTTGGAGCTTGATTTCTCGTCTCTACCGCTTTTAGAGCTCATTTTCGGAAGACTTCAAGATTATTCCGATTTTTGTTAGATTTTGCGGATGTATTCGGTACTCCCTAATAATCTCTTAATCTCTCCTTTTTGTGTCCTCATTTTTACTAAATATTCACCTAAATAACTTATATAAAAGTTAAATTGGTTATCGTAAAAATTGACATAATATACAAGTAAATAACATGTTAATTGGTTATTAGCTAACTTAACCTAAAAATGGCATATTATGAACTTATGTAAAAATCGGATAATTTTCATATAGTAATTATTACTAAATTCCTACCGAAAATGTTATTATCATATTCTTGGACATTTGGACTTTTGACCTAATTATTTCATATAAATTCTCATTTTAAACACTTTGGAAAAAATAACTAGATATTATGTAAAATCTTACGCACTTACTATATGTATAAACTTATATAAGTTACATAAATACAAATATGGACTAATATACGTAATATCATAAAACAACAACCTGGACATATTCACATAAGACTTAAACTAACTTAACGTCACTAAAACGTAAAAAGTTAAAACTTGGATTTGGCCACTGTTGCCTCACTGCGCCGCAGTGGCTTGGTCACAAACGCAGTGCGACGCACTGATGTTCTTGTGTGTCGCAGTGTTGTCCTAGTGCGCCGCATGAGTTGCTGACTTCGTAACTTCGCGTATTAAGAATACATAAACATATATCATCATATATAAAGTAGTATACACTGACAAACATACGTTTTGGATTCAAAACGTAATCGCAATCTTAAATGTGATATATATTACTATATTATTCTCAAAATGTATGTATTTCAACAAATATACATTTTTCTTGAATACGACCGAAATTTTGGATTTTAAAGCCTATCTTTTGTTAAATTTTTATAAAAATTGTTTTTAAACTATGTTTAGTCAAAATATTCAAACGATTTCTCAAATTATTCAAAATGTCGAATGTTGACTTTTAGTTGACTTTGACTTCTTTCGAAATCGTTGACTTTGACCAAGTCAACTATCCTTTGATGTTGACTTTGGTTGACTTTGACTTCTTCCAAAATTGTTGCCTTTGACGAAGTCAACTATCCTTTAATGTTGACTTTGGTTGACTTTGACTAAACTTTGATACAAATATTCCTTTCAACCGATATTTTTGTTAGTCACTTTCGGCTCAAAATATCATTCCTTTCTAATCGTCTTTATAGACTTAAATAATCGATATCTTCCAGTAGTCATTATTGACTCGAAGTATCAAATATCTTTTACTCATCACTTTGACACGATATATCGTTATCTTTTATTCGACATCTGTAACTCGATATTCTTTCGAACCCTTTTAATAATATAACATATAATACTACGTTAATCATATAAGGATAAACCCTACTAAATTATAGATAGTTAGACCTTCTATGTCTTTATGCTAGGGAACTTAGGCTGTAGAGCGTTATTCCCTTTACTTTGGTCTACCCGACGTATTTTTCGTTTATCAGTGAGTTATTCGTTGCCCCTTTTACCGCCTTATTTATGGGCATGATTAGCGTTATTTTAACTTAACTATATCTTGTTTATGCAAATGTAGATTATGATGCCTTAGTTTTAGTGTTACCTTTAATTATATGGCCTTAGTGGTAGTATAAGGCCCCCTTCACGCCTGTCAACTCTATTTGAGCCACCCGTATATATATATATATATATATATATATATATATATATATATATATATATATATATATATATATATATATATATATATATATATATTGTGACAACCGCAAATTTTGAGGTACTAATTCCGAGTTTAACTTTCTTTATTTATCGTATTTTCATTTTGACCCAAGTTACTATTTCGATATTTCGTTTTATTACACTTTCGTTTGTGTCGGATTACATATATTACGTATTGCTTATGTCCTTCGTGACAAAAACGTATAGATAACTAAGTGCCTAGCAATATTAAGTATTCTCGTTGGTTAATATTGGTATTTTTAAGCCTTCGTCTTTTCGAGAAAAATTAACGTTAAAAATATTACAAAGTTAGTCCTCTAACTAAATATCTATTACAAGGTTAGTTCTTTAACGGGAACTAACGGAATCTGTTACAAATTCAGTCCTTTTAACAGACAAACTAACGGTGCAGAAACTAGCGAGAGGGCGACGCCCTAAGGACCAGGGGCGATGCCCTGGTCTGATGTTCACAAGTTGACAAAAACGTTTTTGCTTTCCTAGAGATCCCAACTCACATGCAACCATGTGATTTATGCCCAAAACCTTCCCTAATTGGTGTGGGATGAGTAAATTGTGGATTCTTGACCAATTCTAACCATCTCTCATTTCCAGGAACTTCTAGAGAGCTAAACCACATTCAAGAGTGGTATTTGAGTTGAGAAAGATCATTGGAAGCCATCTTGAGGTTCATACATCTTTCGGTAAGTGTTTTTCTCCGAAAAACCCATTTTTACTTACTCTAACTTTCTTCCTTGACATTAAGAGCATACTAACCTTACTCTTGTGTTCTTGCAAGGAGTTTTCTCATCAAGGTTTCAATCTCTGACTTATTCTTGAGTTAGAAGGTTTCAATCTTTGGAAATTCAGTAAGAAAACCCTTTATAACCATTTTTCCTTCAATTCTTTCTTCTTGAAATTCTATCTCTAACACATGGTTCTTTTCTTATTTGGAGCTCTCATTCTCCACACCTTTCCTTGGAAGCTTTTCCGGCTTGTTCTTAAGTTGGAAGATTTCCCATCGTTGTGAAATCGGTAAGTAAACTCTCATAAACATTTCTTTCATTTCCTTTCTTTATGAAAAAGGTCATATTCTAACATGTTTTTTTCTTCTTGTTGTGGAGCTTCTATAATCCATACTCTTCTTTGAAGCCTTTTTCCGGAAAAAGTCTCAAGTCTTGCTTGCTATTTCAAAGACTTTCCGGTAAATATATATTTCTTATCATCCTTACGTTTTTCCTTTAATTTATCATTTTTCTCATCTAAACTATCTTAAAACTTGTTAAAATGACTAATATGACTAAAGACCTAAAAGTTGCTATAAAACTTAATAACCTTGCCATGTTAATAGGTTATTAGAAAACTTAACCGAAAACGTTATGTTTAACTATTATAAAACGGATAATCACATATAGGATTATTAGTAAATTCCTATCGAAAATGTTCCAACACTTCTTACAACTTAGTGGACTTCTAAATCTAAATATTTTATATATAATCTATATTATAAACAAACTTAACAAAAGTTAACTAAATCTCGTAAAATCTCGTAAATAAGTATATGTATGAATATGTATATTATATAAAGTTTACTTATGAGTTATTTGACTAAATAACTTCATTTAACAATGTGTAAATATTCAATTAAGACTTAAACTAACTTACTAGAACTAAAACGACTAATAACCGGAAGCTGAATTTTTGGGAAACTGCCACCACGGCGCCGCCCTAGGTAGCAGGGGCGGCGCAACGGGCATGGTTCCCAAGCTAGGGAGCAGCACTGGTTAACCAGTGCGCAACCCCGACAACCGTTTCGTCTTTTTCGCGTATTTTGGACGATTTTAAGTATACGTAAGCCTATATTAGTATACGTAAAGTATTATACATGATAAACATATGTTTTGGACTCAAAACATAAAACGCAATTTAAAACGACATATTACTTACTATTATATACATTAAAACGTCCTTTTAATCGTTAAATTGTTTATTTCTCCGAAAACGATCAAATCTTCGATTTTAAAACTAAACTTTTAAATAACTTTTATGAAACTGATTTGCAATCATATTTTACTCAAATATTCAAATTATATCTTTAAAATATTCAAATTGTTAAAGGTTGACTTTCGTTGACTTTGACTTCCTTTCAAAACGGTTGACTTTCGTTGACTTTGACCAAGTCAACTATCTTTGGTTGACTTTTGACTTTAGTTGACTTGATTTGGTTGACTTTGACCATGGTTGACTTTGACCATCGATGACTTTGACTTTGACTTCGGTGGACTTTGGCTTTGGTTGACTTTGACTAAATATGATACTCCTTTCAAAAGATATTCCTGTTAGTCACTTTAGGCTCGAAATATCTTTCTAATCGTATTTATAAACCTGAATGATCGATATTTGTAGAAGTCATTATCGACTTGAAATATCAAATATCTTTTATTCGTCATTTCGATACGAATTGTCGCCATTGGATTCGACGACGTTGATTCTATATATATATATATATATATATATATATATATATATATATATATATATATATATATATATATATATATATATATATATATATATATATATTTGTCTAAACTCTACTGAACTATAATATTTAATACAACGTTAATTAATACGAGGTTAAACCTACTACGTTATAGATACTTAGACCTTTTATGTCTTATGGTAGGGCACTTAGGCGGTGGATCTTATTCCGCTTGATTTTGAGTTTCCTATACCCATACGTTTTATTACGCTTTTAAGCTACTTGTGAGTTACACGATGCCCTTTTACCGCTTTATAAATTTTACTTCATGCATGATTAACGTTAACTAAATTTTATATATCTTGTTTATGCAATTTAGACTATGATGCCTTAGTTTTAGCGTTTTACCTTACTTATATGGCCTTGGTGGTAGTATAAGGCCCCGTTTACACGCCTGTCAACTCTTATTGAGCCAACGGTTATATATATAGATCTATTTGGGTCTAACAAACCCTTATCACCGTATTGGGGTTCAGGTGTTTTATTACTATGCTAAGTGTGGCAACCGTCAAAACTCAGGTCGAGAACGCTAACTTATAACCTCGATACGAATGTTTGATACTTGCTATAACTAACTTATGTGTTACGTGGTTACGTAAGCATAACTCTTTAAGCTAAGCTCGATATAACTCATACAAAACTTTTAACGTAGTTTACGTTACTTAAACATTAAACGTGTGTGTCTCGGAAACGGAATTGAAATCGGAATCGGAATTAAACTAACAATTAAACTCTAAATACCAAGAATACATACAATGAACTTGCCTAAGTTCATTTGAAATCAATCGGGAACCTTAACGAACTAAAATGCCTAACGAGAACGAAAATCGGAATTTTTGCTGAACCAGCCATTCAGCCAACGGCTGGGCTCCAGCCGGCTGCTGAAAGGCTATGGTCAGCTTTTGGTGACTCATTTCTGCATGTAACATGAACCAAACACTTGTCAAACAACGATTGGACCCCTCTTTTGTCCAGAAATGTGAGTCAATTACCCCTACTTGCTCTCATTCTCTCTCATAACTTCAAAACACAAACACATACTCAAAACACACACTTTGGATTCTCTCTCAAAAACTCTCTCATCCCCACTCATTTAGAGCCCCTAATAACTGCACAAATCACCATAGAACACACAAGAATCACCACAAAATATGACCAAACAATCAAGGGTAGCAAAAGGGTCATTTATTTGGGGAGTTCTTAAACGTTTCTACACCTTTTGAAGCTTAAATCTCCATCAAAACATCATCAAAGCTTTTTCATCCGGTAAAAACTCTTCTAATAGTTATTACTACTCTCAAAACTCATTGCATGTATGATCTAACACATAAAAAACAAGTTTTTATAAAGTTTCATAACCATTTTTATACCAAAACGATCTATGTATTTGTGGTTAAAAATCCAAAAGAAACTGAGATTTGAACATATATATAAGTACTCTTTATGAATATTCAGTTGCATGTCGAAATCTAGCTTAAAAACGCTTAAAATCGAGAAAATGGCAAAACAAGAAAAGTTGTCACCATCCAGCCGACGGCTGAATATTTCAGCCGTTGGCTGAAGCTCCAGACGGCTGCTGAATAATTTCAGCCGCTGGCTGAATGTTGTTGTGCAAAAAAATTGTATTTTTAAGGTATTAACGGAGAAATCGAGAAACATATATTTTTCACAGTTTATGACATAATATAACAGATTAAATAGTTGTATTTTGAATGACAAGATGAGGTATCTAAATAACTAATTTATCATAACATTATATAATGATATTATATGTGACTTTTTAAGCGGGAAAGTGGATAGAAATTTTGGATGTAAATTCTATAGCGCGGAAGCGCTGCCCAAATTTCATTAGACATAATTATAACACTTACACAATAAACGAATCGTTGACTAACGAGTATTAAAGTTGGCAAATAATGACACTTACACGAAAACTTGGTGTATACTAGGACTCCGGTGATTCCGAGCACTTTCCGAGCTATTCCGAGCACGCGTTAGAATCTTCACAAACAGTGAGTTACAAACCCCTACTTTTTAAACGTTTTTAATACATTTTGGGGTGAAATGCTAGTCTTAGGCTTAAACATTATAGTTAAGCTGAAAAACGCTTTGATACTTGAATGTTAAACGAAAACGCTTTGATACTCGAATGCTATTACGAAAACACTTTTATACATCGAATGCTACTACGAAACGCTTGATATTTTGAATACTATTACGAAAGACTAATTTTTCGGCATTGTTGATGGTTTTGCCAACAATGCCGAGGATGCGAACACTATTTTTTCCAATGACTAAACATCGATCGTCATGTTGCGGACGTTGTACAACATGGTCGTGAGATAACACTGAAATTCTCGATACTACCAAGGACATTTGTTGCTATTAATCCCTTTGGAAAGGAAAGTTAGTAGATATGGATAGCGCTATTAGGGTAGATTGACCCTCACCACAACGCCAAATAACGATGGTGCATAATACTAAATGGGTAGGCTTTAGGCTTATCAACGATCATTGGGCAATACTTAGGATTGACACATAGTCGCGCTATGTGGTCAATGCCTACAAACACGAAAACTATACTCTACACATGTTTATGTGATAACTATTTGAATAGTAATACTTTATGCATGGTTATGCGGAAACTATTTGAAAACTATACTTTACGCCATTCTTATGTGCGTCGAAACTTGAATGCTTTTACTTAAACTTGTAGCTCACTGATATCGCATATTTATACGTTTATTTCTAAGCGATATTCGGTCATTTTTTATATTAAACATGATGGATAAGATAGGTTTTTGCATTTAATCGGGTAGAAAGGTTGTTTTGTCTATTTTATAGGTTTATATGATTGGGAAGTGGAAATGGTGGAAGAAATGAGTTTAAAAGACGAAAAATGGTGAAATATGACTAGGAGAACGACGCAGTACCACCTCAACCGTTTTGATCATAACTTCTTCATACGATATCCGATTTAGGTGATTCAAATGGGAGAATAAAGAAGAAACAGAGAGCTACATTTTATAAATTTTGAATATTGGGAAATTTGGCACCCACTGCGCCGTCCTAACCATCACAACGACGCACTGCGCTGTTTTCAGCAAAATTGGAGTTCGACTCAAACACGAATTCTATCGATTTTTGCCTATAAATACCAACCCAAATCATCCAGAATATCATTCATTCGGTTCTTATCAATATTTGGAGCTGGATATCTCGGTTTGGAAGCTTGGAGAGCAAGGAAAAGAGTTAGAGTCGGAGTACGATTACAATTCGATCACGACACGTTTTGCAACTTTCCTAGTTTGTTTCTTACTCTTTTATTCCAGATTTTTAGTATGTTTTCTCTACTTTTATTTGCTATTTTGAACTTTAATATGAGTAGCTAAACACTTTTGAATGCTCGTTTGAATAACGAATCTTGTTTGACGGTTTTGTTTCGTTTTTGAATGTTTAGGTGTTTATGTTTAATCGTAGATCCTTATTTGTTTAAGTTTTAATATATTATCATAAAGTTGTTTATATACAAATTCATTAATCAACATTCTAGGTATTCGAGAGGAATCTAGATAGGTTAAATAAATTGTATGAAATAATCAATCGGTCTTTAATTGGTTTAAAATTTTTAGGATTCGAGAGGACCTAGTAATAACAACTTAGGTAATTAAACGTGAACGAGTAAGTCTAATTACTAAGATTCGAGAGGAATTAGTAATTAGAAAAGTTTTTCGAGAGGAAATTTATAAGATTAAATCATAGAACACCGGCTTGTTAATTAATGCTTAATTGCTACTACGAAACGCTTGATATTTTGAATACTATTACGAAAGACTAATTTTCCGGCATTGTTGATGGTTTTGCCAACAATGCCTAGGATGCGAACACTATTTTTTCCAATGACTAAACATCGATCGTCATGTTGCGGACGTTGTACAACATGGTCGTGAGATAACACTGAAATTCCCGATACTACCAAGGACATTTGTTGCTATTAATCCCTTTGGAAAGGACCGTTAGTAGATATGGATAGCGCTATTAGGGTAGATTGACCCTCACCACAACGCCAAATAACGATGGTGCATAATACTAAATGGGTAGGCTTTAGGCTTAGCAACGATCATTGGGCAATACTTAGGATTGTCACATAGTCGCGCTATGTGGTCAATGCCTACAAACACGAAAACTATACTCTACACATGTTTATGTGATAACTATTTGAATAGTAATACTTTATGCATGGTTATGCGGCAACTATTTGAAAACTATACTTTACGCCATTCTTATGTGCGTCGAAACTTGAATGCTTTTACTTAAACTTGTAGCTCACTGATAATGCATATTTATACGTTTATTTCTAAGCGATATTCGGTCATTTTTTATATTAAACATGATGGATAAGATAGGTTTTTGCATTTAATCGGGTAGAAAAGTTGTTTTGTCTATTTTATAGGTTTATATGATTGGGAAGTGGAAATGGTGGAAGAAATGAGTTTAAAAGACGAAAAATGGTGAAATATGACTAGGAGAACGACGCAGTACCACCTCTACCGTTTTGATCATAACTTCTTCATACGATATCCGATTTAGGTGATTCAAATTGGAGAATAAAGAAGAAACAGAGAGCTACATTTTATAAATTTTGAATATTGGGAAATTTGGCACCCACTGCGCCGTCCTAACCATCACAACGACGCACTGCGCTGTTTTCAGCAAAATTGGAGTTCGACTCAAACACGAATTCTATCGATTTTTGCCTATAAATACCAACCCAAATCATCCAGAATATCATTCATTCGGTTCTTATCAATATTTGGAGCTGGATATCTCGGTTTGGAAGCTTGGAGAGCAAGGAAAAGAGTTAGAGTCGGAGTACGATTACAATTCGATCACGACACGTTTTGCAACTTTCCTAGTTTGTTTCTTACTCTTTTATTCCAGATTTTTAGTATGTTTTCTCTACTTTTATTTGCTATTTTGAACTTTAATATGAGTAGCTAAACACTTTTGAATGCTCGTTTGAATAACGGATCTTGTTTGACGGTTTTGTTTCGTTTTTGAATGTTTAGGTGTTTATGTTTAATCGTAGATCCTTATTTGTTTAATTTTAATATATTATCATAAAGTTGTTTTTATACAAATTCATTAATCAAAATTCTAGGTATTCGAGAGGAATCTAGATAGGTTAAATAAATTGTATGAAATAATCAATCGGTCTTTAATTGGTTTAAAATTGTTAGGATTCGAGAGGACCTAGTAATAACAATTTAGGTAATTAAACGTGAACGAGTAAGTCTAATTACTAAGATTCGAGAGGAATTAGTAATTAGAAAAGTTTTTCGAGAGGAAAATTTATAAGATTAAATCATAGAACACCGGCTTGTTAATTAATGCTTAATTGCTACTACGAAACGCTTGATATTTTGAATACTATTACGAAAGACTAATTTTCCGGCATTGTTGATGGTTTTGCCAACAATGCCTAGGATGCGAACACTATTTTTTCCAATGACTAAACATCGATCGTCATGTTGCGGACGTTGTACAACATGGTCGTGAGATAACACTGAAATTCCCGATACTACCAAGGACATTTGTTGCTATTAATCCCTTTGGAAAGGACCGTTAGTAGATATGGATAGCGCTATTAGGGTAGATTGACCCTCACCACAACGCCAAATAACGATGGTGCATAATACTAAATGGGTAGGCTTTAGGCTTAGCAACGATCATTGGGCAATACTTAGGATTGTCACATAGTCGCGCTATGTGGTCAATGCCTACAAACACGAAAACTATACTCTACACATGTTTATGTGATAACTATTTGAATAGTAATACTTTATGCATGGTTATGCGGCAACTATTTGAAAACTATACTTTACGCCATTCTTATGTGCGTCGAAACTTGAATGCTTTTACTTAAACTTGTAGCTCACTGATAATGCATATTTATACGTTTATTTCTAAGCGATATTCGGTCATTTTTTATATTAAACATGATGGATAAGATAGGTTTTTGCATTTAATCGGGTAGAAAAGTTGTTTTGTCTATTTTATAGGTTTATATGATTGGGAAGTGGAAATGGTGGAAGAAATGAGTTTAAAAGACGAAAAATGGTGAAATATGACTAGGAGAACGACGCAGTACCACCTCTACCGTTTTGATCATAACTTCTTCATACGATATCCGATTTAGGTGATTCAAATTGGAGAATAAAGAAGAAACAGAGAGCTACATTTTATAAATTTTGAATATTGGGAAATTTGGCACCCACTGCGCCGTCCTAACCATCACAACGACGCACTGCGCTGTTTTCAGCAAAATTGGAGTTCGACTCAAACACGAATTCTATCGATTTTTGCCTATAAATACCAACCCAAATCATCCAGAATATCATTCATTCGGTTCTTATCAATATTTGGAGCTGGATATCTCGGTTTGGAAGCTTGGAGAGCAAGGAAAAGAGTTAGAGTCGGAGTACGATTACAATTCGATCACGACACGTTTTGCAACTTTCCTAGTTTGTTTCTTACTCTTTTATTCCAGATTTTTAGTATGTTTTCTCTACTTTTATTTGCTATTTTGAACTTTAATATGAGTAGCTAAACACTTTTGAATGCTCGTTTGAATAACGGATCTTGTTTGACGGTTTTGTTTCGTTTTTGAATGTTTAGGTGTTTATGTTTAATCGTAGATCCTTATTTGTTTAAGTTTTAATATATTATCATAAAGTTGTTTATATACAAATTCATTAATCAACATTCTAGGTATTCGAGAGGAATCTAGATAGGTTAAATAAATTGTATGAAATAATCAATCGGTCTTTAATTGGTTTAAAATTGTTAGGATTCGAGAGGACCTAGTAATAACAACTTAGGTAATTAAACGTGAACGAGTAAGTCTAATTAATAAGATTCGAGAGGAATTAGTAATTAGAAAAGTTATTCTAGAGGAAAATTTATAAGATTAAATCATAGAACACCGGCTTGTTAATTAATGATTAATTGTTGATAATTATAACTGTATTCGAGAGGAACATTATAGTTTGAAATAGTTAAAGTTAGTAAGGTATTCGAGAGGAATTTTACTATACATTAGAAGTTAAATATACATTCAATTACGTAAACTTAACTAGATTTCAAGTGAAGTATCAAACGAGTGTTTTTCTCCATTATTTGATAACAAACAATTACTTTTTCTAAATCGATTTTATAATCACTCTTTAGTTTAAATAGTTAATTAATCGTGACAACAAAAACCCAAAAACAAACAAGTATTATTAATTCGAAGTTAAAAACTAAATTAGTCCTTGTGATCGAACCTTTACTTACTTAAAGCTATATTATATACGAATAGGTCCACTGCCTATAAGTGTGTAATTAAGTCTACAAGTAGGTCGAGTTTATTAAGCTAGATTTTACACATCACTCACCAACTACGCCTCCGGGAGTTAACACTTGACTCGTATTTTCAGGTAACGAGTAAGCTTGAGATTATGCTTGAACGCTTGGGCCTGATGACTTCAAGAATGGGAAAGGGTTCGGGTGGCTTGGCTATGAACACTTATTTTGTATTTCGGATATGTAAACGTTGTTTTAAACATTTGTAAACCTTTGATGTTATGTTTTCTTTTAATTTAACTTGGTGTGGAATTATAAACTTGTGTCTCGAATGCTATTGCTCTTCACATCCCGTGTTTCCGCTTTAGCGGGGTGTGACAGACTTGGTATCAGAGCGCAAGGTTATAGTGAATACCGATTTTTCAAAAATCAAACTATAACCAGTTTCTAAACAAAAGATTTTATTTAACCAAAACGTGAAGGCATTGTTTAACCTAAATTATTCGGAGCCTGATCACCTACGAATAATTTGGACTAAATTATGCCAGAACGGGATTGGTAAACATTAAACGAACCTTCTCGGGAAATTCTTGAAGTCAGACCCACACAGACCTAGATGCTACTTAAGATACTCTATATGCTCAGGTTATTACTAACACTAACATGAGCTATATTTGCGAATTAACTGGTTACCGATTTAGGGTATTTCGAGAGGGAAAGAGATAGCTAAGTCTGAAGACGGGACCGAACACTCTCACGAATCCCAATCACGCTCTTGGAGTCATCAATCGTCACCACCCACCCTACCTTTCCTCCGTCGGGACGGTGAAGGAAGCTCACGATTCCCAACACACCGAGCTCGACATTCACCGAATCGTCACTCGAGACCTTAGATAACTACGCCACAAACACCTCCTATGCGCGGACTGACTCCTGAAGAAATTCATGTGTTATGTAACATGTTCGTCGACCTCCGCGGATACACACGGGTCGTGCGAGATCACTCCAACCAGATACAGGGTTTGTACATCGAGGTGTTGCACGCAAAGGCGATGGCACGCAAGGCAGTTCGAGTGACGCGCAATTTGATGCTGATTTGCATAGTACTAGTATTCCTTATGGTTGTATCGGTTGTATTTAAGGTTTAGAGGTTGTTGGAAGATGTCTTTTAGGTTGTAAGCAGAACTTGTAGTTTATGGATGATTGTAAGCGTAGTAGTTTATGTTGGTTGATAATGTACGTCAATAGTCGATGATGTTGGATTTTGTAAGAACATCAAATTTTGAAGCCATATATAAAATGGCCGGATTATAATTGCAATTGTGGTGTTCTTGTTATTTATCATTATTTGATTCTGAAGTGAAAAGTATCAAAGCCCTAAACCCGAGTTCTCTCTTGTGTAGGAAAATGACCGATCACAACGATGAGCACATCGTCCAAAGGATCAATGCCCGACCGAACGAGTCAATACCTTGTCTCATAGCCCGAATCAACGCGGGTATCCACCATGGAGGACCAAGAGGGAATAACAATAACAATGAACAGAACAACAACCAAGGAAACAACAACCAACAAAACAACAATCACGAAAACAATAACCAAGGAAACAATAACCAAGGGAACAACCAGGGGAACAATCAAAGGAACAACCAGGGGTGTAGCTACAAGACCTTTATGTCTTGTAGGCCAAAGGGATTCCACGGCACTGAAGGCGCCATTGGACTATCGCGCTGGATCGATAGTATGGAAGTTGTGCTAAGAATCGGCCAGTGTGCTGAAAACAAGAAAGTGGAATTCACATCCTGCATGCTCCAGGGGCGAGCACTAACCTGGTGGAACAGCCAGCTTCAGGTCCAAGGTCCGGACGCTGCGTATAACATGCCATGGGCAAGGTTCAAGGAACTACTGGTAATTGAGTACTGTCCCAAGGAAATCTTGAAGAAGCTCAAGAATGAACTCTGGAACCATTCTATGGTGGGAACTGAGATCGACACCTACACCGCGCGATTTCACGAACTCGCAAATCTAGTACCTGAACTAGTAACTCCCGAAGAGAAGCGAATCGAGCACTTCATTTGGGGACTCTCACCCGAGATTAGGGCTATGGCGACGGCTACCGAGCCAACTACGATGCAACAAACTGTGAGTTTGGCTAACCGCCTGACCCAGGACTGGATAAGGAATGGAGGAGTGTCGAAGCTGGGTTCAGAGGATGCTAAGGGAAAGCGCAAGGTTGAGGACACATCGGGGAACAAAAGGGAACGTTTTAACAAGAAAGTTAAAACGGTGAGGAATTATGGAGTGGCTACGACAGAGAATATCGGCTATCAGGGAAAAGCACCAAAATGCGGTAGGTGCGGGTGTCATCACGAAGGGAACTGTGGGTCGTGTACCAACTGCAACCGCCTAGGACACTGGACTCAGCACTGTAAGGCAATGAATGCGGGTAGGCAGTAACAGAACGAAGGACCGCGACGAGCAGGGAGGCCGCAACAGAATGAGAGGCCTTAACAGGGAGAATTTTATGAATGCAGTAGTAGGGAGCACTACCGAAATGCTTGTCCTAGGTTAAACCCTGCCCGAAACCCAAACCAGAACCGCAATCAAAACCAACCGCAAAACCAGAATCAAAACAATCAAAGGGGAAATGACGGGGGACAAGGTCGTGGCCGGGCCTTTGTGATTGGTGCTGAAGAAGCAAGAAACGAACCCCGGGTGATTGCATGTACATTTCTCCTTAACAACTATTATGCCTCAGTACTATTTGATTCAAGCGCGGACAAAATTTTTGTGTCCCTAGAGTTTAGGCCTTTGATTGCATTGGAAACCGAACCCCTAAGTGAAAAGTTTATGGTATAATACGCAAATGGGCAGGAATACCAAGGTAGTGACGTAATTAAGAATTGCACAATAACCTTAGCTTATCATTCTTTCGAAATAGATCTAATTCCTATCGAACTTAAGAGCTTCGACGTAGTAATAGGAATGGATTGGTTGACCATCTGAGACGCGAAGATATTTTGTTTAGATAAGACGATACGGATGCCATTAGGAGATGGAAATGAACTGATAGTACAAGGAGATAGGCTGGGACAAACTTCGAAACTCATATCGGTGATGAAAATGCGCAAGTACTTGAATAAGGGCTGCTTTGCATTGTTAGTGAACGTAAAGGACAAACAGGCAAAATCAGCAGACCTTAAGGATGTACCGATAGTTAGAGACTATCCGGAAGTATTTCCCGAAGAACTACCTGGACTACCACCTCAGAGGCAAGTAGAGTTCAAAATCGAGGTAATTCCTGGAGCGGCACCGGTGGCAAGGAAGCCAGATCGACTAGCTCCGACTGAGATGCAGGAATTATCCAACCAAGTTCAGGAATTATTGGATAAGGGATTTATCCGCCCAAGCTCGTCACCATGGGGAGCGCCGATTCTATTCGTAAAGAAGAAGGATGGATCGTTTCGCATGTGTATCGACTACGGAGAATTGAATAAGCTAACCGTTAAGAACCGATATCCCCTTCCACGAATAGCAGACCTTTTCGATCAACTTCAAGGCGCAACCTACTTTTCAAAGATTGACTTAAGGTATTGGTATCATCAAGTTCTGGTTTCTGAAGATGATGTACCGAAAACCGCATTCCGCACTAGATACGGACACTATGAGTTCGTGGTAATGCCGTTTGGACTCACAAATGCACCGGCGGTATTCATGGATTTGATGAATAGGGTATGCCGACCGTATCTAGACAAGTTCATTATTGTATTCATCGACGACATTTGAATCTACCGGCGTACCAAAGAAGATCACGCAGAGCACTTAAAACTGTTATTAGAATTACTCAAGGAACAACATCTCTACGCAAAATTTTCTAAGTGCGAATTCTGGTTGCGTGAAGTCAAATTTCTCGATCACGTAGTTAATGGATCCGGAATTCACGTTGATCCATCAAAAATCGAAGCAATAGAGAACTGGAAAACTCTCAAAAGTCCGACAGAAATCCGCCAATTTTTAGGACTGGCTGGATATTATCGACGATGCATTCAGGATTTCTCTAAGATAGCTAAACCCCTAACAAAATTAACGCAAAAGAACGAGAAATTCAACTGGGGAGATGCACAAGAACAAGCCTTCAATATCCTAAAAACGAAACTGTGCAATGCTCCAATTCTAACTCTTCCTGAGGGAAACGAAGACTTCGTAGCATATTGTGACGCATCTAACCTAGGATTAGGTTGTGTATTGATGCAACGGAATAAGGTCATAGCGTACGCATCGCGACAACTCAAGAAACACGAAGTCAATTACGCTACTCACGACCTAGAATTAGGAGCCATAGTTTTTGCCCTAAAAATCTGGAGACATTATCTCTACGGAACCAAATGCACGGTATTCACGGACCATAGGAGCCTACAACATATACTAGATCAAAAGCTACTCAACATGAGGCAAAGGAGATGGTTGGAACTCCTTAGCGACTACGACTGCGATATAAAGTATCACCCTGGCAAGGCAAACGTCGTAGAAGATGCCTTGAGTAGGAAAGAAAGGCAACATACGACTCGAGTATGTGCATTAGGAATCTACATTAAACCCGATTTGAGGACGCGTATAGCAAGCGCTCAGCACGAGGCTTTGAAAGCAGATAACATAAAGGTCGAAACTTTGCACAAACACGATAAGGATTTTGTGAGGAAGAACGACGATATCTATTATTTCAAGGATCGAGCATGGGTTCCTACAACTAACGAATTGAGAAAGGCCTTTATGGATGAAGCGCACCGAACACGATAATCCATCCATCCAGGGTCGAGCAAGATGTATAAGGACCTCAAGGAACATTATTGGTGGCCTGGAATGAAAAGAGATGTTGCCTTGTACGTAGAGAAATGCCTAACTTGTGCGAAAGTGAAGGCCGAATATCAGAAGCCGTCAGGGCTATTGCAGCAACCTGAAATTCCCGAATGGAAATGGGAACAAATCACTATGGACTTCGTCACAAAATTACCTCGTACGTTGAGAGGTAACGACATGATCTGGGTTATAGTGGATCGACTAACGAAGTCATCACACTTTATTCCCATCAAGGAAAGTTTTAACGCGGAAAAACTTATCCAAATATACATCAACGAGGTAGTGACTCGTCACGGAATACCCACGTCAATTATCTCGGACAGAGATACTCGCTTCAATTCCGGATTCTGGAAGGCATTCCAAGAGTCGTTTGGCACTCGATTGGACTTAAGCACGACTTACCATCCACAAACCGATGGTCAAAGTGTGCGCACTATACAAACACTATAAGATATGCTGAGAGCATGTGTTATCGACTTCGGAGGAAGTTGGGATAACCACTTACCACTGATAGAGTTCTCCTATAATAATAGTTACCATGCTAGCATCAAATGCGCGCCTTTTGAAGCTCTCTACGACAGGAAATGCCGATCTCCACTGTGTTAGTTGGAACCAGGAGATCGACAGCTAATTATCATGGATGTAGTGTAAGAAACGATCGATAAGATCACAACGATTAAGGAACGACTTAAGACTGCGAGGAGTCGTCAAAAGAGTTACGCTGATAGGCGCAGAAAAGACTTAGAATTTCAAGTCGGTGACAAAGTACTTCTTAAGGTGTCACCTTGGAAAGGTGCAATACGCCGCGGAAAACATGGAAAACTTAGTCAAAGATATGTATGACCGTTTGAGATACTCGAAAGAGTAGGTCCAGTTGCGTATCGTTTGGAGCTACCTCTAGAACTCGGTAACATACATAACACTTTTCACGTGTCGAGACTGAAAAAGTGCTTATCGGACGAAACACTTATCACACCTTTACAAGAAGTACAACTAGAAGAAAAGCTACAATTCGTCGAAGAACCGATTGAAATCATAGATCGCGAAACTAAGAAACTAAGACACAGTCGAATCCCTATAGTAAGGGTACGTTGGAACGCAAAGAGTGGCCCCGAATATACCTGGGAACGAGAGGATCAGATGATGCTTAAGTATCCTCATCTCTTCACTTCTCCCACAACGAATACTATAAGTTGAAATTTCGGGACAAAATTCTTTCAACGTGGGGAAAATGTGACAACCGTCAAAACTCAGGTCGAGAACGCTAACTTATAACCTCGATACGAATGTTTGATACTTGCTATAACTAACTTATGTGTTACGTGGTTACGTAAGCATAACTCTTTAAGCTAAGCTCGATGTAACTCATACAAAACTTTTAACGTAGTTTACGTTACTTAAACATTAAACGTGTGTGTCTCGGAAACGGAATCGGAATCGGAATTAAACTAAAAATTAAACTCTAAATACCAAGAATACATACAATGAACTTGCCTAAGTTCATTTGAAATAAATCGCGAACCTAAACGAACGAAAATGCCTAACGAGAACGAAAATCGGAATTTTTGCTGAACCGGCCATTCAGCCAACGACTGGGCTCCAGCCGGCGGTTGGGATCCTCCAGTCGGCTGCTGAAAGGCTCTGGTCAGCTTTTGGTGACTCATTTCTGCATGTAACACGAACCAAACACTTTTCAAACAACGATTGGACCCCTATTTTGTCCATAAATGTCAGTCACTTACCCATACTTGCTCTCATTCTCTCTCATAACTTCAAAACACAAACACACACTCAAAACACACACTTTGGATTCTCTCTCAAAAACTCTCTCATCCCCACTCATTTAGAGCCCCTAATAACTGCAAAAATCACCATAAAACACACAAGAATCACCGTAAAAATCGACCAAACAATCAAGGGTAGCAAAAGGGTCATTTATTTGGGGAGTTCTTAAACGTTTCTACACCTTTTGAAGCTTAAATCTCCATCAAAACATCATCAAAGCTTTTGCATCCGGTAAAAACTCTTCTAATAGTTATTACTACTCTCTAAACTCATTGCATGCATGATCTAACACATAAAAACAAGTTTTTATAAAGTTTCATAACCATTTTTATACAAAACGAGTTTATATAAAAGGTTACTTAGATCTATGTATTTGTGGTTAAAAATCCAAAAGAAACTGAGATTTGAACATATATAAGTACTCTTTATGAATATTCAGTTGCATGTCGAAATCTAGCTTAAAAAAGCTTAAAATCGCGAAAATGGCAAAACAAGAAAAGCTGTCACGACCATCCAGCTGACGGCTGAGTATTTCAGCCGTTGGCTGAAGCTCCACACGATGACTGAATAATTTCAGTCGCTGGCTGAATGTTGCTGTGCACAAAAGTTGTATTTTTAAGATATTAACGGAGAAATCGAGAAACATATATTTTTCACAGTTTATGACATAATATAACAGATTACATAGTTGTATTTTGAATGACAAGATGAGGTATCTAAATAACTAATTTATCATAACATTATATAATGATATTATATGTGTCGTGTTAAGCGGGAAAGTGGATAGAAATTTTGGATATAATTTCTATAGCGCGGAAGTGCTGCCCAAATTTCATTAGACATAATTATAACACTTAAACAATAAACGAATCGTTGACTAACGAGTATTAAAGTTAGCAAATAATGAAACTTACACGAAAACTTGGTGTATACTAGGACTCCGGTGATTCCGAGCACTTTCCGAGCTATTCCGAGCACGCGTTAGAATCTTCACAAACAGTGAGTTACAAACCCCTACTTTTTAAAAGCTTTTAATACATTTTGGGGTGAAATGCGAGTCTTAGGCTTAAACATTATAGGTAAGCTAAAAAACGCTTTGATACTTGAATGCTAAACGAAAACGCTTTGATACTCGAATGCTATTACGAAAACACTTTTATACATCGAATGCTATTACGAAACGCTTGATATTTTGAATACTACTACGAAAGACTAATTTTCCGGAATTGTTGATGGTTTTGCCAACAATGCCGAGGATGCGAACACTATTTTTTCCAATGACTAAACATCGATCGTCATGTTGCGGACGTTGTACAACATGGTCGTGAGATAACACTGAAATTCCCGATACTACCAAGGACATTTGTTGCTATTAATCCCTTTGGAAAGGACCGTTAGTAGATATGGATAGCGCTATTAGGGTAGATTGACCCTCACCACAACTCCAAATAACGATGGTGCATAATACTAAATGGGTAGGCTTTAGGCTTAGCAACGATCATTGGACAATACTTAGGATTGTCACATAGTCGCGCTATGTGGTCAATGCCTACAAACACAAAAACTATACTCTACACATGTTTATGTGATAACTATTTGAATAGTAATACTTTATGCATGGTTATGCGGCAACTATTTGAAAACTATACTTTACGCCATTCTTATGTGCGTCGAAACTTGAATGCTTTTACTTAAAATTGTAGCTCACTAACTACGCCTCCCGTAGTTAACACTTGACTCGTATTTTCAGGTAACGAGTAAGCTTGAGATTATGATTGAACGCTTGGGGTTGATGACTTCAAGAATGGGAAAGGGTTCGGGTGGCTTGGCTATGAACACTTATTTTGTATTTCGGATATGTAAACGTTGTTTTAAACATTTGTAAACCTTTGATGTTATGTTTTCTTTTAATTTAACTTGGTGTGGAATTATAAACTTGTGTATCGAATGTTATTGCTCTTCACATCCCGTGTTTCCGCTTTAGCGGGGTGTGACACTAAGGATTATTCATATTGCTATTTGTATTAAATCAAGATTTATGTTCCTTTACTAATGATTTACTAAACCTTTTCTAAACTCTGGGTCAAAAGCTTTTATACTTAATGTTTTGTTAACTTTGCGAATAACCCACCAACTTTATGTTGACGTCGTTTTTAACGATGTTTCAGGGATTTGAGGTTACGTGTTGATGATTATTATATGACTACGTGGATCTTGCTTGGGAACTTGTTATGCTATGTACTAGTTCTATTATTATCCGTATGTCGATTTTGTATTTGTACTATTTCCGAACTTACGTACTTTGTAACTTTGTAACTCGAAATTCTTATATTAATTCGATGTTACCCATTTTGTTATTTAATTTGTTGTAACCTATGTCTCTGATTATAATAATACTGTACACCTCGGGTTTCCGCCTGAGCGGGGTGTGACATATATATATGGGTCTAAAAAACCTTCATCGCTAATATGAGATTTTGTTGGTGGGCGGTCCCTATGAGTCGATGTTATTACCGTAGTTATTCAAGAATGACCTTAGTTTAACGCACTAAGGTGTGAGTTGTTGCCTTGATTGTTGGGTTCAGGTGTATTTACTATTCTAAGGTTATGCATGATTCTTATTCTTATTTGTTATAAATCAAGATAGATATATATATATATATATATATATATATATATATATATATATATATATATATATATATATATATATATATATATATATATATATATATATATATATATATATATATATTACTAATGATTTTCTAAATATATTTCATTTTAGGTCAAAACCTTTTATACTTATGTTTTTATAAAAAAAAATGTGAATAACTCACCAACTTTATGTTGACGTCGTGTTTTTAATGCTTTTTAGGAGTTTGAGGTTACGTTTGATGATGACATGCTATGTGACTACGTGGATCATTTCTTGGAACTTGTTTTGCTTGTTTTAGTTCCGTTAGGATCCGTATGATGTTTTTTGTATCGTATTTATTTCAGATTTATGTAAACTTTTGTATTTCGAAATTTATATTTATTCGATGAGGCTTTTGTCATTTATATTGTTGTAACCTTAAAAACTATGATATTACTGATAATGTTTACACTTCGGGTTTTCGCCTAAGCGGGGTGTAGCATTAATAGTTTTATTAGATAAAACAATCAAATTAATAAAACAAACCGCAATGGATTATCTAAGAAACCCTATAAATAGACCCACACGTTCATGGAAAGACATACTTGAAACTTTTAGACGTATGAGCATGGAGTTGTGTTATCGACAAATATATCATACACTTCGTTATGCTTTTAATAAGTGTAATGTTTTAAAGGTTATTTTCGAATAAATTATAATATTTTATTTTATTGAATTCGATTTTAAAATAAATAATGTGCGACGTCTAAAAAGCCTGACTGACATCATATTGACGTTAATTTAATAAAAACCAACTGGGTTGATAAGATAAACCATTATAAGTAACGTTTTACCAAATATACTCTTGCCCATACTCTTTGCTTTGGGTTAGTTTAAAGATTTAATTACCTATCTCAATCATAATCATAACCAAATAATCTAAATTATAATAAAAAAATAACTTTTCAAGATTAGTCTAGCGTTGTGATTAAACCTATCTTATCTTAAAATATTATAACACCAAACTTCAAAATTATTTTTTTATTACTTGCAGAATACTCGTGCAGTGCAGCGGTGTCAGAAAGTTTTCGTTCAATAAAAGTTATACAACGGAACTAGGATGGGGACAAAATAAGCAGTTGCCCTACTAAATATTTTTCATAATTTAAAAAATAGTTATATTTATATTATTTTTGAACTTTTGTCCCATAAAAATAAAAAAATATATATTTTGCCCCAAATAAGCAATGGAATTTATCCACTTGATATATGTGTTTTAATTTGCTTCCAAACGAAAAATTTTAGACTCCGTCACTGCTATAGTGTTTATATGATAAATATTGAATTTAAATTAGTTATACATAATATTATTAATTTTAATTGAGTATTGAACTCTTGATAGTTTAAAATGACTATATATATAATTCACTCCATAATTTAAATTTCATTTAAATATTAGTTGAGATTAAATATGATTGATGTATATGTTTAAACATGGGAAAATGCACTGGATGACCATCGTACTACCACAAAATATCCGTATAGGTCATTGAACAAAATTTTCGTCTATCTACATCACTATACCGCATTTTACCGTTTAAATTATAACCTTAACTTTTTGAAACCGTTTAAATAGATCAGTTTGGTGACTTGAAACCTGTTGGTAACCGCCACGTCATCGGTTTTATAACTACCACCCAAACATTATCATCTTCCTCCTATCAAATCCCTTACAAATCCCTGTAATTTCCAAAATATCCAGATCTCCATTTTCAATTGGAGCAACAATACCGCCATCCTATAACTGGACTGAACCTTCAAACTAATTCCCTATCATAATTTATAACTTTATATAACCTAACAAAATCAACATAATTAAGAACATTCAAAATTATTACCTTACAATAAACAATTTGATTACCTAAAACCAAAACCTCAATATTTCATCAATTACATAAAACTTAAACATATTAAAAACCTAATATGTTAAACATAGTTTAATCCATTTCGTATAATTTAAACACCTTCAGCTAAATTTTAAATTCAAAAACCTTACGAATCACAACGAAGTCAACCGCGACATCAACGCAGTTTCATATTTTTCACAAACTTCAAACACCTACAGCTAAAATAAAACTTCAAAAGCCTAATAAATGAAACATAAATTACTGTAACAATCGACATTTACGGAGCGTTCGAGATGCGAATTAACATTATTCGAATGCTTGAGAAGCAATAACCACCGCCGTTACAATCCACCGTGCAGTAAAGCTTCGTAGGCTGTTGGTGGAGTGTCGCCGGTGACGCCGGAGGAGGAGAGACAAAGTAGGAACCACCGTGCAGTGAATTGAACCGCCGTTAGCTCCATCGCAACCACCACCGCCGTAACAATCCACCGCCGTTACAATCCATCGCACCGCCGTTAGCTCCATCGCAACCACCGTGCAGTGAATTGAACCCGGATAAATTCGATTGAGGCAAAATGAGAGAGAGAGAGAGTTTAAATGAGAGAGATATAGATATAGATAATATAGATATGCACTGATATCAACAAGGGGAGAAGAATTCTGCAATTTAAAGTGAAAGAGAGAGAGAGAATCAATGGAGGTGATGTCACCGGTTAAAAACCGGTTGATTGAGAAATAATGATTTAAATAACAGGTTACTTGCGGTATAGTGATGTAGATAGACGAAAATTTTGTTCAATGACCTATACGGATATTTTGTGGTAGTACGATGACCATCCAATGCATTTTCCCGTTTAAACATATTAGAAGTTGTAAAATATAAATGAGTTAGTAATTTAATTACAATTATTTTATAGTTATATAGATAGATATGAAAATAATATTAATAGAAATAATAAAAGAATATTAGTAATTTACTTCTAAAAAAGTAACTATAAATATTTTTATAGATAATTAAATAAATAAGAGTTGTCATATGGACCCCACAACCACAAACGTTCACCCCTCAATTCACAATAATCCAAAAACATGTTACATAAATTTCAAAGATTTTTTTTTTCATTTAATTTAATTAAAAAAACATTATTTAATTTAATTTTATATATATTCCTGAGAAAACAGAAGAAAAGGGTTTTTATTTTTCTAATATATATAATATTTTTTGTTTGTTTTTATAGACTGTGTAACTGTTGTTTTTTGCTACTCCTACTTCTCTCTCATCACCGGTTCTTGTAGATTTGGTATAGGTGGAGAAACCCTCTTTCTATTTCTCTAAACCACAAATCTTCATTATACATACATATATCTATATCTATATATCTATCTATATATATTATTAAAGCTATTTTTCTTGATTTCCAACTAGTTTGTCAAAAAAATGGGAGAAGAAGAAAAGCCTGAAGTACTTGAAGCTGTCTTAAAAGAGACTGTAGATTTGGTAATATATTTTTGGATCTATTTTTTTAATTTAATTTATTTATTTTTTAATAATTTTTTTTTTTTTTTTTTTTGTAGGAAAGTATACCAATTGAAGAAGTATTTGAGAATCTGAGATGTAGTAAAGAAGGTCTTACTAGTACTGCTGCTGAAGAAAGATTAGCTATTTTTGGGCATAATAAACTTGAAGAAAAAAGGGTAAAATAATTTTTCTTTTTTATTTTCTTTAATACCCAGATTTTATTTTTTTAATTTTGATGAATTTTATGATATGGGTATGTTTTTAGGAGAGCAAATTCTTGAAGTTTTTAGGGTTTATGTGGAACCCTTTATCATGGGTTATGGAAGCTGCTGCTATTATGGCTATTGCCCTTGCTAACGGAGGAGTAAGATTATTTATTTTTATTTATTTATTTTTTCTAATTTACTTAAAAAAAATTAAATAAATTTTTGAAATTTTTTTAGGGAAAGCCTCCAGATTGGCAGGATTTTGTGGGAATTATCACTTTGCTTATTATCAATTCCACAATTAGTTTTATTGAAGAAAACAATGCTGGTAATGCAGCAGCTGCTCTCATGGCTCAACTTTCCCCGAAAGCGAAGGTGTTATATAATTTGTTTTCGTATTATTCGATACCTTAAAACGTAATAGTATTGTTTTTGGTTTATTGATTGTTGTTATTGTTATGAATTATGTAAAAGATTTTGAGAGATGGGAGATGGAATGAGGAAGATGCTGCTGTGTTAGTTCCTGGTGATATAATTAGTATTAAACTCGGAGATATTGTTCCGGCTGATGCCCGTTTGCTCGAAGGTGATCCTTTAAAGATTGACCAGGTAAGCGGAAACGGGGTGTAGAAACAATTTTTAATATTAAGTTTAGTACTGATTTAAGGTTTGGTTTTTGTAGTCGGCTTTAACCGGTGAGTCACTTCCGGTAACAAAAGGTCCCGGGGACGGTGTTTATTCTGGTTCGACTTGCAAACAAGGTGAGATCGAGGCGGTTGTGATTGCTACTGGGGTCCACACTTTCTTTGGAAAGGCTGCTCATCTTGTTGATAGCACAAATAATGTTGGACACTTTCAAAAAGTAAGGATGAAAAAGATTCCAACTTTTTTCTTTTTCTTTTTGTTTCTTGTTTTTTGTTTTTCGGGGTTTCAAGATCATGGTTTTGTTTGTTATTTTGTTAGGTTTTGACTGCCATCGGGAATTTCTGTATTTGTTCGATTGCTGTTGGAATGGTGATTGAGATTATTGTAATGTTCCCGATTCAAGATAGGAAATATAGGCCCGGAATTGATAATCTTCTTGTGCTCTTAATTGGAGGAATTCCGATCGCCATGCCTACTGTTCTTTCTGTCACCATGGCCATCGGGTCTCACCGATTAGCTCAACAGGTTTTTTTTGAATCTTATCTTCTTTTTTTTGAATATTTATATAATTTTAAAGATCTCTCGTATTTAGGTGTTGGTTTATGATTATTTAGGGAGCTATTACCAAAAGAATGACGGCGATAGAAGAGATGGCGGGAATGGATGTTCTTTGCAGTGACAAAACCGGAACTTTGACTTTGAACAAGCTTACGGTTGACAAGAATCTTATCGAAGTCAGTTGGTTGACACTAGTTTTTTATACCTCTGTTTTGTTGACATCTGTCTGACTTTCGGTTGAATTTTTTTTCCTCAGGTATTTGCCAAAGGAGTAGATGCTGACACTGTTGTGCTGATGTCAGCACGAGCCTCCAGAACCGAAAACCAGGACGCTATTGATGCTGCAATTGTCGGTATGCTGGCTGATCCTAAAGAGGTATATTCTTATTTTTGAAAAAAATGTTTATTTAACCAAAAGTTTACTAAAAGTTTATTGCGTATATAAATTTTTCTGTGTATCTCGATAGGCACGTGCTGATGTTCAAGAGCTTCACTTTTTGCCGTTTAATCCTACCGATAAGCGAACGGCATTAACTTATTTGGACAACCAGGGTAAAATGCACAGAGTCAGTAAAGGTGCCCCAGAGCAGGTCTGTATCAATCAAACGAAACATTTTTAACCTAGTTAAAAGTTAAGAAAGATTTTTTATATTCGGTTTGATCATTTTTTTTGTATATATTGGTTTAGATTTTGAATCTCGCACACAACAAATCAGACATTGAACGCCGAGTTCATGCTGTTATTGATAAATTTGCAGACCGTGGGTTAAGATCACTTGCTGTAGCTTACCAGGTAATTCATGATTCTAACAAAAATAAATATTTTTTCCAGTTTTTTTTTTTTTTTTTTGGTTAGGTTTTGATCATTTTTTTTAATTGTTGTAATAATAGGAAGTTCCCGAGGGACGGAAAGAAAGTCCTGGTGGCCCGTGGCAGTTCATCGGGCTCATGCCGCTATTTGATCCACCACGTCATGACAGTGCCGAGACTATTCGAAGGGCTTTGAATCTGGGAGTCAATGTTAAAATGATTACAGGTAATTCAGTTTTTTTATGTTGACTTTTGGGGTCAGACACATCGATTTCCTTCTTTGAACAAATACAATTTTTTTTTTTTTTTTTTATATTTTTAAGATTCTTTTACACGGACATCAAGTGATCAAAGATAATGATATTATGCACCGGTTAAGAAAAACTGGTGTTAAAAATGCAAATAATTCCATTCAGTTACGATTTTGATTGGTACTTTAAAGCCATTCTCTTCGACTTTAAACAGGGGATCAATTGGCAATCGGAAAAGAAACCGGTCGACGTTTGGGAATGGGAACCAACATGTATCCTTCCTCTGCTCTTCTCGGTCAAAATAAAGACGAGTCAATTGCCGCATTACCTATCGACGAACTCATAGAAAAAGCTGACGGTTTTGCTGGCGTTTTTCCAGGTACATAGTTTCACCATTTAAATTTTATAACAGAAGACAAACTATATATAAGAAGATTTGATGTTATACCATTTTTTTTTCTGTTTCAGAACACAAATACGAGATAGTGAAACGTCTACAAGCCAGGAAACACATATGTGGAATGACCGGAGACGGAGTAAATGATGCCCCTGCTCTTAAAAAGGCTGATATCGGGATTGCTGTAGCCGATGCAACAGATGCAGCACGTAGTGCTTCCGATATAGTGTTGACTGAGCCAGGACTTAGTGTCATTATCAGTGCCGTTTTGACCAGTCGAGCCATCTTCCAAAGGATGAAAAATTACACAGTAATTCCACTTCATTATCTATAGTAATTTTTATATACATTTTGTCAAAACTAATTTTATTTTACCTTTGGTAACAGATATATGCCGTCTCAATTACCATTCGTATTGTGGTAAGTTCTTTTTGTCCTCATGTGTTCATATTTTATATTTACTGAGTAATCTTTTGATATATATATATATTAAATAATCTGCTTTTGTCAGCTCGGTTTTATGCTGCTGGCTTTAATATGGAGGTTTGATTTCCCACCGTTTATGGTGCTTATCATTGCCATCCTTAATGACGGTTCGTTCCCTTTCCAGTAATATTTTTTTATATATTTTCTACAGTTTGATATCGTGGCCATCAACCAATCGTTGTGTTTACTTTCAGGAACCATAATGACGATATCGAAGGATCGAGTGAAGCCATCACCTCTTCCCGACAGTTGGAAACTGGCTGAGATTTTCACCACTGGTGTTGTTCTGGGTAGTTACTTGGCCATGATGACAGTTATATTCTTCTGGGCGGCTTACAAAACCGATTTCTTTCCGGTACATACATTTTTGCATCTAATGGTCCACTGCTGATGTGGCATTTTATAATATTTAAACAAATGTATTTCTCCAGCGTACTTTTGGCGTGCCAACTCTTGAGAAAACGGCCCATGATGACTTCCGGAAGCTTGCATCAGCAATATATCTTCAAGTCAGCACAATCAGTCAAGCACTTATTTTTGTGACGCGGTCCCGCAGCTGGTCTTTTGTGGAGCGTCCTGGTTGGCTGCTTGTTATTGCTTTCTTTATTGCCCAATTGGTAATTGTTGGTTTTATTATTTAGTAACCGCATTTAATTTACAAAAATGTCCTTGAGGTTTACGGGTATATGCAAACTATTTCTGGGTTTGATCTCTACTTTCAACGTGTCATTCGTAATGGAACATTGAATTAGGGAACCAAATCTGTAGTACCCGGTAAACCATAGGAACCATTTATATATATTAGTAATTTACTCTTTAAAATTAGTAATGTTAATAATCATTTTTGGTTTCTACCAGATTGCTACATTAATAGCGGTTTATGCTAATTGGGCCTTTGCGGCAGTTGAAGGAATTGGGTGGGGATGGGCCGGTGTAATCTGGCTTTATAATATCGTCTTCTACATTCCCCTTGATCTCATAAAATTCTTTGTTCGATACGCTCTTAGTGGACGGGCATGGGACCTTGTTATCGAGAATAGGGTACGTGTTAGCTTCTGTGATACAAAAATCTGCTAAATTGCAAAAGTGAATTATTTTCTAATGTTGGGTTTCTTGATTTTTCAGATTGCATTTACGCGACAAAAGGATTTCGGAAAGGAACAACGTGAGCTCCAATGGGCTCATGCACAACGAACCCTTCACGGGCTTGAAGTTCCCGACACCAAAATGTTTGGTGACCGCGCCAATGTCACCGAACTTAACCAGATGGCAGAGGAGGCTAAACGAAGAGCTGAAATTGCAAGGTATGTTCCATGAAATCTTTTTGAGTTACCCATTTTGTCCATTTATTTTGTTATATTTAATATATGTTCTTGGTTTTTCCTTAGGTTGAGAGAATTGCACACATTGAAGGGTCATGTTGAATCAGTGGTTAGACTCAAGGGTCTCGACATAGAGACAATTCAGCAAGCATACACCGTCTGAGAAACAATTGGTGTTAGTTGTGAGTTACGTTTTGGAAAGTCGTTTATCATGCGGTTATTTTCTTTATTTTTTTTTCTTTTTCGTTTTGGCTCTTATCCCATGTACTTGTGTAAACTGGGAAAAGAGGGAACCTTTTATGCGGTAATATCTTGTGCATATAAAAAAAGGCTTTTGGATTAGTAGTTTTCGCGCTTTGTGAAATGTGTTTTTGTTAGGGTTGAGTTGGGAAGTAAGTTTCGAGTCAATTCAATCCATTTACTTAAAAACGGGTCAAATTGACGTCTTGTACTTAAAAAGGTCAAATAGTTGAAATTAAAAACTAAGCTAGAAATGAAGCTGTACTTAAGTCGGTTCGACCCATGAAAGCTGCTCATGTACTGTTTAAATTTTAAAAATCTAGTATGGGTTTTTTATTTACGAAAGCAGTTGTATATAAGATTAACTAAATAAACGATCGTCAAGTAAAACCTAATATTTGATGTTAGATAGTGTAAGGAAAATGTGCGAAACCCATAACAAAGTTTGATGAAATAACAATGATATCAACTTGTTGGTTTGGTGAAAGTTGGTTGTATCTCATTTCAATAATCCAATCCGAAAATAATCTAGCAGGTATTCTCACACCCAAAGTGTGTATTTGGCAATGTTCAAATGGACAGATTCCGGGTTTGACATCGCATGTAAACCCCGGTAACAAATATCCATAACAAATATCCATTCGACGAAGTTATAGATTTCAGGGTTGGACTCGTTCAAGGGATTTCTAGGGGTTTTAAATGGGTATTAAGTTGGTTTCGTGAAATTTTGATGGATATAAAAGAGATTCAAGGTATATCATAGATAGGAATTAATGACGCCACTAAACCCTTTCCTTGGGTTGTATATTCCTCGAAAAATTAAGATTTTGTGATATATATTTACGAAATATATGTGCTAGTTCGAAAAAATATGTACGAGATATTTAAACGAAAATTTGATATGTACTAGTTTAAAAATATATCTTTCATAAAATGAAGAGATGTAAATGTTTTTCATATTTTTATTTATTAGATGTCTTTAATGATCTCGACTCAAATGTTTTATAAGGTTTTGTATATAGTTATTTTATAACATTTATCTAAAAATAAAGAAGGAAAAATAATATAGGTACAATAATGATAGTGGATATTATTATTATCTCTACTAGTTTTAATATCCGTACATTGTACGATTATTTAAAAAAATAATATAAAATATTAAAATATAGATAGATTAAAGCTAAAATTAACATAAAAAAGATATATGTTATCAATAGTTTGTCTTCCGTCTCTTTTGGTATCGTGTTAAAAAACAACATTACCTACTTACATATTAGAGAGAATGTCACAAATCGTCCTTTTCATTTTTTTTTAGCATTAACCATCCTTTAGATATATTTTTTTATCATCGACGATCCTTTTTCACTTAAGAAGACTAAAATACCCTCTCTTTTCATATATTTTTATTTTCTTTATTTTTAAAATTAATATATTCCCACATCTTCATCACTATCATCTCATTCCATCTCCTCTTCGTAATCAAATCTTAGAAAAAACCCCTAATTTCTCATAAATTCGTAATCAAGCAAACTAAAACACTCTTATTACTCGAACTCGATAACCGTATTCACAATTACACACAAACACCTAAACCAGGGAAGCAAATAGTAAACCCTAGAAATTTTCAAAAAATACCTAAAAATTAAATTTAGCAACAGGAGGTAAGTATTTAAGATAATCCGAAGGTTTCTTCGAGCTTCTACGCATTTCCTCTTCGATTAAACGGTCCACATCGGCTTTGACTTTAGGGTCGCCGTATTCGTCGTCGATGTACGACAACGCGTCGATTTGAGCTGAGCTGCTTGACCACGACGGCCGGGAACATGTCGGAGCTAAATTACTTACAAATCGAGATCTAAATGGAACCCAATTAAAGCCCAAATTCCTTTATTCTACCACCATAATTAAAACCCAAATTTAAAACAAAAAACTCCAAATCTAAACCCAAATTACTTGTGGTGACGGTTGCGGTGTGAGACTGGTGGTGGCAGCGGTGGCGGAGAGGTAGGGTGGTGGCAGCGGTGGCGGAGAGGTAGGGTGGTGGCGGAAGATGATCCATTGCTGGTGCTGTTGTTTGTGATGTTGTTTTCAGTTGTCGGTGGTGATTCTGTCATTGTTTTAACAACAACTGTCGTCAAAGATTATGTGAATCTATGTCTGGATCTATGTGTTTGTGTTTGTGTTTGTTTTTTTTCTTTGGTAGGGAAGCCATTGATGCAATTGGATGTAAAGGGAAGCTTTATTGCTTTGGTTGGAAGAATGAATTGATAGATAGTGATGAAGAAAATCTTCAAAAATCTGGGATGGGATATGATTCTGATGAAGATC
Organism: Senecio squalidus; assembly: GCA_910822075.1. Classification (NCBI taxonomy): domain Eukaryota; kingdom Viridiplantae; phylum Streptophyta; class Magnoliopsida; order Asterales; family Asteraceae; genus Senecio; species Senecio squalidus. Next base: position 57,096,246 of record CAJVGC010000065.1, on the reverse strand, counting down.
TGGAATATATTTATTTAAAATATAAGAAAAATAAGAAAACATTAAAAGAGATGGTATTTTAGTCTTTTTTAAGTGTGAAAAAGATCGCCAGTGATAAAAAGACATATCTGAAGGATGGTTAATGCTAAAAAAAAGTGAAAAGGACGATTCGTGAAAAACAGACCAACCACAAAGACGATTTGTGACATTCTCTCTACATATTATTATAAGAGTTCCAATTTATGAAAATAATATATGAACTCAATAAAGAAAAACATATAACTTGATTCAGTATAAGTAGAATGATTTTATCTTCTTGTAAGTTTTATGTAATATTCACATATATTAGGAATTTAATTAAAACATTTAAAAAACTAAATATAGTTTGTAAGTTTTACTTGATTAATATTATATATATAATTTATAACAATATTAATTATCCATTATATTACTCTCTAATTTAATTTCCGTCGCCTTCTTGAAATTCGTGATGATTGTTGGGCTTAGTGTGCTTTGGGTCTCCGCTTCGTCTGGCCTGCTAAAGGCAATTCTTTTCGTGTCAACTTCCTCCTATTTTAGTGTCAGCTTCCTCCTTGTCTTTTTGTGGTTTTAGTAGGTGACACGTTAGTGTACACGTCAAAATTGATATTGATTCTCTTTCTTCCACGAATCATTCACCGACCTTCTCTTCCACTGACTCACTACTATTTTAATTATATTAATATGTTATCACCATCCTAACCGGTAAGTAGTTTCCCCATTAAAGATTTAAATTCCAAATACATAAAATTTATTAAACATAAAAAAGAGTTTGAGAAACTTTATAAGTTTGCTTGAATACAAAAGATGGTTAACGAAAGCATATAAATTATTAGTTTAAGTTTGAGTTTTATTGCATGGAAAATCAATAAATTTTGATTCAATTGTCATTGTGGATAATCAACTTTGTTTTTTCTTAAAACAAAACATCAACTTTAGATATGTTGTGACTATTTTTTAACTGACTTAGGTTACTGGTAAAAGTCATATATAAAAATCTAAAAAAATAAAGTCAAATATAAGAAAAAACCGTCTCCACGTCAGCATCTATCCGGTAAAAGGTAAAAAATAGTCACAATGACAATATATCTAAGGTTGATTTTTTTTAAAAAGCTAAAAATAATTACACACAATAACAATTGAGTCAAAGTCTGATTATTTTTTCACACAATTACGTAGAACTTCTAATCAAACGACCGCATGCAATTCTTGAATTGCATACCATGAATATTAAACAACCATATGCAATTCTTGCATGCAATTAATAATAATAATAATAATGTTACACAACGATTTTCGGAATCAATTTAGACTTTACTAGTATATTACCCACGCGATGTCACGACGATAATAAATTATTTAAGTTTTTGGTGAATAATTTTTTTTTGGTACATATTTCGTTACAAATAACTTTACGAACGATGAAATTTTTTGGTTTATTAACATTCAATTAGTTGAAATTTTACAAAATAAAATTAATTGATTTAATTTATAGAAAAGGACATTTAATTATTTCAAAATTTTAAATATAAATTGTAAGTGTGTTATGGAGTTATATTTATAATCATTTAATAAATGATTGCTTCAAACTTAAAAGGATAGTTTAGTAATTTTACAATGCTTGATTTTAACTTTATACTCAAATGTTTTATAATGTATTAGTATAGAACTCGCGCGATGCAGCGGCGACGAAAAGTTATAGTGCAATAACGATTTCTTGTAGTTTCCAATTCGTCTCGTGATTTATGTCGTGAGAGTAATGGTATATGGGTCGGTCTTTGGGGACAAAACAAATTATGTGGTAACGATTTCGGCTCAAGCTTTCGGGATGGAAAAGAATTATTGATATGGCAATGACTTTCGATAGTTTCTTATTCGTTACTTCCGGCTATATATTAAGTATAACACTTTCCTATTTGTTCGTTCGTGTTATAATACGAATTTTGCGGTAACAATTTCAAGTTTGGCTACTATTGTTTCTCGTTCAACCACTTCCTCCACTAAGTGTATTCTAGTGGTAAAATATTTATATTTATTTGATACGATAGCTCTTTGACTATAATATGGTATAAGTAACAATACAAAGCGGTGATATCTAATAATTTCAAGTCCAATCCTTTAAACCCACTAATAATTATTTATATTTATCATCTAATAATTTCTTGTTCGGTAATTCGCGTTATAAAAAGAATTAAGGGGTAATATTTTTTTATTTTATTTCAGCCCTTTGAGCCACAAAAAAGTTATGGACTAATGGTTTTCAGTGTATCTTTTCAAGCAAAAAAAAAAGAATTATGTATATGCACTAAACAGTTTCTTGTAGTTTCGTGATAAATAAGTCGAGTGCAATAGTTTTTGGTTTGTGTGATGTTACGGTAGTGAAAAAGTTGTATTCGACAATTTACATTGTCTTAACGAATTCCGATATTTTCTCGTTCGTCTCAAAATAAAGTAGAATTATGCGGTAACATTATAAAATCTTGACCATTAACAAAATTCCAATACATTGTCTTAACGAATTTCAATATTTTCTCTTTATTTGTAAACATTATACACTCTCAATCTTTAGTCCATCAGGATTAACTTATTTCAGATAGTTATATGAAATGACCATTTTACCATGTTTGTATTCAATTGTTATAATGAATGCTTTTTAAAGATTATAGAGATGTATGTTTATCTTTGAATTTTTTTTAATACATATCAAACATAATACAAAATCCATTTTATAATATAAGTTTCTTAGTAGTTTGAAACTTAAATGTTAAATATTTACAAATACTTTATTATACAACATAAATAAAAAATAAACATATTGTTATCATTTTATTATGTATTTGTGTTTGTATTGTATTTATTTGTATTGTATATCCACCTTTTAATTTTTTCACAAAAACTATATATATAATTATCTGAGATGATTATCAACTAAACTGTATAATCAACACTAATATTTATTAAAGAATAAAACTTAAAAAACCCGAAAACTTGTTTAATATTTCTTAATGTTGGAGCATAAATGATTGATAACTGAAGCTTCCAAAGATTTTTGTTAAAGTGTATAGTGTTAATAGCCCAGTGCAAAGTGGGTCGGACCGGACCGGCCCGGGACCGTTAGGACCCAAAATCTCAGACCGAAAACCGGACCGGTTGGGACCGAGTTTTAGTTTTTTTTTTTTTTTTTTTTCCTTATGTTGATTTTTACATCACGACACATCTTTATTTCATAAACTAGACCTGAACATAGTAAGCTTATAAACTAAAACGAAAAATGAAAAAGAAAAAAAACTAAATCAATGTCACACCCCGCTAAAGCGGAAACACGGAATGTGAAGAGCCAAGATATCATCACACGAGTTATAAATAAAAACATACGGTTTCAAGTCATTAGGAATAAAACAAGGGTTTACAGTTTAAAGATAACCAAGCATTTAAAAAGTACATAACGAAATAACATAGTAAATTGCTTGATAAAATTCCCAAAATATATTCAAAATAGGTCTTCTCCCGATTCATGACTTCACGTGACATGCCTGACCCATCCAACTATTGCACTTCGTATCTTACATTTGATTTCCTGAAAACAAGAGATAAAGTGTCAACTACAATAAAGTAGTGAGTGAGTTACAGTTTTCTAGTCCTCGACTAAAAAGGTTTTGAGTTAAGTATATCTATACTTAGTAGTTTCTAAAAGTAGAACAAGACTTAAAGAATAGTTCGAACCAAAACAGTTGATTAAAAGATAGATGCGGAAGTCGTATAACTCTATACGCGCATGATAAGTAACTATTGATTGAAATCATGTATAACGACTACTTGGCATAATAACTTAAGTGTTCACACTAAACCGATTTTCTGGTCAGAACACGCCCCAAAGTTGCACAATAATGGAGTTTCTCTGATTCTAGTAATATGTACTTAGGTCGCGAACCTCAAGCAAGGAGTGACCTCTCCTAAGTATCGATACCCATAATACTAACGGCTGTTGCTAATAGTGTAATGTTTCTGAACTCTAAAACGGGGCACTTTGAACTCTGTTTCTAAAATAGTAGTCACTTATGGTTAGTTATATCCCTCAAGAGTCACGATAGTTATACGATCAATCAAAGTACATACGAGTGCCGAGAATGGCATTAAATAAGTTTGATATATTTTTGAACCAAGAGCCGAATAAAGGTGGCGAACCATTAGTTTATCATAGGCCAAACGGCCATAAAACTAAATAAGCATAAGTTTCACAAAAACGTTCAATAGAGTTCATAATTGTACGAAAGTTCATAACAGTTCATTTAGACCTCTTGTTTCCCCCAAAAGATAATTGAAAACAGTAAATAAGTGGGGTTGTAACTCACATGAAAATGAGGCGGTGAAAAGATAGCTCGGACGAGGGTGGGTCGGTTCTGGCTAAAATCCGGCAGAGCTTCCGCGCTAAATAAAGAATGTCCAAAATGACAAATCACTTTCCCGCTTTACAAACTGAACTCGAATATGTGAAATGAATCTAATGAATCACAAAGACTTACGCTAAAGCGAGAGAGTTGTACTAGGAGTGTGCGTGGAGTGACCGGAATAGGAATCGGAATCGCGTGAACCTAAATTATACCGAATATGAAACTGTCAGATTCTGTTGTTGTAATATTTTATAAAAATAACATAAAAATCACATTCTGTGATACGAAGTCATAGGAACTGGATTCGTCTCAATCCGACAGTTTTTGAAGAAGTTAGAGTCGTTTACGTATTTAACGCGTTTTAACCGTAAAAACAGTAAATAATAGTAGATTAATTCCAAAAATTCCAGTAAAATCTGTAAAATCATATTTTGATAGATTTTAGACTATGTCAAATTTTTGTAAGCTGATAAATTCGTTTGGTATGTTTTCTCGAAATTCAAGATTAAATCAGATTAAATACTGTAAAATTCATAATAAATCGAAAAATAGGAGTTAGGTTCCCAATTTTTGGCAGTAAGCTACATTTTACAGTTTACATCTTTGGTCATAATTTCGTAATTTTTACATGCATGCAACAGATTCTGTCGATTTCTTCGGTTAGAGTCATAAATCGAAATCTTAAGTTGAAAAACATAACTTTTGTTTATTTTAATGAAAATCCCAGATTTTTCCATCTTATAAACTCCATTTCTACCAATAAAATTTGCATGCAATGGAGTTTTTGATATGTTTTCATCATTTTAGTTATAAAACATATATAGATTTGATGATTTATGTATAATCTTGAGTAAGTATGAAAAATAAGTTCAAGAACAAGATTTTTACCTTTGAAATGATGAAATGATGGTGATGAAAGTATGAAAATATCCTTGAATTACTTAGATTATGCCTTTAGAAGGATTGTTTTTGAAAGAGTTATGTGTTTGTATGTGAGAATTGAGAGAGTATGAGTGTATGTGTGTGTTTGAGTTTGTGAAAAATGAAAGGGACAAAGGGGGTAATGCCAATGTACAAATTCTGGATTCAAGGGGTGTTTGACACCTGTTTTTACAGGTGTTGGTCCATATGGTCGGTTTTGGGTGAGTCACCAAGCACTAGCAACAACAAAATTTTTGAATTCCTGTGCTGAGTTGCGCCGCAACTGATTCTGTTGCTCCGCAAGAGGCTGATTTTATGACTTTTTCGTTTTTGTTTAGTTTTCTTTGTTAAGTGTTTCGTTAGTTGAAAGTTTCCGGTTATTTTAGATAGGAACTTAGACAAGTTCACTAAGTATTTTCTTGGTATTAGAATTCATTTTGTGATTCCGATTCGATTCCGACGTACACGAGTTTACGAGACAAGTAACGACAAGGTTAATACAAAGTTAAGTTTAAAGGTAGAGAGTGCGGTTTTCACCTGAACTGGGACGGTTGTCACATTCTCCCCGGGTTGAAAAGAATTTCGTCCCGAAATTTAGTTCGCCTCATCGGAGGAAAGATCTTTGAACAGGTGTGGATACTTCTGACGAATCTGGTCTTCACGTTCCCATGTGAATTCGTGACCTCGTCGGGAATTCCACCGAACCTTGACAATAGGGATACGACTTTGCTTGAGTTGTCTGACCTCTCGGTCTACAACCTCAAGCGGTTCCTCGATGAAGTTAAGCTTGTTGTCGATCTGGACCTCGTCCAGTGGAATGACAATGGTCTCGTTCGATAAGCACTTTTTCAAGTGCGAGACATGGAAGACGTTGTGGACATTGGAAAGAGCTTGCGGAAGTTGAAGTCGATACGCCACTGGGCCGATACGCTCAATTACCTCGAAGGGGCCTGTGTACCTCGGGCTTAACTTCCCGCGCTTCCCGAAACGGACTACCCCTTTCCATGGCGATATTTTCAGGAGTACTCTATCGCCCACCTGGAATTCTAGGGGTTTCCTTCGGTTATCAGCATAGCTATTCTGCCGAGTACGAGATGTCTTCAGTCTTTCTCGAATGGTCGTGATTTTGTCAATGGTCTCCTGGACGATTTCGAGCCTTGTTAGTTGTCGATCGCCAGCTTCTAACCAACAAAGCGGCGACCGGCACTTGCGTCCGTATAAGGCCTCGAACGGGGCACACTTGATGCTGGCATGGTAGCTATTATTATAGGAAAACTCGACTAATGGCAAGTGAGTGTCCCAACTTCCTCCAAAGTCTACTACACACGCTCTCAGCATGTCCTCAAGTGTCTGAATCGTCCTTTCACTCTGACCATCGGTCTGAGGGTGGTAAGCAGTACTGAGGTCTAGTCGCGTCCCGAGCGATTTCTGAAGCGCGTTCCAAAACCGGGACGTGAATCGACTATCCCTATCGGAAATAATGGAGAGGGGCGTTCCATGACGAGAGACAATCTCGTTAATGTAGATCTGTGACTTCTCCATTGAATGGTTCTCTCTTACCGGCAGAAAGTGTGCGGATTTAGTCAATCGATCCACAATCACCCAGATTGTATCATTCCCCCTTGCCGTACGAGGCAATTTAGTAATGAAGTCCATGGAGATCTGTTCCCACTTCCACATGGGGATCTCCGGCTGTTGCAATAGTCCAGAAGGTTTCTGATATTCTGCCTTGGCCTTCGAGCAAGTAAGGCACTTAGACACATATAAGGCTATGTCTTTCTTCATGCCCGGCCACCAATAGTATTCCCGTAGATCCTTATACAACTTGTCGGATCCCGGATGAATAGAGTATCGGGATCGGTGGCCCTCGTCCAAGATGAGCTTGCGAAGGTCTTCAGCTCTAGGAATCCATGCTCGATTCTTGAAGTAATGGATTCCGTCCGGTTTAAGCTCAAAATCCTTTTCATGATTGTGCAGGGTTTCACCCTTAAGGTTCTCAGGTTTCAGTGCTTCCTGTTGAGCTTTAGAAATTTGCGATTGGAGGCTAGTTTGAATCTGAATTCCCAACGCCCTAACTCGAGATGGTTTAGCCCTTTCCTTACGACTCAGGCGTCAGCTACTACGTTTGCCTTACCCGGGTGGTATTTGATCTCGCAATCGTAGTCGCTTAATAGCTCGATCCATCTCCGTTGTCTCATATTGAGCATTTTCTGTTCGAGAATATGTTGAAGGCTTTTGTGATCCGTGAACACCGTGCATTTAGTGCCGTACAAGTAGTGCCTCCAAATTTTTAGTGCAAACACGACAGCTCCCAGCTCTAAGTCGTGTGTTGTATAATTCTTTTCGTGAACCTTCAACTGTCTCGATGCGTATGCAATGACCTTCTCCTTCTGCATAAGGACACATCCAAGTCCTTGGTGAGACGCATCGCAAAACACTACAAAATTATTTGTACCCTCCGGTAGGGACAGGATCGGTGCATGGAACAGTTCATACTTCAGCTTCTGGAAGGATTCATCCTGTTGTTCTCCCCCAGGAAGTCCTTAT
>CAJVGC010000065.1:57055893-57088269 GCA_910822075.1 Senecio squalidus | reverse complement strand
AGAATTTGCTCTCCTAAAAACATACCCATATCATAAAATTCATCAAAATTAAAAAAATAAAATCTGGGTATTAAAGAAAATAAAAAAGAAAAATTATTTTACCCTTTTTTCTTCAAGTTTATTATGCCCAAAAATAGCTAATCTTTCTTCAGCAGCAGTACTAGTAAGACCTTCTTTACTACATCTCAGATTCTCAAATACTTCTTCAATTGGTATACTTTCCTACAAAAAAAAAAAAAAAAAAAAAATTATTAAAAAATAAATAAATTAAATTAAAAAAATAGATCCAAAAATATATTACCAAATCTACAGTCTCCTTTAAGACAGCTTCAAGTACTTCAGGCTTTTCTTCTTCTCCCATTTTTTTGACAAACTAGTTGGAAATCAAGAAAATAATATATATAGATAGATATATAGATATAGATATATGTATGTATAATGAAGATTTGTGGTTTAGAGAAATAGAAAGAGGGTTTCTCCACCTATACCAAATCTACAAGAACCGGTGATGAGAGAGAAGTAGGAGTAGCAAAAAACAACAGTTACACAGTCTATAAAAACAAACAAAAAATATTATATATATTAGAAAAATAAAACCCTTTTCTTCTGTTTTCTCAGGAATATATATAAAATTAAATTAAATAATGTTTTTTTAATTAAATTAAATGAAAAAAAAATCTTTGAAATTTATGTAACATGTTTTTGGATTATTGTGAATTGAGGGGTGAACGTTTGTGGTTGTGGGGTCCATATGACAACTCTTATTTATTTAATTATCTATAAAAATATTTATAGTTACTTTTTTAGAAGTAAATTACTAATATTCTTTTATTATTTCTATTAATATTATTTTCATATCTATCTATATAACTATAAATAATTGTAATTAAATCAACTTCTAATATGTTTAAACGGGAAAATGCATTGGATGGTCATCGTACTACCACAAAATATCCGTATAGGTCATTGAACAAAATTTCGTCTATCTACATCACTATACCGCAAGTAACCTGTTATTTAAATCATTATTTCTCAATCAACCGGTTTTTAACCGGTGACATCACCTCCATTGATTCTCCCTCTCTCTTTTCACTTTAAATTGCAGAATTCTTCTCCCCTTGTTGATATCAGTGCATATCTATATATCTAGATATTGCACTGATATCAACAAGGGGAGAAGAATTCTGCAATTTAAAGTGAAAGAGAGAGGGAGAATCAATGGAGGTGATGTCACCGGTTAAAAACCGGTTGATTGAGAAATAATGATTTAAATAACAGGTTACTTGCGGTATAGTGATGTAGATAGACGAAATTTTGTTCAATGACCTATACGGATATTTTGTGGTAGTACGATGACCATCCAATGCATTTTCCCGTTTAAACATATTAGAAAGTTGTAAATATAAATGAGTTAGTAATTTAATTACAATTATTTTATAGTTATATAGATAGATATGAAAATAATATTAATAGAAATAATAAAAGAATATTAGTAATTTACTTCTAAAAAAGTAACTATAAATATTTTTATAGATAATTAAATAAATAAGAGTTGTCATATGGACCCCACAACCACAAACGTTCACCCCTCAATTCACAATAATCCAAAAACATGTTACATAAATTTCAAAGATTTTTTTTTCATTTAATTTAATTAAAAAAACATTATTTAATTTAATTTTATATATATTCCTGAGAAAACAGAAGAAAAGGGTTTTATTTTTCTAATATATATAATATTTTTTGTTTGTTTTTATAGACTGTGTAACTGTTGTTTTTTGCTACTCCTACTTCTCTCTCATCACCGGTTCTTGTAGATTTGGTATAGGTGGAGAAACCCTCTTTCTATTTCTCTAAACCACAAATCTTCATTATACATACATATATCTATATATCTATCTATATATATTATTAAAGCTATTTTTCTTGATTTCCAACTAGTTTGTCAAAAAAATGGGAGAAGAAGAAAAGCCTGAAGTACTTGAAGCTGTCTTAAAGGAGACTGTAGATTTGGTAATATATTTTTGGATCTATTTTTTAATTTAATTTATTTATTTTTTAATAATTTTTTTTTTTTTTTTTTTTTGTAGGAAAGTATACCAATTGAAGAAGTATTTGAGAATCTGAGATGTAGTAAAGAAGGTCTTACTAGTACTGCTGCTGAAGAAAGATTAGCTATTTTTGGGCATAATAAACTTGAAGAAAAAAGGGTAAAATAATTTTTCTTTTTTATTTTCTTTAATACCCAGATTTTATTTTTTTAATTTTGATGAATTTTATGATATGGGTATGTTTTTAGGAGAGCAAATTCTTGAAGTTTTTAGGGTTTATGTGGAACCCTTTATCATGGGTTATGGAAGCTGCTGCTATTATGGCTATTGCCCTTGCTAATGGAGGAGTAAGATTATTTATTTTTATTTATTTATTTATTTATTTTTTCTAATTTACTTAAAAAAAATTAAATAAATTTTTGAATTTTTTTTAGGGAAAGCCTCCAGATTGGCAGGATTTTGTGGGAATTATCACTTTGCTTATTATCAATTCCACAATTAGTTTTATTGAAGAAAACAATGCTGGTAATGCAGCAGCTGCTCTCATGGCTCAACTTTCCCCGAAAGCGAAGGTATTATATAATTTGTTTTCGTATAATTCGATACCTTAAAACGTAATAGTATTGTTTTTGGTTTATTGATTGTTGTTATTGTTTTGAATTATGTAAAAGATTTTGAGAGATGGGAGATGGAATGAGGAAGATGCTGCTGTGTTAGTTCCTGGTGATATAATTAGTATTAAACTTGGAGATATTGTTCCGGCTGATGCTCGTTTGCTCGAAGGTGATCCTTTAAAGATTGACCAGGTAAGCGGAAACGGGGTGTAGAAACAATTTTTAATTTTAAGTTTAGTATTTTGTACTGATTTAAGGTTTGGTTTTTGTAGTCGGCTTTAACTGGTGAGTCACTTCCGGTAACAAAAGGTCCCGGGGACGGTGTTTATTCTGGTTCGACTTGCAAACAAGGTGAGATCGAGGCAGTTGTGATTGCTACTGGGGTCCACACTTTCTTTGGAAAGGCTGCTCATCTTGTTGATAGCACAAATAATGTTGGACACTTTCAAAAAGTAAGGATGAAAAAGATTCCAACTTTTTTTCTTTTTGTTTTTGTTTTCTGTTTTTTGTTTTTCGGGGTTTCAAGATCATGGTTTTGTTTGTTATTTTGTTAGGTTTTGACTGCCATCGGGAATTTCTGTATTTGTTCGATTGCTGTTGGAATGGTGATTGAGATTATTGTAATGTTCCCGATTCAAGATAGGAAATATAGGCCCGGAATTGATAACCTTCTTGTGCTCTTAATTGGAGGAATTCCGATCGCCATGCCTACTGTTCTTTCTGTCACCATGGCCATCGGGTCTCACCGATTAGCTCAACAGGTTTTTTTGAATCTTATCTTCTTTTTTTTGAATATTTATATAATTTTAAAGATCTCTCGTATTTAGGTGTTGGTTTATGATTATTGTAGGGAGCTATTACCAAAAGAATGACGGCGATAGAAGAGATGGCGGGAATGGATGTTCTTTGCAGTGACAAAACCGGAACTTTGACTTTGAACAAGCTTACGGTTGACAAGAATCTTATCGAAGTCAGTTGGTTGACACTAGTTTTTTATACCTCTGTTTTGTTGACATCTGTCTGACTTTCGGTTGAATTTTTTTTCCTCAGGTATTTGCCAAAGGAGTAGATGCTGACACTGTTGTGCTGATGTCAGCACGAGCCTCCAGAACCGAAAACCAGGACGCTATTGATGCTGCAATTGTCGGTATGCTGGCTGATCCTAAAGAGGTATATTCTTATTTTTGAAAAAAATGTTTATTTAACCAAAAGTTTACTAAAAGTTTATTGCGTATATAAATTTTTCTGTGTATCTCGATAGGCACGTGCTGATGTTCAAGAGCTTCACTTTTTGCCGTTTAATCCTACCGATAAGCGAACGGCATTAACTTATTTGGACAACCAGGGTAAAATGCAGAGAGTCAGTAAAGGTGCCCCAGAGCAGGTCTGTATCAATCAAACGAAACATTTTTAACCTAGTTAAAAGTTAAGAAAGATTTTTTATATTCGGTTTGATCATTTTTTTTGTATATATTGGTTTAGATTTTGAATCTCGCACACAACAAATCAGACATTGAACGCCGAGTTCATGCTGTTATTGATAAATTTGCAGACCGTGGGTTAAGATCACTTGCTGTAGCTTACCAGGTAATTCATGATTCTAACAAAAATAAATATTTTTTCCAGTTTTTTTTTTTTTTTTTTTGGTTAGGTTTTGATCATTTTTTTTAATTGTTGTAATAATAGGAAGTTCCCGAGGGACGGAAAGAAAGTCCTGGTGGCCCGTGGCAGTTCATCGGGCTCATGCCGCTATTTGATCCACCACGTCATGACAGTGCCGAGACTATTCGAAGGGCTTTGAATCTGGGAGTCAATGTTAAAATGATTACAGGTAATTCAGTTTTTTTATGTTGACTTTTGGGGTCAGACACATCGATTTCCTTCTTTGAACAAATACAAAGTTTTTTTTTTTTTTTTTTTTTTTTTTTTTTTTAAGATTCTTTTACACGGACATCAAGTGATCAAAGATAATGATATTATGCACCGGTTAAGAAAAACTGGTGTTAAAAATGCAAATAATTCCATTCAGTTACGATTTTGATTGGTACTTTAAAGCCATTCTCTTCGACTTTAAACAGGGGATCAATTGGCAATCGGAAAAGAAACCGGTCGACGTTTGGGAATGGGAACCAACATGTATCCTTCCTCTGCTCTTCTCGGTCAAAATAAAGACGAGTCAATTGCCGCATTACCTATCGACGAACTCATAGAAAAAGCTGACGGTTTTGCTGGCGTTTTTCCAGGTACATAGTTTCACCATTTAAATTTTATAACAGAAGACAAACTATATATAAGAAGATTTGATGTTATACCATTTTTTTTTTCTGTTTCAGAACACAAATACGAGATAGTGAAACGTCTACAAGCCAGGAAACACATATGTGGAATGACCGGAGACGGAGTAAATGATGCCCCTGCTCTTAAAAAGGCTGATATCGGGATTGCTGTAGCCGATGCAACAGATGCAGCACGTAGTGCTTCCGATATAGTGTTGACTGAGCCAGGACTTAGTGTCATTATCAGTGCCGTTTTGACCAGTCGAGCCATCTTCCAAAGGATGAAAAATTACACAGTAATTCCACTTCATTATCTATAGTAATTTTTATATACATTTTGTCAAAACTAATTTTATTTTACCTTTGGTAACAGATATATGCCGTCTCAATTACCATTCGTATTGTGGTAAGTTCTTTTTGTCCTCATGTGTTCATATTTTATATTTACTGAGTAATCTTTTGATATATATATATATATTAAATAATCTGCTTTTGTCAGCTCGGTTTTATGCTGCTGGCTTTAATATGGAGGTTTGATTTCCCACCGTTTATGGTGCTTATCATCGCCATCCTTAATGACGGTTCGTTCCCTTTCCAGTAATATTTTTTTATATATTTTCTACAGTTTGATATCGTGGCCATCAACCAATCGTTGTGTTTACTTTCAGGAACCATAATGACGATATCGAAGGATCGAGTGAAGCCATCACCTCTTCCCGACAGTTGGAAACTGGCTGAGATTTTCACCACTGGTGTTGTTCTGGGTAGTTACTTGGCCATGATGACAGTTATATTCTTCTGGGCGGCTTACAAAACCGATTTCTTTCCGGTACATACATTTTTGCATCTAATGGTCCACTGCTGATGTGGCATTTTATAATATTTAAACAAATGTATTTCTCCAGCGTACTTTTGGCGTGCCAACTCTTGAGAAAACGGCCCATGATGACTTCCGGAAGCTTGCATCAGCAATATATCTTCAAGTCAGCACAATCAGTCAAGCACTTATTTTTGTGACGCGGTCCCGCAGCTGGTCTTTTGTGGAGCGTCCTGGTTGGCTGCTTGTTATTGCTTTCCTTATTGCCCAATTGGTAATTGTTGGTTTTATTATTTAGTAACCGCATTTAATTTACAAAAATGTCCTTGAGGTTTACGGGTATATGCAAACTATTCTGGGTTTGATCTCTACTTTCAACGTGTCATTCGTAATGGAACATTGAATTAGGGAACCAAATCTGTAGTACCCGGTAAACCATAGGAACCATTTATATATATTAGTAATTTACTCTTTAAAATTAGTAATGTTAATAATCATTTTTGGTTTCTACCAGATTGCTACATTAATAGCGGTTTATGCTAATTGGGCCTTTGCGGCAGTTGAAGGAATTGGGTGGGGATGGGCCGGTGTAATCTGGCTTTATAATATCGTCTTCTACATTCCCCTTGATCTCATAAAATTCTTTGTTCGATACGCTCTTAGTGGACGGGCATGGGACCTTGTTATCGAGAATAGGGTACGTGTTAGCTTCTGTGATACAAAAATCTGCTAAATTGCAAAAGTGAATTATTTTCTAATGTTGGGTTTCTTGATTTTTCAGATTGCATTTACGCGACAAAAGGATTTCGGAAAGGAACAACGTGAGCTCCAATGGGCTCATGCACAACGAACCCTTCACGGGCTTGAAGTTCCCGACACCAAAATGTTTGGTGACCGCACCAATGTCACCGAACTTAACCAGATGGCAGAGGAGGCTAAACGAAGAGCTGAAATTGCAAGGTATGTTCCATGAAATCTTTTTGAGTTATCCATTTTGTCCATTTATTTTGTTATATTTAATATACGTTCTTGGTTTTTCCTTAGGTTGAGAGAATTGCACACATTGAAGGGTCATGTTGAATCAGTGGTTAGACTCAAGGGTCTCGACATAGAGACGATTCAACAAGCATACACCGTCTGAGAAACGATTGGTGTTAGTTGTGAGTTACGTTTTGGAAAGTCGTTTATCATGCGGTTATTTTCTTTATTTTTTTTTCTTTTTCGTTTTGGCTCTTATCCCATGTACTTGTGTAAACTGGGAAAAGAGGGAACCTTTTATGCGGTAATATTTTGTGCATATAAAAAAAGGCTTTTGGATTAGTAGTTTTCGCGCTTTGTGAAATGTGTTTTTGTTAGGGTTGAGTTGGGAAGTAAGTTTCGAGTCAATTCAATCCATTTACTTAAAAACGGGTCAAATTGACGTCTTG
This sequence comes from Senecio squalidus, assembly GCA_910822075.1. Lineage (NCBI taxonomy): Eukaryota > Viridiplantae > Streptophyta > Magnoliopsida > Asterales > Asteraceae > Senecio > Senecio squalidus. The sequence goes on along the minus strand of CAJVGC010000065.1, from coordinate 57,081,084 downwards.
TACTTAAAAAGGTCAAATAGTTGAAATTAAAAACTAAGCTAGAAATGAAGCTGTACTTAAGTCGGTTCGACCCCTGAAAGCTGCTCATGTACTGTTTAAATTTTAAAAATCTAGTATGGGTTTTCTATTTACGAAAGCAGTTGTATATAAGATTAACTAAATAAACGATCGTCAAGTAAAACCTAATATTCGATGTTAGATAGTGTAAGGAAAATGTGCGAAACCCATAACAAAGTTTGATGAAATAACAATGCTATCAACTTGTTGGTTTGGTGAAAGTTGGTTATATTTCATTTCAATAATCCAGTCCGGAATATAATCTAGCAGGTATCTCACACCCAAAGTGTGTATTTGGCAATGTTCAAATGGGCAGATTCCGGGTTTTAGCTCCACATTACAAAAACTAGTAACATATATCTTTGTGTTTATCTGACATCGCATGTAAACCCCGGTAACAAATATCCATTCGACGAAGTTATAGATTTCAGGGTTGGACTCGTTCAAGGGATTTCTAGGGGTTTTAAATGGGTATTAAGTTGGTTTCGTGAAGATGGATATAAAAGAGATTCAAGGTATATCATAGATAGGAATTAATGACACGACTAAACCCTTTTCTTGGGTTGTATATTCTCGAAAAATTAAGATTTCGTGATATATATTTATGAAATATATGTGCTAGTTCGAAAAAATATGCGAGATATTTAATCGAAAATTTGATATGTATTAGTTTAAAAACATATCTTTTATAAAATGAAGAGATGTAACTGTTTTTCATATCTTTATTTATTAGATGTCTTTAATAATCTCGACCCAAACGATTTATAAGGTTTTGTATATAGTTATTTATAACATTTATCTAAAAATAAAGAAGGAAAATTAGTATAGGTATAATAATGATAGTGGATATTATTATTATCTATACTAGATTTAGGGTTGAGTTCATGAAAGACCTTATAAAAATTTGAGACCTAAAGACCAGATCTCAACCATCCAAAAATTATGATCTAAAGGCTAAAATTAAAAGATAAAATTACTTTTTTTTTGTTTAAAAATTAATTATCTCATAAACGGTAAATGTATTAAACGAATAAATTGTACCATTAAAACGAGCATTTTCTCCTCTTTCTATAGAGCACCCACTCGATATACTTTTGACGAAATTTATTTTCGGGTTTTTTTACGAGTTTTGAAATTTTATATTACAAATCACTGTTTTATCATATATGATATCAGTAGTTTGACATATTATTTTTTTGTTTTTCTTTTCGATTTAAGTTGAATGTATGTAATATAACAAATCTATGTTTCGAAACTCGTATTTAGTGCTCAAATCATATGTGATATTGTCTTACGAATTTCAACATTTGGCCATAAACGAAAAAATAAAAGTCGTCAAAATTCGAACTTTTTTCTGGGTCTATATAGGTTATACATTGTATAACATTGTTGTGTATTAAAATTCATAGTTAGAGTTAAAATCATGTGTGTTATTGTCCTTTAAGTTTTAAAATTTTTACATACATAATATCATATATGATTTATACTTATATCATATATGATTTACAGTAATATCATATATGATATTGTATTATCATATATGATTTTAGTATATATCACATATGATTTATATTCATATCATATATGATTTACACTAATATCACATATGATATATTATTATCATATGTGATTATAGTATATATCACATATGATTTATATTCATATCATATATGATTTACAGTAATATCATATATGATATAATATTATCATATGCGATTTTAATATATATCACATATGATTTATATTCATATCATATATGATTTACAATAATATCACATATGATATAGTAGTATCATATGTGATTTTAGTATATCACATTTTATGTCAAAAAACGAGAAAAAATAAAACTAGTTAAAATTCGATTTTTTTTCTAAATTTAGGTAGTTTATACATTTTATAGTAATTCTTTTTTATACAATTTTACGTAATGATGTAAATATCATATATGATATTATCGTTATAATTTCAATACCCATAAAAAAAAAAAAAAAAAAAAAAGTCGTCGAAAGTATATAACACCACTGCTCTAATTAAAGATAAAAACGAGACGATCGCAACGGTGTATTTTGTTTCGTCTAACGATCAACGGTTTGTGAGATAAATCAATTTAAAAAAATAAAATAAAAATGGGTTTTGGTTTTAATCTTAACCATTAGATTAAAATGGGATCAAGGGCCAAGATGAGGTCTTTTGGTCTCAATGAAATTATAGGTCTTAATTGATCCTTTCTCACTAGGTTTAATACCCGTACAATATACAGTTATTTAAGAAAAAAAATATTAAATATTAAAATATAGATAGATTGAAGCTAAAATTAACATAAAAAAGATATATGTTATCAAGATTTTGTCTTCTGTCTCTCTTGGTATCGTGTTAAAAAACAACATTACCTACTTACATATTATTATAAGAGTTCCAATTTATGAAAATAATATATTGACTCAATAAAGAAAAACATATAACTATAACTTGATTCACTATAACTCTATAAGTAGAATGATTTTATCTTCTTGTAAGTTTTATGTAATATTCACATATTTTAGGAATTTAATTAAAACATCTAAAAAACTAAATATAGTTTGTAAGTTTTACTTATAGTTTGTAAGTTTTACTTGATTAATATTATATATATAATTTATAATAGTATTAAGAGTTAATTACAAAAATCGTCCCTAAGGTTTATTTCAAATTACGGATTTCGTCCCTAAGTTTAAAAAGTTGCATAAATCATATAATTTTAGAAACTAATTACCTTTTTCGTCCCTAAGATTTGCTTCAATTACGGATTTCGTCCCTAAAGTTTGTCCTCAATTATGGATTTGGTCCTTCCAATTACGGGTGCAAATTAGAATATAGGGACGAAAAACGTAATTAATTTCTAAACTTTATACAACTTTTTAAACTTAGGAACGGAATCCATAATTTTGAATAACCCATAGGGACGATTTATGTAATTAACTCTAGTATTAATTATCCATTATATTATATTAATATGTTATCACCATCCTAACCGGTAAGTAGTTTCCCCATTAAAGAATTAAATTCCAAACACATAAAATTTATGAGAAATGATATACAAACAAAAACTTTACAAAATTTTACATACAAAATGAGTTGTCATTATGTGAATGGTGAAAAAAAATATGAAAGATAATGAGTGCTTTTTTGTGATTAGTCACATATAATAACTACCCATTTTGTATGTAACTTTTTGTAAATTCTTTGTATGTATAGCATTACTCAAAATTTATTAAACATAAAAAAGAGTTTGAGAAACTTTATAAGTTTGCTTGAATACAAAAGATGGTTAACGAAAGCATATAAATTATTAGTTTAAGTTTGAGTTTTATTGCATGGAAAATCAATCAATTTTGACTCAATTGTCATTGTAGATAATCAACTTTGTTTTTTATTAAAAAAAAAACATCAACTTTAGATATGTTGTGACTATTTTTTACCTGACTTAGGTTACTGGTAAAAGTCATATATAAATATCTAAAAAAATAAAGTCAAATATAAGAAAAAACCGTCTTCACGTCAGCATCTATCCGGTAAAAGGTAAAAAATAGTCACAATGACAATGTATCTAAAGTTGATTTTTTTTTAAAAAGCTAAAAATGATTACACACAGTAACAATTGAGTCAAGTCTGATTATTTTTTCACACAATTACTTAAAACTTCTAATCAAACCAAACGACCGCATGCAATTCTTGAATTGCATACCATGAATATTAAACAACCACATGCAATTCTTGCATGCAATTAATAATAATAATAATGTTACACAACGATTTACGGAATCAATTTAGACTTGATTACTATATTATCTACGCGATGTCGCGACGATAATAAATTATTTAAGTTTTTGGTGAATAATTTTTTTTTGTGGTAAATATTTCGTTACAAATAACTTTACGAACGATGAAATTTTTTGGTTTATTAACATTCAATTAGTTGAAATTTTACACAATAAAATTAATTGTTTTAATTTATAGAAAATGACATTTAATTATTTCAAAATTTTAAATATAAATTGTAAGTGTGTTATGGGGTTATATTTATAATCATTTAATAAATGATTGCTTCAAACTTAAAATGATAGTTTAGTAATTTTACAATGCTTGATTTCAACTTTATACTCAAATGCTTTATAATGTATTAGTATAGAACTCGCGCGAAGCAGCGGCGACGAAAAATTATAGTGCAATAACGATTTCTTTTAGTTTCCAATTCGTCTCGTGATTTATTTCGTGTGAGTAATGGTTTATGGGTCGGTCTTTGGGGACAAAACAAATTATGCGGTAACGATTTCGGCTCAAGCTTTCGGGATGGAAAAGAGTTATTGATATGGCAATGACTTTCGATAGTTTCTTATTCGTTACTTCCGGCTATATATTAAGTATAACACTTTCCTATTTGTTCGTTCGTGTTATAATACGAATTTTGCGGTAACAATTTCAAGTTTGGCTACTATTGTTTCTCGTTCAACCACTTCCTACACTAAGTGTATTCTAGTGGTAAAATATTTATATTTATTTGATACGATAGCTCTTTGACTATAATATGGTATAAGTAACAATACAGAGCGGTGATATCTAATAATTTAAGTCAAACCCTTTAAACCCACTAATAATTATTTAGATTTATCATCTAATAATTTCTTGTTCGGTAATTCGCGTTATAAAAAGAATTAAGGAGTAATATTTTTTTTATTTCAGCCCCTTGAGCCACAAAAAAGTTATGGACTAATGGTTTTCAGTGTATCCTTTCAAGCAAAAAAAAAAGAATTATGTATATGCACTAAACAGTTTCTTGTAGTTTCGTGATAAATAAGTCGAGTGCAATAGTTTTTGGTTTGTGTGATGTTACGGCAGTGAAAAAGTTGTATTCGACAATTTACATTGTCTTAACGAATTCCGATATTTTCTCGTTCGTCTCAAAATAAAGTAGAATTATGGGGTAACATTATCAATTCTGACCATTAACAAAATTCCGATACATTGTCTTAACGAATTTCGATATTTTCTCTTTATTTGTAAACATTATTATACACTCTCAATCTTTTAGTCCATTAGGATTAACTTATTTCAGATAGTTATATGAAATGACCATTCTACCATGTTTGTATTCAATTGTTATAATGAATGCTTTTTAAAGATTATAGAGATGTATGTTTATCTTTGCATTTTTTTTAATACATATCAAACATAATACAAAATCCATTTTATAATATAAGTTTCTTAGTAGTTTGAAACTTAAATGTTAAATATTTACAAATACTTTATTATACAACATAAATAAAAAATAAACATATTGTTATCATTTTATTATGTATTTGTGTTTGTATTGTATATCCACCTTTTAATTTTTTCACAAAAACTATATATATAATTATCTGAGATGATTATCAACTAAACTGTATAACCAACACTAATATTTATTAAAGAATTAAAACTTAAAAAACCCGAAAACTTGTTTAATATCTCTTAATGTTGGAGCATAAAGGATTGATGACTGAAGCTTCCAACGATCTTTGTTAAAGTGTATAGTGTTAATAGCCAGTGCAAAGTGGGTCGGACCGGACCGGACTGGGACCGGTCCGAGACCGTTAGGACCCAAAATCTCAGACCAAAAACCGCACCGGTTGGGACCGAGTCGGGTCGGATAAAAACCGTCGGGCGGACCGGGTTTTGGGTTTTTTTTTTTTTTTTTTTTTCTTATGTTGATTTTTACATCACGACACATCTTTATTTCATAAACTAGACCTGAACATAGTAAGCTTATAAACTAAAACGAAAAATGAAAAAGAAAAAAAACTAAATCAAACCCCCTTTTAGTTCTTGAGTCTAAATAAGAACACAAATATGTGATGATTTGATCGCAGTCCACTTAAGTAATTACCGGCCACTCATATCTTCAAACATTATTTAGAAATATTATATTCTACATATTTACGACAACATAACTGTGAAGAGGCTTTAAGATGTCAAAACCAGTCATATTTGCAAAGTAAAGTTGTAAAACAAGTGCATAAGTATCACCAATAAAGAGTCTTAAAACACAAATTTATAATTCTTTGCTAGATTTCCAAACATAAACCATTTGAGTGTATCCATTACACTCATATTTCACAAGTTTCGATAACCTCGCCCGTTTAAACAAGTTACAGAAAAAAAAAGAAAAAAAAAAAAGCGCTCTTAATATTTGTAGTAGTCGGTTATAATCGATAGGTTAAGGTGATAAAATCTAGTTGTTTCTCTGTCAAATGTTAACATTCTGGTTGCAAAGATGTGAACCGTAAACCAATTATGCTCCAAATACCTGTCTAAAGCATCAACATTTTAGTTGGAGCAAAACAATTATGACCGAACAAGAGTTCAAATAAGCAGAGATCTTTTACAAAGTTTTACTGTAATTGAATATAGGATTCATAGGAACATAATGGCTATAAATTCAAATCCATGGAAAACATAGCTAACCGGCCAAGATCATCGGGATCACGCACCATATATGAACGTGTATAGTAACTCCGGTTCATATAAAGTAGTGAAGCAGAGAAATCTTTGCCAAAGGGGCTCACTGCTCTTTTGAAAGGTGGCGTTGTAGCCATATATATAGGGTTACGATCAGTGGCGGAGTTAGAGGAAGGGCTAGGGTAGGGGATGCTCGACCCCGCCAACGAGCCAAATTTATATGTAATTTTTTAGTTAATTCGAAATAATTACAAAATGTACACTACAAACCCCTTTTACGACTCCTCCAATGTGAATTCATAACGTGGTCGCTTACAACGACCCCTATACGAAATCATCGCTCCGCATCTATTCATGTAATTAACTTATTATTGTTATTAAGGAAAGTAACCGAACAAGGTTTTTTATTTGATAAAATTCATTGTTATGTTTTTCAATCACTTTTTTCTTCTTCTTTTCTAAATAATTTTATTTTGTTATTAGTCAAAGAATTAATCTAAAATCCAAATTTAGTAATTTTCTAACTTTTTTTTTTCTTTTCTAAACATAATTTGTGCAATAATGTCATATGAAACTATTGAAATTGACTTTTTCTTTTACTAAATATAATTTCTTTAATATTTTTCCCCAACAACTTCTTGTAGTAGAGTGGTAAGATATAAACTTATCAACAAGACACCATGGTTCGAGTCCTAGCAGCGTCAAATTTACAAATTTTTGAGTTTATTAAAAAAAAAAAAAACGGTTTATCGGGTATGGACCGTACCGAACCGATACCCGAAATCATCCTAAATCCATACCCGATGATCGAACCGAAATCTGTCGGGTCGGGACGGGCCGGTTTTCTGGGTTTGAAACGGGCCGACCCGTTTCTGCACAGGCCTAAGTGTTAAATATTTAGTTCGGGTGAACATTGTTCATCACCCGAACTAAATCTTAGTTAGTAAAATCATGAAGACTCTAGGGCGGATGAACTAACTTTTCACCAGAGTTAAGTTCAAGTTCACCCGAACTAAAGTTAAATGATGTTTTAATGATTAGTTCACCCGAAGTGTTTTTAAATAAACATAAGGGTTGTTATAATGTAATAGTTAGATAGCTTAGCCTATAAACAGTGGTGAGAGGAGTTTAGATGGTAGAGTTTGAGTGTCAAAATATTTGTAACAAACTTTCCCGCCATTTAAGGCTTTTAAAAGAAAAACTTTCATTGTTGAATTCGTTGAGTTACATTGTTCTAATTACATTAGCTTAATCAATAACTTGTGATTCCGCAACAATGTTATTGATTCTAGACATGGAGTGTTTGGATTTGAAGATTGATCAGACCAGACACTTAACAAACATTTAAACATAATCTATCTTAAAAAGCAACATAAACAACCATCAAAACAATTTCTAGCAAAATAAATATAACTAATATTGCTAATACTACAAATTACAAACAATTTATCTTTGAAATAATGTGGCAAAAATATTATTAGTAGTTGTTCGGATTTTAATGTAATTATCTGAAAAATTAAAATGTTAATTTTTTTTCTCTTCTTAGTGTTAACCCCGTCAAATCTGAGTTGTTCATAAATTAAAAAACAAATCCAATACAAAAAATTAATTCAGGATTCAAATATTAATTTTTTTTTATTATAAAAATGAATATTTTAAATATATTTCTCTAAAAGTTAACTTACTTAAAACACAAAATTCAAAAAAACCTTAAATGAATTATTACTTAATAAATCATAAAGATATCGAATTTAATGAGAAAATGGGTAAATAAGTAATTTAAATTTGTCTAAAATTTCTATGTGTTTGAATTGAATAGGGGTAAATAAGTAATTTCAATTACTTAAATTTTAAAGGATTAAGAGTATGAGGAGATTCTTTATAATATAGTTAATACTAAAAACATGTATATATATATGGCGTATATAAGATATAAGATAAAGATAGATACAGATAATATTAAAATAATTATATTAATTATTAAAGTAAGAAATATAGATCGAATAAAATTATTTGTTAAATATTTAAAAGTGACACGTGTTGTTTCAAAAACTGTTTATATGACATCTACATAATTGTTCAATCTATATTAGTTATATAAATATGAATGTAGAATAAACCATTTGGAATAAATCATTGCTGGCATCCAAGTCGATTTAGGCCAAATCGATTTAGGCCAACAAGTATAGCCAATACCAATAAATATATTAGATATAAAAAATACTCAAATATATTATACATAGTTAACATTTATTAATTGATATAATAATATTATTTTTCACTAGTTAACCTATCTGTTTAAATATTGTATTCTTTTATATATAATATTATTTCTCAACAGTCAGCCTATTTGCGTCTTATGCTTTAAACTTTTTTCTTAACTAACTTTTATCTTCGAATTTTAAAATTCATCTTTTACTTTTTCGGTTATGCTATTAAATAGATTTGATACCTCAATATCGATTATTTGTTAATTTTCAGTTTTACCGTTTCATTTGAGTTTTTTCCTAATATTTTTGGTATTTTAAAACGATCAATTTTTGGTTTTACATTTTCTTTTTCGGTTACGATTTCACAAGGGATTCATAAACTTTTGTCCCGCTGCAACGCGCGGCTATAAAAAATCTAGTATGAAACAAATATCATAACTTTCTCTTTATGTAGAAATACTGAAATAGTCATATGAGTGAGATTCGTTGTCACTTTAGGGTTAAAAACAAAAAGACGCTCGTTATTACTTTAAAATAGTAGTGTATCCGTGTTACGTGACGGAGTATAAAATAATATATGTGATTGACATAGTCAATATTGAGTTTTATCTGATTGTTTATTAGATTTACGAAATGAAAATTTGGTGTGTGGTTAGGTTTTCAACAATTCATTGTTTCGTTTCTAAAATGCGACATAGTCACCGTTAAGTTTTATCTTATTTTATAAATTATTGTTAATTTGTGGTTAATTTAAAAAGTAGTTTCAATAGTGTAATTTTTTTTTTTTTTTTTTTTTTGCAATAACATGTTTATTATTAATGCAAATTTTCATTTCATTCACCCTATTAGTTTATACATCCTTCATCATTAATAATATAAATTACATTTACTATTTTTTAAATGAAGAAATGGTTACTTTTTAAAATAAAGAAGTCTAACATATCAATCACTATTAAGAGCATGGTGAATGGGTCGTTACTCCCCTCGTTGTCACTCCACAAGGAAATCATCATCTTCGTTATTACTCTATCTCAGTCTCATTGTCACTCTCTCATTCTCCACCAAACGAGCCGTTGATGATTTTTTTTTTCTTTCTCAACGTCCGATTGGTTAAAAAAATGGCTTGTGGGAGCACAACCACCCATAACTAGGTTATCACTTCATCCCCAATTTCACAATCATGGTTGTGAGATTCTTTTGTTGACGTGTCACTCACAATCATCCACAACCATGGTTATCACTCCCGTGCTCTAAGAACATAGAAACATTATTAAGAATACCTTTAATTGAACTTATGTCTATTGTATAAAAAGATATGGTTAAGATTAAATATAATATGATCATTAAGCTCTTTAAAATCAAAAGTTTAGATTGAAACAATTTATATCGTTATATAGAAGTAGATATGAATGGTTAAAAAGTATAACTATAAACTATAAATTAGTAAGCAAAAGCCTTCATTTGAATCCAACTTATACATTATGTTGTGGGTTCTCTTAACGTTTTTTAGGCTTCGGTGTTTGTCCTTCCTACTCGTGTTTTGCTGGACATTGAGCAAATCATGCGTAGTTTCTTATGGGGTCAAGGTAGAGGTAAAACTAAGGTCGCATGGGAGGATGTTTGCTTGCCTAAAAGAGAAGGGGTCTTGGGATTCGTCGGCTTGATCATTTTAACAAGGCTCTTATGGTTTCGCACATTTGGAAGCTCCTCTCTTTAAAGGATTCGCTTTGGGTGAAATGGATTCATATTTATAAGCTTAGGAGCCGTAGTTTTTGGGAAATTCGTTATCGGGGCACGATGTCATGGGGCTGGCGAAAACTTCTTCAGCTCCGTCCATTGATACGAAAGTTAATGTGGTCTTCTATTGGTGATGGTTCTAAGGTATCTATGTGGTTTGATATGTGGTGTAGCGCTAGTTCGTTGATACTATTTCTGCTCGTGATATTGCAAGGGCTGGTTTTAATCTTGCTTCGAAGGTCCGTGAGTGTATTCATGAGGGTGTATGGAGTTGGCCAAACGAATGGCTGCTCAAATACCCTATTATTAATTCTATTCCGGTTCTGGTTCTTAATGATTCGAAAGGTGATATGTTGGAATGGCGGAATACTGATGGTTCGACTAATCCGTTCTTGGTTAAACAAGTTTGGAACTCAATTCGGCCTAGAGCCAATGAAGTTCCGTGGTAAGATTTAGTGTGGTTTTCAGCATGTATCCCTCGTCATGCTGTTAATATGTGGCTTATAATGAAGAAGAGATTAAAGACGCAAGACAATTTAAAGCCTTGGGATATGGTTGCTCGTCTCGCAAATGTATGCACTCTTTGTGAGATGCAACCGGATTCTCTCATGCATTTATTTTTTGAATGCCCTTTTTCACAACAGATATGGAATACTATTAAGAAGTTGACGGGGCTCTCTGGTTCTGGGAATACGCTTGACTATATTATTTCCACACTTATGCGTATTGTTAAGCGTAAGTCCTTTAAGAGTTGTATTGGGAAGCTTTTGTTAGTGGCTGCTGCTTATTTTGTTTGGCAAGAAAGAAATATTCGGTTGTTTAAACATTCCAAGAGATCAGTTCAGGAGGTGGTGGATTGTGTTATTTCTTCCGTTCGTTTGAAGCTTCTTTCGTGTCGCTTCAAGAAGTCCAAGGATGCGCTTTTGTTTGCTCGTCTTTGGGAGTTACCTGTGTCAATGTTAAAGTAATCATGTTTTATTGATTATGTATTATTATATGGTTCTTTCCTATTGGTGTTCTTAGCTATGTATTGGTAGATAGAGGTTCATATGGCATGTCATATGAATAGGGTTGTTCAAGCAATATAGCTTGAGGTTAATGTGGCATACGTTCACGTTCCATTGTATTTCATTGATTTTTTGGTATAATATAATTTACCGAGACAGTAGTCCCCTTTACCAAAAAAAAAAAAAAGCCTTCATTTGATTTAATAATTTCATTTATTGTACCAAACAATGTAATATTTTTTTTTTTTTTTTTAATTTTTTGTGACAAAAGGATTTCTTTGTCCCAACAACAGTATAACAAATTTGTATTATACATATTTTTCTTCAGAAATTTCATACTTAAAGTGTACAAATTGCATATCTGTTTGGTATAATAAGTCAGTTTTTACTTGCTGAACATAAATGAGATACGCAGGCCTTAAATAAAAGGAGACGTAAAAAGGGTACCGGAAGCCAAATTGCACCAATGCTCACAAAAAGCGCGAAAATGGAGATACAAAGGCAAGGCGGTAAGTACGAAAATCTGCATCACAAGTTGCAATTAGTTAATTAATTGGTACTCAAATTTGAGCTTAGCAAAGGAGTAACGTATCATTACCTCCCCAATAGAGAATCCGGTTCTCTGCAGGCTAAAGAAAAACAAACAAATAAATACTAAAATAAAATAAAGAATAATTACAGGTGACCGAGATATAAACCTGTGCAAGGTAACCTCCCAAAGTCGGGCCAATGATCAGTCCCATGCCCCATGATGTACTAATCTGAAATAAATCACTCATCTATAAATGGATCAACATTGTAAAAGGAAAAGAACCCGTCCAATTACTTAGAGCTGACAATTCCAAAGCTTGATATTCTGATAGGAAACGATACAATTTATATTTAAACAAAATCACAAATAAGATGAAATACAATTACAATATATACTATAACGAACGTAAATAAGATCAGAAAATGAAAACAAAATTGTATAACGAATATGTAAATGACCAAGACTTATGATAAACACTATATTTTCTCATCTCATCTCACTACTCTAATAAAAAAGAGTCCAACACTCTTTAGTTTTTTGTCATTTGACTTGTGATAAACACTATATTTTCTCATCTCATCTCACTATTTAATTGACAAACGACACTATTAATTTCATTTAATTTTTTAGATTATGATAATAATTAATATTAAATTACAATCATTAATAATAATTTAATAGTTTACATTTATTATTATTTAATAGTTATTAATTAATATTAATTGAAACTTATAATTTAGTATGAATTGTATTCATTTAATTATTTTGGCATCATTTTTTCACTTTTATGTTTCGTTTACCAAAATTATATCCATCATATCTCCTATTCTCATCTCCTTTTCATATAATATCTAATATCTTTTTTTATTCAACAAATGATTTTGTTTCCAAATTATAGCTAATCTACTATCAGTTATAATCTAAGGGAACCGAACATCTAAGGTAGAGTTATCCCAAATAGTGAAATGATAGGCATTTGAAACTTCTAACTCTTTAGTTGCCATATGTTTTAATTACGATAATGGAGAGTTTTACTATGTCCTAACTCTTTAGTTGCCTCATGTTAAACTCCTAACTCTTTAGTTGCCTCATCTTTTAATATATGTTTTAATTACCATAATGGAGAGTTTTACTATGTCCTAACTCTTTAGTTGCCTCGTGTTAAACTCCTAACTTTTTAGTTGCTCCATCTTTTAATATTTGAGTTTAAGTACCATAATGGAGAGTTTTACTATGTCCTAACTCTTTAGTTTCCCCATGACCTATAAATAACAGCTTTGTATTCCTCTTTCAAAATGATCCAGGCGTTGGCAGCTATGCAAATTAGTATTGGCAAGTTGGTTGACATACCGTTGACCGATGGCCTACAAGAACATGTTTTCACTGTTTTGGCAACAGTTGATCGTCTATATACTCAATCGGGTTGGTGCTACAAGAGCTGTGGAGAGTGCAGAAAAGAGTTAGTTTTAAAGGATAGTTTGTTTTTTTTGTGATCTTTGCAATGACTTTTGCAAGTACCCTATGAGTAGGTTGTTGTTTTGAGTTGTTTTATGTAGGGACTATGGTATTAACCTACCAAATTCCTGCCTTTTGTAATGTTTGTTTTCGTTGTTGCAGGTATATGGTCCATGTGCATGTTGTTGATGAGACAAAGTGATACAATATTTACCATTTTCAATTCCGTGGGGGAGAAAGTGTTTGATAGTTGTGCCAACAAACTGGTGAATCGATTGGGCATTGGCAATGATGGTTTTCCTCCGGAATTATTCAGTTTGGGTGGCCGGACTTTTGAATTTAAGGTTAGACTCCCAAATTACTTCACTAGGGACCTAGACTTCCACCTTTACGGGGTTGTTGGTATGTACGAAATCCACATGCCCCCGAATTATTGCATTCGTTCTCTACGTAGGAAGAAGGTATGTGTCCTTATTGGCTACTCATATTTTAAATATGTTTAGAAATGTGTTTCCCTTACTTTGTATCCTTTTCTGTTGCCCCCATCGTAGCTCAAACAGCTTGCGAATTTCTATCACGTGGATCCACTGTTTCTGGTGGACACTGGTGAGGATGCTCCTCCAAAATCGGTTGGTTCTGTTGAAAGTGTTGGGTCGGTTTCCAAAGGTGGTGACGTCGTAGACATTTATGTCCCTTCAAAGAAAAGGGCCTGAGCTGCAGGAAGTTAGTAATAATATGTTGAAGTCAAACATCCCGTTTTACTATTAAAATTAGTAATAATATATTCGATCTAAGTTGAGATTGGTTTTACGGTCGTGATGTAGTAATAGTAGTGAGTTAAAAATACTAGAAAGTAGCAGGAAATAGGCACAAACCATGTTTTTTAATTTTAGAAAATAGCAGGTCGGCGACGGTTAAAGACACAAAACTCCAAATTCTGATCATTGTTTGTAACAAATCTCTTTAAAAATTGTCACCACGCAACACGCGGAAATACGCCTAATTATTAATATTCTATCTTTCCCAACTATCCACAAACTTTAATCATGGCTCCTTTGATTTTAACAAAACAGTTAAAAAAAAAAACTTTCAATAATACTTAAAATCAACTTTGGATTAATTTTTTACTTTTATCCAAATATATAATCAACAATGATGATTTGATGTGATTTTAATTATATATTTAATAAGACGGTGATTATTTGATATGATCATGATTGTGTTTTTTTTTTATGATTGACAAAATTAAATACTACTAATTGAATCATTAATCGTTTAGTCTTTTTTAAATTTAATACTAATATACGATAATGATTTGATATAATCTAAATTGTTTTTATTAAAAAAAATATTCTTAATTTTAAGCTTCTTTTTAAACTGTTAATAAAATGTATGTTTCAAAATTCTCGATCACCTACATTTCATATCTTTCTCTATATTCTTCCTGTACATATGAGTACCATTTAGACTTTCAATCCTCCTTAGGTTGAGTTGTTTTGCTATAACTTTCAAAAATGTCAAGGATAACCTTTGTCCAAGGTGGGTTGTTTTGAAACGCTCGGTATTTACTTATGGTTAGTTATATCTTGCTATATCTTATGTGAAAAGCAAAAAAACTAATATATGATAAAAATGAGGATAACTTTTCTTTTCAAAGATTTTTCTATTTTATCATTTTTGAAAGAATACTTTTTATTTTAATCATCAGAAATGTGTTACTAATATTTTTCGACAAACAAAAATTTCTTTACTACAAGAAGTTTGATTTATATATACATATTTTATGACTAAACCAATTACACTATTATCTTTTATTATTTTTATTAACCTTTTAATAAGAGTTCGTACCATATTAAACAAGTAAGCAACAAAGAAATTCATCCCCGCCAATAAAGCAAGAAGTGTAATTCTTGAAGAATGATAAAACCCATTGATTATTATTATCATTGATAAACCTATATATAGGAATACATAAATCCTAATAAAACCCTAATGGACCCAAACCCACATACCGGGTTTGGGCTTATTATCTAATACTCCCCGGCAGTTCGAGCGGCGAAATCGCGAAAGCTCGAACTGGAGAATGAAATTACAAAAGAAAACATAATTATGAAAAGTAAAAAAAAAATTAAAATTAAAACAGATAGATAAACATAGATAGTTGCTGATAAAACTCGTTGCTTGGGCGGAACGTGATAGCGCGTTAATGATGTGGTCGCTGCTTTTCCGGATGCATTTTCTTCGGAATTTAATTACGAATCCACTGCCGCTGACGGCGTCAGCTAACTCCAAACTGTTTGAGAGTTAATAGCAAAACACTAAACTTTTTTTTTTTTTCAGATCTGAACCCGGTGATTGTTTCGGAGCGTGCGGGCGCGTCTAGTGGTCTTCTTTTGCGATTCCGGTATGCTTTTCTTCGGAATTTGATTACGAAGCCACTGGGGCCGACCTCATCATCAAACTCCAAGCGGTTTAGGAGTTATGACCGAAACAGTGACCGGTGGTGTACAAATCCGAATTTTTTAGGGTATTTTTTTTTGTTAGGGTTTGGAACCTAGTCAAGCTAGGCGGCTCATCCCTACGCCGATTAGGGTTTGGAGAAAAATAGAGACGGATCAGACCCGCTCTGATACCATGAAGAATGATAAAACCCCTTGATTATTATTATCATTGATAAACCTATATATAGGAATACATAAACCCTAATAAAACCCTAATGGACCCAAACCCACATACCGGGTTTGGGCTTATTATCTAATAATTCTCTCACTCTACTACGACGATATGGGTGAAAAAAACGACTGCGCCGCTCCGTTTCTTTTCATCGTCGCAATCTCCGTCCCTATAATCGTAATTTGCATATTACTAACATTATTGATCACCATCGCGATTAGCATAGCCTACACACATCAACCCGACCCAAACCCACTGCTCGATTTCGTATCGAACGCTTCTGTATATCTTCAATCAAAAATTTGAGTGGTAAGAAAAGAAAAATCAAAATTAATTTAGAAATTACCTACTGAGACGACATGTCGTGTCTGTAAAGTAAAAGTCAAACATGTTTTGAAAAAGGTTGAATTTTTTTTTTTCCGTTTAGTATACCTACTGAGACGACAGACGTCGTCTCTATTTTCTCAGGGTCTCAATAGCTCATTATTCTTGTAGTGAAAACTCGTCAAACGAAATTTTTAAATGAAGTTACAGTTTTCTTTGATTAGGAACTTTTTGCTAGTCTAGATTGAGATTACTAATATAATGGCATTTAGTGTTGAATGAATGTTATTTGCGCATATGATAGTAACAACTCAACTACACAAGGTGTCTCAAAAGTCTCGTCTTTGATGATTATGATTCGTTCTTTTTCTAGGAATATTTACGGTAAATTAACAAATGTAGATTATAACAATTTGTTAAATTCGTAAGTTTGAATTTGACACATCAATGTGTTAGCCAAAATGACTTTAACCAATTTGATTTGGCACACTTGATAATTTAGATCTGAATGAAAATGAGTGTTTTCCGATATCTTTTATTGGTTCATTTTGGGTCGCCTATGACGAAAGGAAAGTTTCTTTAACGAAATCAGGACCCAATAGATTTCGAGTAAGTTTGCTTGGCTCAAAGTCCGGGTCAGTTTATTTTTAATTCGGTTATAGACTAACATTTTCGGTTTATGCCATACAAAAATCTCTCTTTTTAGGTGAGTATATTTTTGTTACGGACAGTATACAGAACAGAAGAGATGGAAGACAGAGTTTACGTAAAAATCATAATCCCCAGCCAACACGGCAATTAGGGTACAAATAGGTTTCGTAACAAGTACATAAACAGTCCTTGACAATTCGAACAATGGCCCTAACGGTCCTTATGGCAAACAAACTATCAAACACGAAATAAATAAACGTAAATAACGATTGTTATGGATTCATCCATAACAATACTCCCTCCTTAACTTCTTTTTGTCCTTAAAAAGTAAGCTCCGAACAGTCCGGAAAACGTAGTATCAATTCGTCCAAAAACTCCCAGGTAGCTTCATCGTCCGGCTTTCCAACCCATTGAACCAATACCTTTCTAGCTGCTCGTTTTCCCCTCTTGACCATCTTGCTATCCAAAACCTGTTGCGGATAACCCGAGAATCGATTTTCAGTTGGTATCGGAATCACTTTTGCTGGTGGACCACTTGCCTCTTTGAGTAGCGATACATGAAACACGGGGTGAATGTGGGTATCATCCGGCAAATCCAAACGGTAAGCAACGTTTCCCACCTTCTCCACAATCATAAAAGGTCCGAAATACTTTGGAGTAAGCTTAGAATGCTTGTGTACTCTAAGGGAGTTTTGCATATAAGGTTGTAACTTAAGATAAACCCAAGTGCCAATTGAGAAAACCCGATCAGAACGATGCCTGTTGGCCTGCTGTTGCATTCGGTTTTGAGCTTTAATTAGGGACTATTTCAATAATGCCACAGTAGCTTCACGATCCCTCATTAGTATGTCAACTTCTTGATCACATGCGTCTCGTGGAATGTAAGGAATATAAAGCGGTGGCGGGTATCCATACAAGGCTTCAAAGGGAGTTCGTTCAAGTGAAGAGTGAAAGGACGTATTGTACCACCATTCGGCTAATGTCACCCATTTAACCCATGTACGAGGCCGTTCCATTACCATGCACCTTAAGTAACTCTCAAGACAACGATTGACCACCTCCGTTTGTCCATCAGTTTGGGGGTGGTAAGATGTCGATAGCCTCGCCGATATACCTTGTAAATCCAGAAACTCCTTCCAAAATGAACTCAAAAAAATCGGATCTCGATCTGAAACAATAGAATTTAGACATCCATGAAGCTTATACACGTTATCGAGAAAAACTTGAGCAACTTCTTTAGCCGAGTAAGGGTGACTGAGCACCATGAAATGACTATATTTTGTGAGACGATCGACCACCACAAAGATGGTGTCCTTACCCGCAACCCTTGGAAGACCTCCAATAAAATCCATAGAAACGTCCGTAAAGATGGTATCGGGTATGGGTAGAGGTTGCAATAAACCCGGAGTAGCAACATTTTCATGCTTCGCTCGTTTACAAACATCACAATTACGAATCCATTCACGAACCTCTCGAGATATGCCCTTCCAAACAAACAGACCCCGCAACCTTTGAATCGTCACATGAACCCCCGAATAACCTCCAACGGTTGAATCATGACAAAGTTTAATAATTTCTTTACGAAGTAGCGGATTGCACCCTACCATCATTCGATTATTCTTGGTCAGCCACTTTCCATTCCACTTAAACTTGGGCAGTACCTCTCCTTTTTCCATCTTAGCAATAATTCTTTGGATATTGACATCACTAGCTTGACTCTCCATAACCTGCTGTAACAAAATAGGCTGCAAGTTTGAAATAGCCAAGGTAAACAAAGTCGAACCTTGTACTCGTGAGAGTGCGTCCGCCACCACGTTTTCGCGGCCCTTCTTGTACTCGATTATATAGTCGTACCCCAAGAGTTTAGCTAGCCATTTATGTTGCAACGAGGTAGTGATCTTCTGAGTTAGCAAATGTTTCAAGCTCTTTTGATCCGTACGAATAATAAACGGACTAGTAATTAAGTAGTAGTGCCAATGCTTTACCGCCAACATGATAGCCAACAATTCCTTCTCGTACACCGACATGGCGTTTTGTTTGGATGACAAGGCCTTGCTCAAGTAAGAAACTGGATGACGATCCTGCACCAAAACAGCCCCAATACCTCCCGAAGAAGCGTCAGTTTTAACCACAAATGTTTTCGAAGGATCTGGTAATGAAAGAACCGGGGCGGAAGTCAAGGCTTCCTTAATTCTGTCAAGCGCTTGCTGTGACTCCAAACCCCAACTAAAAGCATTCTTCTTTAATAGATCATTAAGTCGTTTAGCAAGTACTCCATATTCCTTGATAAAACGACGATAATAGCCGGCTAGACCGAGAAACCCGCGCAATTGTTTTATGTTTTTCGGTGTTGGCCATTCTTGGATGGCTTCAATTTTGCACGGATCCGTCTTCACACCCTCCTTCGAAATTATATAGCCAAGGTACTCCACCGATGTTCTCCCCAAAATACACTTTGATTCCTTTGCAAACAACTGGTTGTCCCTCATTAACGTCAATACCTTGCGCAAATCTTCCACATGCTTCTCCTCCGTACGGCTATAAACCAAAATATCATCGAAAAACACAAGCACCCCCTTCCGTAACAACGACTTAAATACTTGATTCATCAACGCTTGAAACGTGGCTGGTGCGTTAGTTAGGCCAAACGGCATAACTAAGAATTCATAGTGCCCCTCGTGTGTACGGAAAGCCGTTTTATATACGTCCTCAGCCGCCATTCTCACTTGATGGTACCCCGAACGAAGATCTAGTTTAGAGAAAAAAGTCGCTCCACCCAACTCATCTAATAACTCTTCTATCAACGGAATCGGAAATTTATCCTTTATAGTAATGTCGTTTAACCGTCGATAATCCATACACATCCTCCACTGACCGTCTTTCTTTTTGACTAAGATGACCGGAGCCGCGAAAGAACTCTGACTATTACGGATCACCCCCGTCTCCATTAATTCTCGTGTAGTCTTTTCAATAATGTCTTTCTGAACTGCCGGATATCGATAAGGTTTTTGGCTTACCGGTTCCGCATTCTCCTTTAATTTGATTCGGTGGTCGAAGGTCCGAGTAGGAGGTAAACCACTAGGAAGTTGAAAAACCATATGGAATTCCTTGAATAGCGCCGACCACATCGAATTTTCTCCTTGTTTATGTTGCGACATACATACAATTGAGGGCGAAACCGTAGTCGAGGATAAAGCCAAGGAATACAACTGGGCTGAATTTCCTTGCTGCTGCCATAAATTTCCCAACCTCTCCATAGTAGATAATGAGAGTTGACTACCTTGTAGACCCTTGAGAGTGTATTTCTGTCCCCCAATATTAAATTGCATAGTTAGCTTATTAAAGTTCCATAGAATGTCTTGTAATGGGAGTAACCATTGCACTCCTAAAATCATATCGTAACTGTCCAACGCTAACAAAAAAGTTTCTGCGTTAAACCAATTACCTTGCATAGCCCATCGAAAATCCGGACATACCTGTGTACAACTTAATTTTGCGCCACCCGGTATGCCAACCTTAATCGGCGTGACATCCTTAACCACACAATTCAACCTCTTGGCCAACTTTTCATCTAAAAAGTTATGAGTCGAGCCCGAATCAATAAGAATATGGAGTTGACGTGTACCTACTGATCCTTGCACTCGCATCGTAGAGTAAGACGGAACTCCATTTAAAGCATTCAAGGATATTTGATGATCCTTTTCCTCCCCTACCAACTCGTTATTCCCTCCTTCAGTCTCGGCCAATGTTGTGAAAATCGCGCCCGAGGCTCGCCTAGGCGCTAAATCGCATGAGGCGCCAAGGCTAGGGATTTTTTTAGGTCGAGTCGCATGACATGCATGAATCGCAAAAAAAGCGCAGCGATCTGGGCTTTTGCGCAAAAAAATCGCAAAACGATGGAGAATTTGGAGAATTCGACTGAAATCTCTTGCATTAGTTTCATTAAGTTTCTTTATGAAATATTATCATGAAAATGTGGCATTATGCCTTGAATATTGACACGCTTACTTTATATTTTGGGTTTAAATTCAAGCTTTATTACATATGTATTAGTTATTCAGTATCTCAATATTATTATGTGCTATCTAAATTGCATAATTTTGACACCTATGTTATAGAAAAACATAATATATATAGTGCGCCTCGTGTTTATGAATCCCACGATTTGGTATGCGCCTCACCTCAAGGCTCATTGACCTCCTTTGCGCCTTAGTGCGACTTGAGCCTTTCAGAACATTGGTCTCGGCCTCTTCATCCGCCTCTATTTCAATGATGTATAGTTGTTTTTTGTTCCGGCCCCTACAGTCATGACCTCGAACCCATTTTTCAGGACACCAAAAGCATTCATTGCGAGCCTGTTTTTGTTCTATTTCCTTGGAGGACAGTCTCCGATACTGGTTAGATAGGGGTGAGTTTTTTGAAGCACTCGTTTTGGTACTGTTGGGTTGCATGGGCCTATTTGGAGTGGGTAGCATAGGTAGTTTGGTTGCGTTTTGGGGAGGGGTAATTTTCAAGGAACTCGAGTGTCCCACCTTATTATCAAAGGTTTCATTATTCAAACTTTGAATCTTAGCCAACCCGTAAGCTTCATGTAAGGTTCAAGGTTTAAACATTTTGACGGGTCCTCTTATCTCGGGTCTAAGGCCTTTTAAATATAAGCTAACTGCTTGTGTCTCACTCAAGTTCACCTTATTAAGTAAATTATCGAACATGCCATTATAGGCTTGTAATGATTCTGTTTGATTACCCGTTTCAGTTTGCGAAAGAGAGGCCAGTTCTTCCAAGGGATCTTCGAACTTGGTGTTGGAGAAACGACTAGTAATGGCACGAACATACTCGACCCAAGTAATTTCGGATATCGTTGCCCCCTAGTACGCATAAACGCTTGGTGCCATTGAATTGCGTCCCCTTCTAAATGAATAACAACATACCTGAGTTTAATGGCTTCTGGCGTTTCATCGATCGCGAAAAAATGGTCACAACCGTATATCCACGCTTCGACATCAGTACCGTTAAACTTGGGAAATTCCACCTTACCCATCCTCATCGGTTTTGTCTGTTTTTCTCCATCTGTACCCACGAACGAACCAAAGGAAAAACGACGACTTGTCTCTTCCTCCCCCGATTTGGCTTTGAGCGAACTGAGCAATTCTTTTTGTTGTTTCATCGCGGTTTCTTGTTGTTTCATTAAAGCAGCCAGTGTAGCTTGTATATCCGAAATTGATTTCTCGTGATCCTTGAGAGACTTTTCAACCTCCTGCGCACGAGTTCCCATTGCGAAGCGTATTCCGACGAGAGATCGGAATAGCTCTGATACCCTTGTTAAGGACAGAATACAGAACAGAAGAGATGGAAGACAAAGTTTACGTAAAAATCATAATCCCCAGCCAAAACGGCAATTAGGGTACAAATAGGTTTCGTAACAAGTACATAAACAATCCTTGACAATTCGAACAATGGCCCTAACGGTCCTTATGGCAAACAAACTATCAAACACGAAATAAATAAACGTAAATAACGATTGTTATGCATTCATCCATAACAATTTTTGCATCGCCCTTAACAAACACATTGCGGAAATTGTTTTGAATATGTCAAATAATCCTTCGTAAAATGTAGGTGTTTATAATTAATCAAATAAAAATAGAACTTGTGTGAGTCCAAAATTTTGAAACCATTATATAATTAATCAAATAAAAAGTGTTTTCAATTGCATTTGATAATGCGAGTAATAATACAAACGCGGTGGGTAAACTAAAACTAAAATACAAACCACCAATGAACGGTGACTTTTATCATGGTTGATTCGTTGCACACATTATTAATTTGGTTGTGCAAGCCGGACTAGAAGTCACCGAAGTAAAAGACGCCATAATGTGTTATAGAAAAATGTTAGGCGATATTGTTTCAAACCACAAAAGTAGATACAAGGCATATATGAAAGTTTGTAAGGAAACGAATTCCGTCTTTTTGGCACCTAATTGGGATGTTCCTACAAGATGGAATTCGACTTACAATATGCTTATTTGTGGTTTACGCCAACAAGGTAGTTTAACTTATTTTCATAACGACTTAGTGGTTAGACATTCGGGTATTGCATCATTTCCGCTTGAAAAATGGGAAATTATTCGTAAAATAAGTGAATTGCTAAAAGTTTTTAAAACCGCAACAACTTTGTTATCGGGTGTTTATTATCCCACGAGTCATTTAGTCCTTAAACAACTATCTTTTATGGCTACAAAGTTAGACGATTATGAATATAGAGGGGATTTGTATAAGTTAATGGTAGCCCCCATGAAAGAAAAAATGAGAAAATATTTTTCTAAATTGTCACCTTTAATTACCGTTTCCGCCACACTAAACCCGTGTTTGAACAAAATTGGGGTAGAATACAATATAAGAAAAATCTTTGAAAAATTGAATCTTGTTGTTGACCAATGTCCATTATATGCCGATAACGCCATAGTCGAATTTGATAATTCTTTTAAAGGGTTATTTGGTGTTTATTTTAACAAGTTTAGAACATCAAATGTGGGTGAATCAAGTTCTTCTATGGCCTCGACCTATGAAAACTATACTAGCGCGGACCCGGAAATTAACATGTTTAACCAATTAAGACGAGAAAACATTAAACGTGCTAGGGGGGAGGGGGGTGACCAAACTAATACCGAATATGGGAGGTATACGGGAACGAATTTTTTAGCCACTATGGGGGTTGAAGAATTCACCAACTTTGAGGTTTTGGCTTGGTGGAAAGCACGGGAATCTCAATTTCCCGTTCTATCCGCCATGGCCAAAGATCTACTAACCGTCCAAACTTCTTCGGTAGCTTTGGAATCCGCTTTTTCTCTTAGTGGCAGGGTATTATCGTTACAAAGAACAAGACTCACACCGGCGGCACTGGAGATGTGCATTTGCTTGAAGGATTACTTAGACGCGGCCGAACGTACACAAGACCACCAAAATCTTGAAGGCGAACTAGAATATGAATGCGAAGTACTCGATATCGAGGTGGAAGAAGGAGTTGCAATATCACTCTCCGATGAAGAAATCGCTCTCGATGAAGCTAACCGAGCATATAGCTCCGAAGAAGAACAAGTTCCCGTTCAAGATGACTTTATTTAAGTAGACGAAGATTGAGAATGAAGAAATCAATTTCAAATTTCCAATGTTATTAGTTACATTTCTAATAAAAAATAGTAACAAAAAATAGTACTTTTTCCGCTTTTTTTAATAATTGTTGAAATATGAAGCTTTGAAAATTTGTTTCAAGTTTTTTTTAGTAGAATACAATATTTATGTATGATGTGTGCCAAGAATTTTAAAAAAACCGAGCATATAGCTCCGAAGAAGAACAAGTTCCCGTTCAAGATGACTTTATTCAAGTAGACGAAGATTGAGAATGAAGAAATCAATTTCAAATTTCCAATGTTATTAGTTACATTTCTAATAAAAAATAGTAACAAAAAATAGTACTTTTTCCGTTTTTTTTTAATAATTGTCGAAATATGAAGCTTTGAAATTTTGTTTCAAGTTTTTTTAGTAGAATACAATATTTATGTATGATGTGTGCCAAGAATTTAAAAAAAAAAAATCGAATTTTAAAGTGTTTTTGCAAGTTACAGTTTTTTTTTTCCCCCAATGTTATTGGTTACATTTCTAATAAGAAATAGTATTTTTTTCGCAACTTTTCGTTAATAATTATCGAAATATTAAGCTTTGAAAATATGTTTCAAGTTTTTTTTAGTAGAATACAACGTTTATGTATGATGTGTGCGAAAATTTTTTTAAAAAAGTCGAATTTTAACGTGTTTTTACAAGTTACGTTTTTTTTTTAATTAAATTTTCAGGAACCGGTTTGGACCCGGGTTTTTAACCCGAACCGGTTTGGAACCCGTTTGGTAGATTTGATCAAAAACCGATTCGGTTTTCAAACCCGATTCGATTGGTGGTCAAACCCGAAATTTACACCTCTACTTGCATGTAGACACGGGACATACCATGTGTCAAAGCCATTATAAATGTCTGGATAAAACATTTGAAATTGTTTCTTTGGTCAGAGATGGAAGAA
>CAJVGC010000065.1:56736573-57055793 GCA_910822075.1 Senecio squalidus | reverse complement strand
CTAGAAACTTCCCTTCTACCACACCGAACGTACATTTCTTTGGGTTTAACTTCATGTTGATACTTCTCAGTTTTCGGAAGGTTTCGTCAATGTCGTAGATCATATCCTCTTCTTTATGACTCTTAATAACGAGGTCATCCACATAAGCTTCCAGATTTCGACCAATTTGTGCTTCAAAGGTTTTGTCAATCATCCTTTGGTAAGTGGCTCCGGCGTTTTTCAGTCCGAAGGGCATCTTCTTGTAGCAAAATATGCCGAAATCCGTATAGAACGCTGTCTTATCCTCATCCTCCGGTGCCATTTGGATCTGATGGTAACCCTTGTAGGCGTCCAAAAAACACTTGTACTTGTAACCCATCAAGGAATCGATCTTCCAATCTATCTCAGGTAGTGGATAGTTATCTTTTGGGCAGGCCTTGTTGATGTTCTTGAAATCCACGCACATTCTCCAAGAATGGTCGCTTTTCTCAACGAGGACTGGGTTTGCCACCCAAGTTTGATACCTTGCTTCTCGAAGGATCCCTGCATCCAGTAGTTTACTTACCTCCTCCTTGATGATTTGACTACGCTCCGGTGCCATTCCCCTTTTCTTCTGTCTGATCGGCTCCACACTAGGGTATGTCTTTAATCGGTGTTCGGCTATGCTTCTAGGTACTCCTGTCATGTCTGACGGCGTCCATGCGAACACATCCATGTTACTGCTGAGCAAAGTAAACAACTTTTCCTTACAAGATCTGGATAAATGCGACCCTATGGCGATAGTTTGCTCTGGGAATTTAGGGTTAATGACAAGCTTTTCTTCCGGATCAGGGCCTTATCTCCGGTAAGTTATCTGTCTTTTCCGCAGAAGCACACCATTTCTCTCTTCGCCTTTTGGTACGAACCGTAGCAATGCCATGGGGAGTGGGAAACTTCATCAACCCATGAAAGGGCGAAGGTACCGCTCCTAACTGGTATAATCCTGGTCTTCCCAGGATGATATCAAAAGGAGCCGGCGCTTGAACCACTGCAAAGTTCATCCATTCGGTCCTCATGCGTGGATATTCTCCCAACGTCAAAGGGAGGGTTATTTCTCCCAGGGGCCACATCATATCGTTGTTGAACCCTTGGAGTGCCGATTCTGGCCTTCTTATGCGCGCTTGGACTGACCTCCGAAGTTGTCGGAAGAAGTGTTCATAAATAACTTATGTGGAGCTTCCCGTGTCCACGTATACCCTGGGGACGATGGCGTTTCCCATCCGTCCTTCCACTATGATGGGGTCCAAGGTAGGGCAACATTCACTTCGGGGAGGAAACGCTATTTCCTGATTCATCCAGGCGGGGTCTGGTTCTTTTCTTTTCAAGGATTGTGAATCCTTTTTTATCATGTTGACAGTCCGTGTCTTGGTCCCTTGAGATCCGTCATCTTTCCCCCTTCGGTTGTTCCTGTTGCCTTGTGGTGCTCCTTTCTTTATATCCTTAATCAGGTGTGCAAGTTCTCCTGATTTGACTGCCTCTTCGATCTTTCTCTTTAGGTGGTAGCAGTCATTAGTGTTATGCCCATGGTCTAAATGGAATTCGCAAAATTTATCTGACAACTTCCGTTCCTTGTTTTCCAACATCGGATATGGGGCGGGGAAATTCTTTCCTACCTCCTCCGTTGAGAGGATCTCGCAGGGGGTCTTTGTGAGTGCTGTGAATACTTCCTTTCGCCTATAATCAGTAGCTGTAAAGGGGTTAGGGTATGGACCCCGATT
Organism: Senecio squalidus; assembly: GCA_910822075.1. Classification (NCBI taxonomy): domain Eukaryota; kingdom Viridiplantae; phylum Streptophyta; class Magnoliopsida; order Asterales; family Asteraceae; genus Senecio; species Senecio squalidus. Next base: position 57,054,057 of record CAJVGC010000065.1, on the reverse strand, counting down.
AAGCTGCTCTGGCTGTTTCCCCTCACTCCGTTGTGGTCCCAGACCCTCCGGTCGGGTGCTGTTTCCAGATTTCCAATTCATGTCCTCCCTGTGAGTCTTGTTGGAACCGGTCTCCCGACTGAGGTTAGCTGCCTCCTTTCCTCTAATGAAATCTCTTACCCTTGTCATCATTTCCTCCACGGTGTCGGGAACTTTGTTATTCAAAGCTTCTATGAGTTGAGTGTTTTTTATGGCGTGCATAAAACCAGAGACACGCATGTCCTCCGTAGCCCCTTTTATCTCTAAACTTTCCTTATTGAAGCGTTCTATAAAGGTTCTGAGACTCTCGTGTTCCTTCTGTTTGATGTTGTGCATCTCTACCGACTTCCTCTCACACCTTCGTTGTTGCATGAAGTTGTTTCTAAACTTGTGTTGTAGGTCTTCAAAACCGTCCACGCTCTCGATGGGTAGGCTGTCGTACCACAGTCGCGCCGATCCCAAGAGAGTTTGGACGAACATATGGCACCAGACAGGCATTGACCACTGTTCTACCTCCGCGGCTCCGTAAAAAATGCTAAGATGATCGTCTGGGTCCTGCGACCCGTCATACATCTTGACGTTTGCGGGCATCTTTATTCTTGGAGGAAATTTGAAGTTGGCTATACGTTTGGTAAACTTGGTATCTTTCGACCTATGGTACGGTTTTGACAGGTCATCCACTTCAGGGACAGGTTGCTGGATGACTTGGGGTGGTTGCCACAAGTAAGGGGGACCTCCCATGTTGGGTTGAGACCCATACAACTGCTGTCCGAACTGAGGGGGTTGCAAAGGCTGATACTGAGGGAACTGTGTCTGAGGATGTGACATGCCAAAATTAAACATTCCTGCCTCGGGCCGAATGCCCCCATTTGGATGCTGGGCGTTAAGGAGGTTAGCGAACGTTCCTGTCTGTCTATTGTTGGGCACTACGATCGTTGGTTCTCTATCCGACGCCCTTCTGGATCGCAACATCCGGCTTTGATTCGAGTGATCATTCGGGATTGAGCTTTCCTCCTACTCTATTTCTTCTACATCTCCGTAGGAAAGTTCGACGGGGTTTCCCCTTCTGCGTTCCTTCTGGGCATGTTTGTTCATCATGGCTCTTAGGCTATTGAAGTTTTTGCTTACAAATTCTGGTGTAATCGGACTTGTTTGCTCGTTGGCTCCTGGGGTGAATGTCGGGGGTGGCCCTGTGTCCTCAGCAGACTCCTGGGTAACGGATTGGACTCTCCCCTCTTCTTGTTGATCTATGGGTACTTTTTCCATGACTTCCCTCGATCTATCGCTGATTGACAACAAGGTCCCACGGATGGCGCCAATGTTAAAGTAAAATTTCACACCTATGACCCTTCGTCCGGTTGCTGACGAAGGGAGTATAAATTGAATACACGAGTGACGAATTTAATGTGTTCACAATGACATTCAATGTTACAATGATTGGAAATTGAATGTAAAGAATGATATTAACAATGAATTCAGTTATACAAGAGTAATTGGTGTTGTTGCAGAGAGAACTTAAGTTCTCTTCTCTTTTGTCTTCTCTTTATATAGTAAGTGTCCGGTCTTTACCTGGAGGGTAATTCTGAAGGACCGGACCGTTGTTGTTGTGTCAGTCTCTTCCCATACTTGTCATCGACGTGGCTCACTTTCCTCCATACCTCTTAGTCAGCTGCCTCAGTCATTTAATGCAAGCGCGTGGGCGGCGCTTTGTCTCCCACGCTCTCCTTCATTGTCTTGTCCGTCATTAATGCTACACTTCTTTTAATGTTCCCACTCTTTGATACGTTTGACCATCCTTTCGTCCGTCCGCGACCTCTGTTCCTTGAATACAAGCTCTATCGGTGTGCAGCCGGACGAAGGCTCGGCCTTTCTGTGAGTAATAAATACCCTATCCCAACACTATATCTTATGTGAAAAGCAAAAAAACTTAAATGTATTAATATATGATAAAAATGAGGATAACTTTTCTTTTTAAAGATTTTTCTATTTTATCATTTTTGTAAGAATACTTCTTATTTTAATCATCAGAAATGTGTTACTAATATTTTTCGACAAACAAAAATTTCTTTATTACAAGAAGTTTGATTTATATATATATATTTTATGACTAAACTGATTACACTATTATCTTTTATTATTTTTATTGACCTTATAATAAGAGTTCGTACCGTATTAAACAAGTAAGCAACAAAGAAATTCATCCCGGCCAATAAAGCAAGAAGTGTAATTCTTTCACTCTACTACGACGATATGGGTGAAAAAAACGACTGCGCCGCTCCGTTTCTTTTCATCGTTGCAATCTCCGTCCTTATAATCGTAATTTGCATGTTACTAACATTATTCATCACCATCGCGATTAGCATAGCCTACCCACATCAACCCGACCCAAACCCACTGCTCGATTTCGTATCGAACGCTTATGTATATCTTCAATCAAAAATTTGAGTGGTAAGAAAAGAAAAATCAAAATTAATTTAGAAATTACCTACCGAGACGACATGTCGTGTCAGTAAAGTAAAAGTCAAACATGTTTTGAAAAAGGTTGAATTTTTTTTTTCCCGTTTAGTATACCTACTCTATTTTGTCAGGGTCTCAATGAGCTAAACCTACTCTATTTTGTGAGGGTCTCAATAGCTCATTATTCTTGTAGTGAAAACTCGTCAAACGAAACTTTTAACTGAAGTTACAGTTTTCTTTGATTAGGAACTTTTTGCTAGTCTAGATTGAGATTACTAATATAATGGCATTTAGTGTTGAATGAATGTTATTTGCGCATATGATAGTAACAACTCAACTACACAAGGTGTCTCATAAGTCTCGACTTTGATGATTATGATTCGTTATGTTTCTAGGAATATTTACGGTAAATTAACAAATGTAGATTATAACAATTTGTTAAATTCGTAAGTTTGAATTTGACACATCAATGTGTTAACCAAAATGACTTCAACCAGTTTGATTTGGCACACTTGATAATTTGGATTTGAATGAAAATGAGTGTTTTCCGATAACTTTTATTGGTTCACTTTGGGTCGCCTATGACGAAAGGAAAGTCTGTTTAACGAAATCAGGACCCAATAGATTTCGAGTAAGTTTGCTTGGCTCAAAGTCCAGGCCAGGCCGTTTATTCTAATTCGGTTATAGACTAACATTTTCGCTTTATGTCATACAAAAATCTCTCTTTTTAGGTGAGTATATTTTTGCATCGCCCTTAACAAACACATTGCGGAAATTGTTTTGAATATGTCAAATAATCCTTCGTAAAATGTAGGTGTTTATAATTAATCAAATAAAAAATAGAACTTGTGTGAGTCCAAAATTTTGAAACTATTTGTGTCCCGTGTTGCACGTAGACACGGGACATAGCATGTCTCGAAGCCATTATAAATGTTTGGATAAAACATTTGAAACTGTTTCTTTGGTATGGAAGAAGCAATCTTAAATCCCTTAAAACTTCAGGGCAAAATATCCATCATCACCGGTGGCGCAAGCGGAATAGGAGAAGCGACAGCCCGTCTCTTCGCAAACCACGGCGCATATGTCATTATTGCCGACATCCAAGACGAACTAGGCCAACAAGTAGTCAATTCCATCGGCTCTCACCGCTGCACCTACATTCACTGCGACATTTCCGACGAACAACAAGTCATCTCCACTATAAATGACACTGTCAAAACCTATGGTCATCTCGACATCATGTTTAGCAACGCTGGAATAGTAAGCACATCGAGTCAAACAGTGTTAGATCTTGACCTAACTGAATTCGACCATTTATTCGCAATCAACGCGCGTGGAACAGCAGCGTGTGTGAAGTACGCAGCGCGTGCAATGGTGGAGAAGCGCGTGAGAGGAAGTATCATATGTACAGCGAGTGTTGCGGCTTCAAGAGGTGGAAGCTCGCGTACGGATTACGTGATGGCGAAGCACGCGGTGGTTGGATTAGTACGATCAGCGAGCAAGCAGCTTGGGGAGTTTGGAATCAGAGTGAATTGTGTTTCGCCCTCGGCTGTAGTGACTCCGTTGGCGAAACGCTCGTTAGAGGATTCGAAGAAGACTATGAAAGTGTATGAGGCGATGACCAGTTTGAAAGGGGTGGAATTGACCGTAGAATGTGTAGCCGAAGCTGTGTTGTTTTTGGCATCGGATAGTTCGTCTTTTATTAGCGGTCACGATCTTGCTGTCGATGGTGGTCTGATTAAACTTCCAGACGCACATGATTTCGTCTTGTACAATAGTTAAACTTTATCTCGCTCGTGTTAAGTTTAAAATGTATAATCAAACAAGTTAAACGCCAAAAATAAACTTTATCTAGCTCGTGTTCAGTTTAAAATGTATAATCAAACAAGTTAAACGCCAAAAATAAACTTTATCTAGCTCGTGTTCAGTTTAAAATGTATAATCAAATAAGCTAAACGCTAAAAATAAACTTAGGTGACATCTCGTATGCACGCAAGGTGTTTAATGAATTTCCTGACTCATATGTGTTTTTATGGAATGCTATTATTTGTGGCTAATCGAAACAAAACATGTTTGATGAAGCTATTATGTTATATACAAAATTGCAGAACGTGCCTCGTTTGAAGTTGGTCTGGCGATTCATGGGCAGATCTTTAGATGAAGCAGACGCGTTTGTGCAGAGTGACTGTTGTGGCTGTGTATGCTAATGCGGTAGAATCAATAAATACTAATAGAATTGTGTTTGGATGTTTAGGTGATAGGACTATTGTTTCATGGACTAGTAAGATTTCTAATGGACAGTTTTTAAAACGACGAGGAGTTATTGTTTGCAACTAGATTGGGTTACTCTATTTAGTGTTATCAGTGTGTGTGTGTACCGAATTAGAGGATTTACTTTAATTGGGGATCAAGACGTACAGGATGTGAATTTGAGTTTGCAAAATGTGGGCATGTATGTGATAGTTTTAAAGTCGTTATTTGATGAAATGGAAACATACTAATGTGGAACACTATGATTAATGGTTTTGCAAAAAACGATTTCAACAATGATGCTGAAACACTTTCCAACAAATGTAGTCGAAAATCTTAAGATCAGACTCTTTCACAGTATCTTCTACGATTTTGACCTATGCTCATCTTGGATGTCTCGGGGAAGCAAGAAAGATAGGTGATGAATACATTGATAATAGAGAGTATAAGGTTGATTTTTTTGTCAAGACAAAACGTATAGACATGTATGCAAAATGTAGAAGTAAAGTTAGCCTACAGAGTTTTTAATCAAATACAAACCAAAGACATTGTTGTCTGGAGTGCCGTGATTGTAGGCTACGGCTTACTTGGTAGAGCTCATGCCTCATGAAGCAATAAACCTTTCATGCTTGATCAAACGATATGCGGTAGGCCCAAATTACGTCACCTTCATTGGGCTTCTTAAACACTATGGTATTGAATCACTGTGGTCGATCTTCTGGGTCGTGCACGGTGTTTTGGATAGGATTGGGCTTATGATTTTATGACAATCATGCCGATCAACCTTGTTGTGTCGATATGGGGAGCACTTTTAAGTGCGAGTATGATTTATCGCCACGTTTGGTAATATTCTGCCCACCGGCTTTTCTCATTAGACCCTTACAAAAGTTACAATACAGGGAAATATGTACAACTGCCGTATCCTTATACTCAGGTTATATGTGAATTGGTGTTGTACATATTCGAGTACTGATGAACGAAAGAGGATTAGTTAAAGACATGGGGAGTAGCATATAATAAGTCGAGCTTACCTCATAATGACCACATATGAACGTAATATCTACGTTACTCAACTTTGAACTAACTCAATCGGCTTGTGTATAGTAAGTCAAATATTACTGAACTATCAAACTGAAATCATTTTGATCATACTTAACGAATGTCAAAGGATATTTTTGAGCTTGCAGAGTATATGTTGAACTTAAGGTTGTTAGTTATGGCTAATTGATAAACCGTTAAACACTTGCATTCCTACGAAATTTCAACAACTAAAAATCTCCATTACCAAACAAGAGCCAGAAAAAAAGACTTCTTGAAATCAATAATGTATTGATTACTCGTCCAGACATGTTTATACACGGATATATAGTCATACATGGAGTAAATGGTACTTTCTTGTCGTTTAAATCTCCTCTGGAAATCAACGAGTTACCCGTTTACCAAAAATAGTAATGATCAAGAACTAGTTATGAAACTTGATCTTATGAAGAATATAGAAGATATATGGAAAATGTTACACACTGTTTGTATTCGGTTCTGTAATGTGCTTGATAAGATTGTTAAAGATCATCCGGATTTGTATTCGATGACCATATTTGCACCTTCGGTTATTGAAGTGTTGCAGATGCCATTTACAATTCATTTATGAAAATTAGTTTTAATTCTATGATTTTCTGAATGTTAATTTTCTTGAAATGTTGTATTTTAGAATCTTTTTGTATATTTTTCTTTCTACAGTTTCTTGATCATAAAAAGGGTTACCACTTTCAATGTAATGGTTTCATTATCACAAAATTAATGCACCTTAGCTCTAATTTATCAATATATACATGCAATAGTAGCACAAGGGTTAATTTGTCTAAAAATTTTATATACCTTTTGTTTTGTCCATTTCAGTTTATTGAACAATTTTATTCCCTACTTGATCATTATAAGTTGTTAAGTTGTCCATTTTTTTATTTTCTTTTTTAGACTAATTTACAAAACAACCCCTGTAGTTTTCGTAATTACCAAATTTGTCCCTTTTTAACGAATACTGTCATTTATTTCACTATTTTCTTACGATTTTAGTCCCTCGTTTGTTAAACTTAACAATTAGTATGTTAAAATAACAAAATTACTATTTTTGCATAATATAAAACACTATCAACGAATTCATCACCCTTTTTCCCGTTACATCTTTGATACTATGTTAGATTTTGTAGAACCAAAGTTTTGTTTCATCATTTTCTTTGTATTTTCGCCAAACGTAACTGCCATTTTCTTCCATTTCTAGGGATTTTTGGTTTTTCTTACACATTGTTTTAATAGATATTATGGTTTGCGTAAATGGAAGATAATGACGGTTACGGTAGGCTTGAATACTATGAAGATGATGAAACAAACCTTTAGTTGCTGCAAAATCTGACATGATTCGAAGATGTAAGAGAAAGAGGGTGCTGAGTTTGATTAGATTAAGGAAAAAAGAGTAATTTTGTTATTTTTACATAATAATTATTAATTTTAACAAACGAGGGAGTAAGTTGTAAGATAAGAGTGAAATAAAGGACGATATTCGTAAAAGAAAATTGAATTAGGAATGATTTTCGTAATTATACAAACTATAGGGACTTTTTTGTATACTATTCTAAAAATAAAAATTAAAAAGGAAAAACTTGACAAATTATAATGACCAGATAGTGAATTAAATAGTTCGATAGTGTGGAAGGGACAAAACAAAACGTGCGTAGAGGTTCTAGACAATTAACCCAAAGCGAAACTATTATTTAATGAGTATTAATAACCAAAGTCTATATGGTTGTGACTAAAAAATAAAGACACATATAAAAATTTATACTATATAAATCTACGGAGTGAGATCCCCTAATGTGCAATGGACGGTTATTCATTACATACAATGGACGGTTATTCATTACATACAATTAAGTGATGCATTATTTGATTGATAGTGTCAATAAATTGATAAGGGCAAACATGAATTAGAATTAAGAGTTTATGATGACAAATGTAAATATCATATAGTTAGTTAGAAGGATTATTAGGTTAATCTTTTAGATCTTTTCGGAAAATTTATCATTTCTCTTGTTAAAAATATAATATTTAAAGTTTAGTAAATATTACTTATTTTAAATGAAAAAGTAGCGTAGCCTATATTTTGATAATTGTTACTGTTATTGTTATATTTATATAAAGTAAAAGATAGAGTTAATTACAAAAATCGGTCCTAAAGTTTATATTAAATTACGGATTTCGTCCACAAGTTTAAAAAGTTGTATAAATTATCCACTTTTAGAAACTAATTACCTTTTTCGTCCCCAAGATTTGCTCAAAATACAAATTTTGTCATTAAAGTTTGTCCTCAACTACGGATTTGGTCCCTAAGGGTTGCCCCAATTACGGGTGCAAATTAGAAATTAGGGACAAAAAGCGTAATTAATTTCTAAACTTTTACGATATACGCAACTTTTTAAACTTAGGGACGAAATCCATAATTTTGAATAAACTATAAGGACGATTTATGTAATTAACTCTAAAAGATATAAAATGATAAACGACCTGATTTAATTTTTTGTGGTTATAATCGAAAATGGCTTTCCCATACCTTCGAGATCAGCTGTCCGGACCGGGGATGCAACGTCGTCTCGTTTGTTTAACACAAACTGTGTCCGTGACCGTGAGTATGATGGTTCCGATTTCACTCACTTGGCAAATCATGGCCCCCCTCCTAAACCTTTCATTCATGATAATGTAACTAGTTTATTAACCTGATGTGTGTATGTATTTTTGTTTGATAAAAATAAGTTACAACTTATTTGCGAAATATGTCTATATGTATTCTAGCTTGCTTTTGTGAAAGGGAAATCTTTAGTAAGATGCCATGTTTGATTTTGTTCCGGTTATTAAAGACTCCTTAGACTTCTAAGGTGATTGAGCCGGTCATTACCAAGGATAAACCTGATTGCATCAAATATGTTTTGTTTATGAATAGAGTGGGTTAAGACGATGCCAAAGTATCCGTTGATGGGAACACCATTTTTGTTAAAGCCGAAGGGGATGATCACTTCTTAGCTGATCGAACGCGGTTTTGAAAAGTATAATTGCTGGAGTGATTTACCCACACATAACAAATACAAATACAATATCAGTAATATTAAGGCAGATTGGATGATTAATGCAGGGGCCATACAACTAACTATTTCTAAGTTGAAAACTGCTTTTGATGTCAAGATCAATCCAGTGACTAGCTGGTCTTAGTTACAAAATTTGTTTTCTTTTTATTTATGTTTATTACTAGTCTGTGTCTTTTAACTTTACTTTGGATTTTAATTTCAACTCCTTATCCTACTACTTTGAGATCTGATATTTATTTTTCTTATGGTCATATCGAAATCAATCGTATATATCAAACGATTAATCTCACACGTACAAGTTAAATGAAATAGTTAATTGGACATCTTGAAACGTACTTTACACGGGATTAAAACTTGAGAACGTAATTACTCACGAATCCTTACTTACACTCATTTAGGGAAGCTCATTCACTAGCCGAGACTTAACTTGTGACATGTTCATATACACACACGTTCACACTACTTGAGTAGTGTATTCTTACTATACTTACGAGGTGAGTTCATTGCCCCACTTTCTACTGTTGTACATGTTTTAAACTAATCGGGGGAAAGTAAAGTTAAACCATATTGATTTTGAGAAAACGGATATCATTTTCAAACTTACCATAAATAGATATTTATGTTTATAAAAACTTACTATATTTGAAAACTTATCATAAATAGACTTTCCTATTTATAGAAACCTACTATGTTTGGTAAACCATAATCGAATTCCACCATCTGTGTACCACCAGTTTCGTGTCAATCAATTTGTTATCAGCATCAGTATACCTTTCAGATTCAACATCCACCATCTGTGCCTGCACCATTTGCCTATGTGGTCCATTCACAATCGAATTCCACAATTGCACATCACTATAATACACAAAAGCCTTGAATCTGAGCTTACACATCATGAAGTCAGCACCTCGTAGAAACTTAGGAGGTGTTCCACCAGATCCAGTTTCATTGTCGTAATTTACCACAAGAGCAACCATAATTCAGTTCAAAAGTTTAACTCGGATGAGAAAATTTAACTCGGAAATGATGAATTCTTCAAATTAGATTCAAATCTATTGCAAATTCAAATCTAACACCAGACGAACACTCGATTATCACTGACAAGCTCAAACACACAATTAATCGAATATTCTAGATGAAATTACTCTGTAACAAACTTTAACGCCTAAATTCAAACTCAATTCAGCAAAACAACGTTGATCTTAACTTCTGATTCTTAACTATTCAGATAAACACCTCAATAATAACTCGCTATCACTCGAATAACGAACTGGATCAAATTGAATTTAATTTACCAGCTATGATACCAATTGAAAGGATCTGAATTATCTAAGATCGATTTTCTAGGTGATTAGCATAACTAAACGATAGTGAAATCATGATTTAGTTATTGAATTCATGAATTAGATGTTGTATCAAACACAGAAACGCTTAATTATGATTTAATTCAAAGCCAAAAATGACGGGAGATTCAGTTACATAATTATCTCTCTCTAGAACTCACACATTCAAGCACCCTTATTCTATAACACTCTCCAACAATTTATAAGCTAAGAAATACACGTTAAATTACAAAATGAACATTCTAATGTTTATTTAAAAACAAGTCGGATGATCAAACTAACTAAGTCTTCACTTTGATATTAACTCTAATGAACTTCACTTTAACTCGGTTGATAAGTTTGTTCTTCAGAGTTAAACTTATTCAGTGTTGACTTCTTAAGGTTTAACTCGGATGTTGAAAGTGTTCATCCAAGTTAAACACTTAAATCAAAAATTACTTTGATGCAGATTTGAAGCTTCATCGAAACTTTTATTTTAGCCCCCACACATTTTATTACTTTCTTTTGTATCATACTTTTGTTCATTTATAATCATTTGATATAACTTTGTTTTATATACATGTTCATTGAAACCATTGTTGAAGTAGTGTAATATCCGAATGTTGTTCGGGCTCGTTCTCGGTTTGATGGGTTTCTATATTTGGTTTCATGCAAACCATATGTTTCTTTTTTCTCTTTATAATTTTGATACTTATGTTTGTTTAATGGACACAACAATTTTATGTGCACTAAGACTTCGCGGAGTGGGAAAAAAATGGGCGTTATGGGCCCCGTCAGCGCCAACTAAGCATCTATAACGCCCCCACACCACTCCGGTGGGGGCGTTATGGTGGTGGCGTTTTGGTAGTCACGGCGTTTTGTGGGTGTTTTTTGAGTTTTAACGATTACAAAATAATCTCTATCACTCCACATCATCACTCACCACTCCACCCCTTTTCTATCACTCCACATCATCACACCCTTTTTCCTAAAATCACACTCTCTTTCCAACAAATCACACTCTCTCTCCTAAAAAAAACCTCTATCACTCCACATCAGCATCACTCATCACTCACCACTCCGCATAGCCTAATTCTTTTCATGAAATGGGAAACAACTTTAACATTAGGCTTGTATATATTTAATGGAAAAGTTTAAATAAAAAGTGACTCTAGTTCTTTTCTATATTTAATGGAAGAGTTTACATTAGACTCAAAGTAGTTTTTACGACTTACATCATCAACATTATTTGAGTAATATAATTATGGTTTGAAATCATCAAAATCTTAAAACCAGATTCTATCACTGTATCTTCAACGATTTTCTCCTGTGTTCATTCAGGATCTCTCTCGATATAGGTGATGAATACATTGATAATAGCGAATATAATTTTGATGTTTTTGCCAACATAACACGTATATACATGGATGCGAAATATGGAAGCGTAGAGTTAGCCTGCAGAGTTTATAATCAAATAAAAACCAAATACATTGTCGCATGGAGTGCCATGATTGTTGGCTACGGCTTACATGGTAGCGCTCATGAAGCAATAAAGATTTTTAGCTAGATCAAACGATGTGGGTGATGGGAAAAACACCACAACGATATAAACAAATGCGGAATTAAACCTTCGTTCGGCAAAACTTTCCCTATTTATATGAACCTGTGAGAATGCAAACAACTAGGGTATTCTAAATGTTATATAAATTAACTCCAGCATCAATAATAAAGATAATCAAGAGCACACACAAACACATGGAACTTTTAGCGTGGAAACGTTTTAAGATGAGATTAAAACCTTGAGACCTTTAGGCAGCTTAAAATCCACTACCACCAATAAGAGAGGAATACAATAAGTATTCTCTAGATAAAATAGAGGCAAAAAATAATCAACATACTCTTGGAATTAATCATCAAGATGTATGGAATCAAACAAAGACAAAAAGAGGAATAAAACTACCCAGGAAATCAGCAGTTGTTCGACAGCTAAAAACTAGACCTCCGGACATCAAAATTAATCTCCATTGTTAGAAAATGTTCGCCCACATGTTAGGAAGCTACAACGAAAATTTCGTAATGATCTGACTGTCCAAACTCCGAGAAACTGCAATTTAGTCCAGGTCTTCAAATCCGAGAATTTCGAAAATCACCCTTTGCCTCTCTCTTTCTTGTGTATAAAGATTTTCCTCTAATCACAATTAAAGCCCTAATATAATATGTTTAGTGTGTTTTGCAAATTACTCTTTCTGATGGGCCAGAAAGAAAAATAAACCCAACAGTGGGATGGGCCCAAATGACGTCACCTTGATTGGGCTTCTTAAACACTATGGTATTGAACCATCTATGAACATTGTGCTTATGTGGTCGATCCTTTGGGTCATGCAGGGTATTTAGATTGGATTGGGCTTATGATCTTATAATAAACATGCGATCAAACTTGTTGTGTCGATATGGGGAGCACTTTTAAGTGCGAGTATGATTTGCACTTGGAGAATATTCTGTCCATCAGCTATTCTGGTTAGACCCTTACAATACAGGGCATTATGTAAAACTTTCGTATCTTTATGTTACGGTTTATATGTGGATTGGTGTAGCAGTGTTCGGACATGGGGGGTAGCATATCTAAGTTCTTCTTGAGGTAGTTTAGTTTTGGCTAACTGAGATATTGAATCGAGTTCAGTTTGGTGTGTGTTAGCCGAGTTAAAGTTCAAAAAACATTTTTGTAACAGCTTTGTCGATAATTTTTATCGCCAGAAATTACAAACAAGAGAGGACCAACAAAAACGACCATGTCGCGGCACCGTTGACTAAGTAAATGAAAACGAGTCTGGTGGTTTTAATAGTACATTATTGTTTCAGGAAAATACGTTACGTTTTTATAACCTTTTATCCCCTTTGTTTATTCCAATGTCAAATGCGCGTTAAAAAGGAAATTGCAGAGAAATGAGAAACATCGTTGATTCAAATATTATTTTGACTCCATCATTTTTCCAATATATTATATGTTATAATTTAAATTCTTTCTTAAAACATTTTCTTATTTAATTGAAAGTTACAAGGTTATTACTGTCAACGTTTATTCTTAAATGACACTTACACTAACACCCTCTGGGTTTGTATAAAAATTAAGGTAACAGTCCTTGCAATAATTGTTTTTCTAATTCCAACCATTTAAAAAGGCATACATGCAAAAGAACTAATATAGAGATCAAGGGCAAATATGATGTCACGTACGAAAGGGGCGGAGTTAGTATGGGGCAACGGGGTAGTTGTCTTCTCAGAAATTTTGATACGAAAAGTAATTTGCTATGAAAATATTAGTTTTTTAGATTTTGCCCCCTTAATATACATTATTTACAAAGATTTATTAAACAAAATAAGCATAAAAAATCATTTTGTGTAGTGGAAAGACCCCTTCTTTTTATGTAAGAGGTCATAGATTTTATTCTTTGCAACAACATAGTTTTTGAAAAAAAATTTGAACTATAGACAAAAATTTATGGCTCCGCCCTGACATATGGATTAATGAATTGGTGAGTTTATACTTCATATCATATTCCTAATCTTAAGTTGTTTTGTTAATTCTGTCAGAACGTTGAATGCTAAACCACCGAAGATATGATAATTGATTAAATACATGAAAATTGAACAAATTTTACCAGTTTTGCTATTTTATGTATTAAACTATCATAATCATTATTGTGTGTATTCAACTTTTATTTCTTTATAAATGATGTAACGGTTTTGCTGATGTGTAACCGCTTTAATTACTGAATTTTTTTTTTTCCAAAACACCACGGTTCATATATGATTTGTGAAAAAATAAAAGTTGAATACACTCAACAAAGATGATGAAAGTTTAATACACATAATAACAAAACGAATAAAGTTTACCTAAACATAAAATGATGTTTTAGTCGTTATATATAAACATCGTGTCTAATTTTTCACTTTAATAACTTTTAAGGGTCTCTAAGTGATTTACAAAATTACAAGTGCAAGTGGCGAAGAATATTCTTACCATTGACTAATTATGAATTAGATTTGGCAAGATTGTAATATTAGACTCTATGTTATAATATTTAATTTCATCGAATTAATCCAACTCTAAGGATGTCTTTTTCTATTAGAAACAGTAAAGTTTTCGATCACGATATCCTTTGTGTCCCATATTTAGGCTCTTGCTCGAATGAGTCGAATCGGTTTAAATTGGTACAAGTCATGAAATATGTCTTTTTATTTGCGACGGTAAAACTTCTTTATGATATTTGTGTGTTGTACATGCATTTAGGCTCTTGCTTGAAACGGTTTAAATAATGTTCTTACAATATATGGACATAAATATATTTATGAATGATCTTGCTAAACATATTCCTTTGGACTATGTTTAAAGTATTCACAAATGCATAAAAGTGTTGTGCGTGATGACGGTTATTTAAATATAGGAACGGTTATTAATAAAATTCAAAATAATTAAGCGTGTTTGTATTGGTTAAACATGACCTTAAAGGCTATGTTTAGCAATATTGATTTATAAATACACAGTCCTTATAAAATGTATATGTTGTGTGTAGCTTTCAGGCTATCGAGTAATGGCTCTAGGTGTACGACATTTACTTATCATATACAAGAGAGCTTATCGATCGAATTTAGAGCTTTGCAACATATAAGATAAAATAAAAAGTAGGATTGATCCTGAAAATAAAGAGTCCATGTACGATAAATTAAAAACAGACCCCTATTATAAATTTATTTTTCTATTTATAATATTTTTCATTTTTATATAAACACCCTCTAGCTATGAATTTTTTCGTTTTTTACTTTTGTTAGCCATGTATATACAGTCGCACATCTCACAGCTGCGTCGACCCAACACCGATAAAAATGCCACATTAAAGATTTAAAGTAGAGATATAGTTTATAAACTGTAAAATAATCAGTTATATATCTTATCTTTGTAGCATATATCCACAAAAAGAAATCAACCACTTGTATAATTAAATTGTCAAGTAGGTGTGTTGATATTCTTTCTATATAAACCCATTCTTCCTATATTTAGTGCATATTCAACTTCAATTCATCTCCTAATAAGTTTCTTTTGAATTGGTTTCGATACAAAGATCATGGGAAACATGTTATGTTTGGTTCAAGTTGATCAATCAACTGTTGCTATCAAGGAAAGTTTTGGCAAGTTTGATGATGTTCTCCAGCCCGGTTGTCATTGTGTGCCTTGGATTTTCGGAAAACGTCTTGCTGGACATCTCACCCTAAGGCTTCGACAGCTTGACGTGAAGTGCGAGACCAAAACTAAGGTCTTTTTTCACATCCTTTCTAATAACATGTTAGCCATTTGATTTATTTATAGTTATTGATTAGAGTATTATTTTACATGACTGTTTCTTGCGTATAGCCGTTTAAGTCATTATTGACCACTTAGGATATGTTTGAATCCTTAGACATATTCATATTCTTTATGCAACTAATATAGTTTTGTTCGTTTTTTCAGGATAACGTCTTTGTTAATGTTGTAGCTTCGATACAGTATCGTGCTCTGGCCGATAAAGCAAGTGACGCATTTTACAAACTCAGCAACACAAGTATCCAAATCCAGGCCTATGTTTTTGATGGTAAAAACCATTTCTTTCTATATAACCATAAAATATACATTCTTTGCTTTTCCATTTCTTGATGTTTATATGCATTTTATAATTTTAGTTATAAGGGCTACTGTTCCAAAGCTTAATCTTGACGATGTTTTTGAGCAAAAGAATGAAGTTGCCAGGGCTGTTGAAGAACAACTTGAAAAGGTTACATTGCAAATATTTATATTGCAGTCATTTGATATTTTGATGTCTATGAATTTATACTCCAAAGCAGGTTGTGACATTTTTTCCCGATATTTGTTAAGGCAATGTCTGCGTACGGATTTGAGATTGTTCAAACATTGATCGTTGATATAGAACCAGATGAACGAGTTAAGAAAGCAATGAATGAGATCAATGCAGGTAAAGTATTTAATTTTCATCATTATGTGTCCCCTTGATTAGCGTATTTGGTATTGTTGCGCCCACTATTCTTTTTATCAAGCTAATAAACTCTCTGATTTCATCATCATGTTCGTTTGTATGTGTTTAAGTGTTTGACAAATTCTAATTTATTTTGAAAAAAGATGAGTCATATTGTGAAACGCGAGTTAAAAGTATCAAACTATGTTATAAGAGGGATAACTAGGTAACTTCATTTGAAAACTAGTTTTAGTAAAGAATTGATTATTCAAAGCAATATATTATACATCTTAATAAATAGAAGCGAAATTTGTTAATTCAAAAGTTACAAACTGATGTTTGCAACTTGAAATCTCAATAACCAAAAAATTAGTTTGTAGTTACATATTGACAAATCTTTTGGTATAAAAACAGCTGCAAGGATGAGGTTGGCAGCTACTGAAAAAGCCGAAGCTGATAAAATTCTTCAAGTGAAGAGAGCCGAAGGTGAAGCAGAAGCCAAGCACCTGTCTGGTATTGGTATTGCACGCCAACGTCAAGCAATTGTGGATGGTTTGAGAGACAGCGTGTTGGGGTTCTCTGTCAATGTTCCTGGAACCACTGCTAAAGACGTAATGGACATGGTTCTTGTCACTCAGTATTTTGACACCATGAAGGAAATTGGTGCTTCATCCAAGTCCTCTGCCGTGTTTATCCCTCACGGACCTGGTGCGGTTCGTGATGTGGCTTCTCAGATTCGTGATGGACTTCTTCAGGGTAATTCTGTTAATCACTGACTTTGTTTGGAAATGAATTGTAAATCGGTTTTCTGTTTTCTGTTTGTTTTAATTGTGTTTATATTAATTGTTCGACGTTGTTATTATTTATTTTTCACTTTTTGTATGTATATTATGTGATCATGTTAGTGTATAATATTATACAATTGTATCTTGAAGTGATCTATTTAAATAAATTGAAGCAGTTTATTTTGATTAATTTGTTTTTGATTATTTGTGTTTGTTATGTGTATGCTTTAAATGTTAAGGCGTAATTCTTAAAAGGAAAAATACAAAAATTTAGCTAAGAAAATAAAATGGGTAAAATGGATACGAATTGGGATGATCAAAACTTGGTAAGGATGATTGGGAATGAAACTTTTGAAAGATCCATGACCAAGGGGGTTGTTTGGTGATTATGGAGGCTTTGTAGAACTCAAAATTACACTTTAGAACTCACCACAACACATTCGGGTATCACAACTACTCATTCGGAAGGACAAAAAAAGTTGGAAACACACTGAAGGATGATCGCGGCACAGTGAAGGGATTTTTCAGCAATATGATTCTCGAAGCTTCCCGCTGCGACGCATTGGTTATTCACTGCGACGCAGTAGCTGGGTTTTCGGTCCAAAACCGACTTTTTGACTTTCCTTTTTACGTTATAGACATAAAACACACAGATAAACAAGTATTCGATCATAAAAGAGTCTTTTTATTTATTTTGATCATAAAAGTGTCCTTTTATTTATTTGGGAATATTTCGGTATACAAGTATTCGATCTAAATTATATAGTGAATTTTCTTTGGACATATGGTACCTAAGTCGACAACCACATTGATGTTATGTGAGTTATTGTGATATCCTTGTTATTGTCAAAGCTGGTTTATAACGAAATTGGTTTACGTTATTCTTGAAGGTATATTACTTAATATTACCAATACATATAGGGATGATAATAGTCATCCAATCGCGTTGATTTTTCTACATATCATCACATTATGGTATTGGTCATTTTCATGGATACCTAGTATATTGATTAAAGAAAGTAACAAATGTAGAAGTTTTCTTCATAGAGTACAAATCACATATTTGTTGATAATTTTTTATGGACATTGTACATATGTACATGTAACTTTGACCCGGTCAATATTCATAACTACCATATTTTGCATCAATTGCAAATTTGTAACTAACTTTCCATACCCATGTGGTGATATGGTATTTTAGTTTTATAAGGAAACAATTTTTTGTTTATACTTTTTCATTGGTTATTGGCGGGTCGCAGAGAACGGGTTTAACCATGACAACCGAACTCTTGGTTTTAGATCTATCTGATTAAGGTTATGTTTTTCTCTATTAGTTTGTCTAGAATTCAGTTAGTGGTTGATTACTAAATGGTTTCCTGATCGGTTATTGAGTTTCTTGTGTTTTACCTCTTTGCCTTTGAAATTTCCCGGTCGCGATTTCTTTGTTTAACGTTTCTGAATGAGAACTTCTTTCCCGCCCTCCGGTGTTCTAACACTCCTTAAAAAGAGGTTTAGCATTATACGCTCTTGCATCAAATTTTGCATGATCCAGCATCCATAACCTATATACTAGGAGCTAGGAAGAGTCAAGGAGTTCAAAAGCAACCGAAATTTCTGCATATGTAGAAAAAAAATAACACGCGTCTCTACGGTGTTGTCCATTTTTATCAAAACGGTCTACTTATAACAAAATGTGTTGTTGTGGTAGACTTTTAGTTATGTTACCACTTTTATGTAATAATGTTCTCGATGTATGTGTATTTGTAAAAGGAATTACCTAGATGTAAAGAGAAATGTGAAGTTTACAAACCTATGATGTAATAAAAGTTCCTATACGTAATCTTATTTTAGTTTCTTCTTTTATATTTTGTAGTTTTAAATACTTTTTTCTTTCACACTATCGTAAAAGAAAAATCAGAACCGGTCTAAGAACACCAAATATCGTCCCTTGTTGGGCACGTCCATCACCGACGTTAACCACATCCCCATTGTTTTTGTTTATACTAATTGCCCTAATATTCGCAATTTATTTTTACTTTATTAAATTTTATGTATTCCTAAATTGAATTTAATATTATTTATTATTATGTTTAATTCAATATTAGTTTTATAAAAGAATATCGAAAAACAAATAAAATTAATTAAAAATGTTACTCATTTTCATAAAAGTTGACTTTAGACAATTATCTGGGAACAGGTTTTAACTTGTTCTAACTTGTTTTATCTGTTTGGAGATTCTTTTTTACCAGGTTTGTTTGCTAATAATACTTTAGATACTTCAATCTTAACTAAAGTTATAATTTAATAATTATGTTTACAAGCATCAAAGATTTGGACTACGGATTCGGACTCTGTCCGTAGTTTGCTAAGTTCATGAAAAGCTCGGATCACGGACGTCCGTGATTTTGCATCGTTCTCGGTATGCAGTTTTTCTAAACGGACCGAGTCCGAGACAAAATCACGGACTCGGTCCGTGGTCCGAGCTTTTCATGAACTTATCAAAACGCTCGGACAACGGAGCTAGTCCGTAGTCCGTTCCTCCGAGTCTTTAATGCTTGCAAACAGCCCCTAAATCTGATTCGGCTTTGAATTGCAAATTAATAATTAGTTAATAACTTATTTCCTTTTGAATCATTAGGGAGAACAGAGCATTTTGTAAATTTAATGATTTATGTTGTCAGATATTGGGTTTAATCATATGAATCAATGTATTTGTGTTTTTTCGACCAACCATAGAAAATGTTTATTTCTAGTGTTGTTTTGTTGGCCGTTCCAGATTGATTTTTAAGACAAATATGAAAAATAACATAAATATAACTATACTTTACTACAAAATTACACAGTGGGGCAACTTCCTACTCTGTCTTGCCATGTCTCCGCCCTTGCTTGTTAATATCTGTCATCTTACCTTTTATTTGCGTCTTGCTTGCTATACTTCTCATTCTGCAACTTAGACATAAAAAATGGGATCAAATGTATGTAACGCGGAACTTTTTGCTAAGGATATTTTTGCTTAAGTCGACTAGCATTAGCGAAGTGGACATCCAAATAATAATTTTTGTTTGAACTATGAATTCAGCAAGACAAAGGAAGCCCATTACCGATTGATTCTGCTCACATTTTTTCATGAAAGACTTTGGAATTTGATTTGTTATGTGAATGGGAAAGAATTGGTTCGGAGTTTTTAAAGATCATATAATTCTTCGCTCATCTCAGCATCAGGTAAACTTTTCCCCATCGTTTTAATCTTGTGGTTAAAAGATAAAATATAAAACTTAATGCTTAAGGCTTTCATTTACACCTAATTATAGAATTCGGATGAATCGAATATGACAACAAGCAGCAGTAGCAGTATGTCTAATAATATCATACAAAATCACGATTTCTCTAATGGTATGCATATGTGGTACACAAACTGCTGTGACGCCACAGTTGTTCAAGAAGGATATGTCGTAATTTCAAATAGGAAACAAACTTGGGAAGGATTGGAGCAAGATATCACCACCAGAATTTCCTCGGGTGTAACTTACACACTCTCTGCCCATGTTGGAGTTTCCGGGACAAATTGTGCTGATGTCACTGCCACTCTTAGACTTGAATACCACGGTTCAGAAACCAAGTATATGTTTATCACAAGGTATTAATTACATATGTTTTCTTTCTAAACATTTTAATCATAACATGGTAAAAAAAAAAAAAAAATACAATCTCGGCAATTGCAGGACCTCTGTTTCTAAAGACAAGTGGGAGAAGTTAGAGGGTTCATTTGTGCTATCGGATAAGCCTGATCGAGTTGTGTTTTATTTGGAAGGGCCTGATTCCGGTGTTAATATTCTTGTACAATCCGTGCTGCTTTCTTATGCTAATAATTCTCATGTAAGCTAGATATTTAGTTTACGTGAATATAATAATAACCGTATATTTTTCTCGCCCAAATGATATAAGCGAAAGTACTTTGTAGGGTAGAGTTGGAAGATGTGATATATCTGCCGATGAAAACATCATATTGAACCCTGAGTTTGAGGAGAGGCTTAACAAATGGTCCGGAAGAGGGTGCAAGATTTCTGTTCATAACTCCAATGGCAAAATCGTACCCAAATCTGGAAAGTTTTTTGCTTCAGCAACACAACGCACGCACAGTTGGAATGGTATTCAACAAGATATCACTGCAAGAGTTGAGAGAAAGCTTGCTTATACTGTTGTTGTGACTGTGAGTATCTTTAATGCACCATTAAATGGTGCTGATATTAAAGCTACCTTATGGGTTCAAACCGCAGATTCTCGAGAACATTATATAGGAATCGCCAAGTCTGTTTCTATCTTTTATCCATATTCAAATTCTAATCTTGTGCCACTTGGTTCTAACTAATGACGGCTTTTCTACTTGTTGAAGTGCACATGCAACCGACAAGGAGTGGATAGAGCTGAAAGGAAAGTTTCTTTTAAATTGTTTCCCGTCAAAAGTAGTGATCTTTTTAGAAGGTCCGCCTCCTGATGTTGATATTCTTCTTAATGGTTTCGTGGTTAAACGTGCTGAGAAAATCCCACCCTCGCCTCCACCACTTATTGAGGTTAAACTTTAATATTTTTGGTCATGTCGCCTTTCTTTTACATGTTCTGAGATGCTTTTCCGATTATCAGAATGTGCATTATGGAGTTAATATCATTGCAAATAGCAATCTACGTGAAGGAACAAAAAATTGGTTTCCTCTTGGTAATTGCGTGTTACGTGTTGCAACTGGCTCACCTCGTGTACTCCCTCCAGCAGCTAGACACACCTTGGGCTCCCATGAGCCTTTGAGCGGTAACTGCATTCATGCCACTAATCGCACCGAGACTTGGATGGGTCCTGCACAAGTGATTACACTCAAAGTCAAGCTTTTTGTCACATACCAAGTGTCAGTGTGGGTTCGGCTGGTTTCTGGACCCATCAATGGTCCTCAGATAATAAACGTAGCTCTTGGAGTGGACGAACAGTGGGTTAACTGTGGACAAGTTGAGATTAGTGATGACATGTGGCATGAAATTAGTGGATCTTTTAGAATCGAAAAACAACATGGTAAAGTCATGGCTTACGTTCAAGGTCCTGCTCCAGGAATCTGTTTTATGGTTGCTGGATTTCAAATTTTTGCTGTTGATCGTCGTGCAAGATTCAAGCAATTAAAGCAGAAAACTGATAAGGTAATAGAAATAAATTGGTTTGGTTTGATATGTTTATTATGTTTTTAATATATACAAAATTCATATTATTTACAGATTCGTAAATGTGACATCACTTTGAAATTCTCAAAGTCCGACTCGAGCAATATGCATGGGACGTCAGTAATGATTAAACAGATACAAAACAGTTTCCCAATCGGGTCCTGCATTAACAGAACGAATATTGACAACGAAGATTTTGTTGACTTTTTCTTGAAAAATTTCAACTGGGCCGTGTTTGGAAACGAGGTCAAGTGGTCGTGGACAGAATCCCAACTTGGAAACTATAACTACAATGACGCCGATGAACTTCTCAAGTTTTGTGATAATAACAACCTTGCGACTCGTGGGCATTGTATCTTTTGGGAAGTTGAAGACACGATTCAAAAATGGGTTAGGAATCTCAATAATCATGATTTAGCATTGGCTGTAGAACACCGTTTAAACAACCTCCTTAACCGATATAAAGGCAGGTTCAGACATCATGATGTGAACAATGAAATGCTTCATGGCTCTTTTTACCAAGACCGGTTAGGTAAAGACATTAGAGCAAATATGTTCAAAACTGCAAACAGATTAGACCCATCAGCCGTTTTATTCATGAACGACTATCAAGTTGAAGACGGCCATGATTCAAAATCATCCCCTGAGAAATACATTGAGCAAATTCTAGATCTTAAAGAACAAGGTGCACCAGTGGGAGGGATTGGGATTCAAGGACATATTGATAGTCCAGTGGGTTCAATTGTGTGTAAAGCTCTAGACAAACTAGAAATTCTCGGCCTTCCAATTTGGATAACTGAACTTGATGTTACTTCTTTAAACGAGCATGTGAGAGCGGGTGATTTAGAAGTTATGATGCGTGAGGCGTTTGCTCATCCTAGTGTTGAAGGGATAATGCTTTGGGGTTTTTGGGAGTGCTTCATGTTTAGAGAGAATTCTCACTTGGTTAACGCGGATGGGGAGGTTAATGAAGCTGGGAAGAGGTTTATTGAACTTAAGAAAGAGTGGCTTACTCATTGTCATGGACATATTGATGAGCGGAATGAATTTGCTTTTCGAGGGTTTGAAGGGATGTATGAAGTGGAAATTGTTATGTTTAGCAACAAGATTGTCAAGACATTTGTGGTTAAACAAAGGGATCCCCGGGTGGTCGTTTCAATTGAAATTTGATAAATTCAGTGTTCGGTATGCCGTGTGATACAAACAAATACGGAAAAAAAAAGTTACTTTTTGAGTTATGGTTTTTTGCTACAACATTTTCATAAATTATTTTCTCCATAATTCATGTTTAAAAATGTTCTAAATCTTGCATAATATGTAAACAATTAAGCCATGACAGTAAGTAAACAAGCATAAAAAACTTTTGGAATAAATTGTAAGACGCACCATAGATAACATTGTATTTGTATCTACATGTGGTTTATCTAATAGGTTGGAAGTGTAAATCTAACATTTAGCAATTTTGTTGCTAGTTCATCCGCCGCGAGCTGAGCCTTGCTGAATTGGGTTGACCTGAGCCGAGCCACGAGTTGGATTAATGATAATCTTTTTGTTTACTTGTAACGAGATAAGTCGGGTGAGTCGCACTTTAAATTAAAATACTTTAACTTTTTTAATCTTTTCTTGCTTAGAAGGATACTTCGCTTGTAACTCTCCTCGTTCAATATATTTTGTAAGAAATAAATGGTTATTGATATAATTTTTATAATGTCGTGGTTTTCAAAAATCACGATTTACAAAAACTTTTTTAAGTTATAAAAGTTTTAAACAGCAGAAACATAATAAAATATAGTCTACGGTTCATAAACATTGTTTATACAAACCATACGGTACTTAAAATTCAACTGCCAAAAACTTACAACAAAACTATTCAAACGGGGACAACGTCTACCCCAAGCAACCCCGCCTCACCAGGATAGCGTCTAGCGACCTATGAGCAAAAAACATATTTGAAAAGAGTATCAACAAAGCTGACGACACAATAATTTAGTAAAGACTATAAAACATTTCATATAATATTATCTTTATAGTCTCAAACCATACATGCACCCTCGTAAGCACATATGTTACAATTCATAATATAAACAATAACAAAGTACACAAGCATTTGATTCTCATCTTATAATCAAATTTCGCACTATCGTCAATATCTTACGTCTAGGATTCATCTTGTCTCCATAACGTCATTTTCTAATCTAGGGTCCAGCTCATGCCCTAAGTCATTCATAATTCGAGTCCCTCTTATGCCCGAAATGATTTGGGATCCATCTCATGCCCCATGTGACTACAATCTCGTTCGCTAATCACACATTACTGCTTGTTATTATAAGCATTGAGGCGCGTCTCTCAATCTCTATAATAACCCGAAATGTAGGCTTTCACTACCCGAAATGTAGGCTTTCTCTATAATACACTACAAAAAAAAACAGCCTTTTAGCAACATGTTTAGCGACATGCTCTGCAGTGTCGCTAAATTGAGACATGAATAACGACATTGTTAGCTACGTAGATGTCGTTATCATCGCAACTATCATCGCAAAATATGTTTTTAAATTCCGGTGTCGCAAATTATGTCGTTACGTACGCCATTGAATTGCGACATGCTAGTACCCGCAGGGCCGGCCCTGGTACCGGGCGAACCGGGCGACCACCCAGGGCATCACGTTCGTAGGGGCATCAAAATTTTGTTATCGGGTATCCTATAGTAGGTTCATTTAGACAAATATTAAAATACTATTAAACCCAAACAGTAATCATTAAACAAAATAGACAAAAATGTTTTTTTAGTGTTATATACTTTGATTTATAAAAAGAATAGAATTAATTTGGAGTTATTTTGATGATTAAAAAAAATACAGTCATAGTCATGGAGGTTTTATGTAGTAGTCATGGAGGTTTTATGCAGTACATGAGGAAGAAGATGTTTTAAACAATTTACATTTTATACCTTATACTTTATATGATTTACATTTGTTATAAATTTGTTTTCTAAAAGAGATCCAAAGTTTATACAATTTACATTTGTTATAAATTTGTTGACTAATTTGACTTTCAGAAATTATATCAATTTTTTATTGTTAAAAACGACGATATTGTGCGGTGAAACGGCAAACAATTTCTGATGAATGTATTATATAGTAATAGTAATTTCCTACCTTTTTTTTATTATTATTTTCTATTTTACGTTCAACTGTTAAAATTATTGTAATTTTGTTTGATACTTGTTAACAAATAAAAGAATTTTGATAGATCTAAGAAGTAATAAGTTTGAGTATTTTGTTGTCGACTAACACCGATCGATGGTTCATTTTTATATAGGTTGTTTTATTAAGTAGACCCGACTAAACCAGAACCGATTATCCGATATTTTATTAGGGTCGGGTTACGGGGGACTTTCCAAGATTTCAAAACCCGACTAGACCCGACTTATTAAGCTTATTAGGGTCGGGTCAACTCGATTAACACCCCTACACCACGCCTTTATTTGAAAGACCGTTTTCATTAGTCAACGTTTTGAATATAGGGTATTTCTCACTTTATTATAAAAAATGTAACTGATTTCCAGTTCTCATATTATAATATATGGTAGTTTTGAATATAGGGTATATCTCACTTTGTTTGATTATATAAATTTTTCTGCATTATTTGTTTTATTAAAAGAAACTTATAGTATGATAAAAGTTTAAGGGGCAGAATTTTTTCATCTCGCCCGGGGTAGCAAAAGCCATTGGACCGGCCCTGAGTACACGACTCCAAGGACGTCACCGAATTCGCGACTCGTGATTACATGACGCTAAGGATGTCTCCAAAATTTGCGACTAGTTAATACATGTCGCTAAAGACGTCGCTAAATTTGCGACTTGTTAATATATGCCGCTAACAATGTCTCTAAGTTTGGTAAGAATGTCTCTCACTTTATCTTTTTATGTTACTGCATATATCCATTTATTAAATTTAGTTAACTAAAATCAGTTTAATATTTTCTTATTGTAAGTTGTATATCTAAATTTTATACTAGTAACATTTTGTTTAGGTTTTAAATTCATATTTAAAAATAAAATAAACCAATTTATATAATATAGATTTATATTTATTATTCATTTCTTTTTTTCATTTTTCATATTCGAGACCTAATTCACGATCTCCGTTTCATCTCTCTCTCTCTCTCTCTCTCTCTCTCCCACCGGTCACCATAACACCACGGTGACATCCTCGCCGCCTTCACCACAGCGGCCGCCTGCACAGCTTGACGCACCACCGTCTCATGACTACCTGCAATTACGTTTGGAGCTGTATATGTACGAACTCAACAATCACATTCCCTTCTATCAGTCTGTCTCTAACCTTCACAAACCACCCCACGCGCTCACCGTCATCAACCACGCGCCACCGCTCTCTCGATATCGCTACCTATCACCGTCACATCTCTTCAATTTTACAATAGTAAGCTCATTCTATTCATTATCAATTATTTCAAATCATTTCAATATATATATATATATATATATATATTATAATTAGATAATATTATAATTAGATCTGATGAAGTGTAATTGTGCCTAATTTAGGTGAAATTATAGAATATGATGTATCAACTGTGATCTAATTGAGATCAGGTACGATTGAGAACCATAGATTTGTGTATGTTTAGGAAATTGGTGAATATATATGTACTAGTAGGATTGAAAATAGTGATATGTTTGTAAATTTAGGCAAAATGATGGTTGAAGATCTAGGAATTGAAGCTAAGGAATCTGCGGTTCGAGAATATATATATATATATATATATATATATATATATATATATATATATATATATATATATATATATATATATATATATATATATTTATATATATATATATATATATATATATATATATATATATATATATATATATATATATATATATATATATATATATATATTATAATTAGATAATATTATAATTAGATCTGATGAAGTGTAATTGTGCCTAATTTAGGTGAAATTATAGAATATGATGTATCAACTGTGATCTAATTGAGATCAGGTACGATTGAGAACCATAGATTTGTGTATGTTTAGGAAATTGGTGAATATATATGTACTAGTAGGATTGAAAATAGTGATATGTTTGTAAATTTAGGCAAAATGATGGTTGAAGATCTAGGAATTGAAGCTAAGGAATCTGCGGTTCGAGAATATATATATATATATATATATATATATATTATAATTAGATAATATTATAATTAGATCTGATGAAGTGTAATTGTGCCTAATTTAGGTGAAATTATAGAATATGATATATCAACTGTGATCTAATTGAGATCAGGTACGATTGAGAACCATAGATTTGTGTATGTTTAGGAAATTGGTGAATATATATGTACTAGTAGGATTGAAAATAGTGATATGTTTGTAAATTTAGGCAAAATGATGGTTGAAGATCTAGGAATTGAAGCTAAGGAATCTGCGGTTCGAGAAGTTGCGAAACTGTTACCGTTACCTGAGCTTTTATTGTCGATTTCTTCGATCAAATCGGATTACATTGCACGTCAACAGGTTGATTTTAATGCTTTATTGTGTGCATTTTTAGGTTTTATAGGTGTAAATAGAAATCAGAGCGGAAGTTTGTTGTAACTTTCATGTATTCTTTATACACAATTTATTCGAGCAATGTTTTTGGGAGTGGATATTTAAAAGTGAGTTCAAAATAAGCATCAAGGTAGGTGCTTAAAAAGTGCGTATTTCCTTCTAAAAACACAGCTTTAGCCAAACGCTTCAAACTACGTTTCGTGTTTTGAATATGAAATATGCAATAAGCAATTCAAAATATGTACTCCCAAACACTATGTTCGATTGTTATCTTGTACGTTGGACTTCGATTAAGTATTTCATGTATCTGAGTATACTGAATATCTATTTTTACGCATTATGGTTTTAATTAGTTACATACTTACAGTTACATGTTCAATGGTTATAAGATGATCTAGTGATAGAATTGCTTTCACTTATTTTTCTTTTTTACTTCTACTTATTTCAGGCAAATGATGCACAACTTAGCACCATGGTTGCTGAGCAGGTAAATCTTGTTTCTGCAGAAAAAACTTAAATTGTAACCCTGTTATCGTTTTTGAATGGTATCATGCAAATGAAGTGATGAACATGATATGATTTTGGCTTGATAGGTGGAACAAGCACAAGCTGGTCTAAAGGCACTTGGTTCATCTGAGAAGACTGTAAATCATCTTCGTGAAAACTTTGTTAGTATTGAGAGGTACGTTTGATGGCACCTGATCATTTTTATGTATAGTTGTGCTTAATACTGATCATAGTGCTTTATTTGTTTAGGTTATGTCAAGAATGACAAACGTTAATTGATAATCATGATCAGATTAAGCTTCTTAGCAATGCACGAAATTACTTAAACACGACATTGAAGGTATATGCATATAAAGTGACTGATCATAGAGCCATTCCTTTCCTCTTCTTTTGTGTCCCTTTTCATCTCGTTCCTCTTTTATATTCTGTAGGATGTAGAGGGGATGATGTCAATTTCTGTGGAAGCTGCTGTTGCGCATGAATCTTGAAGTGATGATAAGGAGCTCATCAACACGTGTGAGTTAAGAATGTAATGCTACACAAGGTATTAAAAAAGATATTCTTTATGTTCCAAACATGATAAAATTTCCACTTTAAGTACATAAATACGTAGAGTTTTGTTTCAATTTCTGATTAATTTTTAATTTGATTAGATAAACGTGTCGATTTTTGATAGGAAAATGAAATAGATGAATTGATGTATGTTTTGATTGTTGTAAACCTAATGCAGGTTCAAATTTGGGGATTTTAATAATGAAATCGACTCGGAGAACAATTAGGTCAAAAAGTGAGTTTTCCTCGCTTCGATTTTGGATAATTTTGATACCGTTGGTTGAAACTCAAGTCAGTATGTGGCATTTATCTGTTAATTTAGTTAGAAAGTATATGCACTGGTATTTCTAGATTATCGTTTTGTTTCTTCACAAATTTGCTCTGTTTAGGAAAGTTTTTACTACCATCTGTTATTTATTCTCGACTGTGCTGTACTGTTTTCTGCTTTGTTTCTAGAAAACAATATCTGGCATCATAATTCTTAACAGGTGGTTGTAACTTTGTATATGCTATCAGCTTTGGGATGAGTGGTCTCGGGTGTTACTGTTGCTTATGCTGGTATGTGACAGTTTTATATCTCATTTGTTGTAGTTTTTACATGTTGCCTAGTCAACTAGACCTTTCTGCTCTTTAGTATACTCCTTTTACAGTTAAAATATAAGAATTTTGTGCCTTTTATTATGCTTTATTTGATTTGATACTTTGAATACAGGAGTGAGCTTGTTTTGTCTATACATTCTAGTGGAAAATTCATCATTGAAGTCGATCCCATCGGACTAGTGTGTATGGTAAGGTGTTTGTATATGTGAAAGTATGGTTTATGACTTTATTCTACTGTTTGTTTAACTCATGTGTATATCTTTAAATGTCTTTATATGTATAGGATTATATTTCCATGATCTTTTGAGGCGAACCTTGGAAACATCGTTGTTGAAGAAAAGAAAAGCTGGAAAGCCTCTTCGTATATTTCTAGATGCACTTCATCATCGCCAGTAAATGCTAGGATTTAAATTAAAAACAATTTTTAATGTGATTATTACAAACTTGTTACGAATGATAATCATTGTCATAGTTTGATATTAGAAACTATTTGATGACCGAAATAGCATTAAAACCGTTTGTTGTTTGGTTAAGTTTAGAATTTACCTTTGGATAATGTGTAGCGTTAATATTTAGTTTGATATGATATTATATTTTGGTTCATAAATTTTCATTTTATTATATATAATAAAATATTCACCTATGATAATTAGGATGTAAATAGGAACAAAAATGGGTGTGACGAGGTGGCCTCGTATTTATGATCAACGACTTCATCGGAGACACAAATAACGTCATCTCACAGAAAACAGCGACGCTTGTAGGGATGTAAATAGCGTCGTCCCTCAAAATTAGCGACTTTGGTAGAGACACAAATAACCACACATCAAAACTAGCGACTTCGGTAGAGACACAGATAACCACACATCTTTACTAATAGAGACGTATATAAAGACACATACTTTCCACGTCGCAATGTTTTTGCGACATATTTTCTCCTATCGTTGTTATTGTCGCTGTACATAGCGACATATAGCAGATGTCGCAAAAATCTGCAACTTTTTTATAGAGACATCCAAGTTCACATCGTTAAATATGTCGCTAGCACAAAATATGTCGCTCCGAACGTCGCTAAGCATGTCGCTAAAAGACCTTTTTCTTGTAGTGATAGGATCGTAATCTTAAATTCTAATAATAAATTATAACTTTCGTTAAACCTATATAAAATTGTTTTTCAACCTATTTTACTCAAAATATCTAAATTCTTCAAATGTCGAATGTTGACTTTTTAGTTGACTTTGACTCCTCTTCGTAATCATCGGCTTTAACTAAAATCAACTATCCCATAACGTTGATTTTAGCAAACTTCGACTAAACTTTGGTATCAGTTTTCGATCTTTTATTCGTCATTATTGACTCGAATTATCGATATCCTCTAGTAGTCATTATTGACTCGAAATATCGTTATCCTCTACTCGTCATTTTTGACTCGAAATATTAATCTTTGGAACACTTTTTGAATATACTAAGTAATATAACGTTAATTATTAAGGCTAAAGCCTACTAGACTTATAGAGGTACTTAGACTGATTCGATGTCTTTATTTTAGGGCACTTAGGCGGTGGAGTGATTTCTACTGATTTGTCGTCCCGACGTATTTGCTGATTTATTGTGAGTTATTTGTTTCCCTTTTTACCGTTTTATATGTTGGGCATGAAAAGCGTGATTAAACTTTATATCTTGTTTTATGCATTGTGGATTGTGAATGCTTTTAGATTAGCGTTACCTTACTTATATGGCCTTAGTGGTAGTATAAGGCACTCATATACACGCTTGTTAACTCTTTTTGAGCCACCGGTACATATATATAGATCTATATGGGTTTGACCAACCATCATCGCTTGTACGGGATGACGATGGTACTCTGTCCCTATGAGTCGATGTTATAACCGCATATTATTATTCGATGACTAAACTATAGTTTAATGCACTAAGGTGGGGGTAAATGTTGCTATTAAACGTTATGCTCAGATGTATCTTACTTTGCTATTAAATCAAGATATTTTTATTATTGACTTATATATTTGAAACGGGTCAAAACCTTTCAAACTTATTTTTTTTAAAATAAAAAAAACTTTATGTTGACATCTTTTTTAACGCTTTTCAGGGGTTTGAGGTTGCAGTTGTTGATGCTATGTTTTTGTGACAATTTGTATCGTCTACGTGCTTCGTGGAACTTGCTTTTGTTTATGATTTAGTTCCTTTAGGATCCATTTTGATGTCATTGTACTTTGACTTATTCGTATTATGTAAACTTTGTACTTCGAATTTACTTATTTAATTCGATGACCGTTTTGTTATATTAATGTTGTAACCTTGTACCTCTGATACTATTGAAACTGTTTACACCTCGGGTTTCCGCCTGAGCGGGGTGTGACAGATTTAGGCTTCTTTCTTGCCTCCAATCGATCGGCCGAACATTCCTTTAGGGATTTCGGTTTTCGAATTTCGTTTCTTGCTTGTTCCATTCAATCGACATACCTACGAGGTTAGAGTTCCGGGGTTTGACTAAGCAAAGGAAAGGGAAAACTTTGACAAGTGTTGTGGAATTAATAAACGTGTACTAGCATACAAGTCTGTCGCTAAAGAAGGTATCGTGTGCTAAACCGTAAGGGATTTTACTATAAATCCTAACAAGGTTACTGAAGTATGTAAGGTTTAAATCTTAAATTAGTTAATATTGATTATATGCATAATTATTTTCGTTGCGTGTTGTGTGACAACTTGATTAAATATATACCTATATTAAGCACATATGCTTATAGTTTATAATTAAAAGGATGTGAACTAATTTTTTTTTCTTAACATAAACCGATTAAACAATACAAACCAGATATAAATAAAAATTTAACACAAAGTGTGGTCATTAAAAACTTTTTTTGGAACAATTTATGAAATCTTTTTAAAACATTTTTTTTTCCATTAAGATTCATACAATCATTTATGTGCATTATTGTATGAATCTTAAAGTTGTATACAATTAAAAGTGTAAAATTAATTGTTAGACCAAGTTTCATCAAACAAGAGGGATCATGAAAATTGGGTGTAACAACTTAAAGACGACAAATTTAAGTGTGAATATAATTACCTATTTTTAACTCTTTAGATGAATATAATAATAATATTTAAAAATTAAAAAAATACAATAAATATATTTTAAATTTGATTCGTATATTGTTGAGTTAATTACATGGTTCGTCCCTATGGTTTGCACCATTTTCACCCGTCATCCCTATTACTTTTTTATTACACCACTCGTACCTAAGTTTAAAATTTGTTGCCTTCAGGATCCCTATTTTGGATGTGCCGTTAAAGGTGCCGTTAAGTGACCTCACGTGGGTAACACGTGAGGGTATTTTAGTCCTTTCAACTTTATCTCTCCAAAACCCCACCAAATCCCTCCAAAATCATCACTGTCACAAACACTTCATCATACTCATCCACCTAACCAATCAGAATGTCAAACTGCCTTAACTAACCTTACATTCAGGAAACTTTACTTATGAAGGAAGGGATCATAGGGATCTTAATGTCAGAAAACAAAGTAGGCACTAACGATTGTTTTGTTTAGTTTTACAGTATGGTCTCCTTATCAAAATCATTTCTAATTATCTCATCAATAGCAACATACGATATCGCAACAAGCTTCGATCTAATCGGCGCGGGAGTATTAGCAATTTCCGATCTAATTTCATCAAACAGTTTCGTAGAGAGAGAAAGCGATGAGAGAGAAACATCTAGAGAAAGAAAATGCGATACTGATAACCGGTGATTTGTCACAAACAGAGTGATGACGTAGAAATGATCCGATGAAACGGCGACGTTTAGGAAGGATGAGAGATTTGGTGACGTGGACGGGAAGTTTGAGGTAGGGCCTACTAGCTTGACGTGGATTCGGACGGAGAGTTTTAGGGATAGGAGAGAGGCGGTGGTTGGCGGTGGTCGGAGATTTGAAGATAAGGATTTTTTTAAGGCGGAGGTTAGGTGGAGGTAGGTGTCGTTTGTGGCTTGGGATGGAGTGGTGGGAGAGGAAGGTGTCTAGGAAGAAAAAAAAAATTATTAAATGACTAATTAATTAGTGTGTAAAGGTAAAATGACTAGTATACCCTCACATGCAACGCACGTGAGTCTCACTTCTGTTAGATTTAACCGGGACATCCAATATAGGGATTCTCCGAGCAACAAAATTTATACTTAGGTACTAGTGGTGTAATAAAAAAGTAATAGGGATGACGGGTGAAAATGGTGCAAACCATAGGGACGACCCATGTAATTAACTCTATATTGTTTGACACGTCTGGAACAAGAAATTGCAACTACACATGTAGCTAGAGGATGTAAAGGCTTCTATTTTTATCCAAAAGTTTAATACTTTTTTACAAAACTTTTAATTTTAGATCCTTTTATTAAAAATAAAAGTTTGAAATCTTTATACCTAAACAATGTTTTATTTGTCAAGAGTTTATATTTTCAAATATAAAAGTTTAAAGGTTTTAAACATTTAGAAACTCTTATCAAACATATTTGACATAAATGAAGCTTAAATTTTACTTACGTGATAGATTTAAGAGTAAAATAATAAAAATGATCAAAAAAGAATTAGAATTATCATAAGACGAATATTAAACATGTTTCAGTTATTCGAAAATTCTCATTCATAAGAATACGTAACACTTTTAATTGTGCGGGTCAAATTTAGAATAATTTTAGTAAAAATTTTAACCAATAGTTTTTCGAATATTATCAAATCTAGACGTATACATCATATCAATTCGTGGTATCCAATGAAAAAAATGATAAAAAGAGAAATGGTCCATTTTTTCCCCATATGGCGAATGCGTAATGAGAAGGATAGTGAAAGACAATTTCGTTGAAATGTACAACAAGTTGATTCGATGTTATCTTTACTACATCACTTTTTCAACCAATATCTCTATTTCTTTTTATATGTTTCTCCAAATGATGAATGCTTAGACCACTTTTAACCGTTGTTCCTACTGATACAGTCAGTTTTTGTCAACTCAGCGCCACGTCAACTGACACCAAACTGACAATAAACTGACTAAATCACTACCAACAATAACCCGTCAGTCAGTTTTTCTGGACCCCACATATTTTATTATTTATACAATTTTTAATTGGTGGAGCTCATGTAAATACAAACACCTCTTCGTCACTTTT
This sequence comes from Senecio squalidus, assembly GCA_910822075.1. NCBI lineage: Eukaryota > Viridiplantae > Streptophyta > Magnoliopsida > Asterales > Asteraceae > Senecio > Senecio squalidus. The sequence continues at coordinate 57,019,467 of CAJVGC010000065.1, read as the reverse complement.
TCTTCTCCAAACTGACGAAAGACAACTGATGGAACCAACTGACGGGCAACTGACGGTGTTGGTGCCAATGATAAAGCAACTGACACCAAACTGACGGAACCATTGGGAGTGATCTTAGTAGTTTTTGTAAATTAAGTTGAAAGTGATATGCAATGATGAGTTAAGTAATTTACTATGTACTAGCTATTAGAGAATAAGTTAGGCCCGAGCCCGATTGTGGGTTAGGGTCCATTAGAGTTTTATATTAGTAGTTTATAAATAATGACTTTATAATAGGTTTACAATCATCAATAATACAACGGTTTCCATTATTCAATATGATACATTCGATTAAGCTGTTTTGTGTTTCATGTTTCGTATTTCAGTTTTGATTAGGTTTGTCTTTCGTTTATTTTTTAGATTTGCTTGTTCGTTTTTTTCTTAGATCTGTTTGTTTGATTAGTTGTTTCGGTTCAGTAAATTGAGTTGTTTGTTAGTTTCTTCTGCTTCGTATAAGATGATTAGTGTCATTAATTTATAAGTATTCATCTTATTGGTTATTGGTCATTCCCTACTTTGTCTTTTACGGCCGTCTACGTCAATAGAAAAGGGCTAGTAAATTGCATGTGATAATTTAGTAGTAAGTATCAATTAATTTGGTTGGGGTTATGATCTTTGTGTCACGTAATTCACTTTAAATTTCACTAGCTTTGTTAGGTCCTATGTTCCGTGTTCTTTCATTGTTTGTTTGGTTAGTATATTTATTCTTAGCTTTGTCCTCTTATGTCGGTTTGTTCGTTCTAATAATAAAAAAAAAAAATCTAGCTTTGTTTCGGTTGGTTGCATGACAATTTAAAAAAAAAAAAAAGGTTTTGAAGTGTGATATCCTTCTCTTATCTTCTTAGTTTGTTTGTTTATTTATTTTGAAAGTCATTTGGTTTTCTAAGTATGCATAGAGTGTCTCTCAAAGCAAGACAATTCGTTTGTTTAATTATTTTTCGAGTCGTTTGTGTTTGTTTTTCTTAGCGTGCATAAGTGTCTCTCAAAGCGAGAACCCCCCCTAGAAAAAAAAAAAAAAAAAAAAAAAAAAAAAAGAAAGAGAAAGAAAAAGAAAGAACAAAGTGTCTCCCAAAGCGAGACCATCATCATATATTATTGCTGCTTCCGAGTGAAACATGATCGGAAAATAACTATGCTTTCTTTTGTTGCTGCTACCGAGTGAAACATGATCGGTAAAATATTACGCTGCTTCCGAGTGAAACATGATCGGAAAATAATATGCTTCTTTTTTATATATTATGCTTCTGATTCCGAGTGAAACATGATCGGTTTCTGGTTCAAGTCATTCGACATTATCGCTACGTCTGCAGCGCCGCCGCAAGCTAGGAGTCATTCAAAATATTTTAGTTTTTATCTTTTATTTATTTTGATATTTATAGTTTTATTTTACAGTTCGAGCTTACGCGATTTCGCCGCTCGAACTGCGGGGGAGTATTAGAGAATAAGTTAGGCCCGAGCCCGATTGTGGGTTAGGGTCCATTAGAGTTTTATATTAGTAGTTTATAAATAATGACTTTGTAATAGGTTTACAATCATCAATAATACAACGGTTTCCATTATTCAATACTAGCCAATAATTTACTTTTACATGGAAAAAATGAGTTATTGAAGCTATATAAAGATAAACACGATCATAGGGTAAATCTAACAAAAATGTCTTTTGACGACCCTTTTGTATAAACATAATTATCTATAGACGAGCTTTCATTTTCCTAAACGTACAGATATAGATTTTCAAGAAGTTCTATCGTTAAATGTTTACAAAAAACATTAGATAGCAAGAGCATATATATTTGCGTAATCTAGGGCTAGATGTAATGACTCATACCGAAATGTTGTTCATTTATTGAGTTGCCATAAGAGTTGATAACACAAATTGTCATTGTGGTTTCGTTATATTGCTATATTCGTCCGAACATTTATTAAAGTACAAACGTAATATTTGTGATAAATATTTTATGTGTATATCGTCTGTAGAAACAGTTTGTGCAATATGTTAGAATTGTTAATTGCACAAATTGCTATTTTAAAAGACGATATCCACATAAAAAGTTTCAAACATGTATTAGTATTTTACATTGTAAAAATATTGCGACGAAAACTTCAATATGGTAAAACCACGCGTTGTTAAGACATGTTTATTATGACACAAGCCATTATAAATATATATTATAAATATCTTTATAAGAAATTGAAAAGCACTTTTTTAAACGATAAATAAACTCGATAAAAGTCCTAGAAGTAAATAAGCAAAATTGAAATATTTGAATAGATTGCCACCTCATAACAACCATGAAATCCAAATTCCAGCGATTCCAACTTAGTTTAACCATTGGTTAAAAATTCATAAAAGTGGTTGTAATTCTAGCATCGACGACCTTGTTTCTTCACAACCATATCATGACGTAGGTAACCCCATACGAGAACGCGTTTCCTTTTAGCATCAAATTCTCCACCTACATCTTTTTGCATCAGCCGTTCGAGTTCTTGGTCGAATTGGTCATAACAAAGTTTCAACAATGATGCAAATTCTTATTTCCAAAGTTATTTATTTTAATATGAAGAAAAGTACTATAACACCTATATAAGAACTTATATTAGATTTTAGAAAAAAATAATGAATTTTAACTATTTTTTGACAAAAAATATAAAAACTTCTCTATTCTTATAAACATTTTATTTCATCATTAGTCAATTTTCATGTTTAAATGAATAAATAATGATACTACTCAAATTGATTTGAAAGGATGATTTTTGTAGAAATGAGTAACGTATTAGAGTATATTTCTACTTTCAGTTGATTTTTATAGAATGGGTTATTATTGTCTTAAGATCGGTGATTAAAAGTTGACCGATTTGATCTAAATAAATTACAGAGCTAAAACTACTTCGTTAGAAATAACTTTTTATGTTCCCAGAAATTGATTTAAAAGTTTTGAAACTAAAACATATTAATATTAATTAATAAAGTATATAAATCACAATCTGAAAAGAATAATAAATCCTAATTCCAAAACACGCTTCCAAACAATCCATCGTAAATAAAATAAGAAAATTCAATTAAAATAATATTGTTACACGTCTCTTTCAAGTACGTAAATTTCTTCGCAAGAAACTTAACTTAATAATCATAAATTCAACAAATAACATATATATCTATATCTATATCTATATCTATATATATATAAAAAGAAAATATCAATTTCGATTTCATCAACTAGGTGACATCATCTTTCTCTCTATAAAACAAAGATCTACAATCTTTACACCAACAACTTTCATCAGGTAAGCCCTAATTTTCATCTTTTTTTTGTACTTTAATTTTAGGGTTTCAATTTCAAGAATCAAAAAATCAAAAATGTATTTTTATGGTTAATTTAATGTTTTTAATCACATGATTAGTCTTTTTTTTTGTGAATTTTGTTGCACACCAACTGTTTGTTAAAATGTCAGAGTGAAAGTTTTTTTAACATTACAATTTTGGTGTACGGGTTTTGTGGAATTATGAATTTTTGTTGGAGAATTTTGTTGCACACCAACTGTTTGATGAATTGTCTGTGTGAAAGAAGATTGTGTTAATGAGTTTTGGTTAATTGGTTTGCAGTTTAAGATCATGGGAAACTTGTTTTGTTTGTACCAAGTTGATCAATCCACTGTTGCTATCAAGGAAGCTTTTGGGAAGTTTGACGATGTTCTCGAGCCCGGTTGTCACTGTGTGCCGTGGGTTTTCGGAAAGCAGATTGCTGGTCTGCTCACTTTAAGGCTTCAGCAGCTGGATGTTAAGTGTGAGACCAAAACAAAGGTCTTTTTCTTCCCCTTTATGTTGATACTTGATAGTAGAATACGTTTTATTATGTGACTTTATGTTATCTGTAACCATTTGAACGATTATCGATTTTTTAAGCTGCTAAGAGGATGACGAGTAATTTTGAAATTTAGTGAATCGAGTAGTAATGACAGTTGAATGAATTTAGATCTTATTGAGTAGTTAAAGTAAATTTGAGACTTAAAGAGCCACTTTGGTTTGGATATAGTTGTAGTAGCGTTAATGACTAAATTTCTTGGTACACCAAAATATAACGGTTCTGGTCGCTCTAGAGGTAGGTTTTGTCAAACTATCAAGCCTAATGGTAGATGTTTAATTTATTCGTGAAAACATAGTTTCCTAAAGTTTATACTTTCTCGTAGACATAACTGTTAAATTATTTGATAATATACTTGTTGACGATTTAACTTAATGTACTTGGTTACTAATTTGCATCTGTTTGAAGAAAATCTCATCCGTGTTAAATATATGTTTAGGACTTGTGGGTGTTCAAAATAAGTGTTGAATGATTACTTGCTATCAGTTGTTGAAATACACCAAATCACCAATATGTATGAATCATTCGACATATTTATGTTATTTGTGAGACTAATATAGTTCGTGTTTTTCAGGACAATGTCTTTGTTAATGTTGTAGCTTCGATTCAGTATCGTGCTTTGGCTGATAAGGCAAGTGATGCCTTTTATAAGCTCAGCAACACTAGGTCCCAGATCCAGGCCTATGTTTTTGATGGTAAATATCTTTAACGAATAATAAATAACTGTAAAATAAACATATTTTGTATGTTGCTGGTAGCTTAACATGGAGGTGTTTTTTTCTACTTCTAGTTATCAGAGCTACTGTTCCTAAGCTGAATCTCGATGATGCGTTTGAGCAAAAGAACGAAATTGCCAAGGCTGTTGAAGAAGAACTTGAAAAGGTAACGTGTATTATATTTATATTAACCACTGAATCTTGAATCAATTCTAACAATGTTTTCTTTAACCTTGTCTATAGGCAATGTCTGCTTATGGTTTTGAGATTGTTCAAACCTTGATTGTCGACATTGAACCTGATGAGCATGTGAAGAGAGCAATGAATGAGATCAATGCAGGTAACATGTCTCTCCTTAATTATTGTCATTAGAGGTGACAACTTTTGACCCTTATGGTTTTTGTTCTATCCCAAACGGGTCGAACGAGTTGGACGAATAAAACATGTTTCAACTTGGCTAACTTTCATTTTTAACGCATATAACCTCTTAAAATCATTTTATTCAAAGATTACAGTATTGTATTATTATAATATATACTTTTATAAATAGATAAACTCATAAAAGCGTCTTTGATGTTCAAGCCAAAGTGACCAATAACCTAAACCTGTTTTGACTCGTTTCCTGACTTGCCACCTTTAGGCTTTAGTTTATTAACAAATCGTTTTGTATATTTCCAGCTGCAAGGATGAGGATGGCAGCTACTGAGAAGGCGGAAGCTGAGAAAATTCTGCAAATCAAGAGAGCCGAGGGTGAGGCTGAGTCAAAGTACCTGTCTGGTTTGGGTATTGCTCGCCAGCGTCAAGCAATTGTGGACGGTCTGAGAGACAGTGTGTTGGGGTTCTCTGTCAATGTTCCTGGAACCACTGCTAAGGACGTGATGGACATGGTTCTTGTCACTCAGTATTTTGACACCATGAAGGAAATCGGTGCTTCATCTAAGTCCTCTGCTGTGTTCATCCCTCATGGTCCTGGTGCTGTTCGTGATGTGGCTACTCAGATTCGTGATGGACTACTTCAGGGAAATTACGCCAACTGATTGTCGACTTGGTTTTCTGGTATGGTATATTCAAGAATTGATTAAAATGAACCCCATAAGAGTACAGTTCTATGTTTTGTGTAACTATGGTTTATATGGTTTAACTTTGTGAGTTTGTGGATGCGATGTCTATATGCTATGTTAGGGTTTTCCAGTATTCTGCTTTTACGAAGATTTTCTAATGGAATCTTTCACCTCTTTGAATGTGGTTTTACAAGTTCTTTAAAAAAGAAGGCTTCTTTAGTTTCAAATATCTATGTTAAGTGATTTCAAATATATATTGAGTAGTCGAAGCAATACTTAGAATCTATAGTTTTAAGCGCTTCTTACGTTTAAGCTACTGAACAGCATTTTGGTAAATGCATAAAGCTACTTGTAATCTATACCTTGTGTATGTCATATAGATTTAACTGTGGCTATGTAAGCTAATCGAAATGTTGTCGTAAAAATGGCGAGGCCCTAGTCCACAGGATAAAATGTGTAGCTGTCTTTTTTTCGTTTAGGTAAACATTGATCATGTCAAGTTGATGTAATCAACAATATGGCGTTAAGTCCTTAACCGATATAATTGAGTAATTGTCGTGTTGCTTTGCTGGTAGGCACATATGATAAAAATGAAATTAAGGCGGAAGTTTTTTATTGCCAAAATAATAATAGGGTTTTGATGGAAAATTCTCATTAGAAAACACACCTTATACAAAACGTACAAGTGAAAATGAATTTTTTTTTATCAAAACGTACAGAACATGTTTCAATATATGTGTTATGAACATTAACAATTCGTCCGGATATAGGGTTTGAATAACCAGTTTACACAAGAAAAGAAGCCACAGGTGGTGGTAGCCAAAAGAATTCATTATCTTCGGCCACATTGCTGATGGTGACGCCGAAGGCAACAGTGTTGGGTTGCTAGCTCGTGATTCCATCGACTTGAAACAACTTGGTGGTCTTGAATGCATTAGTGTTCATGTCTAATATCATAAAATAAAGATTGAGATCTTATTAATATCCTATACTTAATAGATCATATATGCAAAAGTTTATCCTTTTTGGCAAACGATATCGTAATATCGTAGGATCAATATCGAGATCTTAACAACTTTGCTATTTTATATAGTTGAAATGCTGTAATTATTTAATATACAATTTTAAGTTTTTGTAGATGAACTTGAACCGGTAATCAAACCGAGCAATTCGATTAATAAATTTATTTATTTTAGTCTTCGTTGCACCTTCTCCTAATACTTATACTTAAACAAAAGGTACAAGTTATTCGATGAAGCCCGAGTAAAATTTAACAAATAATATCGAAACATATTTCGATAAATGTGTTATTAAGGTTAAAAATGGATAAACAAAGATCGCTTCATAGCAACAAGATCAAGATGGTTGGAGAATCAATTTACACGAAAAATAGGGTAAGAAGCCAAGCGTAGCGATAACTAAAAGTATTCCCAAACACTGGCCAGGCTGCTGAGGGTGTCCCTAAAGGAGACACTGTTGGGCTGCTAGCGGTTCCATTGACTTGAAACAAGTTGGTGGTCATGAGCGCATTAGTACTCTGTCCATAGGCAATCTCATGGTTATTAGCTTGTACGGCGTACACCCTTACAAAATATGTAGCTGTGATGGTATCTCTTGGAACGGTCCATACAAAAGTGTTGTTTGCCCGTTTGTAGGGTTCTTCTGTGATTAGAATTGGGCATGTCTTGTCCAAATCTAGATTGTCATCTGTTTTCCTGTCATCTCGGCCTGTTTGGCTCACAGGTGCGTAACATAGCTTAATATCCACTGTGGTGTAGTTTGTGTCGGTCGTTGGGTATGTTACGTTGTACTCCCACGCAATTGTTACCGTATCAACCCCTGCCTCCAAAACTACAAAAAGAAAAAAAAAAGTTAAAATCTTTTACTAGTATTAATTTTTCTAGAGCTATAGCAAATATTAGGTTTTGAAGTTGAGCTATGGTTTCTTACTAATGCACTCGGCTCGTTAACATAACTAGATTTGTATGATATTTTTGCAAATGAGATAAAAGATTTGCGTCACATAACATACTCGGTACTTACATATAATGCAAATACCGAGTATCTTATGGTGCATAAGTTATAAATAAGAAAGGGAGATCATAAACCTTGGTTCGACGTAGGTGAAGTCGTTACAATGAGCGATTGGTTAAGAGCGGAGAGATGAGCATCATGAGCATAAGAAGAAGTTGCAACACAAGAAAGAAGAGAAATAAGAATAAAAGCACGAGTAACCTCCATTGAATAGTTGACTTTAAAACTAAAAGTCAATTTGAAATAACCAAATTTTAGTTGTAATTATGATTGGAGATGTTGAGCCATGAACTATTTATAATTGGTCATACGACTTTTTTTCGTACTCTTCATTATGTTCAATATATAATAATATCTACTTGTATGAAGTACAAATTTCTTCCATTGACTTTTTATAGTTATACTAATTCTCGAAGTTTTTTTTAGGAAGAAAGGAAAGAAAAACAAGTGATTCTAAAATAAATTGTCTTATTGTCTAAAACGATGTTTTTTGCGTATGAAACAGCAACTCACTTCTGATGAATGTATGTCATAGGAATAAACATAAAGTCTACATATACTATTATAGTAAACTGTTTTTGAAAAACGGAAAGTTTTGGTTCGTTTTTGGTTTCTTATATAAAGCCAAACCAAAAAAACCGAAAAAAACCGAATTTGTTACCCGAGCTCCTTAGCCGATCACAATTCTTTCCACAACTAGTCATATCAAGTCACATTTCTTAACCCGGCTAGTCACAGCCGGTCGCATATGTCATATTCAGGGTCGTTATAGAAGGTCACTTTTGTTACATGGGCTAGTAAATAGTCCATTTTTAGGACATTAATATTCCTCGTAATTACCTTTTTTGTGTTAGTCCATAAGAGCTCATGATCTTGAACAAGATTTAAAAACACTTTCGCTATAGTGATGACAGTAAAATACATAAATATTGGGATCAGTAAAATATAGTGAATTTACACATTACATCACTACATTCTTTTTAAAACTAAGACTATGTCATTTAAATGTCAAGTTCTAGGTTAAACTTTTGATCATCTTAGATTCTTCTTTAATTTGTTATGTTTCATTGTTGTTCGGAAGACCCATACGTTAAAAAGGTTAAATCCTATTTCGTTGTTGAACTCATCGATCATTGTTCAACTCAATAATCAAAAAAGTTAATTAAACAAAAAAGTTTATTTTAGTTATTTAGAAAAAAGGTTAAATTATAACTACAATGAATATATATATTATTAACCACATGATAACAATTTTATTTTTTATCTAGTCTATACAAAAATAAGAAACCACCAAGGTCTCTTTTACATGCCTATAATAATATTGTTATTAAGTTATGTGTCATTATTAATTGGTTGTCATATAAGACTTTTGTTTAGTTATCATATTTTTTTATACATTTTCTTCTGTTGGACATAAAACTGTTGAAAATAACTAAGTATGATTACTATTGTAAGTTACTACTACTTGGTTACTAAGTATGGTTACTACTACAAGTTACTGTTTGGAGAAAACTGGTTACTATTACAGATGCTCATTACTATTGCCTGTCATCCATAACTACTACTTGAAGAAAAAGATAATTCTAAAATAGATTTTTATTTATCTTTTTCTTAATTAGAATTACAATTGTTTTAGTCGTTTCCTAGAATAACTAGGTTTAGCCTTAAGGTCTATAAATAAATAGATCATTGTATTAAGAAAAACACGTATATTAGTCTTTCTTATTCGATTAATACATTGAGGCTTGTCGGTGATATTCATTATTGTTCTTGTTCTTATTCTTATTCATATTCAATATTCGTTTAATCATATAACTTGTAATATCAAAGTGTTTAATTCGCTGCTAAACTTTTTTCATAGATCAAGATCTTATTCTTAGTATTATGGTTTGCGTTTACATAAACCATATCGATTTCCATTTCATGCATTGTGCATTAGGCTTAAAGATATTTATGATTAATATTATTAGTTACTAATTAGTATAAGTAAATTAAGTAAAAGTAAAATTAATAATTGGTTTTAATGATATTAGTAATTAGGTAGTAATTACTAAATGGATTTTCTTACAATGTCTCCGGCGTGTACATGTTTTTGGTCGTTTAATGACATTGATTGAACTCCAAATTTTTATATATATATAAAAATATATATCAATTAAAAGTAAAAAACTTATATAATTAATATATATTGAATTCATTTTATCAATATCAAAGAAATTTATAGATAAACCTTGAGTAAATTAATAGATAATAGATAATAGATAATAGATAATAGATTAGAAAAGTTAGTATATTCTTATTTACATCCTCCTACGTTTTACTCTGTTTTTGTCATCTTTTGTTTTGTCAAAAATTTTATCAAATTGTTCATTAAAAATTTATTTTGTCGTTCAACATGTTGGTCTAATCTAGTTGAATATATATCAAAACTAGATCATTCGAATAAAGTTTATGCATCACAAATATGAATGCTTAAATTTATAATTCAAATACTTTACACTTATATATTCTTTAAATTTATAATTTAAAGAATGTCCATCACATTCTTGATATTCTTGTTATTAACTAACTGAATAAACAATCCAATAATGATAGTGTAGTCTAAGGGGACGACTTTCATATGCTACCTCGTGGATATATGCTCAATAATCCATAACCTTCCACGACTTTACTATCATTGTTTTAACTTGAATTTATTAATTTAATTATAAAAGTACATGTTACACCCACTCTGTGACGAAAACATAGGATATAGTCGACTGACGATCGTCATAACACAAATGGCAAACAAGAGATAGTCTATATGATAAATAAAAAGATAGTATGTCATGACGTCGCCATGCCCAAAGGGGAAATCCTTGGCACATGAATACGTCAATCACTACAAGCAAAGTATCCAACAATAGCGACCAAGTATAAAAGGAGTACTTAGGCATACAAGCCCAGAAATAAATCCAAAAGAAAAGAATGTATAAAGGAAAGCCACAATGCAAAATGCAATCCTGAAGTCTTCTAAAGTCCAGTCCCAAAAGTTAAGTTATATGCGTGCTCAGTACCTAAAAATAAAGCTCAAAAAGTCAATAGAGCAAGTTCATTGAGTATTTAGAAAAATGTAATAGTAAGAAAACAACTTAACACAACTGTAGTAAAAGAATGTGTAACTAATGCATGTAAGTAGTAAGAAATAATTATCCACAACTTCCCACCGTAAGTAAGTAGCACTAGTAGGAAAGTATACTAGTAATCAGGTAACGTCAGTAGGAAAGGTATACTGACTAGTAACATCCGCAGTAGCTACGCTACCGTAAGAACGCATCATTAGTAGGAAAGGTATACCAATGAGTAAGTAGTATCAGTAGGAAATGTATATTGATACATCAGTAGGAAAGGTATATTGACTGGGGTTTACCAGTAGGAAAGGTATACTGGTAAGTAATCATCACAACCAACATCTCATATAAGTTTTGAAAAATATGCATTAGGTTTATGTTTCACATTTTATGGTTTCCAAATGTAGTAAGTTTCCATAAATAAAAATATCTATTTATGGTAAGTTTTCAAATTTAGTAAGTTTCCATTTATAATAAACATGTAAAGAAAAATCGGTTTCTCAAATAGGTTTTTGGTTGAGCTTTACTTTCCCCCAATTTGTTTAAAGCAAGTAAAACAGTATAAAGTGGGGCAATGAACTCATCTCGAATAAGAAATCAAACGACACTACTTAAGTAGTGTAAGTGTGTCTACAAAAGGTAGGTCACAAGCTAGGTCCCGTCTAGATAAAGAGCTCCCCTAAAAGTGTATAAATATGGAATCGTGAGTAATTACATTTTCAAGATTTAAATCCAAATTTATGTTTAATTAAGGATATCCGATTAACCAATTCAATTAACTTGCACTCGTGTTATTAATCATTAGTTTTAGACACTTAAGTCAAACGACCAGCAAGTACCCCCGACCACTAAAACTGCCATAACTCGAGTTTGAGAAAGAGTTAGGCGATGCATTTTATACGTACGGAAATTAAACTCAGAGGGCTACATCAAGGGTTCTGGATTCATCAAAATTGAGTTAATTATGACCGAGATATCATCGTTACAAAACAGGTCATGTAATCTGTCCAAAAACAATAACTTTTATATATCAAGTTTTAAAAACGATAACGAGACAACCAATGGACTTTTAAATGATTATTTCCCCTTTTAACATATATAGGGCCTGTTAGGAACACAAATAATCAATTCCACATCACATAAGATTTTGCTAAGTCGTTACACAAATTCAGGTCTTAACCTAAAAAAAACCAATTTACATTTCAGACTAGAACTCCGCTCACCAAAACACAGTTTCTGAGAGGTTAAAGAACAACCAGACGATGAACCTTACATTTACAGAAAAAGGACTCCGAGGGATACCATTTTGGTTTTGACATCAGTTAAAAATACGAAGCCATCTGAGAGTTGTTAGCCGTACAAGACACAATAAATTTCACATCAGCAAGTTTCAACATTAACATATGTACAAAATTTTGTATTAGGGTTTTTATGACGATTACGAATACAAATTTGTAGGTTCGATTTATGTGATGATAATTCAGTTTATTAATGAATCATAATTAGATTTTACCAAATCAAACAACCACAAAGTGATATACAATAAACGATTAAGAAATGGAAATTAAATTAGGATGCAACGATTTGGAGATCGATCTTGCACTCTAGGCTACACGTATGGATGCTTGAGAACACGAAGAGGGAAGAAAGGGGATTCTGATTTCGAGCTATAGGTTACCCAAATCAAGATCAAACAACAAAACACAAGATTAGAACACCATGATAATGATGGATCGGCTAGGAACAAAAAGAAGAGGAAAACCAAATCAAACATACAACTACCTTGATGGAGAAATGATGCTACACTTGAGGATTGATGATGATGATAAATTGGAGGACTCCAAAATCGAAATTGGTTGCTGGAATGGAAGGATGGTCGACGGCAAGGAGTATGAAAAGAAAAGAATTTAGGGTTTAGTTATAAGGTGGCTTATATATGGTGTAACTTAGGGTTAGGGACTGGATTAAGAGTGTTTGGTTAGTATCTCAGCTAAATCTAGCCACAAAACCAAGTCTTGGTTCGAATGACACACACCAATGCAACAAAAAAAAACTGAATTCGGCTCACGATGTGGTGTAGTGAGTTCCTACTGCGGCGCAGTCGTGACACCCACAAAATTTGTAATTCTCGCGTACAAGTAGCGGACGATTCCCGAAAGCATAGATCATAAAATAGACATAACTCAGAGTCAATTATCAAGTATATTGTTGTTTAAATCTCAAAAATAAAGTTCTCAATTGTCCAATAAAGTTTTACGTATTAAAAAAAATGATAAGAACATAAACCACCGAATTTATTCGTTAAGTCATTTAGGAGCTCATTTATCGGGTACTACCTACGTGTGAACCTATAGCATAACACAAGTTCACACAAAAAGTACAAAACATTAACACACATCAATATGGTAATAGGCAACCTTTAAAAGTTTAAAGAAAGGCGGTACTAAGCTACATGCATACTAGACTAACTAGAGACGGAAAGATTGACGGTTGTTACAGTACGTTACACAAGTGGTCATTACTAAGTTTGAAAAATTATCCTAGTTGTCCAAGTTATGAAGATAATTACATATTTCGTCTGTAAATCGTTTTGTTGGTTTTCGAAAAATTTTGAGACCATTTTTTTCCAACAAGTGGTATCAGAGCTAAGGTTTGACGGAGGTATGAGTTTTTAAATTTTCTTAGTATGCTCTGGAGTTGCAGCTTTGTCCGAGCTTTTACATCAGAAAAGAATTCTATTTATTGTATTTTTGTATCTTGGGTTTAGTTGTTCGTCGTATGCTTTGTGGTTGCAGTGTTATCTGATTTTTCACATCAGAATCGAACTTCTATTGTTTTTTGAGATACAGATACAATGTCAAAGTTGGCCCGATGAGTTTCGATGTAGAGAAATTTGATGGAAGGATCAAATTTGGCTTGTGGAAAGTTCAAGTCAAGGATGTGTTGATTCAATCTAGGTTACACAAGGCATTGAGGGGAAAACCAACCCCGATTTATAGCGGGGATACTAATGGAGCAAGTAAGAAGAATGATGAAGAATGGGAAGATGTGGATTTGAGAGCGGCAAGTGGTATTCGTTTGTGTCTTGCAAAGAATGTTCTTGAAAATGTGCATGGGCTATCAACGGTGAAGGAGCTTTGGGATAAGCTTGAACAAATGTACCAAGGCAATGGCATCTCAAATCGTTTGTTTCTCAAGGAACAATTTATACTTAACATATGTATGGTACAAAAATTTCTGATCATCTTACTATTCTTAATAATATTGTTTCAGAACTTGAGGTTGATGATGAAGATAAATCATTGAGGCTGATATTATATTTATCATCTTTCTATGAGCACATGAAACCTATTATGATGTATGGGAAATATACCCTGAAGTTTGAAGATGTTACTAGCAAACTCCTATCTGAGGAGAAAATACCGGCAAGTAACAACATGACTTTATTAGAAAGTACGGTTTTGGTAACCGAAGATAGGAAGAAGAAAAACTACAAAAAGAATCTAATATGATGGAAGTGCGGGAACTGGGCATGTAAAGAGGAATTGTCCAGGTGGAGCGGATTCCACAAAGAGATCCAACTCAACTGACAGTGTCTCCGTTCTCACGGAGAATAATGAGTTCTTTTGAACTATGGCACCCTCATGGAGTGTCCGCGCCACCATAGAAAAGGATGGTTGTCAGCGTTTCCACGGTTTACACATGGCCATTGGTTTGGCTTAAAATGCAAGATGTGGGGTGGAAATTTATGTTTATGGCTGAAGAACTTCCAGGTGTGCAAACACGGGAAGTTGCACCATAAAACGTTTCAGCAAGTTTTTCGACATGTGCCGAGGTGAAATGCTTAGAACGGATTATTCTGAGTGGATATACTTTTTTTTTATGGTGGAGTATGATAATTCCTTTCGAATTATGATTGTCATTCAAAACAATGTTTTTGATGCGAGGACGGAGTGAGTTTTATTTTATCCAAATTGTTCGTTTTTTGCTAAAATTAAAATTGGTTCTTTATCCCACATCGGTGGATGAAACAAAAGGTGGGGAGTCCTTTGGTTATAAAAGGATGCCAAGGCTTTGGTTTCAAAGTTCACCAAAGCAACTTATATCTTAAGTATTTTATTCTTTCTCTTTTTCTTTCTCTGTTTATTTTAGAATGTCTAAGGTTTGGGTTAAGTCTTTAGAGGGTGTGAGTGTTGGTTCGGTGGCGGCTTAAGAGATTAGTCTATATGATTGTAATAATTTTTCATATAGGGGAATCTTTACTATTTGGAGGCCCGTGATTTCTTTTCGGTTTGGGGTTTTCACGTATTTAATTGTGTTCGAATTTCTTTATTGTTTTATCCGGTGGATTGTTGGGAATCTCTGAGACCATTTTTCCAACACGTTTAACATATCTGTTTTCGAAGACTGTTTTACCCTTTTCATAAACTACATATTTAGACCCTAAAATAGGATTTAAGGATATAATGCGTAAATAGTTTTAATTTTCTGGACCAAAGAAAAGAGACAAATAGTCATTTAAAAAAGAAGTTAATATAGAGGCGAAACGTGTGAACAGTTTTCGGTACCTAAGCACCGTTATAATTTTATAAATTCGAGAACATAATCCGTAATTTGATACATCTAATATTGACTTTTTGTGTAATTTAGGTTGAAAGCTTTTCAATAACAATCACTAAGATATAAATAATACTAGTTTATTTCAAGTTTTCCTAACCGTAATCTACGTCGATGTAATTCTCCTTAAATACATAATACGAAGTAGATGCATACTTTAGTTTGAAGATAATCAGAGTGTATTTGCGCTTCGTGGCGGGTAACGTTTTTTAACTTAAAATCGTATACAAACTATTTTTGAAGTTTAACTTGTTCGAAGTATTGTCGATTTTATGATAATTATAAGTATACTTGTAATTGTGCAATGTCACATTATAAAAAAAAATCTAAGTAGGCAACATGGTTTTGACAATTAAAAATAAATTAATGATACATAGAGAGTACCCGCGCAATAGAATGGACGTATTTTTTACTGAAAAATCGTAGATAAATTATTTAATTTCATTTTGTTTAGATATTGTTGTTTGTATAGAGTTTCTTTTAATTGTTTGCGTTATAGATTCTTTATATTGATATATATACCTTTTTTATTCAATAAATTTTTGTTGTAATTTTAATTCAAAAGTTACATTTACATCTATTTTATAACATACTATATTATTTATCGATAAAATCATATACTATTTATATATATTAGTTAGGTGCGTAAAAATTACTAAATATATATTCCGTATTAACTACAAATATAAATACTTACATATATTTTCTACATAAATATGATTAGTTGGTTAATTATACTTTATATAAACTAGGTATGTATTATTAATAGAAAATATATTTGTGATTTATCTTTTAATTTATTCTATTATGTATTTTTACTTTTATCTCATATTGGTGGATGAGTATAATGAAACTTTGTTTATAACACAAAGTTTACATTAAATGTTTAAAAATCTTTATAGGATAACTATGTGATTAGGTTAGTATTGAAGTAGGCACTAGCGTGACGTCAGGACAAACACCTAAAAGGCACCGGCGTTACATCAGCGCCAATACCTAAAAAGGCACGGCCGTGACATCAGGACAACACCTAATAGTGGGAGCAACGACTTGTTACAAACATTTAGACACCAAGTGTGCTCCCTAGCTACACAAATCTGACGAGCTGACAAGCTAACAAGCTGGTTGACGAGCTGTTTGATACGCCGAAGAGCTGCTTGACAAGCTGACAAGCTTGTGGACGACGAGCTGATGGTCGGATAATCCTATATCGGCTGCTTGGACAACTCGTCAACCTGGACAACTTGTCAACCCGGATACTCCTTTGGTTGTCCGACCTGGTGCTCGGACACCCTTACTTGGTTGTTTGGCCCACTGCTTGACACTTGCTTGGTTGTCCGCTTGCTGCTCGAACGCACTTACTCGGTTGTTCGACATGTTGCTCGGACACACTTGCTTGGTTGTCCGCCTGCTGCTCGGACACACGTACATGGTTGTCCGGTCTGCTGCTAACCTTCATAAACCATAAGACTTACACATTTTCCTTTTTGGGTCATGAAATGACGTCCCATGAGTATACAATCATGGCCCATGACCCATAAACCGAAACCGAATCCGTTGTCTATAAATACCTGACCATTTGTCAGATTTAGGGAGGTTCTACATAAAACACACACACACATACGTATTAGAGTTTTTCTACTCTCTTACGCCATCACACCTAAGCGATACGTCTCCTTAGGCTCTATAAGAGCTTGGAAGGTTTGCACTGCTCTAGCTGGAGACCATATCGGTTAGTCATCACAACCAAACTGGTTGAGCACGTCGTTTACCGCTCAAACACTATGCATTAGCAATATATATATATATATATATATATATATATATATATATATATATATATATATATATATATATATATAATATAGGATTAGGATATTATAAAAAGGGGTTGAGAATAAAAAGTATAGGAAGGAACCAGGGGTTGACACGTGTCCAAGAAATAATTAGGGGCTTGTGATCTCATTAAGGGTATTATTGGTATTTTGCACTCCACATTTAAATCTCTATCTTCTTTTAGATCCCTTTTTTTATTCAAAATTGTTTCTTTTTTTCTTAGGGTTTTAATACATAATCAATTAATTATTGTTCAAAACCATTCTTTCTTTCTTAGAGTTTAAACACATAATTAATTTTTCATAAATTGTTTATATCGATTCTCTAATTTGATACATATTTTTTTACGTATTCATCTCTGAAGAATTTTCGAAGATTTCATAAACTTATACACATAGACATTATTGTTCAGATTTATGCATATTGTTAGCTATTTCTTTATAAACTTATGCACATACATATATCAAAACATAAAATGAATCATAATATTTATTTCGATAAACTTTATATGCGCATTGTGTTTTAAACTTATGCACAATGAATTTTAAAGTTATGCACATACTAATGTAAAACCAGAATTTTATAAACGCATATATATACACATTACTTTATATACTTATGCACATATATTTGTCAAAATAGTAAAAGAACCATAATACTAATTTTTAAACATTTATGCACAATTTAAACTTATGCACATTGTTTTTTGAACTTATGCACACATTATTGTAAACAAGAACCATAATACTAATTCCAGATCTCGTCAAAATACTAATTCCAGATCTCGTCAAAAGAACCATAATACTAATTCCAGATCTCGTCAAAATCCGATTCAATCCTAATGACGACGGAAATCGGCGAAACTGACCTGAATATCGTCAAATCCAGATCGGCGAAACTGACGGAACTGACGAAAATCGGCGAAACTGACCTGAATATCGATCGAATCCGCGGAAATCGGCGAAACTGACCTGAATATCGATCGAATCCGCAGAAATCGGAGCAAATCGATCGTGTAATTTCGGAATTGACGGTGATATTGTTCCATCCTTGACTTGAATATGACGAAACTATGAAATCGGCGGTTTGATTGTGATTATGATGATGATCGGAATTAGGTTTTTTGGTTTTGATTGGAGATGATGATGATGAGGATTTAGGAGAATTGCTGGAAGGAACATTTATAAAATTTTTTACTTTATGATTTAACCTATTATAATAAATCCCCCAAAATTTAAGGTTTTTACAAAAATGCCACCCTGTGGACTTGTTTGAAAAGTTAGAAAATGTGGATAAATGGAGGGCTAAGTTCACTTCCTATACTTTTTATTTTAATATTTTTTTACATTAACCCTCTATATATATATATATATATATATATATATATATATATATATATATATATATATATATATATATATATATATATATATATATATATATATATATATATATATATATATATATATATCACTTAGTACTTTGCATATTTGCATCATTTATTTTAAAAGGCTAATTATTATTAATTTTTTTATTAGTTTGAAAACTAATCGTATAATTTATTGAACTACTATGAAATTTTAATATCATTAATATGAACTTGATCATTTATTTGATAGTTACAAATTACTATTAATAGTAAGTTTTAAAATTTTAATTTTAAGAATAATTAAAAATTAGAATACATCAAAATTACTTTATAGAATAATATAAATAAATAATATAAAATACATATTTCAGTGTAGCCCATTAAAGAGAATTACAAACTATCAGATGGGCCTTTTCTCATTGGTCTTCAAGCTAGTTTATTTTATTAGGCCCAATCTACTTCTCTTGTTAGGCTATGTATGGACTTATGGTCAAGTGTCATTTCTTGAATTACTAGATTATTGTCCCGCGATAGCACGGAAAAAAATAAAAATTGAATTGTAAACTTTATGTTTATGTAGATTTTAGGTTATTATAAAAAGACAATATTATACGTATAATAACATATATATATACCTTTACGTTTATACACATGTTGTTTATAGTTATAATAACATAAACACTTTTACGTTTATACACATGTTTTAATATTTTTTATTAGGAGATTTTAAATAAAAATAATGTAAATCATAGTTCAAATTGAGTGAAATTTTTTTAAGTAAATTGGAAGTTTGTTTTTATTTAAGTAGAGATTGAAATTAAAGAGATAATGTAATTGTGTTTTGTAAAAGGGTGTAAAATGAAAATAGTGTTTGATGACATCATCAATTTGATCTAACAGTTGAAATCAAATAAGTTTGATCTAACGGTTGAAATCAAATAAGTTAACCCATCTAAGGGTCCTTACTTCGCCATGTGGCATTTAAGGCAACACCCGATTCATAAATAGGGTCGGGTTTCAGATAGAATAGTTCCAGTTTGTCGGGTTTCGGGTTTGACCCGATTGACCCGAAAATTACCGTCGAACTATATTTTAATCCAAATGCATATGATATATATAAGCTAGAAGTCTGAAAGAGTTTCATACATGAAGCGATGTGGGACAAAGTAGGAAAAACTAAAGGCATATGATATATATAGGTTAGAAGTATGAAAAAGTTTCATACCTGAAGCGATGTGGGACAACTAAAATGAAAATAGTGTTTGATGACATCATCAATTTGATCTAACGGTTGAAATCAAATAAGTTAACCCATCTAAGTGTCCTTACTTCGCCATGTGGCATTTAAGGCCTCTCTTTTATTATATATTAAAGATACAATATATCTAGCATAAAGTTTTGGGACAACTGGGAGAGTGGGAGTAGAATTCACGGTAAATTTGTAAATTTTTACCGTTTTGCTTTATATACTGAATAAATAAAGTTTTAAGGTAAATGCCTATCGACCAATATAATTCAAATTTCAAAGTCCCATAGGATTCGTTCCATTATAGTCACTTCTTATAATCTCACTGAATACTAAACCAATTATGACATTAGTTATGTTTCTCAAATCATAAAATATTAAGTAATCTGTCCACTTCAAATTGTAATAAAATATACTACACAAACAATAAACAAAAAGAATTGACATTTAACCTTCAACGATTGACTTATCGATCGACATGTCATATTTCTCCTTATAGAACAAGAGGTTTGATTTTACAAGGTGCAATTAGTTTTTGTTTTCGTGACAACGTATTAATATAATATGATAAAGAAAATATAATCCAACTGGCTCATCAATAGTGTGACTAGGAATTCAAATTTTGCTAATTTGTGATATTGAAAATCCAATACAGAAAAGAACACTTTAGTTGACATTGAAATAAGCTTAAAGAGTAAAAGTCAAAAGGATGTATATGGAACTCTTTTTTTCTTTTTTTGATTCGGGGCCACAGTGACATCCAATTGGGCAATATGCGACCCACGAACCTTACACGACCTCCCATAGGGGATGACAACCTTCTACCAATGAGACAAACCCCCATTGACGTAATTCATGTTTTTTATTTTTTTATTCATTTTATATATGGATTATTCAATTTTTTGAGTAAACAAGAGAACCTTTTATAAGTTTTATTTTAGACATTAAAAAGCTGTCCTTAGATCATATGTATGACTTTTAGGCATTAAGGATAATTTCTCCTATGACTTTCCTAGATTAAGAAAAATATGTCATACTCAATATAATAGTACTACGATTGCTATGTTAAAATCTCAGTTTGCAAGTGGGATTTCATCAATTTTTTGGTTGAAAATTATTATAAGATGTTTAATATAGTAGGTTAAATATAATAAATACCAATAGATAAAACACAAAAGTTTCAGTCACTCCCTTTTATATCGATTTTATATACTTTTAAAAAGTTTCGTAAACTTTTAATCTTTATTTTTGTAGAAAAAAAGGGTGTCCATCATCCGTTCTTCAAATGCGCTTCCATGGCATTTATGTACTACCGTTGAGAATAATCTCTATTCTCTTATAATAACGATAAAAAAATAAGGTTCAATACCATTTTGGGCGCCACTAATCAGGATCGACAAATGAATTTCGGTGAATTTGTGTGATACTAATAAAAGCGCCTCTTAAATTCAAAAAATAAATATATGTACACGTTCATTAACTAAAATAATAAAAATATATTAGAAGTATCAAGAAAACTAAGTTTAACTATCTAAAAAGTCCACTAACTTAAATTCACAAATTTTTATATAATTGTTTACAAAACATAAAGGATAATATGAAGCCCTTAATAATTTCACAATAGTTGTAGTTATAGTAATGACCCCTAAAAATTTGAGCTCATCATAGATATGTCCCTGTACGATCGAACATGTTTACTTGCCAAGATCCTCCCTGCTACTAATCGACTTCAAGAGTCAATTTGAGAAAGGTAGAACATGGGTAAGGGACACAATACCATGATTTGATTTACATGTCCCCAACCGTTAAATCACTGTTGTAGGGACTATATACTCAAGCTTAGGTTTGAATTTCACAAAGGCTTGCATCCCACATTAAGTGCTAATCGAAGGGTGTGAATGTGGTTCCATATTTGTTGATATAAATTCTTTATTGAGCAGTTTTATAACAACTCTTTCTCTAACAAATTTCAACGAACTATATATCGTATAATAAAAGATGACTATCGTGTATGAAATTGTTGCTTAACAAGCTATTATTTTAAGTGTTGTTTGGTAACGTTTGTCTATTTTTTTATTTTCCAAAATAAAAAAGTAGTTAAAAGATGTAATAGCATTTGAACACTGTTTTTGTTTTAGTCAAATGTAAACGTAACACTAGTTTAAACAATTTTATTTTTAAAATATTTATGAAAAAGGGTTTTCGGATATGCTAATTTCTAACAATTCGTACTTTGTGATCACTAATGACGTTTGTAGTCATTAACCAATGAGTCATTTTGTTCTTCAACTTTATTCTTTTTGTAATGATTTTTTTTTTCTTCTTGTTTCTTATGAAAAACTGTGAATTGAGATACAAGCCAAGCCGGTAAGTTTTGCCAACAAGGTTATGATTTTGTATATATTATTTAAATCATAATATTTTGAGATGTATAAGATATAAAGTTCCCAAGTAAAGGTCGTAAACTGGAACGTACCAAAGGAACAACATGGCGAAGAGTAGGAGTTTTAAGGTTTTTTATAAGATCAAAGGCAGAAAGCCTCGGTGTTAACTTTGATGG
The DNA here is from genome assembly GCA_910822075.1 of Senecio squalidus. Classification (NCBI taxonomy): domain Eukaryota; kingdom Viridiplantae; phylum Streptophyta; class Magnoliopsida; order Asterales; family Asteraceae; genus Senecio; species Senecio squalidus. The sequence goes on along the minus strand of CAJVGC010000065.1, from coordinate 56,997,016 downwards.
TGTGTGACAACTCCGATACAATGCTCCGACCATCCCTTTTGTTATCGTCATTTATTTTTAGTTTCTTTATAGCTTTACTTATCATGTTTTTGGAGAAGTGACAAATTTGGTATATTGTTATTTTTTTCCAGTTTTTTTTTTTTTTTTTTTTTTTTTTAAATGACTATATATATCAAACTAGCAAGGAACTATATCAAACAAAAGAGTTTACATGGATTGGGTAGGAGAGTGTTTGGATTACAAATTCACACCCACCAAGTTAACAATAACTTTTTACACCGACTATTAATCCATAAAAAAGAAAACAATTTGACTTCTTCTCCAAGAGTGTTGCTCTTAGGCTTTGCAAGTCTAAGGGGGTGTTAAACGACTTTATGACTTATTGACATTTCGGCTTATGTTTCATAAGTTCATATTTTCCGGCTTATGTAACCGTTTATGAGTTTGTTACTGTTTATTATGATATAACAAAACATTAATAAGTCCATAAACGATTACATAAATCGGAAAATTCGGACTTATAAGTCCGTTATATAAGACCAAACAAACACCCCTAGTCACAAAGTTCCGGTATCTCCGGATGATCCACGGAGTGGCGTGTACTAAAGGCAGAGCCGGCTTTTGGGTTAGGCAGCCTAGGCCCAAGCCTAGGGCCCAATTTGTATAGGGGCCCAAAAAATTTGATATTTGCATCTGGTTAATTTAATTTATAATCAAAAAAAAAAACAAGGCATATGAGACTACTGATCAAAGTAACGTGGGCCCAAAAATTGGGATTTTTTTTATTGGTTTTTTTAATGAAAAAAATTGGGATTTGTAGTTTAGGTTTTTCAACATAATTTATCTTATTTTATTTAGTTTGATGACACCATTTTTTCTTCTTTGGCTCTCGTTGTCTCACATAATCAGATTTATTCCCTTCTTCCATGCTTCCAGGTATATTTTTCTTACATAAATTGTTATGATTCTATGAAAACCTTGCTATTTTTTAATGACTATTATTCACTAGCCACCAGCCAAAATAATGATTATTTTATTCCAATTTTTTCCATGAATTGTTACTTTTTTGATATTGTAATTTATATTATCAACTTGAATTTTGGGGGCCTATTTTTTTCCATTTGCCTCGGGCCTAATCTTTTTTAGGCATTCTCGGAGACGGCCCTGACTAAAGGAAACAATTTTCAGTTTATTTGTAATCGTTACATGTCTAGAAACTAAAGGAACAAATGGGTTTGGATTATCCCACACCGAATCACACACACTCCAACCATCACTTTTGATATTTTGATTTATATTCAGTATATTTCTAATCGTTAAATAACATGTCTCAAAATAAAGATAAGAAATGAAATATATTTGGATAATGGAAACAAATAAAAAGATAGGATGTTATCTCATTTAGGACGCAAAATATGAACATGTCATCATATAATAAGTATCACATCTCGATATAAATTTTTATATGGATTTTGAAAAAAAAATACTGTTAAAAGATATATTGGATCCAACTTTGAATAATCAACCCTTTTTATTTCCTTCATTTACAGTTTATACCATTCATTCACGTTTTATTTTCTCTTTTGTTCATATAATTAGATGAGCTCTAGTTATTTGTTGTTTTTGTTTACACCAGTATAAATGTATGTATCAACGATCACAATCCTTCTAACCTAGAAAGGATAGATAATGAAACTCCATGAAGTTATAGAGGTACAAGTGATATGTGAGAAACTCTAATGGATCTAGTCCATCTATTCAATCGGGTTTACTATATATACTAACCTATCCTCTAATATGTCCCGCTGTTAGAGCGAGAATAAATGGATGTCCAAACTGGAAAGTAAAATACATATGATGACATGATTGCAAAATTGTAATAAAACATTGAAATGAAAATAAAATCTTCAAGAGAACATAAGGAAAAAGTCCGCTTTTATCTTCGACTTTTAATTATTCTTCATTTTGGGAGTTTGTTTCAAGTTATGAAATAAAGAGGGATGTAGGAGATCTTGGAAAGGGGAAGAAAATTAAATAAGAAAAAAAGAAAAGAAAAAAAAGTAAAACAAACGGATAAAAGAAAAAAGAAAAATTCAAGAATAGCTAAAGATCTAGGAAAGTAAGAAAGAAAGTGAAAGATTGCAAAGGAAATAAAGAACAAAACTTGCTCACTACCCTTACCAATCTGCCTTGAACTACAACGTCTTCACATATCTTTTTTCTTGCATCCAGAAAGTAGCTGGAATTGACATTGTACAAATATATAGCCAATAGAAAGAACTATTCCCAAGCTAGAGAGGTGGAAGAGGTGAGAAATTGAAGTGGATCTCCCATCTATATACGACAGCTTATAGATGGCGGATTTATAAAGCTAAATTATCATTGAAAGCGAATGTGCCTACCACTCGTTATTTAACTAGCAAGGAAAAGGGTAGGATCTACGATGACGGGAGGCATGTGAAATTGACAGAATTCGTAGTTAGTCTGACTATCAGCGTTCGGACGCACGCGGTAACTTAACCCCATTTGATTTTCTTGTGACATGAATTCACTATTTGGGAATATCACCAAATCCTCTTTTTAGGACTTTTGATTAAGTTTTCAATTCAATTGTGACGATAAGACAAAGGAGGTACATGAATTATAGACTTAGGCAAATTAGTAGTACTACGTACTTTTCTTTGAAACGGTCAAATTAACTAAACTAACTAATAAATTGATAATAAAATTATAACTGGGATTGAACCCCTAGCCTTCAGGTCACCGAACTATAGTGATAATGTTCGGTCACAAACCTGTTGGTTATATGTACTAACCATTCCTCTAATAAAAGTTAAATCTAAGAGTTAGAAATTTTGATTAATTAATTTATATGCTGCATGCATGCATATATGGAGATTAGGGTGGATGGTTTTAAATGTGAGAGTGCACACAAGAGGTCGTGGAACATGAGCTATAATCAAATGTTTGAATTTGAAGAGTCAAACATCCATTTGTTTTCTTGTCACCAACCCAAGTGGATCTCTCCAACTATTTTTTTCCTGTTATTATATTATGTTTATGGTATCCGTGTACGTTTTCTATCCCTATGAAATATCTTAAATCATATGAGAACAATGTCTTTGATAAACAAATGATTTCAACATCTAAATAATAAACCTCTTTCGGTCATACTAGTTTGATATCCGCACGATGCAGTGGCAGCCAAAAAAAATAATATTTTACATAATTACTCTCAAAGATGTATGACGCCGAAAAATAAATATGAAAAATGATAAATAACATGAAACAATATTCACACTACAATCATAATGTAGAAACCGAGATAAAAAAATCCATATATAAAAGCAACATTACCTCTAATACACTTGTATTCTATTCATCACGTAAAAGTTCTTGATAGACTTGATGTATATACTACGTCTCGTTTAAAACCTTTGGCAGACCATATTAACACATTTGCATTTCCACGTTACATCCCTTTTCATAAAGCCACCTAGAGTTGCTCATGTGAAAAAACAAATTCTTGTAGATAAACACCGACATTTTAAATCGTACATTATATATTTTTAAAACCAATATATTCGATACTTTAAGTAGTAAAAATAAATAATAAATAATTTATATATATAATTAGAGGTATCAATTCAACATCCTTCGTTCGATTGTATCAATTCATAGAGTTTTAACTGGTAGCTTGTTTTGATTAAAAGGGATGCAAATGTCATTTCTAGTGGGAATAAATTTTGTTAATAGAAAGTTCTCGGTCGAAACAATAGCCCTCAAACATGTAGTAGTTAGTACCGATGTTTTGAAAACCGGGTCAATGATCGACCCGGCCTAGCCACCGGGTCAACCGGTTGAACACGCGGGTCAACCCGGTTTCTACACATGTCCAAAATTTTCAATATCACCTGTCAAAACACTAACCTTTGCTGCATAAAAACATCAAAGAACCATGTTTAACTAATTAAGAAATAAGAGATTAAAGCTTTTTATTTCAAAAGATTACAAGTTTCATACTCCATACTTGATAAGGCATAAGTCCTACTGAGATTACAAGATTTATGCTTCAAAAACTATACCCAAACATAAATCTTACGAGATTATAAGTTTAAAACTTCAAATGGCATAAATCTTACGAGATTGTAACCTTTTAACTTTCCAAAATAGTATAAAAAACAAAACCCGACGGGTATTAGCGAACCGGGTTGACCCGGGTTTCTAAAAACCCGCCGGTTCGACCGGTCTCAGTTTCCTTAAAACCCGGATTGTTTTGACCCGTTTTTTTGGCCGGAAGCAGTCCAACCGGTTGACCCGACCCAGGTTTTAAAACATTGGTTAGTACCATCCTCTCTCTAACTAATATATTATTACTCAAATAAGTTTTAAATATTATTTAACATTTTCATAAAAAGAAAAAAGTGAAAAAAGTTATGTAATAGTTTTAACTTTTGTCTGGATCGATCTGTTTTAAAAACAAAAGTAATTTCTTCTTTTTGACATTGTTTCACACGAACTCTACACAAATAACTTTATAAATAACATCATACGTGTAACACCGTGCCCGAATCCGACCCGATATTTGACTTGTAACTTTAATTCGGACTTTGTAATTGTATACATTTGACGATTTATAAAAGTTCTATTTGAGTTATGTATATTTGGGTTATCTTAATTCTATTTAAACCTTGTTTATTATATCTTGTAACATTATTAATGTGTTATCTTGCATGTGTACATTAATGTACACTAAAATGTGTTTAATACACATGAACTTATATAAATGCAAGTAATTCTAGTAATGTGTTAAGACAAGTAGTTTAATTAAATATATGCATGCAAGGAACTATGTATGTATGTATGTATGTATGTTTGCATTCATGGCAAGTTGTTCCAATACTTTAAACCTTCCAAACGTTTTCCTTGTTCTTAGCCTTCAAGTTTGGTTAAATGTGGTAGACTAATAGTTACACATTTCTTATTTATGTATTTAAATATGGAACTTGAAATATGCAATAAAACGTTTTTGGCTTTAAACACCTCTTTAACCATTTCTTTTGTAACCTACAATAATTAAATTTGGAGTTGATTATTAGGGGAGTTACAAAGCTCATCATCAAATTCAACATTTTGACCTTTCTTTATCACATTTCAAACTCAATAACTTGGTGTCTTCTTGTCAAAAATCGAACCAACACAAAGCTCCATAATCGAAACTTCAAGCCTCCCATAATCGATTGTAAAGGTTCCCAATTTTAGCTTTCACAAATTCAGTTTCTCGATTTGGTTTTCTTGTGTCTCGAAACTCAGAAACCAGCAACAAGAACTCGTCATCATCATCATTTTTTTGGTATCTTTATTCTTTTGTATGATGTTGTAATTATCAAACCTTATGTTAAATTCTATTGTTTTTCATCATAATAATCCATAATCATGTTTATCTTTTATGTTACTCAAGCTTACCATCATCATCTTATTAATCTTGTCTATTCAAACTCTAATCTAGAAAACTCTAATTTCATGATATATTCTTATTCATATTTATTCTTATTTCTAGATTTGTAAAGGCAAGTTTGGTGTTCCTTTCAACGTATTCCGTATTCATAATCTAGTATCCGTATCTACCTCCATATTTAATCATGTGAGTAAACTCGATGCCCTTTTTATTATATAAATCTTTGGGTTGTATCATGACATTCATATTCATACTTATATTCATACTTTTATGTTTAATTCATACTTATGTTCACATTTATATTTTATGTCTATATTCATACTTATAGTAATATGGTGATTCATATTCATATTTACGTTTATATTCATACTTATATTTATGTGTATATTCAGACTTATATTCATATTGAGATTCATACTTATATTCATATTAAAACTTATATTCATGTTTATATACTCACTTATAATCATGTTTATATGTATACTTTTTGTATTATATTCATCGTAATTCATTCATATTGGTATTCATTCATAAAAGTCATTCTTATTATATTCATTCGTAAAGTCATTTATGTTTATATGTACTTATATTCATATTTGATACTATATTTTCGTATTATGGCAAACATTGGAATGAATCAAGTGACACAATCATTATGGGATGCACACACGATAAATCAAACATTCAAACAATCAATCATTCATTATATGTATATACTAAACGGGAAACGTGATAGATCTATTGGCCGTTATTAGACATTCCGACGTGTTACTGTGAATGTCGAGGCCCTCGACCGGACCCTATGTGACTTTGATCATATATGATATACATTAGACTTGATACAAACCCGTGTTATGCCATTATACACATATTATACTTGCTTACAATATACAATCTTTATATATTCTTTTATTATACATTCTTTTATACTACATTTTACAGATTCATTTATATTACTTTTATACTCTTTATTACGTAATCTTTTTAATACTTTATACTTGTGTCTTAAACTTGTTTATTCACCAATACTTTTGTATTGACGTTTACTTTTTACATGATACAGGAAATGGATAGGTTTGCTTGAAGAAAACAAAGAGCTTGGACCTAGTTAATGACATTAATGAATAATTTAAGTCTTTTGTCGTTTTTCGGTTACTTTTCTGTAAAACATTTATTCATCTTTAATGCATTCATTTAAACCATTAAATGTGTCTATTATAACCTAATAGAATAACACGAGTTAAGAACAAATTGTAATGCCTCTGATGTATTCCGCTTTAGCCGGGGTGTTACAATACGGGGTGCTCAGAGTTTTTGAAAGAGGTTAACCCCGACTCGAGAATCGAAAAACTACACAATCCATATAAAAGTGATTACAAGAAATGAAATGTTACTCATTTAAATGCTCCAAATAAACTTTTAAATAATCCCACTTTATACAAAAATGTTTTTATTTAGCAAAACATAAAAAAAGGTTTGTGTTGCCAAAACTTTAAAGTGCTAAAGTAATTACTTATACAATAGTATGTTTATAATAACCTCTAAATTACTGTTTTTTTTATTTTGCAAAATTATACCCCAAAGAAATTTAATAGATCGACGGACCAAGAAAAAAACTTCTAGCATACATTTGTTTTATTTATATTTAAATATAGTCTATGTTTTCTTTTTGAAATCTTTGTCATATCGACCAATGAGGGTCATGAAAGACATATTTTTAGACACTCAGGTATTAGTGTTCTCCAAACATCTAATATAAGTGGTTTCATATATATTTATTTATATATTATTATTATTATGTTATAAATGACGTTATAAATGAATATGACTATCCATATTCTTAACCTATTTTCTATTTAGTGATACACTTATTACTATGGACATGTAAAGCCCTATAAATAGTGGCATCTTGTTATTGTAAGACACAAATCTAGAAATAACAAGTACTAGCTTTTCTCTCTAATATCTTTATCTAATGTTTTGCTATTAGGCTATTATTATAACACGTTATCAGCACGAGTCTCTAGTAACTCGATTCTAATAAGTCGTTGAATTTGAAGATCCCATCCTACAAGTAAGCATTACTTTTATATTTATATAATCATAGCTCTACTTGAAATGATGATTTTATTTACTTGTTATTGTTAAAATTATAATAAGAGTTATATACGTTTAAATCACTATATAGTACATGTCATATATATGCCACTGATTGTTTTGCTCTGTTAATTACATGTATAACTATATAAGATTTTTAAAAATATATTTTCAAATATCAATATGAAAATTGAAATGAATAACTAAATAGGTTTTCTTCATACATGTTTTTAAAAGACATACTACTATTTTTACTATTGTTACATTCAACAATATTTGATTCGATATGATTTTATTAATAATGTTAAAATTGTGATAAATGATGCATTTATAATAATTGTGACGATCTGATGTTCCTCCTTGAAATGTTATTTAAATAATTGAAAGAGAAATAAGTGTTGGTTTTTAATATCTAAACAGTACTAATCATTAACATTTAATAGTATTTTGTATTTGAAACGGTTATTTACTACAATAATATTTTGTATGCTTAGATTTCTCTACAACTATTACTTGGCAGTTACATGTTTTTGTTATCTTCATGATACCTACGTTATATTTTATTTATTTATGTTTATTTTCCTTATTTTAATGCTTGTATTATTCAAATTTTTCATATAAGTTTTACATCAAACAGTTTAGTTACATCACTTAAAGACAATTTCATTTAGTGGTATGTTTACCTATAACTGTTTATTATACACATTGTCGTTACATATATTTGATAATATTTTTGTTATTGTATTACAAAACTAAATCACAAGTATTAACCCTTATTTGTTGCTACAAATTACTTTGCTATATGTTTTCATACCGATTGCATTGCTTATTAAAATATCCACTTATATATTATCTGTTCATGCATATATACGTGATACATGTTTAGTCAAAATTTTGGATATTTTAAAATGTGTAGAGATATGTAGAAAAACTATCCTACTCTGTAATAGTTTTTCAATATTATAAGTTATACGAAAAATTTATCATATATCTTTCTAGACTAAAGTAAATTAACTATTTTATAATATAGTTCATCATGTCAAACATTGCAAAGCTTGATTTTTTGGCCCTAGACATCACTGGAAAAAACTATTTGTCATGGGTTTTGGATGCTGAAATGCATCTAGATGCTAATGGTCTTGGTGATGCAATTAAAGAAGAAAATGAAACATCTGCTCAACAAAAGGCCAAGGCAATGATTTTCTTACGCCATCATCTTCATGAGGCTTTAAAAACTGAGTACCTCACGGTCAAAGACCCACTTATCCTTTGGAACAATTTGCGAGAAAGATATGACCATCAGAGGACTGTAACATTGCCTAGAGCTCGTTATGAATGGGGTCACTTAAGGCTCCAAGATTTCAAGTCAGTAAGTGAATATAACTCAGCCATGTTCAGAATTACTTCCCAAATGAACTTATGTGGTGAAAATATAACTCAAGAGCAAATGCTAGAAAAAACCTTTTCCACCTTTCACGCATCAAACATGGTCTTGCAACAACAATATCGTGAAAGAGGTTTTCAAAAGTACTCTGAATTGATTTCATGCTTACTTGTGGCTGAGCAAAATAATGAACTTCTAATGAAAAACCATGAGACCCGTCCAACCGGCACTGCCCCATTCCCAGAAGCGAATGCGGTGCAATATAATCACAATGGAACTCGTGGTCGCGGTCGTGGACGCGGCTTTGGGCGTGGACGTGGTCGTGGTCGTGTCAATGGTCGTGGTCGTGGGTATGGTAGAGGAAACTTTCATGGTACTCAATTTAAAAGCACAAATCGCCATCAGAAGTGGCAAGACAATGGCAAAGGAAAAATGAATGAACGAGGTGGCAAAACCAATACATGTTATCGTTGTGGAGGTGAAAATCATTGGGCTCGTACTTGTCGTACAGCCAAGCATCTTGTGGAACTATACCAACAAGCTCTTAAAACCAAAGGAAAAGGGGTAGAAGTGAATTTTGCTTATGATGATGGAAAAGTTGATAGCCCCAATGGTCCTGAAGACCATACTAATGCAACTCATTTGGATATTGGTGATTTCCTTACTAATGAGTGATTAGTAAAAGAAAACCAAGAAATTATCTATCCTTTTCAGTTATTCCAATTACTTTTAATGTTTTTTCTTATTTTATTTGAGAGGTTTTGGTACTATTTTGATAAACTTATTTTTGGTTGTTTTAAGACTTAAAATTTTACAAGATATTTATTTATGGTAATTTCTTTTGTGTTTTTGAAGAATATGAGTTGTCTAGCTACTTTGGCTATTGGTGATGAAGATATGTGTCTAGTGGATAGTGCAACTACACATACAATTATTAAGAAAAGAAAATATTTCTCTAATTTAATTTTACAAGAGGCAAATGTTAGCACTATATCTGGTAGTGCAAAATTGATTGAAGGCTCTGGAAGAGCAAGCATTTCATTACCAGGAGGAACACAATTTAATTTTGATAATGCATTATATTCCCCCATGTCTCAAAGAAATTTGATAAGCTTTAAAGATATTCGTAAAAACGGATACCATGTTGAGACGACATGTGAAGGACCTAATGAGTACCTTAATATTACAAATACTATATCGGGTAAAAAGTATATAATTGAGAAATTACCCGCATTTTCCTCCGGTTTGTACTACACTAAAATAAGTGCAATTGAATCAAACGTAGTCATAAACCAGAAGTTTATGGACAGAGAGAAATTTATTATTTGGCATGACCGGTTGGGCCATCCTGGTTCATTGATGATGCGAAAAATCATTGAACAATCATGTGGGCACCCTTTGAAGAACCACAAGATTCTTCAATCTAATGATATTACATGTGATGCTTGCTCAAAAGGGAAGTTGATTATTCGTCCATCAGTAACTAAGGTAGGGTTTGAATCCCTTAATTTTCTAGAAAGGATACATGGGGATATATGTGGGCCCATACATCCTTCTTGTGGACCATTTAGATATTTTATGGTTTTAATTGATGCATCAACTAGATGGTCACATGTTTGCTTATTGTCAAGTCGTAATTTAGCGTTTGCAAGATTACTTGCACAATTAATACGATTAAGAGCACATTTTCCCGATTTTCCTATAAAGGCAATTCGTTTAGACAATGCCGGTGAATTTTCATCTAAAACGTTTAATGATTATTGTATGTCTATTGGGATAAGTGTTGAACATCCTGTAGCTCATGTTCATACACAAAATGGGATGGCTGAATCACTTATCAAAAGACTTCAAATGATTGCTAGACCAATGATTATGAAAGCAAAGCTACCGGTTTCTACTTGGGGTCATGCTATTTTACATGCAGCATCCCTGATTCGCATCAGGCCAACAAGTTATCATAATTTCTCCCCAGTACAATTGGTTTTTGGTCAGGAACCAAATATTTCCCATCTAAGGATTTTTGGTTGTGCAGTATATGTTCCAATTGCTCCACCACTACGCACAAAGATGGGACCTCAAAGGAGGTTGGGAATATATGTTGGGTATGAATCAGCATCTATAATAAAATATTTAGAGCCATCAACGGGGGATTTATTTACGGCTAGATTTGCTGATTGCCATTTTGATGAAACGAAATTCCCAACATTAGGGGGAGAGAATAATAAGCTGGAAAGTGGAATTACTTGGAATGAATTATCATTATCTCATCTTGATCCTCGAACTAAACAATGTGAACTTGAAGTTCAAAGGATAATTCATTTACAAGGATTAGCAAATCAATTACCAGACGCATTCACTGACCCAAGAAAAGTGACTAAGTCACATATACCAGCTGTTAATGCTCCAATAAGAGTTGATGTCCCAGAAGGACAATCCAACATCGCTAATGAATCTAGGGCACGCTTGAAGCGTGGTAGACCAATCGGTTCCAAAGATAAAAATCCTCGAAAGAAAAAGGGAGCAAATATTAAGGATGGTCAATTTGAGGTGAAAGATACAAGAGAAGAGTCTCCTGAAGAGACGCTAGACATTACGGTTCCAGAAGAACCCCAGGTACCTGAAAATGAAGAGATCTCGATAAACTATATAATGTCTAGAACCGTATGGAACCGAAACAAAATCGACGTCGATGATACTTTTGCATATAATGTAGCGCTAGAAGTGATGGGAAATGATGAGGATCAAGAACCAAAATCTATACAAGAATGCAAACATAGAAATGATTGGCCAAAATGGGAAGGCGCAATTAAGGCAGAATTGAATTCTCTCGCGAAACGAAAAGTTTTTGGATCAGTTGTCCGTAGACCTGAAGGAGTCAAACCCGTTGGGTATAAATGGATCTTTGTGAGAAAAAGAAATGAGAAAAATGAAATTATAAGATATAAAGCGCGATTGGTGGCACAAGGTTTTTCACAAAGACCTGGAATAGATTATGAGGAGACATATTCTCCTGTGGTGGATGCAACAACGTTTCGATATCTTATTAGTCTGGTAATACAAGAAGGAATTGATATGCGTCTATTAGATGTTGTAACGGCCTATTTATATGGCTCACTTGATACAGAAATTTACATGAAAATCCCTGAAGGATTTAATCTGCCTGAATCATGTAAAATAAACTCTCGAGAAAACTATTCAATCAAATTGAACAAATCATTATATGGGTTAAAACAATCTGGGCGTATGTGGTATAATCGCCTTAGTGAATATTTGATGAAAGAAGGTTATAAAAATGACTCTATTTGCCCATGCATTTTTATAAAAAGATCCGGATCTGAGTATGTTATAATTGCTGTCTATGTTGATGATTTGAACATAATTGGAACTCCAGGAGAGCTTCCAAAGGCAGTTGAATATTTAAAGAAAGAATTTGAAATGAAAGACCTTGGAAAGACAAAGTTTTGTCTTGGATTACAAATTGAACATTTCAAAGATGGAATCCTTGTGCATCAAGAAGCGTATATAGAAAAATTGCTAAAAAGATTCTATATGGAAAAATCCCATCCACTTAGCACTCCAATGGTTGTGAGGTCACTCGATGTTGAAAAAGATCCTTTTCGACCTCCGATGGAGAATGAAGAAATTCTTGGTCCAGAAGTACCATATTTAAGTGCCATTGGAGCATTGATGTTTCTCGCAGGTCATACACGACCCGACATATCATTTTCTTTAAATTTGTTGGCAAGATATAGTTCATGTCCTACAAGGAGACATTGGAATGGGATTAAGCAAATATTTCGGTACCTTCAAGGAACAAAGGACATGGGTTTATATTTTGCTAACTCATCCAAAACGAGTTTAGTCGGTTTTGCAGATGCAGGATATATGTCTGATCCTCATACAGGTCGATCTCAAACTGGATATGTATTCACAAGTGGCGGTACTGCAATTTCATGGCGTTCTGTAAAGCAAACAATCACAGCAACTTCATCCAATCATGCAGAGATCTTAGCAATCCATGAGGCAAGTCGGGAATGTATTTGGTTACGAAATGTGACAAACCATATTCGTGAGTCTTGTGGGCTACATTCAGGGGACGAAGCGCCTACCATATTATTTGAAGATAATGCAGCATGCATCGCTCAACTTAAAGAGGGATACATCAAGGGCGACAGGACCAAGCACATCCTACCGAAGTTCTTTTTCACTCATGACTTGCAGAAGAGTGGTGATATCATTGTTCAAAAAATCCGTTCAAGTGACAATCTAGCAGACCTATTTACCAAGGCACTTCCTACTGCACCATTTGAGAAACTCGTTCATGGAATAGGTTTGCGCAGACTCAAGGAGTTGAAGTGATGTGCTCATTAGGGGGAGAAATACGCGTTGCACTCTTTTTCCCTTCGCCATGGTTTTGTCCCACTGGGTTTTCCTGGCAAGGTTTTTAACGAGGCAACATCCATAAGCGTATTTTAATAACATGTACTCCTTTTCGAATAATGGATAGTCAAGGGGGAGTGTTATAAATGACGTTATAAATGAATATGACTATCCATATTCTTAACCTATTTTCTATTTAGTGATACACTTATTACTATGGACATGTAAAGCCCTATAAATAGTGGCATCTTGTTATTGTAAGACACAAATCTAGAAATAACAAGTACTAGCTTTTCTCTCTAATATCTTTATCTAATGTTTTGCTATTAGGCTATTATTATAACATATTATATGTTTTGTCTCATTTATAGCTTGATGCATTTTTCTTGATTGCTGAAGATTTCTCCACATGGAATGGAAGGTGGAATTTTAATAATAAGGTGGGTTTTTTTTTATTAGTTTATTCTTTATTTAATTTTATAATAAACCAAAATTACTTATAAATTTGTTGATTTAGAACCCGGTGAACCCCACAACAATCAAGCGTTGGGCTTTTGGTAACTTTTTGGGACGTTGTGATATCCGCAATCTTGTGAGGAAATATGATCAAATGCGGAGGCTTGAAAGGAATTGTATTTTCTGATTTTTAATCCTAAAGTTACTTTGAATTATTATCTTTAAGTGGTGGGAAAATATGTTTTTAAATATATATTTAATGCTAGAATATAGTTGTCGACAATAACTATTTTTTAAAAGTTTAAATCACCTATATAAATAGAGTTTAGTTTAAATCTTTACATTTATTAATTATTTATATAGGAGTAGATTTTTAAATTTAATTTTATTTAAAAATTCAACTTTAAATAAACCTCAAATAATATATAATATAGTATAGATTTCAAACAATCTTGTAGTGGTGCTAAATTACATTTCTTGACAAAAGATAATCAAATGGTAGTTAGGATTTGGGGGCCTAATATAAGTTACGACTATAAATAACCATTTTACTATACGTAGGGGCCGCCTCTCCCTCCTATCAGGGCCGGCCCTGGGCCTGGGCCACCAGGGCAACCGCCTAGGGCCCATCAATTCTAGGGGCCCGTTAACATCCTTCAATCCCTTTAACCTAGCCTTATTAGATTTCTAGGGGCCCGTTAACGTTAATATCGATTTGCCTTGAGTGAGTTGAGTCGCTGCCTATTAGAATTCCTCACTGATTGACTGATTGCGCTGGCTTCAATTCCTACTGCTGCTTCAAACAATCAAACGCCGCTGGCTTCAATTCCTACTGCTGCTTCCAATTGCCAAACTTTGCCGGCTTCAATTCCTACTGCTGCTTCCTACTGCCGCTGGCTTCTCAATTCCTAGCTTTGATTTTGTCGACAGACAATTGCCAAACTTTGTATCAGGTGTTAAACTTCCTGTCTTCCTTTCTATTATTTTGTTTAATTGAATAATTGTTAATAATGAATTCTAAAAAATATTTATCGGGTAGCCAAAAAAGAAAGAAAAGGGATTTAGATGATCTAGTAACGATGTGTCAGATGTGGATTTAGATGATTTTTTTTCCGAACTAAAGGTATTGCAAATTACTTTGCCAAACACTTTAGTTACTGTCATTGAAATATTAAAGTTTGTTAAAGATGCGGGTTGTTATCCACATGTTTGTATTGCATATAGAACATTACTAACTGTGCCTGTCACTGTTGCTTCGGCTGAAAGAAGTTTTTCAAAACTGAAATTACTTAAAAATTATCTAAGATCAACAATGTCACAAGAAAGGTTGAATGGTTTAGCTATGTTATGTATTGAGAAAGATATATTAGATAACATTGATCTTGATAAGGCCATTGATGATTTCGCATTTAGAAAAGCTAAAAGAAGCAAATTTTTATGAGTTTTTTTTTTATTATTGCGTGTAGTTACAAGAATGTTCAAGAAAGTTTTGAAGACTTGACAGTAGAGATTAACAAAAGTGGCGACATCAATCAATTGTAAGTTATTTATTTCTTCGTAATCTTTATATAGGATTTTACTTTTTTGAAAAAAAATATTTTATAGGGCCCATTTCTAGGATTTCGTTCAGGACCAAAATATTGTTTGGAACGGCCCTGCCTCCTATCCGTACATGTTGCATTCGCCAACGTGTTCACTTCCGAAATGGAATAAAGCAACATGTTGTATACCTTATCATTGGTGATAAACTCATTGAGCTACTTGGTCCTTCCATGATTGTCAATGCCAACAAAGATGCCAAAACGCATGTCATAAGTATTCACCTTGTATGTAGTATCGAATACCACTACATCTTTAAATTTTTTGTACCAAATAAAATAATGAGCATGAGACCAAAATATATGTTTTAACTTGTTTTCATCATCAAGTGTAAATGTATATTGAAAATTAGAATTTCTACTTTTACTTTTCATTCTATATTAAAATATCTTTTGCATCATTCTAAGTGTGTTTTTTCATGAATTTTAAATATTTACGAACATCTTTACTAAGAAAAGGAAGATATCAATGACTTACTTTTTTTTCAAGCTCCATTATACACATAATTTGTCTAATGGGCAAACCACCTTCTTTGAGCATGACTATGCGTTCCTCATCTTCTGTTGTAATATTACGATATGCTGGAAGAAAACGTACCTCGTTTGTTGACAACAATTCATGATTATTGTTTAAGAAATAGTAGCAGGCTAAGTAACTTAAGTGTTTGAGGTTCAACCTCTTGACCTAAAAGTATACAAATATACTAATTTAAATCCCGTATTATGTAGGGTAAATCACATTGAGAGGGAAATTTTAATATGAAAATTAGATCATTAAGAACTAAAAGTGTACAATATACTAATTTAAATGTAGAAATCAAATAAGGACGATTATAATGGATTTTTACTAATCATTAAGAACTAAAAGTATATAAATATACTAATTTAAATGTCATAATAAAAGAAGGACGCTTATAAAGGATTTTTACTCACTATTAGGAAAGTTAAAAAACAAAAAATATGCTATAGAATTTTGCATGTGATTTCTTTATTCATATAAAATCAAGAGAAATTAGTAAATTAATGTGAAATATGTGTGAATCGATATTTGAAAAAAAGTTGCTTTCATATATGGAAATAGTATTATAACAGTTTCATTTAAAAGAGAAAAATTGATATTGAGTTTTAGGAGGAAAGGTAAATGGGTAGAATAAAGTAGTTAAGAAAATGATAATGTCAATATTACTTCGTTTAATGTATCTAATCTTGTACCCACTAGGTATCATATAGCAAATCCCGATAACTAAATCTGAATATTTTGGTTTTACTCATCGATTAGGTTTTGAGTCATAACGAAACTTAACTGAACTTCCTTATGTGAAACTACTACAAGAAAAGTAGGTTTTAGTGATAAATTTTTTTTTTAGTGACGAGTATATTTGATCACTAATAGTCTTTTTTAGTCACAATAAAAAATATTGGTCACTAAACAAAATTAGTAATCAAAAAATAATCATATTTTATCTCTAATAAAATTTGTGACAAACCTATAATAACGAAAATGACCACTCAAAATTGGTCACTAATATCATTAGTGATCAAATATTTGGTCACTAATAATATTAATGACCAAATTTAACTCCTCACAAAAGACATTTTTTCTTGTAATGAGCCCTTGATCACTTCCGTCTTGGGTGTTAATTTAGACGTTTGATGCACAAATGGTTCCATTTCTAGATTTCAAAATGAATATATATTTTGTATGATTCTCAATTTCATACTCCCTATAATTGCTAAAAAAAACCACAATGTTACAATAGTTCCACCCATAACAACATTTTTTTTCTAGCTTTATCTATTGGGGTGTTGTAAAATATTTAATTTGAGTTTTAAATTTGACAAAATTGCCACCATCACCCTCCTCACATGCTCCCACCTCCTTGATTAGAACATACCATACAAAATTAGACCTTAAAGACCTAAAAGTTGACTTTCCAAGTTCAACTCATGTCTCTTTTTTCCTCTTATGTTTATTATTCTATTTTTTCTCAAAAGTTAGTTGTCTTTATTATTATTTGATGGGGTCCTTACGGGTTCTTGAAGGAGCATTTTTTTTTTTTTGTCATTTCGAAGCTTACAAGTTGTGTGTATTTAGTGTCAGATTTATGATCTTATTTAAGTCGATTAAAAAATATCAATTTGAATACATGTCTGTCTTAAAGGACATATGGTGAAGTGTTATTTTCACTTAAAATCCAACAAACGAGTTTGTTGGAAGAAGTTAAGAGGGTGTAATCTGAGATAACGATATCGATAGGAATTGTTGATAGCTTAATATTATTTTTATATCAACTTTGTAGAAGAAAAGTAGCAACATTGTCTACCCAAGGCGATCGATAGTTTCCCCAAACGTAAACATTTTTTATTTTGATCAAGAATAAATATAAAGTACTTACCGAGATTATATGCTCCTTTGAGCCAATTTTGTCATCATCAATCATAGTCACCTATGGAAAATTATCCTTAGATCTTGTTTGGACCCCTACCTAGAAGTTATAAATATATACTAAATATCGGGACAAAGGTGACATGCTATGAATGACCAATCATAGGCCAGGTGATTGAAGTGGCAACGGGTAACAAAAGATATTTTCATAAATTATGAACGTTTATCATTGACCCGAATCAAATAGACATATATATATATATATATGTTCGGTCCCTACTCTATCCGAAATCCAAACGTAGGAACATCGTGTTGCTTTCGTTACTTTTATAAGCTACCCATCTTTGAGAAATGCTACATTTAATTATTTATAAAATATTTACAAAAAAAAGTTACAGAATAATATATCATACATTGTACGGTTTTAAAACTTGTATCCACCTATGGGTTATTACTTCAATATACTCCCATATAAATTACCCGCCTAGAAAACATATTATAAATTTTAAGTGTAGAATTTTTCTCCCTAATAATTACCCAAATACATTGTGTATTGTACGTAAATATTCAGTCTACATTTGGATTTTCAATTATATTAATATAATTAACTAAAACGATATTTTAATTTATGTGTTAGATTAAAGATGTCTTCTATGTCCAAATATAGATGACAGAGTTTAGACCATCCCCAATGGATGCTCTAGTATCTCCATATACTCTATATTTAGCATATCAAATATATATATATATATATATATATATATCAAATATATAAAATTCACTCCAATCATACTTCAAATATAGAGAAAATTTTAGAGTATTGAATTGTGATACTTTAAATATATACTATCACTATTCACTTTTCTAAAACATATTTTAATACTTTACTTATATAATTTGATAGTATTTTATAAAAAGAAATTACAAATAATATAAAAAGTATTGGAATTTACAAGTTTATGTACGGTTAGAGATGATTTATATTTTAAAGTATGAACATTCTAAAATTCATTTTATCATACTTTTAAAATAGAATATAAGGTTTGAGAGGGTCTTATAACATTAATTTTTTTATTAGGTATCGGAATACTTTGGTGTATATATATATATAGCTGTTTAAATGGGATCTACATTTGAACACGTATTTTGGCATCACAGTTTCTTCGACCCTTGGTTGAAGATAATTAATGCAAAGTCTTTTTTCGAAAAATAAATGTCAACGCTCTTGATCCAAGAAAAAAAAGGTCCAAATCCTTTAAAAACACAAGAAATTGGTTATATTGTTTATTAATGATTATTTAATACACATGTTGACAAATTAACCATAGATTTATTATTTTGTTATCCAAGTTTGTTATTTGAAAATGATAATCAACGAATAATTGGGAGGAACGGTAAAGTGAAAAACTATAATTAAATTTAGCAGTTCTACAACGATGACAATAACGAGTTCATAGAGTTTCTTGATGAAGTATATTAAGCAGTTTGTAGGCAAGGCGTTTTTTGAGGTTGGTTATTAGGATTTGTTGTATTCTCGGGTTGGGGGTGTGGTTTCTAGTGTAGAGGTGATCGGTTTTAGGCTTTACACTTTTGTTTTAGTTTTTTGGTCTGATGTATTTTCTAGCGTCTTGCTAGCTAGTGTTTTATAAATGTATATATCATTATTATGCGGTTCAGAAAAAGAACGATATATAATTCCGTAAAGACATTGTATGTAAAGAGGAGATTTAAACGGTCATGTGTTTATCCTAGAATAGAAAGACAGGTTCCAAAATAAGAAACAGAAAATAAAATATTATGTATGACCATTCCATAAGAACTAACAAAGCAAATTTAATGAAAGTCAAATTATTATGAAATTTCGTTAGTTTTTGGTATGAAGTTTTCTTCATATACTCTCAGAATACATACCGATTCAATCTCTTTTTAGGTACATTAAACATCTTGTTATAATAGATGTTGATTCTTCAAATCTAAACATTAATCACTTTCAACTATTAAAATTGTTTCAAACAACATACATCAAACCATATCATCAAGGTTTGTTTCAGGCGCTTATCTATTCTGAAATGCTATGAAGTATATAAGTTGCAACTAATTGCCTTTTGATGCCTTGATGTTGCAAACACAACCAATTTAGGACATGACATGTGAACTCTCCCCCTCGATTTGTCAATTCCACCGCTAATACCAATGCAAATACAATGCTAAAATTGAAGAAAAATCGACGAAAACTAACAGAAGCACATAGGCCAAAGTTGACCATTAGGGTCCCCAATCCCAAAACTAAAAGTAAGGTCACACCAATAGAGGAACCATACATAATAGCAACTGGCTTTATACGAAACCGTATGCAACAAACGATACCATAATTGAAACAAGTGCAAGCCTTAAATCGACGCAATCACGTCAAGGGAGCCAAGGACGCACATTGAATATGTCTACATAATTGAAAAACCATAACGTAACTAGGAATCCAAAACAAACCTTGGATGAAATTCAAACATTGCACTTATTGCACGTAAAAAATCAAAACGTACAAACGAATCTCCAACATAATTTGATAACAACACAAAAAATGAACAATACAAAATTGAAACTAAAGAATTGAAATGTAGAAAAGCATTCAGATCTGTAAATCTGATAATATAAAACTGTCTGTGTATGTTGACTCTGATTGGGGAAGGTGTCAAGTGTCTAGGAAATCAATTACTGGTTTCTGTGTTTATTTTGGTAATTATATTATTTTATGGAAAAGTAAAAAGCAACCTACAGTGTCTAGGTCATCTGCTAAAGCAGAATATAGAGCCATGGCTTATGCCACTTGTGAGACACTTTGGTTGCTCAATCTTTTGTATGATATGAAAGTTACTGGTCTTACTCATGTCAATTTTTATTGTGATAACAAGGCTTCCATGTTGATTGCTAATAATCCAGTTTTCCATGAGAGAACAAAACATTTTGACATTGATTTACATGTGGTAAGGGAAAGAGTATGTTCAGGTGTTCTTAAACTCCTGAAAATAGAATCTGCAGAACAACTTGCAGATATTCTTACTAAAAGTCTTCCACCAAATCAACATAAGTATTTGTGTTCCAAATTGGATTTGTTCAACGCATTTCAAGTTGGGACTGAGGGGGAATGTTCGAAAGATAAACGTAACAGTCCTAACTTGAACTAACGGCTTGTCTAACTTGGCTTGGTTTTGTGCAGTTATAGTTGAGGGACTAGTTGTGTCAATGTTTGGAAGATTGGTGTCAAGATAATGCTATAATTGAAGAAAGCACACTTGGAGGGTCTGGATGTAAAGTCTTCGAAGGAGGAGGACTTGTTTTGTAATTAAGGAGTATATATACTCCTTAACAGCCGTCGTCTTCATTTTAAGTGTGTGTTTTGAGTTTGTATTCTCTCTAAAATTAGGGTTTGGTATTTTTAGGTTTTCACATTGAAAACCTAATTTAGTATAATTAGTCTAAGTCTGTATTGAGTGATTTGTGATATAGTGAGGAAGTCTGATTGAATATTAAGTGGTGATATTTAGTTTATTGTTCTTGTTGATTAAGTCTTTTACGATTGAGGTTTTCTACAATAATCATTGAAAACAAACACGAAATGCGATAGTTGACATAAAAAGTATGAGAGAACCTCAATCCAAAACAATTAATAAGCGAACCCTAATAATCCTTGAAAGCTGAGATAATCCAAGCAAACCTAATCAAACAATGAACTCTAACAAACAATCAAACCATTAATTATTTATTTAAAAGGCTTAAACGATTAAATGAGAATTAGTACACGAATTTCTTACTATATATGATGAAATCGTAGCATAAAAAGACTATCTTGTGCTAGAAAACTTGATAATATTTAAAACCCTAAAACCTAATAAGGTACACTAACAATTAGCCTAAACTTATAAGGAAAAAAAATGGAAGTATTAATTAAAGCTAGCAAACTTGATAGACACATTCTCAAGTAGGTAAGTTTTTTTTTCACATATCATTTTATTATTACCCTCTTTTATCTCTCTATATATAAAGGAAGAAGCAAAAGACGTGTAAAATGATTAGAAAAATGTCAAAAGCAAAGACGAAAAGAGTGAAAAACAAAGACCAAAACAGTTGTTTTATTACCTTTACGTAGGTATGCAGCCGAAACCCTAATCTCTCGGTAATATAAGGAAAATAAAAATGATGTTGATGTAACTCTGACCGCCGATCATTGATTTTTTTGTTTTTTGTATGTTTGACTTTTGTATGAAGGAAACTTCAAACATATATATGATATTTAGCTGTTAATTGGTTATAAATATAAATAAATAAATAAATATTTGAATAAAAAAAATGGATTGGCAGTCAGAAATATAGGCCCGTTTCTTGCGGGTCTAACCTCAATAATCTAAAAGACCTAAACGTTGAAGTTGAATTCTTCAAGTTCTTCATTCATATCTTATCTTATTTTTTAATTTTTACTAATTATACTTTCTTCCACTTGCAATAACTATATTACAATTTTTATTAAGACTTTAATACTTAATAAAAATATTATCATCTGATTAAAATGGTACAATAGGATATACTTTTGAAGAGTAACATAAGATTATAATAAATAAATAAAAAATTATCGCAATTTAACGCAATAAATGGAATTAATTAATGGTATGTTAAAAAAATACTTAATACTAACTAGTTGAAGTAAGTAGATTGAAAATAGATAACATCAAGGGATGATATGTTTCAAGTTCGAATCACGAAGAATTTACAGTCGATACCACATTTAGAATGTATGAGTGAATACATATTAGAAGTTTTCATAATATAGTTTAGGGACTCATTTATATTAGGATTGTTATAGTTTAAAGAGATTAAGTCTTGTTTCTTTTCTTTCTAATTAAGTGTTGTTATGAATAAAAAATTGTACTAGTAGTAGTAAAATAATTTGTAGGTGATGGCATGCAATTGGGGCATTGACATTTTTCCATATTTGACAATTATGAAAATTGAATGAAAGAAACGTATATACAACAAGTCAAACATTGCTGGCCCCCTTTATAAGAACAGATCTAAGTTGCTTTTCTATCTCATTTATAATTCTATTTTATTTCATTTTAAAGCATTAGTAGAATACTTTTGACAAAGAGAAGACAGCCATGGAAGTTGATCTCAGAAAAACAACCCAAATGAAGCAAGAAGATAAGAAAGACGACTGCAAACAAGAGGTCGGTTTTCATAAGGTTCATGAAGTTTTTTTGTTTCGTATTTTCTTTGATTATGTTTTAATTTCTTGCCATGTTACATGATATGAAGAAGTTGTGTACTTGCTAAGGTGGATAAAGTTTTAGATTTTTGTTAGATTTCTTGTCTAATTTCCAATCATTTTCTGTTTCTCTTTAATGTAAAGCTTGTTCTAACTTAATTTCTCCAATTAAAATGAACTTACGTATATCAAAAAAGAAAAATAGAAAAAATAAATACCCTTAATTCTCTGGTTTATCTAATCTTTCTTATACTTTTTTTGTTTTTAGTATTCTAAGACTAAGTAAGAAAGAAAATATCTTTTTGGTTTTGGAAATATCAGATCTTGTGGACTATGATTAATTAACCACTTATTTAAAAATGTTTTGTATAAATCATACATTAAAAACATTTCTGGACCAAGGAAATTTCTTATCTTAAACTTCTTCTATTGTTTTCCAAATATAATTTTCATGTGGGTCAATGGACATTCAAAATCCTCAAAAGAAAACTGTATTAATAAGTAGAAGTCGTTTATATGAAAAATTAACGTTCTAAATATAATTAAAAAAATAGTTACCAATGAACCCACTCTTTGAAAATTTGGAGCCCATAATTTATTATACGTGGTTAAAGGTTTTGGTCCAAATTTTAAAAGACTATAGATTATAGAAAAAGAGAAATATTAAAGAAAGCAGCCATTTTATATTATTTTATTTCATTTCTTTAAGGAAAACGATGAAACGATTAATTTGATGTTAGTTACACCTTAAAATTCTTATTTTTTCCATTCCTATATATGTGGTGCGGGCTTGTATTTTCTAGACTTAGACGTAAAAGATCGATTATTTTACAAAGATGAATTAGCTAGCATAATTATTCATGAACCTATTGTTCTTGGAGATGTATTTATTTGTGCGAAAATAGCTAAGATTGAGCTGGTTTGGATGAATACAGGATGAGAAGCAGTTCGAGTTAACCAAAGCTGAAATGGGCGAGGTAAGGGAAGAAAACCAAAGGCTAAGGGTGCACTTAGACCAGATCATGAAAGACTACCAAGCCCTTCAAAAGAAATTCCAAGACATCCTCCAGCAACAACACGAAACTTCAACAATTGTCCCCACTATCATCCACAACAAGGAACTATTAGATAATGATGAATCCGAGCTTGTTTCCCTCAGTCTTGGAAGGACTTCATCAACCGAACTGGTCAAGAAAGAAAAAAGAAGCTCAACTCCTCCAACTAAAAGTGCAGAAGGATTAGGTCTTGGCCTGGAATATGGTAAATTTGATTTGTCGTCCGCCACCCAAGCTGAATCTTCGGTAAACCCTAGCACTGATAATAGCTTGGAGGAAACTAAAGATGAAGCAGGAGAAACGTGGACACCACAAAAACCTCCTACTCCGAAAAGAAGTGCAGATGATCAAGAGGTTTTACAACAAAACCCTGCGAAGAAAACTAGGGTTTCGGTTAGGGTTCGATGTGACACCCCAACGGTAATCATTTAACTTTTCTATAACACTTGGTTTAACTTTTCTCTAGTTAGCAAGATTAATTAAATTTTGGTTTTTGATTCGCAGATGAACGATGGATGTCAATGGAGAAAATATGGACAAAAGATCGCGAAAGGAAATCCTTGTCCACGGGCATATTATCGTTGCACTGTTTCTCCGACTTGCCCAGTGAGGAAACAGGTATATTTTGAAACTAAAACTGTAACAAAAGAATTAATTTATATGATTGCAACAACTATAATATATCTAAATAATTTAAATTGTTAACTTGATAGGTACATAACATTGTGTTGCTTTTAACTATTTAATTTGTATTTAACGTATTTTTCTTGAATTCAATGTGTAGGTACAAAGATGTCCTCAAGACATGTCGATTTTGATCACCACGTATGAAGGAACACACAACCACCCGCTTGCGGTGTCAGCCACCGCTATGGCTTCCACAACCTCAGCTGCGGCAAGTATGTTAACATCGGGTTCTTCAACATCCGGCTCGAACTCAAACCCTAACCATAGCACCACCTCTCAAGCGCTAAACTTTTATCTCAATGAGAACTCAAAATTACAACCAATTTACTTGCCACATTCTTCGATATCACCTTCACCCTCGTGCCCAACAGTTACACTTGATCTTACTTCAAATACACTTTCGACATCATCTCCTTACAACTACCGATCACAACCGATGGCCACGCCCTTCCCACCAAGATACTCAACCACAAACCTAAATTTTAGCTCTTTGGAGTCTAATGCATTGCCAATTTCTTGGAGCAATGGGACCCTCAACTATGGGAAAAATCAAATGGGGTCCCTCAATTTTGGATCAACACAACATCAAGAAAATATCTACCATTCTTACATGCAAAATAAAAATATGATGGCAACTCCAACCACTAGTCACCATTCTCTTCAACCAGACACCATTGAAGCTGCAACAAGAGCAATCACATCAGACCCGAATTTCCAGTCAGTTTTACAAGCGGCATTGACGTCAATAATTGGCAGTGGAGCGATGGGAGGTCAAGGTGGAGGTGAGAAATCTAGCCAGAATGTGAAACAAGGAGACACATTTCCGGTGTTTTCAAGCTTTCCTTCAACTTCAAACGTGAATAATTGTTCATCAACGTTGTTTAACAAATCAACAGCGCCAATAACGGGGAATTCTCAAGGTGCGGGTTCGAATTCCCTGCCGTTTTCTAGCTCAAGGAGTAAATCTACTTCGCCGGAAACTAGTAGAGACCATGTTGTTTGATGATGAATATATTTAGAGTACGTTGAATTGGATTTTTTATTTTTATTTTATATGTTTTGACTTTCAATGGATTAAGATAGTCAATGATCGATGATCACACAAAGATTAAATTGTAATTAAATTATATAACTATGTATTGTAACATTTATTATACATATATTCTGATATGATATGATATGAACGGGTGATGTATGGTTAAGAAAAATGTGCAAGGTAGATGGTGATTGCAGCTAGGATAAAATATCTCTCTCTCCATTTGTCATGTTAGGCTCTTAGAAACTAGAGTATTATTGTTCTATTTATTCCGCCTGTTGTGATATCTAGCTAAATGGGTTTGGCTAATTAAAACTCATTAAGGTCTACTTAATTCATTTAAATTTTCTTTAAAATAAAAACTATGTAATTAATTTTCAAGATATTATAGATTATGTAAAATTTTGCAACAAGCTTTATAGATTTTTTAGAAGCTTGAAGTTTTTGTTTTCAAATAAATATGCTTCTAAAAAAGTTTCGTTTGGATTATAAATGTTTCAGGTTTTTTCTTGGAAAAAACAAAACCTTCAAAAACTCCAAATTTGAAAGCTACTTTCAATAGCTTTGTGAAAAGAGAAATCTCAAGTTTTCAGCTTCCAGTTCGTATCTTTAGTTACAACTTTCGGCTGATACTTACGCCAAACATACCCTAATACTAGTCATTTACTTAAATCTAGAAGCTAGCTAATCAGTGAAACTAATAAACTCGACGCGACGAGTCAAACTAAGTTGTGAAATATTTAGCTTTATAGTCTTTTTCCTTCTTTCTTTTTCATATCCTAGGTCGTTAGTGCACATCCATAGTAATTTTGGTGCATGGTTTGATTGACTCAAATTCATGTTTTTTTAACGGCAAAAAATATTAACATTTTTGCAAGATATACTGAAGCAAAAAGATAAAAATAAAAATAAATAAAAATTACAAGATCAAGAATAGAGCGGAACATAAATTACCATACGATTCTATCAAGTTAAGGAAAGCATTCTACATCTACAAAGTTATCCGGTGAACAATGAAAATCACTACTAGAAAATTGGGCATTCGTGATGGAATTTAGCGAGGGATTCATAGTTCTTGTAGTGAGTTTACATACATCACATAAGAGAATTTCTTGGGATTTCTCCGTTGAGAAATGTTTCTCATTCCTAAACCTCCTAACGATGCAAAAAAGTAGATTGGACCACGACATTAAAGGACACACAAAATTATGTCAGAGTTATAACATAACCCGTTGATGTCAAAATTATGTTTAAATTGTCTTGATCCAGATTACCTAAAACACCACCACTTTCGCCTAGTCAACAAAAGTACTTACAGGTTGTGGTGCGCACTACCCTATGGGTTGTTTGGAAATATCGAAAAGGCTTCTCTTTTCATCATGTGAAACTGAGACGAAATTCACTTTGTAAAGAAATCATTCTCCTTTTGAATCTTTGGACTAATAGTAGATGTTCAAATGTAAATTTTAATTGAATTGAATGGACTAGTAATTGAAGCTAACGTGTGTTATCAAGTTTGTTAAAATGTGATTCTGCTCGTACGATATTAAGATCCTACAAGTCAAAACCGATCTTAGTTTACGCGTACGATATTATAATCGTCTTTACTTGCTGGAAACCTCAAAAAGTTGCACCGTTAGAGACCGTGGCTTCAACTCGAGTACTATCCAACAAGCTGACGGGAACATCCAAGAAGAAAATACTACTGGTCATAATCGTTGTTGGGCTTGGAGACGCCCGATTCATCTCTCATTCCATATTTTCACTTAACATCACACATCGTCATTTCTCTTTCATTCAACCCACTTTCTATCATTTTTCTCTCATATATTCTTCACATTTCCAGAAAATTATGAGTAAATAAACCACCATACAAGTGAGTTTTACAGTGGAAGAAAGTTCATCACCATATTCTACATTATCTCCTTGATTTATCATCTTTTTGGTAAGTCATTTCTACACCATCTTCATCTTTTTATCTCTTCTTCTTTGTTTATGTTAGGGATTCTAACATAAAACTTGTGTATTTTTGCAAGGATTCACCTTCCATTTTCACCTTCCATTTTCGGGTTTGTACCTTGCCATCATGGAAGTTTTTTCGTCTTGAGTTTTGGTGAGCAAAATACATCTCAATCCTCTACTCTAATTCTTAACTATTTTCATTATAAAGCTCATATGCTAATAATGGTGTTTTTGTGTTTGGAGCTTGAATCCTCGCCACCACCATCTTTGGAGCTTACTTCCGGATTTTGATTTCAAGACATTTTCGAACGATTTTGGTTGATTATTGCGGAGGTCTTCGGCACTCTTTAATTAATCCCTAAATCTCTTTTCGTTTTCTTAATTTCACTAATTTCGTCTAGGTATTATATAAAAAGATGAATATGGTTAAAAAGTGGAAGAAAACATAATCTATTAACATATTATACACATAGTTACATATTATAAGTTATGGCTAAAATAACACAAAAATGGTATAATATGAATATAAACTTATAAAATATGTAAATATAACTAAATGTGGATTATTAGTTAAATTCCTACCGAAAGTTGATTATTTGGACTCTTAGACTATTTCGGACTAAATTGGACTTAAGTATACATATTATTGTTAATTAAACCCTAATTAGTATTATTACTAATTATTATATAAAAACTTGCATATTTAGTAATATAACTTAATATTATGTAAGATTGCACATTTAGTATATATAAATAAACTTATATACTTACTGAACATATTACTTATTAATATTAAGACTTAATATAAAACCTTAATGATACTAAAACGTAAAAGAAAGAAATTCGTTTTTTTTTTTTTTTGCCACTGTTGTCCCATTGCGCCATAGTAGTTACATAAACATGATATTTATTAATACAATATTCGCTAAACGTATATATTTTCGATATAAATTTTAATAAATATTACATCTTTCGTTAAACTTTTATAATATTGTTTTCCAACTATTTTTATTCAAAATATTTAAATTCTTCAATTATCGAATGCTGACTTTTTAGTTGACTTTGACTCTTCCTAGTAATCGTCGACTTTGACTAAAATCAACTATCTCATAACGTTGATTTTAGCGAACTTCGACTAAACTTTGGTATCAGTATTCAATCTTCAATCGATATTTCCGGTAGTCATTATCGGCTCGAAATATCATTCTCTTCTAATCGTTATTATTGACTTGAATTATCGATATCTTCTAGTAGTCATTATTGACTTGAAATATCGCCATCTTTTATTCGTCATTATTGACCCAAATCATCGATATCTTTTAGTAGTCAATATCGACTCGAAATATCGTTATCTTTTACTCGTCATTTTGACTCGAAATACTATTCTTACGGACACTTTTGAATATACTATATAATATAACGTTTATCATTTAAGGCTAAACCCTTCTAGACTTATAGAGTTACTTATACTTTTGATATTTTTATGATAGGGCACTTAGGCGGTGGAGCGATATTCTCCTGATTTGTCTACCCGACGTATTATTTGTTGATTTGTGAGTTACTCGTTGCCCTTTTTACCGTTTTATATCTTTGGGCATGAAAAGCGTGAATTAAACTTTATATCTTGTTTCATTGTGGATTGTGATGCATTTAGATTTAGTGTTACCTTACTTATATGACCTTAGTGGTAGTATAAGACCCTCAGTTCACGCCTGTTAACTCTTTTTGAGCCACGGTACATATATATAGATCTATATGGGTTTTACAAACCCTCATCGCTGATATGGGATTATGAGTCGATGTTATGACCGCATATTATTATTCGAGACTATACCTTAGTTTGACACACTAAGGGTGGGGGTTAATGCAGCCTTTAAACGTAAGGTTAAGATGTATTTATTGATCTAAGGCTATGCATATATCTCACTTTGTTCATGAAATCAAGATATCTTTATTATTGACTTATATATTTCAACGGGTCAAAACTTTCGAACTTAATGTTTTTATAAAATTGCGAATAACCTGACAACTTTATGTTTACGTCGTATATTTACGCCATTCAGGGATTTGAGGTTGTCGTAGGTTGATGCTTGCTTTTGTGACTATTTGGATCGTTTACGTGGAACTTGTTTTTGCTATGATTAGTTCCTTTAGGATCCATTTGACGTTATTGTACATTATTTATTCGGATTATATAAAACTTTGAACTTCAGATTTACTTATTTAATTCGATTATCCTTTTGTTATATAAATGTTATAACCTTGAATCTCTGATACTACCGATACTGTTTATACCTCGGGTTTCCGCCTGAGAGGAAAGTTTATAAATATTGTTGTGCACACGGTAATGTGGGTTATGTGGAGATTTAGGAACAATCATTTACTTGGATATCGAGTAGGATTAGGAATTATTGTTTTTATTGGATAGTTTGGAATGTAATCTGACTTTGATCGGTACATAGATCTTGCTTTTAACTGTTAGTATATTTTTTGAGGGTCTAGTTCAATGCTAGGCCGCTTATTTTTCCTTTTTAATAAATTCTATGATGTTCATAAAAAGGACCGGTGCAGAGGTAAGACTTTAGTAGGATCGATAGCCGATCCAAACTTATATTTTTTTTGTCTTTTTTTCTTTTCTTTTTCTTAGATTAATATCTATAATATGTGTTTACATGTTATTATGTATAATAAAATCGAAATTTAACACTAGATCATTCAAATTGTCTTGATAGTAAATCTAACCATTTTTATTTCATTCAAAATTATCATATTAAAACAAATTATAAATACTAATAATAAGTTAAAAGATTGATAGTAGTTTAATTTGTTATTTTAAATTCTACACTTTGGTATTAAAAATAATTTTAATTCGTTAATTAATAAATATTAAAGGCTAATGTTGTATTCTTTATTTCATCAGTTTAAACGTCGGCGCATGAACTTGTATTTCACAATTTATATAACTTTTGAATAAATTTCATATAATTGATATGACATATAAATCACAATAATTTAGGTTATTTTAGTGGGATCCTACGATCTCGATCCGATCTTTCGATTCCGATATCGCAAACACAAAAACGATCATAGGTAAGATCTCGATGTTGATAACATTGTGCGTTATATTCTTCTACTCCATATCCGAATAATAATTTTTTTAGGCCTTCTTCAACCACATACTTTATATATAGAGCATAAAAAATTAGTTTTAAGAATCTTAATACTATACTCTAAAAATCAGTTCATCTTCTACTTGGTGCTCGACATAAGCAAGAAGGGATAAGCTGGTTTTACTTGTCTAGCCTAAAGCAACAATCGAGAACCCAATTTGCCGCCTTATAGTTGGCGCTTGACTAATCAACTTTTGAAAGTAACCACAAATATTAAAGTCATAGCTACTAACAAACTCTGAGTTTTGATCTTATACAACTAATAGGAATAATGTTATTTAAACATGAATGAAGTTAGTTGGTCATTATGTTTGGATATGATAGATAGTTTTAAGACAATGATTGAAAACCCCCTCTGGTGTTATTGTTGGCAAAAGTTAAAAGATTTTCTTTGGGTAACGGTGTTTTCCTGGTTATCTTTGGACGTATTTTAAGAGAGGAAAGATAATCAAGTTTTAATGGCCATAATAATGATAATAAAATAATGCATTAGCCATTTTCAAACATTAAGAAAAACTAGACAGCATTGAATCACCTACTCCTCCGGAATAATGATAAGAGCTGGTAAGCATGGTAATCCTATCGACGGTCGGGTGCGGTACTCTGTGTTCTATCTAAGTTGTAGGTCAAAGTTATATATGTAAAATTAGGAATTAAAAATATAAAATGGTTGAATTTGAAGGGTAAATTTTAAAATTTTGAAATGAATAGTGCTTTTAATTCAAGGATTGATAATATGAATATATACTAGTGTGCCTACTATTCGATCGAGATAAATTATTATATATCAGTATTTAATCATATCCGAGACTTTTTAAGTGAGTCTTACATGTTAATCGAGATGAATCATTGACCTTCATCATAACTGAGGCTATTTAAGCGAGTCTTACTTTTCAGTCGGAATGAATCCTTATATTTTATCGACAATCGAGATGGTTCATTATATTTCTTCGACAATAAAGGTAAAAACGAGTCATATAGGTAAATACGGGCCAAAGAGGTAAAACGGGTTAAACGGTCAAAGGGAATAAAGATGGTTAAATGATAAAAAAGTGTCATATGAGTCGACAAGGAATTTTCTTACCCGCGCGTTGAGACGGAGTTTAAAATTATATAATTTTGATTGTCGGTTTAAAATTGTTAATTAGATTGTATTTTCTTTTCTTTATCCTTTTTACATCTTTTCTTCTAAACATGAAAAGATCATACTAAAACGTGTTATTTTTTACGATAATAATAACAATAATAGTAATTATTAAAAAGATATTATAAACATGATAATAATACAAATAATAGTAATAAATATATCGTTTATAGTTAATATATTAATAGATAATAAGGTTATTAAAAGTGTTACTTCTCACATCAACAACAACAATAATTAAGAAAAGATAAAAAAAAAATGTGATACTAATACAAATAATAAATAATACTAACTGTTAATAATTAATAACATTAATAGATAAGAAAACTAGTCCAATGATGAATTAAAGGAAAGACCTGCTATTTGTGTCTTTTGAAGAGTAGAGAAAGGGAAATTCTTTTAAATCAAATCAAAACAAGTAATGGATCTAGCTTCATTCTCTCCTTAGGATCATCTCGCCTTCGTGGGTCTCCGCTTTCTAGGAGTCGAAGCTATGGCACCATAAAATCAAAGAGATTTCGTCCCGAACCACTCGTGTAGTCTTTTTCCTGCTGATAGGTCGATCCACCTACATGTTTTGTTTTTACAGCTATATTCGGAGTTACTCCATGTATTGTTTGACCTAAAACAGATAGTGGATTTGTTTTTGTCTTTTGATGAATCTTTTTCACGGCTCGATAGATAATTTGATAAGCAAACTTCAACAGATTTACAGTCTGTTGCTTTTGACCACTCGACCACTCCGCAGATTCAATAGCAAAGAAAAGAAGCGAGACCATGAAGACTAATCAGACTCTCGGAGATAAGGGTTAAAAAATATTAATAATAAAATTTAAGAGTTAAAGAAATAGAAAGAAATATGAAATAGAATTTAAATATTATAATTATAATTAATAATAATTAAGAGCTAAAGTGAGAATTAAAAGAAAAAAATATTGAACAAAAAATATTAGGGGTAAAAGTAGAACCCTTCACCTTCCATTTAGGAAAAGAGAATGTTTACCATTTTAACAAGAATAACTTTTGTGATTCTTCTATGTATAAAATATATTGATTTTAGAAAATACTATTTACAAAAGCTTTAATTTTTGTGATTCTTCTGTGTATAAAATATATTAATTTTAGAAAATACTATTTACTAGAGATTTAATTTATAAATTGAGTTATAATATAGTATAATATAATATGAACATATAAAATTGGTATAGGATGACTTTAACAGTATCTAGAAATTATATGGACGGTCAAACCTTCACCGAAGTTAGATGCTCTTTAAAACTTTTTATTTTTTTGAGATTTGTTTGTATAGAAAAGCAAATATTGTATCACACATCGAAGGTATCCAACAAAAGTTGTTCATTAAGCTAAAAACATTAATTACATAAAATAAGTTAGATTTTTGATAATAACAACTTCAGATTAATAATAAAAAAACATAGATTAATTACTTGTACTATTTCAATAACAACCCTTGTATTTAAGAAATTATTCTCGATTTGGAAGGAAAATAGATATCCAAACTCATAAATCAAATACATTAGAGTTGTGGTTATCAACACTCAATAATATATCAATCATTTAAACTAACATGAGTTGTGTTGTTCGTTATTATGTCATTCCTTTTAGAAGCGCTTAATTTAAATCAACTTTACTTTATGTTTTAATAAAGTATTGAAAGAATAATATTAAATGTAACACATAACTAAAGTGTGTTGGTGTTGTTTTTATAATGATAAGAAAAAAAAATCATAAACACATTTAAAAGTATATAAGGTTATTAAGATCGGGAACTAACTTAGGATTGTTTTCGTATTTACAAGATCGAAATCGTTTAGGATAGAATTGAGATCGTAAGATCGTACAAAAATAGTTTTTTCACATATTTTAATAATATGTCAAAATTATTGGTTAATTAATATATAAACTTAATGAAACGTACTTAATAACATTCATATATCTGTCGAATACTTAATTTAGTTAACATTGATTTTGATTTTACACAGAGTTCGTTGATTGATATAACATACTTTATGAAAATTCCTTTTTTTAAATGCTGTAACCAATTTGACGCTTTGCTTTTCAGTTTATTTTAACAAAGGTAAATTTATTTTTATTATTGTTGTTTTATAATTCAGGAAAAGTAAGATTGGATGTATAAAGATCATAAGATATTAAGAGTAAGATCGATATTTTACTAAG
The DNA here is from genome assembly GCA_910822075.1 of Senecio squalidus. Classification (NCBI taxonomy): domain Eukaryota; kingdom Viridiplantae; phylum Streptophyta; class Magnoliopsida; order Asterales; family Asteraceae; genus Senecio; species Senecio squalidus. The sequence goes on along the minus strand of CAJVGC010000065.1, from coordinate 56,962,747 downwards.
ATCCTATGTAGGATTGGGATTGTTTTTGACAAACAAGATCGAAAATTTGTAAGATTCTAAGATCAAGATCGCTATTTTAACAACAACATTGATATATGTTATTATATAACTATTGAATTGGAAAATGAAAAATATATACTACCTTAAACTAATTGATGTCCTACTTATTCTATATCTCTTTAATGTTTTTGAAAAAGTTAAATAATAAATGAATAGAATTCCTTGATTTTCGTTTTTAATGTGATTTTGTATTTATAATCGAAAAGTTAAAACAAAAATGGTTAGTGATAACATTTATCATTTTCACCTTGGTGTTTAAAAGTGTTTTTCAAAACTAATCTATGGATTAAGATCGACTTGACAAATGGCTATTGATTAATGCATATTTTTTTAACTTTTTTTGTAAGCAAATTATTAGGTTATCCGGTAAAATTTTATATTTTATTAGTAATATTTATAATTTATTTGTAATACTCTCTCTATTTGGAGATAACCATTGACTTGCATTAGTCAAATTAAATATCTAAGTTAAGACCTTAATAAAGGAATAATACAACGTACAAACAAAAGTGCAGAATATTAAACTCAATAATCTAAATTTTTCCATGGCACTTGAAATTTATATATTTAAAGTTCATTGGGAGTATTCTCACATCTATGACACAAATGATTTTTTTAGGATATTCTACCAAAATGTAAGCACATTAACAAGATAAAGAAAAAAACAATTATTCCATAGATATTTTCCAAACTTTCGACAATGCAAACTTAAGGAAAAAAACAAAATAGATTAGTTACAATTTAAAAATATTGATATCGAAAATCATAAACATAGGATTCACTATCTTAAAAATACAACTAGGTAGTACATTGAGGATCCCCACTTGACTTAGTGGCTCGTAATGAAGTTTTCTTCGTCGTCCCATCATTGATCGACTCCTAGCTAACACTAGGACGCAAATCTTTGTGTACGAAAATGAATATATTCGATCTTATCTTATTAATGTCGACATAGAAATAAGCCGAAGTTGAAGGAGTCAAAATGTAAGAATTATTACATATGTAACCAATACTATTAAGAATCCGAATACTAGACCAATAAATTTAACTATATGCAAAACATATATGTTAGATCAATAGTACAACTATGCATGGCAGTATTGATGCTTGTCAATCTTTGATGTGACAAATGGTTTCTTGTTATTATGTCAGCTGATACTATCTCTACCAATTTCAAAACTATTTATTTTTTGTTCAACGAGAAATACAATTTTTCATAAGAAAGCAATTCAAGCAAAGAGGTGAAATAAACTAGATTATAAATATTAATTTTGTAGGATCCTATAAAAAAATCAGCAGTTTTATTACAAGCTTTAGGCGTCGTACGCGTCTTTACTTAAGTAGCTTAATAGCTTTTAAGGCTTTAATAGCTAACTTAAGTAGCTTAATAACTTATTAGCTTATGTAGGTAGCTAAACAGTTTATTAGTTTTTTTAGGTTTAATATGCTGTTATGAGAAAGCGAAGGAGGAGTTGCTTTTAAAAGGTACTTATTGCTTATAAGCTAAAAACCATACACATGTAAATAAGCTAAACCAAACACCCCTTAAGTAAAATTTGTCGAGTTGATGATTTATTAATATTTTTCTTTTAAAGAAGGTCGAATAATGGTTTGTGCATTTTAATATCAAATCACATTAATAATATTATGAACAATGGTTTTAAAGTGTTTGAGAACATATTTCTTCCATTAAATTTCATCAAAACTTTGTTTTACACTTAAATAGTTTAACCTACAGTTTAAGATCATACCAGCACACAGTAAAACAAGAACACTCAACAATTATAAAATATTCAACAATTTCTATCATTCAAGAAGCTATAACATTTTTGACACCAAAGAAAAAAGAGGATGAAACAAACATCCCAAGTAACGAATTCACAGACAAACGTTGACAGTTACTGCTTTCATCTATGTGAAACGAAAACCCCACAATGAAAACATTAAACATAGTGAAACAAACCAAAAATCATAGACAATATATATTCCAGCTTTACTTGAATCAGAGTATGCTTATGTTTCCGTGTTAATCTCCTGCACCACGAGAGCATCCTATCACACAATAGATTAGTATAGATCCACGTTAGCCTATTGTTATTAACTCGAATCATTAATGGACTGATGGTAATTCAAAAACATCAAAAGTCATCTTGATGTTTACTTAATATATGATACTCCTTCGGCAAAAAAAAATGCAAAACAGACTTTTTCTTACGGTGTAAATTTTAAATTTTTCAGTAAAATGCGGTAATGATTTACAGGCATACTAGACTAACTAAGGACGGAGAAAGTGACGGTTGTCACATGTCACGTGCTGCTTCAGAGGTCGAATGTTAATTAGCTGTTTTGTTGATACCGTTGAGTTGAATACAAGTTTCTTCTGGTTACTTTTTGTGATTGATTCTTTGGCAATAACAACAACACCACTACTCCCGGATTTTGGCTTCTGTTTGTTAATTCCATTAACCGACAAAAAACTCTGAGCGTCTTTCGACGATGATTGTGTTCCCTGTTCTGGTTCATAGGAACAATAGGTTTCAGAAACTTGCACTTGCTCGATGTTTTCTGATATTTATAGCTTTGGAGAACTTCTTTTGCAGATTCTCCTAGTTCAACAATGTTGTGGCGGATAGCATATGACTTGAGCTCATCAATCGGTAGTTGAGGATTCTACAAAATAAAAAAAATAAAAAAAATTTAACAACAAAGAGCGAAATTTTGACATGTAATTAATTATGAATATAGTACTATCAGTCTTTATAATTGAATTACGAACTATATTACTTATGCCTAAAAACTTCAATCACTTAGAGGCTGTTTGATAGCTGCAGACTGAGTTGGAGCTCAGACTGAGTTAGGTGCAGAATGAGTTTGTTGTGTTTGATTATGCCTTGGACTGGCTATGCGGAATGGAAGAAATGACTATTTTACCCTTCTATTTATTTTCATATTGAATGTCTTACAAAATCCAAATTAACTTGTGTTCGTATTAAAATTCTAGAGTCTTAAAGTTATCGTCATTTCGTTTAGTCCGTATCTTAAACCCGATCCATTTGATAATTCATTTAGTCCATTAGGTGTCACTAAATAACCGATACCTAAATTGTGATCCATAACCACTTGAGAATCCATCCAAAACCGACCCAACCCCTTCCTAAAACCCTTGTTCAGTGGAATTCATTAAACTTTAATAAGGTTAATAAACTAAAAACATATAACGTATTATTGTCTTTTGCATAACATTAACATGCAATGAAATATATTTATGCAGTTGGTACCGAGCTTGGGAGAAGTTCATATTATTATGGCGAGTGTATTCTTCTTTCTTCACACCTATGGAATTTGGTTTCTTTAGAGGATTATCCGAAAACCTCTATTTCTTAGACATTGTAGGTCATCTAGCTTTCCTTGTGGACGTCATTCTTCATTTCTTTATCGCATACAGAGACACCCAGACTTAAAAAATGACTTCTAACCGCAATCTCATTGCTGCTCGGTAATAAGTCCATATTCCTTGATCACCTATATAGCACTAAATACTACGTACTTTTCTCTATGTATAAACTTTTCTTGTCATATATACATTGCAGGTACCTCAAATCTCATTTTTTGTTTGATATACTTGCTTGTATGCCTTGGGATAACATTTACAGGGTATGTATTCTCGCAGATTGAAGGGTAGCGGTGGTGGAAGATGAAGGGTAGGCTTGGGTTTTTTCTTTGAAAAAATGAGTCTGCAATTTTTGAGTGAAGATTGAATCTTTGATATGGGTCCGTGATACGGACCGAGTCCGTGACAACTTTGCTTTATCAAACACGCAGACCACGGACCGATTCCGTGGTCTGAGTTCGGGTCTTTGGTCCGTGGTGATATCAAACACCCCCTTAGTGCAAGCTAAATGCTTGGCAAAACCTGATATTTAATATAAAATTGCTACTGATTTCAAAGGGAGGAAATATGAGATACCTCACACGCAGCAACTTGGGCAAGTTTAAAGAAACCAAGCGAAAGTTCATGTTTTCCAGCCGCTTCGGAGAGCTTGATCTGAGAGAGCCAATAAGAAGCACAAGACAAAACACTGAATTTCCTTCAGTGCATCGATCTAGAAACATATGAAACTGGTGTATCACTTTTAGCCTCAATCTTCCTAGACGTATTTGCTCTGGCCTCATATACTGGAGTATTGTTGCTAGTCCTTTTAGAAGCAGGGCTAGCAATTGACTTGGAGGGAATAGAGAGCCTTCTAGTATTAGATTAGAATGTTTAGCTAGTATATGAGGTCTTCCTTCGCAGATTTCCCCTTAGCTGATAAATCTAGAGCAATAACGCTTCGACTCACACTTGAAGAAGGTCTTCCTCCGCATATATAATTAGCAAGAATATAAGCTAGTGCAAAATGTATAAAATACAGCTAAACACAATTCATATAAAATCCATTTTGGTTGATAAGGCGAAAGAATACTTGTATATCTGAAGTGTAAAACAAACCTAATTCATAGACGCACGTTACAGGTGCTAAAACACACAATTGACGTATGAAATTTTGAGAGCATAACTAATAAGCTAATTCAATATAGAGCTATCATTTTTATTAGATCGAAATAACAAAGATAGTAAAACCTCCACCGAAGATAACTAACAACTAAAAATCAACCAAACATTCAAATCGACGCATAGAAAAAGGAAATTAAAATGTGTAGAGAATTAATGTAATAACTAAAACCTAAATTATACCTTCTAGAAGCGGAAGCAGTGGACAAAACGGATACAGACAGATTATCATCCTTCGACTTGGTAGCGGATCGGAGCGGATACCGAAGAAGTTTAGCCCATCCACCTTCCATGCTTCCTGTAAAAACAATCCACAATATAATAACATGAACATTGATATTGACTAATTACGTTAGGATCAATTAAGAAAGGAGATTGATTCCCAGAAACAGAAGATTGATCTTTCACAGTATTCTCCATGTGTAATTGAACACCAGAACCGAGTGAAATTAGGGTTTATAGCAAAATGAAATTTGGCGGAAAATAAGAGTGGTTTTTTTTTCTCAAAACTCAAATTTGTAACGTTTGTTCTTTGCTAGTTCACACTTTTGTCCCTTCTTGTTTTCCTTATGTCATGTCACCCCTTTCCCACAAACTTCTTCATTTTGATAAAACATTTTTTCTCTTTTAGATTCAACTATTTGTGTCAAATATATCCTTAATTCTAACATACTAACTATATAGACAGCGTTTAACATATTACCCCAACTTTGATTAACTTTTAAGGGTTTAGTTTGTTATATTTGTTTGATATGGGTGTAGTTTAATTATACGATTAATCATTTAAATGAAATCATTAATTTGGTAAACAATACCTAATTAAGATTTGTTTTGTCGTAGAAAAAAATGTGAAATTTTGCAGTCAAAAGTGTTACGAACTTTGAGGATAAAAGATAGAATATGGTACATTAGATATCGTTTGAGAGTGGAATTGGACATGGTGTAGTTTATGTACATGCTCACGATATATCTCATATTGATTGAATATTTGGAGAACAAAAATGAAAGAATCAAATAAGTTCTTCTTATGAAATTATAACCAACCACATTTTTGATTAATCCAAAACAATGATCAAGTCACGCTCACTTAAATTAAATTATATTATATTATATATATACTACTTCTTCTGTCCCATATTTATTACGCAGTTTTAATTTTTCAAATCTTTTATTTTCAATTTAAACTTTAAATGCCTTTTTTGTGTTATATAATCCTTAATGAAAATTATATCAATGAAAAATAAATTTAAAATCAAATTCATTCATATAATTTGCATCAAATATTACATAACACGAAAAAGTTATTCATGGTTAAAGTTACAAACAAAAGACTTAAAAAGTCAAAAGTATACAATAAATATGGGACGGAGATAGTAATATTTATGAGTTGTGATGTGAAGCGATGAATAATGTACCTCGCAGGCTGGCTGCTAAGCCAACAACCAGCTTACCTACTTAATAATTTATTTTTTTACGCTATTAAATAAGGTTATTATTCGCTTATGTTCATTGATCGTTAATATTTAGATTATATTTTTTCTTTTTGGGTTACGTTTTTCCTTTTCAAATATTTGGTTACCCTTTACTTTTTGTGTTACACTATAAAATAAAGTAGTTACGTCTTTATTTCGCTCGGCATCCAACTTGTATGTTTATTAAAAAAAATTGTTTGTTTTTTTTTTATTTTTTTTTATTTTTTTATTTCTCTTATGCTATTAAATAAGGTTATTATTCGCTAATGTTCATTGATCGTTAATCTTTAGATTAGGTTTTTTCTTTTTGGATTATGATATTTTTGTTTTCAAATATTTGGTCACCCTTAACTTTTTGTGTTACGCTATAAAATAAAGTAGTTACGTCTTTATTTCGCCTATATATTGATTTTGAGTTTTAGTTTGTTACTTTTAGTTATAAGCTATCAAAAACGTATGTTTTTAAACCCACGACAACGTACAGACACAAAACTCGTTAACTCACAAAAAATTACAAACACAGGTTCAAACTTCAAAGTGTTAGATGGTGTTTTGACCAGGAGAAAGCCCATTACACAAGGCCTACTAAATGATCAATTCAAAGTGTGTTAGATGGAAAAAAAAGTTATATGTATAAAAGTTAATATCTTATCTTGAATAATCCTTGAATGAACAACTTCCCACATGGGTAAATTAGACATATGTGACTTTCCGAGATGCCCAATTTTTAAAGATAAAAAAACGTAACTTCCTCTATCTAAGATGGTCGCGCTTCATTTGTTGTCGGATTTTTCAAAATGATGAAATTTGAATGTCTTAAATTTCAACAACATTGGCGATCATTCAGTGATTAAGAGTATTAATCTAGGAGTATTTGTATTATTAGCTAATTAGTATTAGATTAGAATGTTTTATTATTTTATTAGAAACAGAATTTATTAGTTTACTTCTACTTTAAGTAAACGAGTTGGAATCTATTTAGGTGGATTGTTCTTGACCGATTACGAACACAAACAACCCCTCATATTAATAAGAGAAAGTCTAGACTTATAAAGAGGTTTACAAAAATATTTTTACAAAATGATGTGTTCAAAAAGTAGTGGACAAAAAAACATGAAAGAGAATTAGTGGGATTACATGATTGGTTAAATTTATTTGCCATATCATTTTGTAAGTTATCTTTTGTAATTCATTTGTATGTGTAGCATTGCTCTATTAATAAAGGGTGAGGGGTGAGGCTAAATTCGTGTATTTAAAGTTTGTATTTCATATTTCGAATAAGAATCTAAACATTTGACAGTTTGTTTTTAATTATTTTCTTCTTTCTTGTTCGATAAATGTGATATTCGCAAATGTCTATTGAAGAAGTTTCCTGAATTTCTCAGGTTCTATCGAGGTTCGTGGTTCTTTCTAAGGTGAACTATATGAAGTTTCTTCGTTATTCTCGTACAGACTTGTGTAGCAATGGGGAATACGACATCCTGAGTTCTATAATAGTTTGATAATCAAGACTTTTGGGTTGTAGGTTAACACATATGTATCTCCGTTGGGGTTTTCAGTTAAAGGTTTCTACACAAAGTCGTTAATCTTCGAATTGGATGCATAAATACGAAACAATGCATATTCTCTAGGTGTGTGTGCAACAAGTTGAAGCATTGACAAGAATTACAACCACAGATCAATACTTATAACTGTTTAGGATAGACTAGATATGATGGAATCATGATCTAGAAATTGAATCAATGACTAAAGTAGAAAAATTAATGAAGAATTTCTAAATATTGATTATATATCAAAGCCTTAAAATAGTGGAAAATTCGGTTACAAATGTTTCTCTCTCTAGAAAATATCTATTCAAGCACACCTACCTAACACTGTAAGACTCTCTCACTATTTATAGACTAAGACTTACAACTTAAATTACAAAATAAACATCCGTATGTTTATTTAAAACACTTTGGATTAACTAACTAACTAAGGGGTCTTTTGTTTTTTCTGAATACTTAAGTCTGAAATCTGAAAACCAGTTCTGAATGATAAGAGGCAGTGTCTGAAACCTGAAAGAATAATCAATAAGACTGTTTGAAAAATAGTCTAAACATTTTTTTTTTCTTTTCTCTTTTGGTTCCTCTTATCATTTTTAATGATATTAAACTAGCTAAATTTCATAAAAACAATAACAAATAATTTAATGTAAAATTTAACAACAAAAATATCTCTATATTAGAAAACAAGTGTTTTCAACAATAATACCGAATATTAATAATATGTTAGTGAAAATATTTTAACAAGCAAATTACGATAAAAGGGGAAAATGTAGTACTATTTTCTTCGTAAACTAACATGATAAAAACTTTTCAATCAATTATTTTTCATTTTAATAATTTATCCAGTTATTTTTCACGTAAATTAATCATAACTATTCAAACCATTGACTTTTTTTTTTACCATTTTAAATCAATGAAAATAATTATATATATAACTTATGTAACACTTATTAAAAAAATCATAAGTTAGTTAAAGCTTAAAATAACGAGATTCTAAATTAAAATTTATATATAATATTAACGGACAATAACAAGGAGATTTCATTTTTTTTTTTAAAGTATCATTTTCCTGTTTTGTTTTATTTATTTGTAAAAAGTAAATTATGACAAATAAATTTTAAAATATATAAAGACTTGTATGTTGAGTTTGAGTACATGATATTGGTATGAGTTATTTAATAAGAGGATGTTCAGACATTTATTTTCACTCATCGAACAATAGTAAATTAAGATATTATAAGAGCAAGAAAAAATAAATTCAAACAGTACTAATGTCCTGATATCTGATTGAATAAGAGAAATTACATTTATTAAGAACTTATTTGAAAAAACAAAAGAGGCCAAGTCTTCACTTAACTTTAATTCGGAAGTAATTCACATTAACTCGGAAGTAGAAACTTGTTCTTTGGAGTTAAATTATTCAGTGATGACTTGTTAAGGTTTAACTCGGATGTTGACAATTATTCTTCCGAGTTAAACACTTAGAACAAAAATATTTTGATGACGATTTGAAGCTTCATCAATTCTTCGATTTTTCCCTAACAAGCATTTATAAGATTGTTTGATGTTTTTGAATCAGATTTTTACATGTTAGGATTCAAATTTAATGTTGTTTGGTTGTGGTTCGGAGTTGAAAACCGGTCTACATGACTTTTTAGCAACTAGACTTGTAACATATAAACGTGTTCAAAAATCGGTCTTTATAAGTCTTTACAACTGTTGTATATGTTACTTTCTATAGTAGCGTTTGGACAGCAAGTCACATAACGTATTGAGGGAAAACAATTGAAGAAGAAAAAACTATTTTACGGGTCTTTAAAAATTGTTCTAACATAAGATGATCACACTGGAAAACTATTGGTTTTCTGGTTTCGTGTGCATCAAATTATCAAAAAGGGTACTCTTAAAGGTCTTGTTGAAGGATTGGTCGTCGAGTGATTGTGATGTGGAAAGGATGAGAAAGGGTACACATACAAATATTGTATGGAGCTCGATAGTATACACTAGATCGAATATTATGAGGCGCTGAGTTATCTGTAAAGATCCATAGACGTGGATATAGTGTATGGGAAAGATGTTGACATAGGGTCCGATTACCTGGTTCGGGTCCGAAACCGAATCAGGTAACCGGAGTCCCCTAGTTCGGACAAGAAACGACAAAGAGATAAAAAGACAAAACAGATACGACAAAGAACTGACAAAGAAGGTGAGAAAAGGTACTCTGAAGCGAGACATCCTTTTAACCGATACGTAAAAAGGGTGAAGGTCAGAGAGCCTTCTATTACCCGAAATACCTCCTATATATACCCAGGTAAACAGTAAGGACAACCATGACTTTTTTACTTTAACTATATATTGATACTTTTCTGTCCGAACCAAAGTACTCATTCTTACGCCCGAGTTGAATCAGGGGTCCAACCCCGCTCAACCTGGTGTTTTCTCTTAGTGCAGGGGATTCGGATTCAAGATCATAGAGGTTAATTCAAGGGAAACGGACTTCAAGTCAGACTGAGTGTGATTCGAGTCGGACTAGGAGTTTAGGGGTTCTTTGTATTAACATTTTGGCGCCATCCGTGGGACCGAAGGAGATACTCACTTGAAATGGAAACTCCAATTGATACGGTTAACTTAATCACCAATGATGGACAGGGTTCTGACAAGAACGCTGAGAAGGAAACCAGAACCAGTGGGGAGTTTTCTAGTAAGTTCGTGAAGGATAACATAGAATTGCTAAGAGCGTTGGTAGAAGAACATGAGCGTACAGAATCGTTGAAAAAGGGGAAAGGTAAGGTAGGAGAGGAGTCTCGAAAAGAAGGGTTTAAAGGGAGGAGGCTAAACTTCAGTGAGGAGGAAGAGTCGGAAGACGAAGATGAGGATTTGAGCCTACCGTACCAATCAGATTTCTCCTCCAAGTTCACAAAGAGGATCGCTCGATTCCCAATTCCACCAAAAACAAAAATGTCTGGTATCATTCGGACTTATGACGGGTCCGGGGACCCGGATGACCACCTTATTACATTCGCAGGAGCTGCCGAAACCGAATTATGGTCAATGCCTGTGTGGTGTCGTATGTTTGCACAGACACTCGTCGGACCAGCACGAGTATGGTTTCAGGCGCTAGAACCCGGACAAATAGATAGTTACAAGGAGTTGGAAGTAGTATTTGGGTCATTTTTCACACAGCAGCGTAAGTACGTGAAGGGGCCGACAGATGTCCATAAAACGAAGCAGAGAGATGGGGAGGGGTTCAGAGAATTCGTGGAAAGGTGGAAAAAAGAGATGCTGCAGGTGAAAGGGGCTTCGGAAACAATGAAAGTCTCAGGATTCATGGAAGGTATCAAACCACCTACGCTGATAGAATCGTTTAATGCCAGAGTCCCGGCTACGGTGGAAGAGATGATGATAAGGGTGAAAGAGTTCATCAAGGGGAAGGAAGCGTCAGGACGAACGGAAGAGCTAGGAGGACGAGTGGCAGGAAACTCCGGGGTATCATGGAGAGGATCAGGAGTGCCAACACCCAGGTCGATACAAGGAAGGAGGTCGTTTGGTTCGCCTAGTAGAGCCCAAAGATATGGGGGGAAGTTTCCCATGCCCCCCATTTCTCCAAGAAACAATCCTATTTCGGGACCGGGGGAGAGCAGGAGGAATGTCCACTTCACCGACTTGCTAAAAACACCAATGCAGATTATGAATACGGAAAGGGGCATTAATCTAGTAAAACCACCTCCAGGAACCCTTCCTGGAACTCCGGAGAAGGGAAACCTGGATAGATATTGTGATTTTCACATGGATAGGGGGCATGCTACAAATGATTGCTATGCATTAAAGAAACAAATAGAAGATGCGGTCCAAACAGGAAAGCTTAACCATTTGGTTCGTGATATACGAGGGGGAAACAAGCAAGGAAGAAATGATAAAGGCTCTAAAGGGAAAACAAGGGAAATCCACATGATTCGAGCAGCAAACATGGTTGATCAAGAGCCCGAGAAAGAAGTATCAAGAGACTGGATGAACCAGGTCATAGCGTTCCCCCCATTGAATGCTATAAACCCCACTGACGACCCAATGCTCATTAAGGCTCATGTGGCGGATCACCTGGTTCACCGAATATATGTGGACGATGGAAGTGCTTCGGAAATCATGTTTGAGCAATGTTTCCGAGAGCTAGATCCAGAATTAAAACGAAGGTTGAAGGTGAAGGAGGTTCCATTTGTAGGATTCGCTGGGCAGACAAAGTTCTCCAAAGGAGAGATATGCTTACCGGTGCAGTTGGCTGAGGGTGATAAGATCCGGACGGTGTGCATGAATTTTCTAGTGGTGGCGGCGGTGTCCCCATATAATTGCATTTTGGGAAGGCCAGGGTTAAAGAAGTTGGGAGCAGTTGCATCGATAATACACGGGATGATGAAGTTCCCCACGCCGGGAGGTATAGCTACCATTACCTCGGAAGGAAATAGAGGTTGCCATCAGATACAAAGATTAATGATAGAAGAGAACAGAACCCAAGAGGAGCAGATCCAAGTCAATCCTTTTTTTTCGGATCAAATGATAACTATTGGGAAAACCCTAACGGAGGAAACCAAGAGAAAGTTAGTGGCATTGTTAAAGCAAAATCGAGAGGTATTTGCATGGAGGCCAGAGGACATGACGGGGGTACCAAGGGAGATAGCAGAACATCGTTTGAGCGTTTATAAGGCCTCCGAACCCGTGGTACAGAAAAAAAGAGTCCTAGCACCGGAACGAAGCAAAGCAGCATGTGAGGAAGTCGATCAATTGGTTAAGGCGGGGATACTCCGGGAAGTTAGATACCGGGCGTGGGTGGCAAACCCAGTCATGGTACCCAAGGGAGACAAGACGTGGAGGATGTGTGTAGATTTTAAGGACCTCAATAGCGCATGTCCCAAAGACGCATACCCATTGCCAGAGATAGACCTAAAAGTTGATTCGTTGGTAGGTTTCCGGTTTAAATGCTTTCTAGATGCATACAAGGGCTATCATCAGATACAGATGGCTCGGGAGGACGAAGATAAGACAGCTTTCCACACAGATCAGGGGATATACTGTTACAAAAAGATGCCGTTTGGACTCAAAAACGCTGGTGCCACGTACCAAAGACTCATAGATAAGGTGTTCAAAGCTCATATAGGTCGAAATATGGAAGCTTATGTGGACGATTTAGTGATCAAAAGTGAAACCGAAGAAGCAATGTTGAGGGACATCAAAGAGATATTTGAGGTGTTACGGAAGGTAAATATGAAGTTGAACCCCAAAAAATGTTCATTCGGGGTGGAAGAGGGTAAGTTTTTAGGTCACATTATCATGCCACAGAGCATCAGGATCCATCCGGATAAGGTGCGGGCTATTACCAACATGGTGGCACCAAAGGAAGTACAAAGTCTGAATGGGAAGATAGTGGCACTAGGGAGATACCTTTCAAAGTCAGCCGAAAGAGCGCTACCCTTTTTCAAAACGTTAAAGCAATGCATGAACAAGAAAGACTTTAAGTGGACGGAAGAGGCAGATAAGGCCTTCCAAGACATGAAGAAATACATAGTAGACCTTCCGTACCTAACGGCTCCTCGAAAGGGAGAAACTTTGTTGGTTTACTTGGCAACGAACGGAGAGGTGGTAAGTGCCGTGCTATTGGTAGAAAGGGAGAAGAAGCAATTACCCATTTACTTCATTAGTAAAGTGTTGCAAGGAGCTGAGCTCATCTATAACTCTTTGGAAAAACTCTCCTTAGTACTCTTGTTCACATCAAGGCGGTTAGGGAGATATTTCCAAGCGCATAGAGTACGGGTAATTACGGATCAACCACTGAAGCAAATACTAACTCGTCCAGAAATGGCAGGAAGAATAGCAAAGTGGGCGATTGAGTTAGGAGGCCATGACATCGAATATGCTCCAAAAACAACAGCAAAGGGACAAGTGTTGGCAGATTTCTTGAATGAGATCCCAGACCAAGGAGTAGCGTTGGCCGAGTCGGTGACAGTACTGGGAAAAAGGAAGAGAGCAAAGGGAATTACATGGAGGTTATACACTGACGGAGCAGCCAGTAAAGAAGGTGCCGGAGCAGGTGTCATTTTGATCAGCTCGGAAAAAGAGGAGTTCGCCTATGCTATCCGCTTGAAGTTTGAAAGCTCTAATAACGAGGCAGAATATGAGGGAGTCTTGGCCGGACTCAGGTTAACCAAGGATATGAAGGTGGGAAGGTTGCGAATCTATGTAGACTCGAAGCTGGTAGCGAATCAAGTGAATGAGGAATACGGAGCAAAAGATGATCGGATGAGAAGATACAGGGACAAGGTGACAACCCTCATGAAAGAGTTTGACTCTTGTAAGATCAAGCAGATACCGCGGAGCAAGAACAAGAAGGCTGATGTATTTAGTAAAGTGGCATCTATAGCTGGGTCAACTTTAGAAACGTTGGCTAGCAACATCTTTCTGGAGGCAATTGAAGGAAGATCTATTGATGAGGGGGTAGAAGTAAATGTCATTGTCGAGGAGGAAGGAAATACATGGATGACACCCCTGGTTGAATATCTCACCAATGACACGTTGCCCGAAGATGCGTGGGAAGCAAGAAAGATTCGGATGAAAGCTACGCAGTAGATCATGTTGGAAGGGGTATTATTCAGAAAAAATTACCTAGCACAATTGCTCCGGTGTGTGGGGCCTTTGCAAGCTAACTACGTGATAAGAGAAGTGCATGAAGGGTCTTGCGGAATGCATGCAGGACCAAGAGCGGTAGTGGCAAAGATAATGAATCTAGGATATTACTGGCCTACGATGCATCAAGACGCGCATCAGGAAATAAGAAAGTGTGACTCATGCCAGATACATGCACCGATTCCTAAACTCCCAAAAAGTGACATGATATTGGTAACAGCAGCATGGCCCTTCTTCAAATGGGGAATGGACATAGTCGGACCATTTCCGGAAGGACCAGGAAAGGTCAAGTTCTTGCTGGTAGCGGTGGATTATTTTACAAAGTGGGTCGAAGCAAAGCCTCTGGCTCGAATTACAGGAGCTCAAGTGTTAAAGTTCTTTTGGGAAAATGTGGTGTGCAGGTTCGGGTTACCAGGGGAAGTGGTGACGGATAATGGTAAGAAGTTTGTAGACGAGCCTTTCAAGGGATGGTGCGAGCAAATGCAGATCAAGCAAGTTAAGACATCTGTGGCACACCCTCAAGCTAATGGGCAGGTGGAGCGAATCAACCGCAGCTTGCTGGAAGGGATTAAAACACGTTTGGGAAGATATGAACACAACTGGGTAGACCAAGTGCCAAACGTACTCTGGGCACACCGAACAACAAAGAAGACAAGTACGCGAGAAACACCATTCAGTTTGGTCTATGGTTCGGAAGCTGTCATACCACCGGAAATAGGGATGCCCACTTACAGGAACGTGCAGCGGGGTGACTTGGACAATGAAACGGAGCTACGAATTAATCTGATGTTGGCGGAGGAAAGAAGGGAAGCAGCTTATGTTAGAGAAGCACGGTACAAAAGGAAGATAGAACAGTACTAAAACAGGAGAGTGCGAAAGGTCAGTTTTAAGGAAGGGGAATTCGTATTCCGAAAAAACGAAGCAAGCAGACAAGAAGACGAGGGCAAGTTGGGCCCAAAGTGGGAATGACCGTATCAGGTGGTGCAAAACAATGGAAATGGTTCGTATAAATTGAAGCACCTAGATGGGACCATAATTCCTCGAACCTGGAACGAAATGAACCTGCGGAAATGTTACATGTAATGCCGGGGTTTTCCCCGAAGAGAAGGAACATTTTATTTTCTTTTATGCCAAGTAAAGTCTTGATGATCCAAAGATGTATGTTTTCCTTCTATTTTGGAAGTAACAAGCGATGTAATTTTTACCATAGAAAGAAATGAATGGTTAACTTTCTTATAACACCGTGCATTAGATTTGTTAATCTTGTTTATAAATCATATACCGGATCAAGATCCGAGGAAAGTAACACGGCTTGACTTTACAGCCAAGTACACCATAAAAGTGTAATTCCGAATGACGATTCGAAGTAACACCGAAACATTTGATTCGATGACAATATGCAATTCAAAGTAAAAACTAACACATAAAAACGCAAAGGCACTATCATTAAGAAGGGGATTTAAACCCCGATGTAACCATACAAAAATAAAAGAAAATTGTGCCCATGATTCGAACCTAAAACATACATTGATAAGCTAACTATGACTAGGGATTTTCTTCTTCAGGAGTCTCTGGATCGGGTAAGATAGGCTTCATAGACTGGAAAGCTTCAAGCATCAGAGTATCGGTGGCAGCCAAGGCATCCAGGTATGAGTAGTGGGTCTGTTGAAAGGCTTCCTTTGTTGCGGTAAGATTAGCTTCGGCAGAGGGGTCATAAAAGAGGGACTGCGTGATACGCTGACCCAAGCGATGCTCTCTATACCCAGCAACCACACCATCATGACATCCGGAGCGGTAGTATGCAACATTAACACTAGAACTTGCGTCCACAAAATCTTTGCTTTTCAGTAGACCCTCTGCCACCTGTTTCGGACCCTGGGAAATCAACCAGCTCCGGTCTTCCTGAAGGACGGTATTAGTGTCCTCCAATTCTGAAACACGCAACTCAAACTCCTTGATACGTTCTTTGTCCCGGACCATGTCATTTGTCACCTGGGAGCTCCGGGCTTCAGCTGCAAAAAGATCGGAAGATAAAACGTTGATCTGATCCTTCAATTCCTTCACAGTCCGGCTGTGAGTAATATTCAATTCTCCCAAGGCTCGAACTGCGTCATCATTGAGAGAAGAGGACTCGACGCCGGAGGTCCGAGCTTTCTTTAGCTCCTCTACTTCCTGGCGGAGATGGGATACTTGGCCTTCAAGTTCCCTCTTTTCCTCTTCAAACCGAACTTGTAGCCCATCAGCCCTTTGATTGCTTAGAGAGGCGTTTCTTTCAAGAGCCTTAATCAACCGGGTCTGATTCTGGATCTCATCTTCGGATATAAGCCATCTAGACCGAACTTCAAGCGTAACAACCAAAAGCTGGGCCACCAATTGATCAAGCTGCTCAGCTAAAGCCGAAATTATTGGTATTATCAACACGAATAACTTCGGCAGGGGTGGCTAGAGTATCTAAAAGATCTCGACAAACACCAGCATCGGTATACAAGGAACGATTATAAACCTGTTGGAAGCGTGGTTGAAACTTTTTCACAGCAATAGAAGGTTCGACACCATTGAAGTTCGGCGTGTCCAGGATCGGTTCTTTTTTCCTTAGGATCGGCAATCTTGCTCGAAGTGCCCTTAGACAAGATTGTTTTCTTGGGATCTGTCACCTTGGCACGGGGTGAACCCTTCCTGGAACTGGATGTCTCTTGGGTTTTAACAAACAGGGGCTTCTCTTTTCCTGACTTGAGGGAACTATCCCCTTTCTCGGATGAAGCAAGGAGATTCTTAGACACAACTGTCTTCTTAATGTCGGACGATGATTTACTAGAAACAACAACGGGGGAGGCTTTAGAGCCCTCAACATCTTTCTTCGACGGGGACGGACCAGGTCCTTTTGTGAGGATCTCTGAGAGCTTTGTTTGCTTCGTGGAGAACTTGGGAGGTTGGTTAACCTCACCCTCATGGGAATGACCACTTTCCTGAATAATTTTCTCAACCTCCAAATCAGTAGCACCTTTAGGAGTTAAGGGACATGAACGATCGGAGTAGGTGGAAGGAGGCTCAAAAACGGAGGGCTCTTCAGATTCGGCAATGCTGGAAGAAGAGGAGGATTCATCCGACTCAGTTGCTAGTCCATACTCCTCTGAATCGTCCTTTTCAGAACCAGCAAAAAGTTCTTCGGTATCAGGGATGGATTCTTTGTTAGATGGAGAAGGAGCCGAAGTAGAAGCGAGCTGTTCCTTGGTCTTGGAAGCTTGAGAAGTAGGGGGAACTTTGCTGACAGTTTTGGGTTTTTTGGCAGGAGGACTTTTCATCACCTTTTTGGATTTCTGGGTTTTTCTTTTCCTCTTAACAGCAACATTTGCTTCGGCCTCGGTGTAAGGCGCTGGGATAGTTTCATTGGGAAGAAGAACACGATCCAGAGTCGTGGTTAGAAAGCCAGGAGCACCTTCGGCAAGAGGAGCCGAACCAAACACAACACCTTCCCAATGCCTCATTTTCAAAAGGGAAAGAAGGGACAATTCTTTAGCACGAAACAAGAGGAATTAGCTCGCAGTAAAAAACATATATATGCAGATATACACATAAAGAAAGAAAGTAAGGAGGGACCTTCATCGGCAAGCTTCAAACAGGGACGAGCTAGAGGGCGAGTCCAATTCTGGCTTAATCCAGCCAAGACCAATACCCTTTCCGGATAAGAGCGAGCTCTAATCGGAGTAGTCTGTAGATCCATAACAAGATCAAGATCTAGATCATCGGTGTTAGGCTCCGGATCAGTGAGAGTATCACCCTTGACGCACCACCTCATTCGGATCGGAGCTACCGAGGCATTGACAAAAAAGAAACGATTCTTCCAGTTTTTCAAAGACGAAAGAGACCAGTCGATGCACGCGGGGGCACCTCTTCTCTTGTCAACTGTAAGCCAATCTCCACTTAACCCCACTTTGTAAAAGTAGCGAAAAGTCGGTAGATCGGGGGCTTTATCGAAGGCGCGGCAATGAATCTCGAAGTTGGTGATCTTATTCGCCCCCAGAGGGTTCATTTGGGAAACGTGACCCTTGAAGTACTGAATCACGTCAAGGAAAAAGCGAGAGAAGGGTAGCCGAAGATTTGAATACTCGAACCAAGCGCAGTAGACACCGATTTTGCCCGGAGGAGCATCCCTGATAGTATCCGTAGGTCCTGGAATGGTGACACCATAAGTAGCGTCGATATGATAAGTCTTGCAAAAAGTGCGAAGATCTCCGGAAGACATAGTATTATACATCTCTTTCAAGTTTTCTTTGGACTCTTTCGCCATGATATTAGAGTAAGAAAGGGGTACCGGAATAGAGGTAAATCTGGAGGAAAAAGGGCAGAGGTTCGGAGAGTAAGTAAGAAACAAATGAAGAGGGAACACCCCTATTTATAGGAAAGTGGCGGGCACCTCAAGGGGCGCGCGTGACCTTGAAAAAGGTGTGACGCATGGATAACACGTGGACAGGGAGAGGACAGCTGGCGTCGTTCAAACCATCCGAGTAGGCCACGTGTAATGGTGTAACGACAGCTGGAAACGTTCAAGCCTTACAAGGTGGACACATGGAATTGGAGAAGACAGCAAGTCGAAGGAAAGCGTATGAAGCCGTCGAAGCAGCAACAAGAAAGAGAATAAATTTTAAGTCCAGCATTATACCGACTTCTTCGGAATACAATGCTAGACTTGGGGGAGTTGTTGACATAGGGTCCGATTACCTGGTTCGGGTCCGAAACCGAATCAGGTAACCGGAGTCCCCTAGTTCGGACAAGAAACGACAAAGAGATAAAAAGACAAAACAGATACTACAAAGAACTGACAAAGAAGGTGAGAAAAGGTACTCTAAAGCGAGACATCCTTTTAACCGATACGTAAAAAGGGTGAAGGTCAGAGAGCCTTCTATTACCCGAAATACCTCCTATATATACTCAGGTAAACAGTAAGGACAACCATGACTTTTTTACTTTAACTATATATTGATACTTTTCTGTCCGAACCAAAGTACTCATTCTTACGCCCGAGTTGAATCAGGGGTCCAACCCCGCTCAACCTGGTGTTTTCTCTTAGTGCAGGGGATTCGGATTCAAGATCATAGAGGTTAATTCCAGGGAAACGGACTTCAAGTCAGACTGAGTGTGATTCGAGTCGGACTAGGAGTTTAGGGGTTCTTTGTATTAACAAAAGATTAATATGAACACGGAGATGTTAACATCTCTGGACCCTAACAAGGACATGTCGATAACTGGGTGTCTGTTTATAATAAAGGATGTGGTAATTCAAAGAAGTTTTATATCAATATGGGCCTTACGTAGAAACCCAAGAGTTGGTATTCAATTGGACCAGTTTCAAGAAATCCAAGAATTAATAAGTGGGTTAGGGCAGAGTAGAGGACCCGACACATGTATTTGCACCATTGATTTGAAAATTTATTGGTGACAATTATTTTGGTAATTCTTTTTCCAACCCAGGTGTAATTTACATAACAAATGAATCGACCTTGATTCAGATGCCCAATTTGCAATGAAGACTTGGAAACCGAGAAACACATATTTCTTGATTGAAAGATTGAGAAAAAGGTTTGACTAAGCGTTTTTCAATGGTTGAAGATTCAAAATCAGATGATTCCAACAATCCAAGCACTCTTTAAAATGCTAGAAAATCTTCAGTTGTCGTACCAATCTAGGAGGAGGTTTCATGTGGTAACTCACATTGCGTTATGGATTATTTCACGATACCGCAATGGAATTACTTTCAACGTTAAGAAGCCGATGAGTGACAAAAACTCTAGAGGACATTATTTTGAACTCCTATGTATGGATAAAAAGTAGAGAAAATAATGTTAATTTGGATCGGGTCAACTGGATTTTGTAATCCAGGATATATAGTCTTGGTTAAAAGTATTTTTGTAATTGTTTCTTTTACTTTCGCCACTTGCTACTTGTTAATTGTTAATATACTATATTTTATGGCGTTAAAAAAAACTCTGGACATTGTTGCATTGGATGCTACAG
This sequence comes from Senecio squalidus, assembly GCA_910822075.1. Lineage (NCBI taxonomy): Eukaryota > Viridiplantae > Streptophyta > Magnoliopsida > Asterales > Asteraceae > Senecio > Senecio squalidus. The sequence continues at coordinate 56,942,435 of CAJVGC010000065.1, read as the reverse complement.
GAGTGGGAGCTTGTGTTGCTTAATGAAATGATGAAATTAAGAAAGCATGTGGCTTAAAGGCCTCTGAACCGAGTTCAGAGTAAGGTGCTGTTCTTTTGAACCAAAGGTTTTTCCTACCAACTCTGAATAATCAGAGGTGGTCCAAAACTCTGAATCTGAATCAATATACTATGTTCTTTTTTCCTTCGTAACATCTGTTTTACTATATTAGTACTAAACTGTTTCATTTATAAACCGTCTTAAATAAAAACATTCATAAAAATGTTCAAACATAGTGGCAACATTTTTCAAATAAAGATAATATTCAAACAACATTTTCAACATTTTTGCATTAATTGTGCCGCAAGTTGATCTCGACAATTGATCATATTCGGAGAAAAAATCATCACTTAATCCTTCTTTTCGTATAAAATTATGAATAGCAAAGCATGCAATATTAATATCTCTTTGTTTCAACAAAGAATACGGAGTCATTCTCTTCAAGATGGGAAAACGTGCTTTCAAAACACCAAAAGCACGCTCAATCACGTTTCTAAGTTTAGCATGAGCGTGATTGAACAAATTAATAAACTAATTGTCTAACATCAATTTCAAGATATAAAAATAATTAACAAAAGAGAAGTTCACATAAAAATCAATGTAATAGTAGGAGTTTATATGCAATCGAAAACAAATACATATTAAAAAAAAATTATATCACCTAAATCTAACAAACAATCATCAATATCAATTTATATAACGAAATCAAGTGACAAACCATTGAAAAAAAATCAAAAATTATTTGAATTTAAGGATGGAAAACTTACTGATGAAGAGAAAGAGGTAATCAGAGGTAAAAAGAGGTTTTTTATGTAGGGTTGTATCAAAGGTAAAAAGAGGTTTTTTGTCTCTGGTTGAAAAAAAAAAAGAACAACAAAATTTTTAAAACCTCTGACCGGGTCAGAGTTCAGAGCCTATTAAGACTTTTTTTCAAAAAAGAACAACACCTAACCCTTAAGGAAAAAGTGGTTTTAAGTTCCAACTTCAAGTATTGCATGGAGATTCTTAGTATAGGAGTTACATAATATAAACGAATAAGGTGTAAATTGTTAAACGGTCTAAAAGTTGTCCTTTTTAACCCATTAATCTATCTTGTAACGGTCTATTGCTAGTTAGCGACTTGCTACTTAGCTAATACAACATTATTTTATGTTAAAAGAAATGGCATATGTAACATACGAGCTTAATTCGGAAGTCTAAATATTTAAACGTTAAAACCTACTTAAGCAATTAACTAGCAACCCGAAAGATTTAATGTATGAGTTAAAAGTGGATATTTAACTAGTAAACAATTGTATGATCTTTTTTACTTGATTACATGTGTATTCACATACATTATCTCTTTTTCGACACTTGAAGAGGAAGATCCCTTTACATGTGTTGTATCGTGGACGAACTTAATTAATCTATCTTGAGTGATGAGATCCAAAGACCAACACAAGTTTCAATAAGATTCTTTATATTAAAATGTTCAATAATTATTTAGAGATGTGTCTGAGTATCCACAATTTTAAACTAAACATCAAATATAATATTCTAGATTAAAAAAAAAAAAAGTGAAAATTATAATATTAAAGTTATAATTTAAAACTTTGGTTACTTGAAACTTTAAAATTCTCTAACAATTAATCTCTTTTATTACATAGCATCATACTTAATTAAACAAATTAAGTAAGTCCGTTTGTCCAAATAAAGTCTAAAAACTCATTTTCTGATGTAAGATGGCAAAAAAGACCCTAAATATTACATAATACAATGATACATTATGAAGAAAAAGGAGGAGAAAATTGGTAATTTGTGTGATGATGGCTTAATTATTGGGTAAGTAAACTCCTAATAATGGAAGCTTGAGTCGAATCAGTGTTCTCCAGCAACTCAGAGAGTCGTTCACTTAAACCGTCAACCTCTCGATGCAAGTTCCTGATATAGTTGCATGTTTCTTGTAGCACTTTTGACGCCGATACCTACAATCATTTAACATAATTTATTTACTTATTACAAATGTACAAATTTGAATATAAAAGTTATACTTTTGTTAAAGCTTAATTAATTCCTATATTAAAGCTATTTATTTTCATAATTTGTGAGGAAAGCCTCTAACATCACAGAATGTGTAAAAGACCTCTAATATCGATCATATATATTTTAAGTAATCATAATCGACTAAGAAATATGATAATCGACCCGAATTTGTTCTAGCTATGACTTGGGATTTGATTTTAGAAATCACTGAAACTCATTTATATTGAATAATATAGTAAGTGATTAGGTTTTCTAAATTTTCCACTTGATTCAAACTTTAAAAAATCATGTTATTTGCAGAAATTCATAAAAACATATACTACTAACTTAATAACAACTTCAAAAAGTATTTTCATCGTAAAGAACTTCAAAAAGTGCACAAATAGATTCTTAGCAAGCACAACGAATTTTTTCAAAGTGAAACTCGGTTAAATAAGTACAATTTCTCAGGTTTTAACGAATACCTTATCAGAACGTCGAGTGCGGATTTCAGGAAGAAGCTGTTGCAACTTGGAAACAAGATCGTTGATTTGATCGTCACTGATTCTTGAAGCCGGCGATTGTCTTGATCTTGATCTTCTTGCAGACATTTTTTTTTTCTTTCTATTTTTGTTTGTTGAATATATAGAGAAATATTCAATGAAAAATGAGGATGATTAAAAGAAATATAGAAGATGAACAAGTGCATGGGAGAAAGGTGTGGGCTATGCTCGTATTTAAATACCCTAGCTCCCACCCTCCACATTCATACTTTCAAGATAATAACAAATACAACTTATTTTTAAACTATATTTTTTTATTTATTCTAAACAAATCATGGTTGTATCGAAGTATTAAAAATACACTGGTTTTCTAAAGATCCGAAAAATCAATGCGTGATGCATGAAAAGTAATTTTTGTCATTTATACATAATTGTAATGTTATAGTAAAATGTTTATCTGGGGTAATTTTAGTTTTATAAAGCAATCAATATTGGTAAACATTTAAATGAAATTAAATAAATTTTATATTAAATTCTGTTACCGGTTAGTTGGAGAGTGTATATTTATATTAAACTCCCCTAACGGGTTTTGGGACAAAACTTAAACTTTTATTAACGCTATGCATGATAATACATATGTTCTCTGCCAAAAGCAAACAGGGTTCCCCTCTTCCGTTAACTGTCATATAACTAACTTAACTGTATTTTTACAAACGAGGATGGAGTCACGAAAAATTAGTTAAGAGGGGCCGACTTGGAAATAAATTATTATAAGTTTGGATAGACGGACGAGGTTGATAAAGTCCAAGTTTAATATATGCCCACTTAATGATCACGAATCAAGGTTGTCCTTAGTTGAATTAGAGTTATTAACCTTTTAAGGTTCTTTAATATATTTACTATAAGATTATAACAAGTTGTGGTTGAGGACTGAGGTTTATAAACATATCAAATGACTACATCAATCTCATCATCACAAAGTATTCTATTAGGGGTTGCCAACAAAAATACGTTTACCGAACTAAGCAATGAAGGAGCCCAAATGCAAACTTATGTGATTTTGTTGGCTATAGAAGTATGATAACATGTATTCACATAGACTCGAATAATATGAAGATCCACTAGCATCATTTGGAGGCTATGAAATGAAAACAAGAATTGTACAAGAGACAACCGAGGCTTGTCTTTAAGATCCGTATGATGACATTCTCATTGGCTTATCAGATACCATATACTATATATGCTACCTTCCCATTGGTCAAACACATAGCACATGGAGTGATACGTAACAAAGTAGATGAAACTTCATGGACAAACCGCATGGATCGGGTTTGGGATATACGAAAGAGCTAAGGCAGCAGTCACAAACTTTGTTTTGTATAATGACATAAAACTGGTTTGAGACGTTACGACCGATGTCAAGCTATCTCCAGACCTAGTATGCGTTGAGGAACCCCGCCATAAATAGAAGATTATCAACCATATATATATGAGATACACAGTTTTAATTTTAAAACTCCACACTTCATCTTCTTTATTCATTCACCAAAATTGTGATTCAATTCTCACACTAGAGATGAATCACGGATCCGGTCTCGTATACACCTACTAGTGTCTTTCGCTAATTCTTAGCAGGTTATACTACCCTCTCTTTCACATCGTTTAACCGCCATTACAAACTTCTCAACCTAGTATTATCACCTTAAACTTTTCACTCAAATAACTCATCGAAAATACACTTAATCAGTTACATTTACACTTGATATCATTCATATTCCTAAATAAAAGATAAAAGATGTTTTGGAAAACCATTTTATACTTTATATAGAAACATATCATTGGGTAAGAAAACTAGGATAAGGACTAATGAGCATCAAATATTTAGATACGCGCATTGTCATGTCAACCGAAGTCAAGTTAGACTAACTGCCAGTCTTCTACTCCAAACACATATGCACCCCACATTGTGTGCCTGTCACATCTTCCATAACACCATTTCCTTTATTTCTTTTCCAAATTTGTAGAAATGATATCTCTCTCTATTACTTAAAGATTAGGGTTAATCGGTTTTCTCATTCGTCATCACGCTACTCGTATTACCGATTAACCCTAATCTTCAAGTAATATGATTAGGGCTACTCATATTACGTGAAGATTAAGTTAAAAACTTAGACGAGTATTATAAAACCATCTTGCCATTCATAAGTAACTTTTTAACCAAGAGTTATCTATGTAAAAAGAACTTTTTGAATGTGTCTTCGTACTTTAATATGTGTAATTAGAATAGAAAACATTGTAATGTAATGTGAAGTGGGGTAGTAGTGAATGAGTTTTGACCAGTCAAGAAAGTTGACAAGACATGAAGTGTGCCATGAATAGCAAGTACTCCACATGACACGTAGCCTCTCATAGGAACAACCCCACTATCTCTCCCACCGACCCTATCTCCCAAATTATAAACCCATACCTGTAAATTATCAACAATTCAAGGAGTAGTTTGTAATTTTACTACATGATAATTATGTATTCTCTTCTAGAAAATTACTATACAAATCATCTTAAAGTGTCACTAGTATATTAGATCTAGAAGATGTTTTACTTAATTACTTTCTTATAATTTAAGGACTCCAGGAGAAATATCTTTTGATGTACCATTCGAAATCGTACATGTTCGTTAGCTCTGAAAGTTTCAAGGTGCGGTGAATATGGAGTATGTTTGGTAAAACAAGTTGATAACCGGAGCTATAAGCTAGAGCTGAAAGCTAGAGCTGAAAGCTGTAGCTTTTATTGAGTCAAGCTATAGTTATATTTTATTGAGTCAAGCTATAGTTATATTGACGTAAAAATGTTTAGTAGTTATTGATGTAGCTAAAAAGTGTAAAATTACATAAAAAGACATACACTAAAAACATTAAATAATAAACACAATAAAAAGTTCAATCTTTAGTAAACAATCTTTCCCATATGCAACATTAAAATACTAAGCAACACTAATATTTATCTTAAACGCTTATTTTAAATATCATATGCAGAACTAATAGTAAACCTTAACAAAATAGAAAAATTAACCCAACAAGTCATGCCTTAAGTAAAGAATAAATGGAATAAAATGTTATCACAATGAATCCAAAGAAAACGTCAATCTACAATCAATCTCTAAGGGTATTATAGTAATTTTGAGTTCTAAAAGCCCCATCAACTTTTGAACGCTACTTCAACAAGCGTTTTGTATAGCAGCTTTTAAAACAAACAAAAAGCTTATAACTTTTCTATCCAAAATTATTTTTTTAAAACCAAAAGCTTTAAGCTCTTTAAAAAGCTTGTTAAAGCTCATGCCAAACACGTTTAAGTTGTTTAGGTATTCATTCATGCCAAATGACTGTGAAAAATGCAGCAACTAAACTTTTAATAGATGACACACACATTTTCTTATGTTTTAGAACCTATGCAAGCAGAGGCGGAGCCAGTAGGGGGGCTGGCGGGTGCTTGGCCCCCCCTAACTTACAGCCATGTATACTTATTCTAGAGGGGTTTTTTCATATGTTCATCCCAAGATCAGACATCTTTAAGAAAGAAAGCGAAAAAAACGAATTTTTCCGGTGCAACCATGGTCCGGTATTCATCATCGGAGAAGAAGAGTTAATTTGGTTATTGTTTTTCATTTCTTTTTTATTATTTGAGTCAGATGGCACGTGAAGGTGTTGATTTGAAGTGGTGGGGGGCCCGGGATTAATGTCACTGGTTGCCCAATTTTTTAGTTGTATTAGTAGTTGATAAAATAAGGGGAACAAACATGTTTAAAAACACCAAGTTTGGGCTAACCAATTCATGTAAATTGTTTAACTAGACTTTGATTTGTTTGTATTTGTATTACAATTCCGATCTATCGCTCTACATTTTAGACTTCGGTTATCTTGGAGTTTCTTGCTTTCAGTTGCATCAAACTTGTGCATACGGTTATTTGAAAATAATGGGTAGATAACGTTTTAGTTTTCAAATTCTTACTTTAAAATTTATTACACTAAACACGTAAAGACTTTATTTTTAATTAAAACAACTTTTATGATGTTTACGGTTTATTTATGCTTACTTATGTAAAAAAGAAATTATGTTTAGCATATGTTATGTGTTATTAGTAGTAGATTAGTTAATAATGTAACGAATTGGTGTTATAGTGAAGTACAATTTTTGTTTGAACCCTTTAATATCGTAACATTTTGGCAACATATTCGGCCCCCCATAACATCAAATCCTGGCTCCGTCTCTGTATGCAAGCTATATGACTTAACTTTTATTTCGAATTTTATCAAATAAATAAAATGATAAAATTTTATAACGTAAACTCAAAATGATAAATTTAATATAGACATAGTCGTCTCGATGTTTTTTGAGGCCACGTGTAAAACATGTTATCCTAAAAATAAGCACCTAAACCAAGAAATTTATGTGTTTGATGAATACAACGAGTAATTGTATTATTTTTTTGATACAAACTCTCTAATAAAGTGTACGTACTTAAACGTTCTTTAAAGTGTGTTTTTTAATTGATATTTTTGTTAATATATCACTACAAGAAAAATAATCTTTAGTGATCCAAGTTTTTTTGTGGCAACTACTTTTTGTCACTAATAACCAAATTTAGAGGTCAATAAATTTGGTCAATAAACAAAGTTAGTGAACAAAAAATTATCCTATTGGGTCTCTAATAAAATTAGTAACAGACTTACAATGCCATAAAGTGACCACTCAAATTTGGTCACTAATATTATCAGTGACCAAGTATTTAGTCACTAATGGTGTTAATGACAAAAAATTTGGTAAATAGTGACCAAATTTTGAGTTGTCACTAAAAACCATTTTTCTTATAATGTATTAGAAGTTATGTGATATATATATATATATATATATATATATATATATATATATATATATATATATATATATATATATATAGTGTTGAAGGCATTTGCTCTGACATAATATAGAAATTAAATGGTATTTGAATATCTCAAAAAATTGTTCTAATCCCTTTCTAAAATAGATTATTTGACCCTAATTTCATAGGTTTCACGAAGAACACTCTAGGGATAAGATAGTATGTTTTGTCCAAAGTTTTTGGCAAAACTGAACCCTTGCAGATGAGTATTTAGGTATTTTCGATATATATTTTATGTTTACAATTTGCTCTAATTTATAGAGCTTCCAAAATTCTGATGATATAATGAGAATTAAACGGCTTATTAATCTCAGAGTAATAACAATCATATATGTTATACCATTTTAATGATTAAGTCATAGAGGGTGTGTATAACAACTCTGAATAAGTCAAAGAAGTGGCGAAGCCAGGATTTCTTATCCGGGAAGTCTTCGGGAGCCCGATAATAGATTAATTGATGTTATCCTTCGATTCCCCTTGCCTGTCACTGAGTTATAGCAATTATGGTCAAGAGATTAACTCCAACAAAATCATGCAGATGTTACATGTGAATTTGCTATTGATGTCTACACTTGCATTTGGTATGTGCCTGCATCATCAGTTACACCCATCTACATAAGCCTACATTTAGTTGCGAGGGGACGCAACACCTGATCTCTTATCAAAGACAATCATTATATCGTCAATTAAACTAAATTAACAATATATAGATAGTAAAATTTTAAAACCTCTAGAAATTTAGATGTTCTATTCTAGACAGTCATCTATCCCCTCAATATAGGTCACCTAGAATGACAACTTCACGTGTTTCTTGAAGTAAAAAGTCAATTATTTTCATATTCATCACCATATTAAAATTATACTTTCGATACTCAAACTTGTAAACTCGTTCAACCTCTATTGACTCATTACACTATGTAAATATTCAATAACTTTAGTCTTGATATACTTCTTTGTGCACATGGTACCGGACTGGTATATATATATATATATATATCCCAAAGGATAGAAGTTGATTGGAAAATTTGAGTGGTTTTCAGCACAAAAGACGGATCACATGAATTTGATCCAACTCACAGTGAGGACTGAACTCTAAGTCAGGAGGAATCCTAAATTATTGAACTTAGATTTTTAATGATGTCAAAGATTATACATTCATACAATATATGTATTACTTTATCATATCATATATTTATATATATATATATATATATATATATATATATATATATATATATATATATATATATATATATATATATATATATATATGTACTAGTTTTTAATACCCGTACATTTATTATTTTATAAAAAATTGATATTAAATGTTGTAAAAATAAAAATTATACTTTATAAAATATGAGTTCAAAAGATTGTATAACAACAAGTAGTATAAAATTCGCGCTCCGCTGCGGGCTGATGTTTCTACTTATATAGTTGTGTCAATTCCAATCAAAATATATATCATAATATGATACATCTACTTATCAAACATAATTAACTTTTTTACAAATTTTTATAAAATAACAATTTGAAATGTAAAGCAAAAATACCAACCTAAAGACATACCGTAAATATAGTACTGAATATGGATATCCGTTTGTTGCAGTACATCTTTTCTAGAACGACAAAAAAAAAAAAAACAAAAAAAAACAATGAACAAACAAAAGACATAAACCAATACTAAAGCAACCCAGACGTTAAATAGCATGGCTATTAACCATCACGGCAAGAGTCTATTTTATTATAATTTGTAGTAAATATTGACTTTAGTATAGAATTGTTGAAAAGAAAGAAAAAAAATTGACGTGTCAGGATTCGAACACACCCCTTGTGGCTAGATAGCATGGACAAAACCATTCCATTAAGGGAGAGTTTTAATAAATGTTTTGGAAAATATTTTATTTAACAAAACATAAAAAGTTGTGGCCTGACCTTTTTGACTTTCTGAGAAAATTTTAATAATTTTTTAATCTTCTAAACGACATATTTGTGCCTAAAACGGCAAAACATTTTTGATGAATGTTCTGTATAGTAATAACTAGACGAATATAAAAATAAAAATAATATTAATGCATGTAAAAATAAAATGCAATCAAATTAAAGGTAAATATATTGAGAAACTAACATATAATAACAATTAATTAATATCTTTTGCCAAAAATTCACATCATAAATGAAAATCGATAACTAATTACTATTTCAATTTTATAGCACGTTTGGTAGATTGAAAGTGAATGTATGTTTAATTAAATAAAAAGGAATAGCATAAAATTTTAGTACCGAAATCACCATCATCATTGTTAGGTCACAACCCTTTATCTCGAACAAATGTGGAATACAACAATAAAGGTTTATCGATCATCGCTTGACAATTTTAATCAAAATATATATGAACCGACTTTACTTCATGCAAGGATTCCAAAATAGAAAAATTACATCATAATTTATTGAGTTTTATACCTCTGATTTCATTAATACATCTTAGCCATTGCAAAATAAAAATCACCCACTTAGATTTCTTTGAGAAGTGATTGCTTTTAATTTAACCTGCAGTAATGGAAGTAAACCTAGACATCGAAACTCCTAACCAACTCCTACAATCTGTACATTAAACAAAATCATTAAAACCATAATCAAAATATAAAAACCAATTACATCTAGATGCAACACCTTTTTCTAGTAATTTAAGTATTTATCCAACTTATTTTTCTAGTAATTTACTAATTTAGTATTTATCCAACTTATTTATGTGTTAATATATAATATAATAATCACACAAAATATAGGTAATGATCGTTTTATTTTTATTTAAAAATAAAATAAATGACATGTGTCCTTTTATGGGTGACATAACATCCTTAAAATTGATTCAATCCTATTTTAGTTAAATTATATATATATATATATATATATATATATATATATATATATATATATATATATATATATATATATATATATATATATATATATAGATATAGATATAGATATGTATTATGTATATGTATATGTATATGTGTATACTATCATCTTCTTTTAGCATATCCTATGATGACACAATGATTCTGTTATATGTTTATGAAACATATATATAAATATATACTTATAATACTTTATAGATTAGTTATTTAAATTTTCCAATGCACAGATGATTAGTGCATGAACATGTTCTACACATATTTTATGCATCAGTTTTAAAATTTGATTTTGCTTTCTAACTTAAATGAACATTAATAATATAATTAATAAGAATATTAAAAATAAAAATGAGGGGAATCAAATTTATTGATTTCATGTTAGTTATCTAAATTTAAAATAGAACAAAATATATTGTGTTAGATACGCTTAACTGTCGACTAGGGTTTATTTAACCGACCGACTTTTAAGTGATTGAAAAACTCCAAACAAAATCAATATGAAACAAAGACAAATTTGAAATGCATGCACGTGTGTGGAGATTTATATACACACATTACCACCATCTTTGATCTCTTCTTTCCAAATTAATATATATTCAAACATTTGTAGCAGGAATCGAGGTTGGGGTGGTGGATTCCTTTTGTCTATTTATTTTACACACCCAAGGATTGATAATATAACTACTCCCTATGCATATATACATATAAGTATTATGTTACTCTATGATATTATGATACATTTATATATGTTAAATGTGGAATGCTAGTAAAAAATATTTTAACGTGGTAGTTTGTTGTTAATAAGTTCTTGATATTCTTATGATAATTAAAACTCCACATTTGTTTAATACACTTTGCGAGTACGCAAAATGACTTATAGGCAAAGGAGGACGTGGCACCCTGTTGGAACTAAAACTTAGTTAAAATAGTTTAGTTTCAATTAATACTGCTTATTTAATATTGACAAGTTAATTAATACGGAAGACAACAAGTTACTACGGAGAAGACAAGTTACTACGGAAAGCTTATTACTACTGGTTACTACTGCAATGATCAAGTTAATGCGGACAAGATAATACGGACAAGAACTTAACATGCACGTTTGTTAATTTAGAATTAGAATTAGATTCAAATTGTAATTCCTTTTTAGATAGAAGTTGTTTCCTAGTTTATCTAGGTTAGCCTCAAGGTCTATAAATATGGATCCTTGTATTGAAAAAGAAACACGTTGTATTGATAATTCATTAATGCAATTGAGGCTTATAATTCAGCAAATATATTGTTCTTAAATTGTTCTTAGTTTACGATATTGTCACATCCCGCTAAAGCGGAAACACGAGATGTGAAGAGCTGGAAGATCATTACACAGGTAATAATAAACATAACAGTTTTCAAGTCATAAATTAGAAATAAAAGTGTTTACAATTCAAAGACAACCAAGATTTTCAGTACACAATACATAAGTTTAAAGTTCCCATTTAAAGTTCCCAAAAGTAATGAACAAGTCTTTTCCCGAACAGGTTCTCACGCGACCGCCTTGACCCGTCCATGCCATGCACCTCATGCTTAAACTAAATTTCCTGAAACATAAGATAAAGTGTCAACTACGAAAGTAGTGAGTGAGTTACAGTTTAAGTTGCTCGACGAAAATTGTTTAAGTATATAAAAGTAAAAGTTTTCCAAAAAGGAGGTTAGCGGAGAAAAGTCGCTTAAATTTTATATACTTTTAAAGTTTCAAGTAGTGGGCGTATCAGTGCCCTAAAGATCGTATAGACCAAGTAGAGTCAGATTTCGTAAAATCATAGTTGCGGAAACAATCGCTAAAAGTTCGTAAATTTATGCGTATAAGTAACTAATTAGATTCTTGTATCAACCTTTTGGCATCTATAACTTAAGTGTTCACACTAAACCGATTGTTCAACCGTGAGGCCCCTTACCCCGCCTATCATACGGGGAGTCGTCAAGTTCTTAGTAATATGTACTTAGACTGCCATCTAAGCAAGGAACGGTTCTTTCCTAAGTATCGATACCCATAATTACTAACGGCTATGAAGTTAATAGTGTGTAAAGTCTAAAAAGCAGCTGGGCACTAAGTAGTTTTGTTTCAAAAAGAGATAGTCGTCCGTCACTTAAGAGTCATGTTATAGTTCCATCAAGGGTCGGTCTCGCATACAAGCATCAATAATTAGTTTAGCCGAAAAGGGGGCAAGCCGGTAAGTTCAAGTAAGCCAGTAGAGCAAAAGTGTTTACGCATAAGAGTTTCAAAGAATTTGTCCAAAATAGTTCAATAGTTCCAAAGCTCATAATAGTTCATAAAAGTTTCCAAGTTCACAATGGTTTCATAAGTTCGTAATAAGTTCAAAAGTTCACAAAGTTGTAATTGTTCATAAATGTTTTCAAAATACAATTAGTCTTATGTTTCCTCCAAAATCATGCAAAAATACATATTTAAATAAAGGGGTTGTAACTCACTGATTGCGAAGAGTAGGAACGCGAAAGTTGGTCGGAAATGGGAGCCGGGAATCACGGATCGCCTATTATTACCAAGATAGTTTAATTAGTTATTATCTTATTATGTTATTTATATAATATAATAGATAAAATTTTATTAAACTTTAAGTGTCAAGGTTAAGTAATGTCCAAAATAGTCCGAAATGGTAATTGTCACGTTTTTGTCCAAAAGTCCGATTTAACGTTTGTTATTATTATGTTACGAGTGCTTTTGCTCGCAGAAGTGGTTTACATTTTTCTAAGGAAATTTGGGCAGCGCTTCCGCGCCCAAATTTCATATCAAAAAATGTACAATCCACTTCCGCTCACAAATCACCTAAAACACGATAACATACTTAATCTAGTCCATTTTAGTCCGATTTAGTCCATACATGCCTCAAATGTTATTGTTTTTACTAAACTCAGTCCCAAAAGGTCATATGTCAAAAAGTCAGCGGGTCAAATATAGTCAAAACGTCAAATAACAAAAATCCGGGAAAAAGGTCAGGCCTGTGCGCCGTTGTGACCACTGGAACGGCGCACAGGGGCCAAGTTTTCACCCGCTGCGTCGTCCTGGTCATGGGGACGGTGCACAGGTCGCGGGTTTTCCAGTTTTTGTTGTAAATCGTTTATTTATCCATAGATCTCGACATGCAATAGGTTTAAACTTATTAAAACATCATTTTAACAGTTTCTAAAGTATTTTAAGTCACAAATTCGTGGATCCAAAGGTTGTCTCGGTTAAAAACGTTTTTGACCATAAAAAGTCATAAGTATTTATAAAAACTTGTTTTAAACCATTAGATCTTACATGCAAGAGTTTATTTGTATAAAAATAGTAAAATGACAGAAATCTACCGGAGGAAAAGCTCGGATGATGATTTGGCAGGATTTTAGCTTCAAAAACCTTTACAAGAATGGTCCTTTACCGAAATACTCGACTCCTCTTGCTTCCTTTGGTGTTTTTAAACGATTTGTATGGTTAATAATGGTGTTTTAGTGGCTGTAGTCACTGGAGTTTGATGTTTGATAGAGAGAGTTTGAGAGAAAATGGGTTTTTTGTGTGTTTTGGTAAATAAAAATGATTAAACAAAATGAATAAAAGAAAAATGATGGAGTAAGGCCTTGGTACTGGTATCAAGTCAGTAATTACTGTCCAAAAACGAGATTGATTGGTTTAAAGATTGTTGGAATCGAGACATGCAAAGTTTTCAAATTTATTACAAATTTCGTCCTGCAGGACGGCGCACATGGCCTCTGTGCGTCGTCCTGGACCATTTTTGTAATAAATTTTGTGTTTTGGCTGATTTTGTATAATTGTTTCGTTGGACTTTTTCGTTAACTAAAGTTTTAAAGTATGTTACATTATGAACTTAGGAAAGTTCATTAGGAGTTTTCTTGGTATTAGGACTTATATAATTTGATTCCGGTTGTGATTCCGACACTGTCGCGGTTCCGATTAATGAGCAGTTAAAGACTAGATAGACCAAAAGAGACATAGAGTATAAAAATTGCACCTGGAATTGGACGGTTGTCACATTCTCCCCGGGTTGAAAGAAATTTCGTCCCGAAATTTAGTTCGTCCCATCATGAAGACGTGCTCTCGAATAGATGTGGATATTTCTGACGGAATTGGTCTTCACGTTCCCATGTGAATTCGTGACCACGTCGGGAATTCCACCGAACCTTGATAATAGGTATACGACTCTGCCTTAGTTGTTTGACCTCGCGGTCAACAACTTCGAGTCGTTCTTCGATGAAGTTTAGTTTGTTGTCGATTCTGACCTCGTCAAGAGGGATGACGATGGTCTCATCAAACAGACACCTTTTCAAGTGTGAGACATGGAATACATTATGAACGTTCGAGAGAGTCCGAGGGAGTTGGAGACGATAAGCAACGGGACCGATACGCTCAATGACTTCAAATGGACCGGTGTACCTTGGACTTAGTTTACCGCGCTTTCCGAAGCGGACTACCCTTTCCATGGCGATATCTTGAGGAGCACTCTGTCGCCAACTTGGAACTCGAGGGGTTTCCTTCGGTTGTATGCGTAGCTTTTCTGCCGGGTACGGGATGTCTTCAGTCTTTCACGGATGGTGGTGATCTTGTCAATGGTCTCCTGGACAATGTCGAGTCTCGTAAGTTGTCAATCGCCAGCTTCTAGCCAACAAAGCGGTGACCGACACTTGCGTCCATAGAGAGCCTCGAATGGTGCGCACTTGATGCTGGCATGGTAGCTGTTGTTGTAGGAGAACTCGACCAAGGGAAGGTGAGCGTCCCAACTTCCTCCGAAGTCGACTACACATGCTCTCAGCATATCCTCAAGTGTTTGGATCGTCCTTTCGCTCTGGCCATCGGTCTGAGGGTGGTATGTAGTGCTAAGGTCTAGTCGCGTACCTAACGACTTCTGAAGGACATTCCAAAAGCGGGACGTGAATCGACTATCCCTATCGGAGATGATGGAGAGAGGTGTTCCATGACGAGAGACGATCTCGTTGATGTAGACTTGAGCGAATTTCTCCATCGAGTGATTTTCTCGAACAGGTAGGAAATGAGCGGATTTTGTCAAACGGTCCACGATTACCCAAATCGTGTCGTTACCCTTAGCCGTACGGGGCAACTTAGTGACGAAGTCCATGGAAATTTGTTCCCACTTCCACATGGGAATTTCTGGTTGCTGAAGTAGACCTGAGGGCTTTTGATATTCTGCCTTGACCTTGGAGAAAGTAAGGCACTTAGCTACATACAAGGCGATATCCTTCTTCATGCCCGACCACCAGTAATAATCTCGGAGGTCCTTATATAACTTGTCGGATCCCGGATGGATGGAGTATCTAGATCGGTGGCCCTCGTCCAAAATGAGTTTGCGAAGATCCTTCGATTTTGGAATCCATGCTCGACCCTTGAAGTAGAAGATTCCGTCGGACTTGCGTTCGAATTCCTTTTCATGATTATGCAGCGTTTCGACCTTAATGTTCTCGGGTTTCAACGCCTCTTGCTGCGCGTTTACGATCTGCGTTCGAAGACTCGTCTGAATTTGAATACCTAACGCTCGAACTCGAGATGGCGTTACCCTTTCCTTCCGACTCAGGGCATCTGCTACTACGTTTGCTTTACCCGGGTGGTATTTGATCTCGCAATCATAGTCACTCAGCAGTTCTATCCATCTACGTTGCCTCATGTTGAGCATTTTCTGGTCTAAGATGTGCTGAAGGCTCTTGTGATCAGTGTAGACCGTACACTTAGTACCATACAAGTAGTGCCTCCAGATCTTCAAGGCGAACACGACGGCTCCCAACTCTAAGTCATGTGTTGTATAGTTCTGCTCGTGTACTTTAAGCTGCCTAGAAGCGTAAGCGATGACCTTGTCCTTCTGCATTAGAACACACCCAAGTCCTTGGTGGGAGGCATCGCAAAACACTACGAAGTTATCCGTGCCCTCAGCCAGGGACAGAATCGGTGCGTGACACAGTTGATATTTGAGCTTCAGGAAGGAATCCTCCTGATCTTTTCCCCAAGTGAAGTCCTTGTCTTTCTGAGTGAGCTCGGTGAGGGGTTTTGCGATCTTCGAAAAATTCTCGATGAATCTTCGATAATAGCCAGCTAATCCTAGGAACTGACGGATTTCCGTCGGGGTCGTCGGAGCTTTCCATTTCTCGATCGGTTCGATTTTGGCTGGATCTACATGAATCCCTTCTTGGTTGACCACATGACCAAGGAAGTGTACCTCTCGGAGCCAGAATTCACACTTCGAGAATTTGGCGTACAATTTCTGATCTCGGAGGAGTTCTAGAATGAGCTTAAGGTGCTTCGCATGATCCTCCTTGTTCCTTGAGTAGATGAGAATGTCGTCTATGAATACGATTACGAATTTGTCTAGGTATGGTCTACACACTCTGTTCATTAGATCCATGAACACTGCTGGTGCGTTGGTCAGACCAAAAGGCATGACGAGAAATTCATAATGACCGTATCGAGTTCGAAATGCGGTTTTCGGAATGTCGGTCTCACTGACACGAACTTGGTGATAACCCGAACGGAGGTCGATTTTGGAGAAGTAAGTTGCACCCTGCTACTGGTCGAAGAGATCATCGATCCTCGGGAGTGGGTATCGGTTCTTGACGGTCAGTTTGTTCAGCTCTCGATAGTCAATGCACATGCGGAAGGATCCGTCTTTCTTTTTGACAAAGAGGATTGGGGCTCCCCAGGGGGACGAACTCGGGCGAATAAGACCATGGTCTAAGAGTTCCTGTAACTGTTTTGACAGTTCTAGCATTTCAGGCGGTGCCAGACGGTACGGTGTCTTGGCAACCGGTGCTGCGCCAGGAACGAGGTCTATTCGGAATTCCACTTGTCGTTGAGGTGGCAGCCCTGGCAAATCCTCGGGAAAGACTTCGGGATGATCCTTGACTACTGGGATATCTTGGACTCGGCTCTCTGCAGGTTTACGCTCGACGACATGGGCAAGGAATGCGTCATAGTCCTTCTGAAGGTACCTGCGCATTTTGATGGAAGACACGATGCGAACTTGTCGTCCAGGCTTGTCTCCCTGAACAACGAGAGTCTCTTTTTCCGAAAGAGGAATACAGATGAGTTTGTCGAAACAGACGATCCCTGCTCGAAAGCGAGATAGCCAGTCCATTCCAACGATAACTTCGAAACTTGAAAGCTCGATAGGAATTAGGTCAATGGGGAAGATTTTGTCAGATAAGCATAGTGAACATCCTAAGATTATATCCTTAGCTTCAAACTCTTGGCCGTTAGCATATTCGACGGTAAAACTATCCTTAAGGAATTTAGATCCTAAATTAATGAGGGGTCTAAATTCTAAAGAAAGGAAGCTTCTCTCAGCTCCTGAGTCGAATAGTACGGAAGCAAAATGATCATTGAGGGAAAACGTACCAGTAACCGTGTTGGGGTCCTGACGTGCTTCCTCAGCTGGCAGTGCGAATGCGCGGCCCCTACCTTGCCCTCCCTGGTTCTGTGGAGTTCGATTCAGCTTAGGGCAGGTGTTCCAGAGGTGTTGATCGCTCCCGCACTCATAGCACGTCAGTTTCTGCGGGGTGGTTGTCTTGTCCGGGCAGTACTTAGCGAAATGGCCCACCTTTTGGCACCTCAAACATAACGGGCAGTTCCCGAGATGGTGGTAGTTGCACTTGTTGCACTTCGGGTGCGGTCCGGAGTAGGACCTGGATCCAGTAGGTGGTGCTGGTTCAGGTGCAGGTGCGGCAGTCACGGCGAAGTTTCGGGTGCTACGGGTCTTCTTGATGCGGTCACTTCTTCTCGGGGTTTGCTCGGCCTTTCTCTTCTCACCTGACTCCTTCTTGAAGGATGCATGAGCGGTGAGTAGGTTGCTGGTAAGACGGTGAGCTAGGATGATTGCGCTTTGTAGGGTCTGCGGCTCAGATGAGATGACCATGCCACGGATTTCCGGAACCAGACCAGAGATGTACAGGTCGATCCGGTTCTCCTCAGGGGTTACCAGTCTTGGAACTAGCCAAGCAAGCTCGTGGAACCGGGTGGTGTACTTCTCGATGTCGTTTCCGATCATCTTGTGGTCCCACAACTCAGCCTCGAGCCTCTTGATTTCCCCTCTTGGGCAGTATTCTTCAATGAGCAGATTCTTGAAGGTGTTCCAGGGAAGAGCGTAGGCAGTCTCGCGCCCTCTGGTTTGAACAACGGTGTTCCACCAAGACAGAGCTCGGCCATGGAATACGCAGGATGCGTACTCCACCTTGTGGGCTTCGGCACATCGGCTGATGTGTAGGACCGATTCGATACTCTCGAACCACTGGTGCAGTCCTACAGCACCAGTTGTGCCGTGAAACTCCTTTGGCTTACATGCCATGAAGCTCTTATAGTTTCACGGGGGAGGGTTCGGGTGTTGGTTCTGATTCTGATTTTGGTTTTGATTGTTCTGATGTTGTTGCTGCTGTTGCTGTTGCTGTTGCTGTTGTTGATGATGGTTGTTGACATTGGCATTGATTCCGGCAGTGATCTGGGCGATCATATTGGGCATTGCCGCATTCAACTGTTCAGCAACTTGCTCGGCAATGATGCTAGCGTTTGAGCGAGGAGCCATGATTCTACAATCAGAAGAATATATTCAGTTTAGAACGCACGAATGGAATATGATAAGAATATAATTTAGTGACTATAGATAATTATAGCACGAGAATAATATAAATGAACAAATAGCACACGCATGACTATGATTCAAGAGATAGGATTGTAATGAGTGTCAAAAGTAAAAGATTCACACGATAAGATAAGTACAATAACAAAGGATAGAAGTTTCCATTAATGATAATAAGGTTTAATACAAGTACTGAATGAGAAATACGGTTACAATACATGGAAAGGAAAGGAAATAAAAGTCTAAGTCGTGTACAATGAGAAAATTACGACTAGGCTAAGTACAGTACAATAAAAGGAAATAACTAATGGCGCCTCTGTAGGAACATCTTGGCTGCCATAACCGCAATCAACGTGCCCATTACCAGGCACACACCAATGAGGTGTTGCACGGTTCGTGCCGTAGCTCGGGTCGATGCGATGACTCGCAACGCCTGCTCCGACAACTGCTGTGCAGAGTCAGTGACCTCACTGATGAGGTGTCCCTGGTGCTGGGTCTCCTGTGCCAGTCCCCGTACCTCGCGATGTAGGTGAAGGAACGCGGCCGGTAGGGGAGGCTGAAGGGTAGGAGGCATCCTCTGCCTAGCGGCCTCGATGTCTCTAGCGCGTTGCATTTCCTCGCGCTCCATTTGTCTCTCCCAGGAGTAGTGGTCCACGAGAGGGTATGTGGGACCTCTGGAGGGTGACCGAAAGGTAGGTGGGATGGAGTAGGTTGGGATGGTTCAGCCTGGTGCACGGCCATCCTGTCCGGTAGGCGACCCGGGAGGAGTACCTGCTTTCGCGCGGTCAACCTAGTGCGCGGGCCCCGGTAGTGGAGTGTTGCGGCAACGGGTACCGGTGGAGGAGGTAGCACAACCCTCGGGCTGGACCCGATGCTGCTGGAGATGGCCATGGAGGTGCCCTCCGTGGGATCGGTGATCTGCCGACGTTGGCTTCCCGAGGCGGTGCTGCCCTCGGAAGCCTCAGAAGGCGAAGCAGCTCTCCGTAACGAGCGAGACTGGGATCGTGACGGTGAACGCGAACGAGAGGAGTGAGACATGACGGATCTGTGAACAATGAGTTTCGTAAGTACGTGAAAACACAAAAGAATAATAAAGGAAATGTGTAATGAAATGCATGTACGGGTCAGTCACTTGAGAATCGGGAAAAGACTGAACCAGGAATTTTCGACTAAAAAACCGTCAACAATAGTAATTACGTTCCGTCCTTGCATAATTCATTTTGAACTAGGCATGGGTGATCAGGCCATGCGTAGTTAAAAATAACCATGCAATTGCGAAATTAATTCTCTAAAGTTTGAACCCATAAATGATTTTCCGAAAAAGCCTTGGTTATAGTTTGGTTTCGAAAATTTTTGAAAAATTTTTAAAACCGTTTTTCACTATAACCTATGCTCTGATACCAAGTCTGTCACACCCCGCTAAAGCGGAAACACGAGATGTGAAGAGCTGGAAGATCATTACACAGGTAATAAAAAACATAACAGTTTTCAAGTCATAAATTAGAAATAAAAGTGTTTACAATTCAAAGACAACCAAGATTTTCAGTACACAATACATAAGTTTAAAGTTCCCATTTAAAGTTCCCAAAAGTAATGAACAAGCCTTTTCCCGAACAGGTTCTCACGCGACCGCCTTGACCCGTCCATGCCATGCACCTCATGCTTACACTAAATTTCCTGAAACATAAGATAAAGTGTCAACTACGAAAGTAGTGAGTGAGTTACAGTTTAAGTTGCTCGACGAAAATTGTTTAAGTATATAAAAGTAAAAGTTTTCCAAAAAGGAGGTTAGCGGAGAAAAGTCGCTTAAATTTTATATACTTTTAAAGTTTCAAGTAGTGGGCGTATCAGTGCCCTAAAGATCGTATAGACCAAGTAGAGTCAGATTTCGTAAAATCATAGTTGCGGAAACAATCGCTAAAAGTTCGTAAATTTATGCGTATAAGTAACTAATTAGATTCTTGTATCAACCTCTTGGCATCTATAACTTAAGTGTTCACACTAAACCGATTGTTCAACCGTGAGGCCCCTTACCCCGCCTATCATACGGGGAGTCGTCAAGTTCTTAGTAATATGTACTTAGACTGCCATCTAAGCAAGGAACGGTTCTTTCCTAAGTATCGATACCCATAATTACTAACGGCTATGAAGTTAATAGTGTGTAAAGTCTAAAAAGCAGCTGGGCACTAAGTAGTTTTGTTTCAAAAAGAGATAGTCGTCCATCACTTAAGAGTCATATTATAGTTCCATTAAGGGCCGGTCTCGCATACAAGCATCAATAATTAGTTTAGCCGAAAAGGGGGCAATCCGGTAAGTTCAAGTAAGCCAGTAGAGCAAAAGTGTTTACGCATAAGAGTTTCAAAGAATTTGTCCAAAATAGTTCAATAGTTCCAAAGCTCATAATAGTTCATAAAAGTTTCCAAGTTCACAATGGTTTCATAAGTTCGTAATAAGTTCAAAAGTTCAGAAAGTTGTAATTGTTCATAAATGTTTTCAAAATACAATTAGTCTTATGTTTCCCCCAAAATCATGCAAAAATACATATTTAAATAAAGGGGTTGTAACTCACGGATTGCGAAGAGTAGGAACGCGAAAGTTGGTCGGAAATGGGAGCCGGGAATCACGGATCGCCTATTATTACCAAGATAGTTTAATTAGTTATTATCTTATTATGTTATTTATATAATATAATAGATAAAATTTTATTAATCTTTAACTGTCAAGGTTAAGTAATGTCCAAAATAGTCCGAAATGGTAATTGTCACGTTTTTGTCCAAAAGTCTGATTTAACGTTTGTTATTATTATGTTACGAGTGCTTTTGCTCGCTGAAGTGGTTTACATTTTTCTAAGGAAATTTGGGCAGCGCTTCCGCGCCCAACTTTCATATCAAAAAATGTACAATCCACTTCCGCTCACAAATCACCTAAAACACGATAACATACTTAATCTAGTCCATTTTAGTCCGATTTAGTCCATACATGTCTCAAATGTTATTGTTTTTACTAAACTCAGTCCCAAAAGGTCATATGTCAAAAAGTCAGCTGGTCAAATATAGTCAAAACGTCAAATAACAAAAATCTGGGAAAAAGGTCAGGGTTGTGCGCCGTTGTGACCACTGGAACGGCGCACAGGGGCCAAGTTTTCACCCGCTGCGTCGTCCTGGTCATGGGGACGGCGCACAGGTCGCGGGTTTTCGAGTTTTTGTTGTAAATCGTTTATATATCCATAGATCTCGACATGCAATAGGTTTAAACTTATTAAAACATCATTTTAACAGTTTCTAAAGTATTTTAAGTCACAAATTCGTGGATCCAAAGGTTGTCTCGGTTAAAAACGTTTTTGACCATAAAAAGTCATAAATCTTTATAAAAACTTGTTTTAAACCATTAGATCTTACATGCAAGAGTTTATTTGTATAAAAATAGTAAAATGACAGAAATCTACCGGAGGAAAAGCTCGGATGATGATTTGGCCGGATACTCGACTCCTCTTGCTTCCTTTGGTGTTTTTAAACGATTTGTATGGTTAATAATGGTGTTTTAGTGGCTGTAGTCACTGGAGTTTGATGTTTGATAGAGAGAGTTTGAGAGAAAATGGGTTTTGTGTGTGTTTCGGTAAATAAAAATGATTAAACAAAATGAATAAAAGAAAATTGATGGAGTAAGGCCTTGGTACTGGTATCAAGTCAGTAATTACTGTCCAAAAACGAGATTGATTGGTTTAAAGATTTTTGGAATCGAGACATGCAAAGTTTTCAAATTTATTACAAATTTCGTCCTACAGGACGGCGCACATGGCCTCTGTGCGTCGTCCTGGACCATTTTTGTAATAAATTTTGTGTTTTGGCTGATTTTGTATAATTGTTTCGTTGGACCTTTTCGTTAACTAAAGTTTTAAAGTATGTTACATTATGAACTTAGGAAAGTTCATTAGGAGTTTTCTTGGTATTAGGACTTATATAATTTGATTCCGGTTGTGATTCCGACACTGTCGAGGTTCCGATTAATGAGCAGTTAAAGACTAGATAGACCAAAAGAGACATAGAGTATAAAAATTGCACCTGGAATTGGACGGTTGTCACATATATTATTTGTTTAGATCAACTTGTTAATATCAAAGTGTTCATCCGCTGCTGAACTTCTTTGATAGATCAAGATCTTAACGTAGGCAAACTTTAGGTTTATATAAAAACTTAATCGATCATGACAAGTGGTATCAGAGCACAGGAGGTGCTTAAGATCCATTGATCTAACAAGTTTTTATAAGACTCAACACAGAAGAAATCAAATCAACAATCATGTCTGACGTATCAATCAACAAAGTTCATGTACTTAACAGTAATGAATTTGATCTCTGGAAGCTACGTATCAAGCAACACATACTGTTATCTGACTATACAATATGGGATGTAATTGTTAATGGTAACAAGCAGGCCACCACTTTTGCAGCTGATGGACAACCTGCTGTTGTTACTCGTCCTCCATTGACTGATCTGGAGAGAAGAGAAAAGCAAACGGAGATTAAGGCTCTTAGTATTCTTCTGATTGCCATTCCCAATGAATAAGGGGAGCAAGAGCAAGCAACAGAAAAGAATGAAGAAGAAGCAATTACTACTAAAGCTCCCTTTACTACTGAATAAATTGATACAATTATAATTTCTACGGCTGAATTCGTTTCTACGGAAGATTCAGTTAATACTGCTCCAGTGTTTGTTTCTACGGCAGAGCTCATTACTACGGAGAGTATTACTACGAAAGCTCATACTTCTATTCCTACTGATGATGTTTTTGCAGCTGTTTCTACTGAAGCTCCACCAACAGTTGTTTCTACTGAAGCTTATCCAACATCAGTTGCAACAGTGATGTGTAAAATCGAGTCTTAAATTTAACCGACTATTTCACGTAATTACACACTTATAGGCAGTGGACCTATTCATATGTAATATAGTTTAATAGTAAGTATAGGTTCGTTCGCAGGGACTAATTTGTTTTTATATTCGAATAAATAATACTAAGAGTATTTGGGGGGTTTTTTATCGTAACAAAAGCTTGCAAGTAATTAATAAAAAGAGTGATTAATTAAAATCGAGCGAAAAGTAATTGATTAGATCAAATAATAAAGAGAATACACTTGTTTGACACTTCACCTATTTTCCGTTAATTTTACGAGATCGATTGTTGTTTCAACTTCTAAGATATAATAAAAGTCCTTCCGAATCTTTTATTAACTTTAATTATCTCTACTTACACCGTTCCTTCCGAATACAGTTAATAAATATTAATAATCAAGCAATAAGTATCAAGCCTGTTTTTAGTGATTTAACCTTATAGAGTTTCCTTCCGAATAACTCTTCTAATTATCAAGTCCTTCCGAATCTTAATACTTAGACCTACTCACTTAAATTTAATTACCTAAGTTGTTATTACTAAGTCCTTCCGAATCTTAATAATTTTAAATCGATTATAGACCGACCGATTACTTCATAAAGCTTATCTAATCTATCTAGATTCCTTCCGAATACCTAGAATGTTGATTAAACAAATTATATATAAACAGCTATAATAACATATTAAAATCTAAGCAAATAAGGATCGACGGTTAAACACAAAAACATAAAACAACCGAAAACGTTAAATAAACATCAAATAGGATCCGTTGTTCAAACAAGCATAAAGAGAATTTAGCTACTCATAACGTGGTCTGAAAAAGCAATTAAATTGTTAGAAAGCATACTGGAAAATAATTCAAAACTAGAAAAGAACAAACGAGGAAAATCGCCGAACGTGTCGTGATCGCCGATTGCCGAAAATATGATCTTCCGTGCCTTGAACCTTGCTTCTAAACGTATTAACAGCTCCAGAGACGTGAGAATAATACTGAATGAATTTCTGGACGATTTTGGTGTTATATTTATAGGCAAAATCAAGGTGGAAATCGTATTCGACTCAAACTCCAATTTCTTGTGTTTATCCACACAGGTGCGCAGCACCCCCTCCATAGGTGCGCAGCACCGGGCATTTCCGTGTCCAAAACCAACTCAAATTCCTCTAGGTGCACAGGACCTATACCCCAGGTGCGCAGCACCTCCTCAGCTTCTCCGTAATCTCGTCATTTAAGCTCATTTCTTCACTCCTTTCCACTTCCCGATCATGTAAACCTGTAAAATAGATAAAAACACTTTTCCACACGATTAAATGTAAAAACCTATCCTATCCATCATGTTTACTATGAAAACCGACACAATATCGCATAGAAATATCTATATAAATATGCGATATCAAATCCCCCCAAACTTGCCTTTTTGCTTGCCCTCAAGCAAAAACTATTTTAAAAGTAATTTATTAAAGCCAAATTAACATAGCCAAACACCTCACGATTTTTATGGGAAGTAAAATCACACAACTCTCAAACTAATCTAAAAGGGTGTGTAAAATATCTCTGTAGAATCGCTCAATTGCTCAGTCATGGTGAATATTCTATCATAGGCTTGATAAAGTATCAAATCTCCACCACTAGAGTCTAGGTACAACTAAACGGGGACTTTTATTCGGGTTGTAATATACAGGTATAGGCATGTGAAAATATATAATGGAGTGTAAATGGGTTAAATAAAATAATACAACTTAGATTAAATCCGAACTAAATATAATCTCTAACGTACTAGATTGCTCAATTTCTCCAACTTATATTTTCTTCTCCTCCAAATATACATGTATCGTAAATAATACACGACTCATAATACACTATTTCTCTTAAAATATATGATAGTGTTAGTAGGGAATAGGCTCGATACATATAACCTATAAGCCCTAAAAAGCTAACACAACACAGGATAAAGACTAAGTCCCTTCTACATCAAGGAAAGGCTCTTAGTCCCTTCCATATTATGCAGGCTCTCGGCTCCGGGGCCGGCACTCAGGCCTCAGCTCCCTGCTCCAGGAAAAATGGCCCGGCACCTGGCCCCGTGTCCGGGAACCAGGCCGTGTCCAGGAATCAAGCCCGTGTCCCGGCAAGTGTCCGGGAGCCAAGCCCGTGTCCCGGCAAGTGTCCGGGAGCCAAGCCCGTGTCCCGGCAATGTCCCGGGAGCCAAGCCCGTGTCCCGGCAAGTGTCTGGGAGCCAAGCCCGTGTCCCGGCAGTGTCCGGGAACTTGGCCCCGTGTCCCGGCAATGTCCGGGAACCTGGCCTCGTGTCCCGGCAGTGTCCGGGAGCCAAGCCCGTGTCCCGGCAATGTCCCGGGAGCCAAGCCCGTGTCCCGGCAAGTGTCCGGGAGCCAAGCCCGTGTCCCGGCAGTGTCCGGGAACTTGGCCCCGTGTCCCGGCAATGTCCGGGAACCTGGCCTCGTGTCCCGGCAGTGTCCGGGAGCCAAGCCCGTGTCCCGGCAATGTCCCGGGAGCCAAGCCCGTGTCCCGGCAATGTCCCGGGAGCCAAGCCCGTGTCCCGGCAAGTGTCCGGGAGCCAAGCCCGTGTCCCGAGAATGTCCCGGGAGCCAAGCCCGTGTCCCGGCAAGTGTCCGGGAGCCAAGCCCGTGTCCCGGCAGTGTCCGGGAACTTGGCCCCGTGTCCCGGCAATGTCCGGGAACCTGGCCTCGTGTCCCGGCAGTGTCCGGGAGCCAAGCCCCGTATCCCGGCAGTGTTCGGAAACCTGGTCCCGTGTCCCGGCAGCGTCCGGGAACCAGGCCCCGTGCCCCGGCAGTGTCCGGGAGCCGAGCCCCGTGTCCCGGCTGTGTCCCGGCACCTAGCGCCCCTGTGTCTGGAGATCTGCCGATCAGTCCGACACTCATGGCCTGGCATGTATAAGGATTTGTGTAGACCAACACTGATGCTTTGGAGTTCGTCTCACAGTATCCTTGAGTGTAACCGTCAGAGCATTAATAAAGTTATATTAATGACATAGACGTTAATAGCCATTGGAATCCTATTGATAAGCCATAAATGGTCATCATTGCCATACGTTGTTAATACCTGGAAGTGTTGGGTATAAATACTTAACACTTCAGGTTTTGGAGACAACTTCATCATCATTCCCATCCAACTTACACACAGTACCTGGCCGGAGTATTCATACACTTCCCGCAGTAAACATATTCCGATCATCTTCTTCAACCAACCACTTGACCACCTTAGGCTCGCCAAGAGCTTGATAGGTTTGCACTGCTAAGCAGGAGGTCAAGGGGTTGAATCCCAAACACCCAAGTTACTGAGCCTGCTACTATTTGCTCAAACAATATACAACTAATTTTTTTTCGCTTTTCTTTTTTTTTCGATTTTTTTTTTCTTTTTTCACTTTTTTTTCTTTCTTTAGCCTAGTACATGCCTTACAAAATAATTTTTTCTCGTGGTAAGTATACATGCTCAAAAGGCTAATAATCACTATATATAATTTTTTTCTCAACTATTTCTCCAAATACCATAATAATACAAGGCAATAATAATGCTTTTCTTTTATGCCTTAATAACTCTAACTTTACTTCATATATAGCAATCAAATAACTTAGTTCGGAACTAATCTAGAAAGAAACGAAAATAAGGCGAGTGTACAAAATAATATAGTAGTGTTTAAAAACGAAACGGTTTAGGCGCAAATTGGTTTATCTAGAGTTTCTAACACTAAAAATAAGTGTTACAAGGGTTAGGCGGAAAATATATAAAAAATATAAAAAGATAATCAAATGGGTTAATCCTAATTGCCCCTATCATTGTACCAAAATCACACTAAGTTACCCTAATGCAATTGCTCATATGTGGCCTCGAAATGTATAACAATGTCAAGTTCTAAAGTCATCAACCATCGGCACACTCAAAGAAACGAAAAAGTAGCATTAAAATGAATGCTTTCAAAGGCTCAAAAATCTCACTATTTTTCTGAGTGGGGTAAAAATGCGTCTGGTTATGCTTACAGTTTAAGGTATTTACCGACTAGACACGTTATATTTTTTTGGATTTTTTTCAATTTTTCAGTTTTTTTGGATTTTCTGGTTTTTTCTGACTTAAAAATGTACAAAAACAACACATTTCAACACGATGGAAACTAAGCTAAGGGTCGAAAAATAAAAGCTAAAATTTCCCGATGACCCCCCCAAACTTAAGTAACACATTGTCCCGAATGTGTGTACGACTCAAAACGAAGGGAAATTTTACAAAAAACTATCCTAAAAAAAATAAAAATAAAAAATAATACAAAAATAAAAGAAAGGTAGAAAGTATAGAACCCGTTGGTGTAATGTGAAAGTATGGCGGTGGAATGCGGTTTGCTGAACTGAATGCCAGGCTTATGAGCGGGTGCTGAACTTACTGCCAGTCTTAGAAAAAACTAAAAAAAAATATCAACCACACATGTTAGAAAAGAAATAAAAAGAAAAATAATAAACATACAAATTACGACGAATATAAAATAGTCTTACTATTTCTTCTAATAAGAAATAGTATAGGTAAACAATAAGTTCATAAAATAACATCACAATACATAAAAATACTACAAATCACTCGTCGTCACTGTCCTGCGGATCCTCCTGCTGTGGTGCTGGGTGGTACCCGGGATATGGCTCCGGATAATAGTAGGCGGGTGGAGCAAAAGGAGGGTATGGGGCTGGATGCTGCTGCTGATATATATACTCCCAGGATGACTGGTATCGATCCTGAAAGTACTGCTCTTGCTGCTGGAAGTGATCCCATCGTCGGTCCGACTGAGCGTTGTCGAACTGAAGTCTGTGCAACCCGGCCAGAACCTGATCCTGAAAGTCCAACTGTGGTAAAGCTGTCGCCTCGGTACCGGAGCTGGAGCTAGAACATCATCAACTCGACCGAAATCAGCCAAACGCTTGCCGGCTGGGTGAAGAATCCCAACTCGGAGCATATCCGCCTGCCCATAAACCTTACAGTGAACCGCTGGTGAGCACATCTGGATGTTGGCCGCTGTGGCCACCCCCAACTCTCGTGCAATGCGGGTAATGAAATGCCCGCAAAGCATCTTGCTTGAATCCGTCTGTCCCTCTCCCTTATCTGCCATACGCCTCGCTAACGCCCATGGGACGTTAATGAACCGGGTGGGATCTCTAGTACTGAAAGCATGTAAACACCACAAATCCTCCCTGTAACACTTGTCGTGGTGTGTATCACGGTGGAAGAAAGAGTAAGAGATCATCTTATGCAAAAGCCGCAGCGTGGGGTCGTGAACATCCTTAGCGCGGCTAGATCTGGGGTGATATCTCTCCAACCCCGATAAAGCTAACCATGCCGCATCGGCATCAAAACCAAGGATATCTCGCTCCGCATCCGAGAAATAAGCCACCATCAAATCCTCGTTACCTGCCTCACCAGTAGTCAACAAACCTGTCAGTCGACCAAAATCAATAACCGATACCTGGTGTTCCTCGCCGCCTAAGCGGAAGGATATCAGAGGCGCGGTCAGGAAGGTCTCGTCGGTGAACTCCTTCGAGATCTCAAGAGAACAATAGAACTCGAGTACCCACTCTCTGAACACTGGCTCCTCGGTCTTCCAGGCCCGGCCCCAGATCGGAATGTGACGCTGTGCAGAGCGGCTGTGGGTAGTCATAAAATCTCTCAAATCCACATGAATTTCTCTCAAGAAATTCCAGTCCACGGTACGAGGTGCAGCAACTGAACGACCTCGTAATGACGCAAGTTTGTTGTTGAGTTTTATCCTTCTGTCAGCTGAGCATCCCGGCCAAAGTAACCATGGGTGGCGCTCGGGCGCCATAATCGCCGCATTTAGGGAAGCGTGAGATTGTGGCCGAGCTCTACGGCTACCCTCTCCTTCCTCTTGTACGGCTGCTCTCTTTCCTCGTCTCGACATATTCAGTGAGTTGAACAAGAAAAAACGAGCAGATTTAATGTGTGTGTGTGTGTGTTGGGTTCTCGCCGCTGCTGATGCTTATGTTATGTGTATGTGTGTGCTGTGAAATAACAACAAGAATAAAAACCTGGACAGACCCTCGGTGCGCAGCACCAAGAGGGGGGTGCTGCGCACCGAACTTTTTTTTTTGGAATTTTTTTCTTTTTTCGATTTTTTTTTTGTATTTTCTGGTGTTTTCTTGGTACCTAACTAAATAAATCTGCAAAACAAAGACGTTAAACAGTTCTAAAAATCAAAATAAAAACTAAGAAGAGAAAAGAAACAAACTCGGGTTGCCTCCCGAGAAGCGCTAATTTTTCGACCGAGTCGTTAGCTTGACTCGATATGCCTCTTTATTAGGTGTTGATGGAATAGAATCCATCCTCAATCATCATTCCGTTTTCATTATCTTCTTCGTGGTATAATTTGACTCGTTGCCCAGAAACGATGAATGGTTGTCCGCCTTCTCTCCACAACTCTACATAGCCGGAGGCATAAGCCTGTTTTACGGTGTACGGTCCTGTCCACTTCGAGCGTAATTTAGGAGCCTTGAATTTGTACTTTGATTGAAATAAGAGTACTTTATGGCCCTCCTTGAATTCTTTACGACGAATTTTACGGTCGTGGAATTCCTTAGTTCTCTCCTTGTAAAGGCAGGAACTTTCGTAAGCCTGTAACCGTAATTCATCCATCTCGTGAAGTTGTAAGAACCGCAAATCTTTTGCTAAATCAATGTCAATGTCGCAGAGCTTCAATGCCCAGTACGCCTTATGCTCGATTTCCACCGGAAGATGACACGTTTTCCCGTAGAGTAGTCGATACGGGGTGGTTCCAATTGGTGTTTTATACGCCGTCCTGAATGCCCACAATGCGTCCTCCAGCTTCCTTGACCATATATTTGGATTATTGTTGACCGTCTTTTCCAAAATTCTCTTGATTGCGCGGTTTGTATTTTCCACTTGCCCGCTAGTTTGAGGATGATACGTAGTTGCAAACCGGTGATTTACTCCATATCTTTTCAAAGCTTTTGCAAGCTGAGCGTTGGCGAAGTGGCTTCCTCGATCACTGATTAATGCCTTTGGCACTCCAAACCTGCAAAATAAACTTTTTAGAAAATCAACAACCACGTTAGCGTTGTTAGTCGGTAATGCTTTAGCTTCAACCCATTTAGAAACATAATCTACAGCAACTAGAATGTAAATATTTCTATTTGAGGGTTTGAAAGGGCCCATAAAGTCGATTCCCCAGATATCGAAAACTTGTGACGCATGCCAACGCCAAGGGAATATCACGAAGCGGGACGAAATGCCACAGCAAGGGTTTACGAGAGTATAAGCCTCCTTGAAAATGGTTGGCCAATAGAATCCTGCATCATAAACCTTTTTTCCAGTTACCGTTGGTCCGTAATGTCCTCCGGTGGGTCCATGATGGCATTCGTTCAAAATTTTGCGAGTTTCTTCTCCGTGTACACATCTGCGCACCATTCCATCAGCACATCTACGGAACAAGTATGGCGAGTCCCAGTAGTAGTACTTTGAATCCGAAATAAGTTTCTTCCTCTGTTGATAGGTTAGGTCTTTGTTGATTACTTTTCCGACTATATAGTTCGCAATGTCCGCGAACCATGGGGTGTAGCTGTCTGTGTTACTGATATAGGCCAGCATTTCCCCCAGAAAAGCGTCATCTATGTCCTCTTCCTTCAACTCCCCCAAACTTGGGTTCTCCAATCGGCTCAAATGGTCCGCAGCGACATTTTCAGCCCCTTTCTTGTCCTTGATCTCGATGTCAAATTCCTGCAACAATAAAATCCAACGAATTAATCTAGGTTTAGCATCTAATTTAGCAAATAAGAATTTTAAAGCAGAATGATCCGTGAAAACAATTGTCTTGCTCATCACTAAATATGAGCGGAATTTATCAAAGGCAAATACAACGGCCAAAAGTTCCTTTTCCGTAGTGGTATAATTCTGTTGGGCTTCGTTCAGTGTTTTGCTGGCGAAGTAGATAGGTCGAAAATGTTTATCGATCCGTTGCCCCAAAACAGCTCCCACTGCGAAATTACTGGCGTCACACATTAGCTCGAAAGGTTGAGACCAATCCGGTGCTACCAAAATAGGTGTATTCGTGATCCGGTCCTTGAGTATCTCGAAAGCTTGTAAGCAGTCCTCTGAAAAGTTGAAAGCTACCTCCTTCTCTAAGAGTTTCGTCATAGGACGAGTAATCTTGGAGAAATCCTTGATAAATCTTCGGTAGAATCCTGCATGTCCCAAAAAACTCCGAATTGCTTTCTCGTTCGTCGGTGGTGGTAGTTTGGCAATGACCTCGATCTTCGCTTTGTCTACCTCTATCCCAGCTTTTGAGATTTTGTGTCCCAATACGATTCCCTCTCGAACCATGAAGTGGCATTTCTCCCAGTTGAGGACCAAGTGTGCTTCCTCGCATCTTCCCAACATCTGATCTAAATTCTTCAAACAGTTGTCGAAAGAATCTCCGAAGACTGAAAAGTCGTCCATAAACACTTCCATTGTCTTCTCCACCATATCCTGAAAAATGGCTAGCATACACCGTTGAAAAGTGGCGGGTGCGTTGCATAGACCAAATGGCATCCTCCGATATGCGTAGGTTCCGAACGGGCATGTGAATGTGGTCTTTTCTTGATCTTCGGGATCGATGGGGATCTGAAAGTATCCTGAGAATCCATCCAAGAAGCAGTAGAACTCATTTCCTGCTAGTCTCTCGATCATCTGGTCCATGAACGGTAGTGGAAAATGGTCCTTCCTGGTGGCTTCATTCAGTTTGCGGTAGTCAATGCAAACTCTCCATCCGGTGACTGTCCTTGTTGGCACGAGCTCGTTCTTCTCGTTCATCACCACGGTCGTACCTCCCTTTTTCGGCACACAGTGAATGGGGCTAACCCATGGGCTATCTGAAATAGGGTAGATAATACCTGCATCCAACAACTTCACAACTTCCTTTTTAACGACATCTGTCATATTCGGATTTAGCCGCCGTTGTCTTTGAACAACGGGTTTTACATTATCATTAAAATTTATTTTATGTTTGCAAAAATCGGGGCTAATTCCGGGTATGTCAGATATGCGCCAAGCAAAGGCCTTTTTATGACCCTTAAGGACTGTCAATAATCGAGCTTTTTCGTCACCCGAAAGTGATGACGAAATAACAACCGGTAATAAATTAGTACCTTCAAGAAAAGCATATTCTAAATGTACCGGTAATTGCTTTAGCTCCAAGTCGGTTGGTGGTGACTCGATGGAAGATTTGATCCTCATGCTTTGGTCCAACTTCAGCTCTTCTTTAACTTCAACCTCCACTTCCTCAATCTTCTCGTCTTTCAACTCCTCCTCCAAGCTAGTTTCTATCTCAAGAATTTCCTGCCAATCTAATTCATCAAACACATCAATCCGAAAACAGGTTTCATCAGTAGAATAGGAATGAGTCATAGCTCTATCTAAATTAAAAACAATTCTTTCATTCCCAACCCCTAATGAAATTTGCCCATTTTTCACCCGAATAATTGCGTCAGCAGTGTTTAGGAATGGTCGTCCAAGGATTAGTGGAACGGAGACATCCTCATCCATCTCTAAAATCACGAAATCAACCGGAAAGGTGAATTTTCCCACGTTCACTAGCATGTTCTCAGCAATTCCTAATGGGTACTGAAATGATCTGTCTGCTAGTCGAATACTCATCCTGGTTGGTTTTAACACTCCTATGGCGAGTTTAGCATATAGTGAATACGGCATCAGGTTTATGCTAGCTCCTAAGTCTGCTAAAGCACTGCAACTGTAGGTATTACTGAAGTTGCACTGAATCAGAAAGCTCCCTGGATCATCCAACTTTGGTGGTATCGTGTTCTTCACCAAGGCTGAACATTCTGTGTTTAGGAATGCGGCTTGCTCCTCCGATGGCTTTCCTTTGTTTGTGACCAATTCCTTGATGAATTTAGCATAATTTGGCATCCCTGCAATCAAATCTACAAGAGGAACGTTAATATTAACAGATTTAATCATGTCACAAAATTTACCGTACTGCTCCCTCATTCTTGCTTTTCGTAATCGTTGAGGATATGGGACATGAGGCTTGTAAGCTTTGATTGGAACTTCCTCTACTGGTTCAGGTGTCGTGGTCTTGGTCTGAACTGGTGGTGCCTCGTCCTCATCGTCATCGATCTCGAAATCATCAATAACTGGTTCAGCAGACAGGTGCTGCGCACCCCTGGGGTGGTGCTGCGCACCTACGTGGTCAGAGGCCCGGTGCGGCGCACCTCCAGATGGGTGTTGCGCACCTGTCTGGTCAGAACCTGGGTGCTGCGCACCTCCAGACTGGTGTTGCGCACCTGGGCTCTGTTTTGCTCCATTTTCGGCTTGATCTCCTCCATAAGTATGTCCCGAGCGTGTATTGATTGCATTTACATGTTCATCTCTGTGTTTTGGACAGGGTGGCATTCCGTCTCGTGTTCCGGGATGTTAATATTTTGGTGCTTGATTATTGGAAGCGTTTCCTTGGTTCTGTGGGCGTGGATTCGGTTGAGTATTGCTTGGTATTTGGCCCGGTGGTCGATTTGAGTTCCGTTCGTTCATCCTATCGAACCTTCTCTCTAAATCTTGATGTGCTGCCTGCTGATTTCTCTGTCCTTGCTCGATTTGTTCAGTCAAAATTTTAAATTGTTTACGGACATCGTCATTGGTTGATTTCTGGGTGTTGATGAACGATTTCAAAAGATCTTTCATGCTTGGATCTTCATCTTCGTCGTATCTTTGTCGTGGTGGGGAGCGAGTGTTATTTCTTTGCCATCCGTTGTCTCGATTGTCACCGCGGTTGTAGTTACCTCCGCGGTTTTGCCAATTTGACCCCCGATTAGGATAACCATACTGTGCGTAGCTTGCATCCTCCACTTGATTACACTCACTAGCATAGTGAGGTCCTCCGCATCCTTCACATCCATTCTTCACCAAGTGCATGTCCTTCTCCATTCGTCCCATGCGCTTATCAATTCTCTCCGCTAGTGTCTTGACCTCTTGAACTACCGAGGATATTTCATGGCTACTCTCAGCTTGAGCAACTTGTCCCCTGTTTCTTCGGCCTCGACCATCATCCCGATACTCCCTTGATAAGCTAATGACCAGCTTGTCTTCCATTAGGTTGTATGCTTCGTTGGTGGTTTTGTACATGAAATCTCCTCCTCCAGCTAGATCCAGTTCGTTTTGAGACTCCTTGGTTAACCCGTAGAAGAAAATTTCAATGATATGGTCCTTGCCCAGTCCGTGACCATAACAACTTCGCAACAACTCCTTAAGTCTAGCCCATGCTTAAGTGGAAGTCTCTCCATCTTCCTGTCGGAATCCTCTGATATCTCTGAGTAATTTCCTACCCAAGGCGGGTGGGAAAAATCTTTTGATGAAAGCCTCGCGCATTTGCGTCCATGTGGTTATTGAATTTTCGTTAAGCTCCTCGAACCAAACCTTCGCATCTCCGGTGAGAGACGAAGGGAATAACCTCAGTTTGACAGGATCGCCCTTGCCTTGGCCATATTTGAACATCTCACACAGCTCGTTGAATTTTGCTATGTGTTTATGCGGATCTGAATTGTAACGCCCATCGAACGTGTTGTCTTGGATCATCTTGAGATGGTGACCCTTGACAACAAAGTCATCACCCAATTCCGGGGTGGTAATTGCCGACCCTCGGGTAGGTGGCACCGCTACAGCTGCGGCCCGTCGGTTCATTGGTGTATCCAAAGGGTCCATAGCTGGTTGTGGTTCCGGTTTGTCTTCACAAAATACTTCTTCAACCTCTGGTTCTGAATCGCTTCCTCCGCTTTCTGATGACGCAATGTCTTCAAACTTGACGGGTGAAACTTGATCAAAATTGGGTGGTGTCTGAAGTGATAAATTGCCTCTTCTCCTGCCTCGTCTCTTTGATACTCCTGGATTTGATTTTGGACTCGCGAGTGGTAATCCCGAAGCCCTTGTGTTCATCAACTACCTGAAATACCTGAAAAGACAAAAAAACAAGAAAAGCGTAAAACGTACCGGTGTAATAACAAATAAAAAGTAACTTCTAAGTAAATAAATACTCAAAAGGATCGTATTACAAATTTGAAACAAAAACGAAAAATCAGTCCCCGGCAGCGGCGCCAAAAACTTAATGTGTAAAATCGAGTCTTAAATTTAACCGACTATTTCACGTAATTACACACTTATAGGTAGTGGACCTATTCATATGTAATATAGTTTAATAGTAAGTATAGGTTCGTTCGCAGGGACTAATTTGTTTTTATATTCGAATAAATAATACTAAGAGTATTTGGGGGGTTTTTTATCGTAACAAAAGCTTGCAAGTAATTAATAAAAAGAGTGATTAATTAAAATCGAGCGAAAAGTAATTGATTAGATCAAATAATAAAGAGAATACACTTGTTTGACACTTCACCTATTTTCCGTTAATTTTACGAGATCGATTGTTGTTTCAACTTCTAAGATATAATAAAAGTCCTTCCGAATCTTTTATTAACTTTAATTATCTCTACTTACACCGTTCCTTCCGAATACAGTTAATAAATATTAATAATCAAGCAATAAGTATCAAGCCTGTTTTTGGTGATTTAACCTTATAGAGTTTCCTTCCGAATAACTCTTCTAATTATCAAGTCCTTCCGAATCTTAATACTTAGACCTACTCACTTAAATTTAATTACCTAAGTTGTTATTACTAAGTCCTTCCGAATCTTAATAATTTTAAATCGATTATAGACCGACCGATTACTTCATAAAGCTTATCTAATCTATCTAGATTCCTTCCGAATACATAGAATGTTGATTAAACAAATTATATATAAACAACTATAATAACATATTAAAATCTAAGCAAATAAGGATCGACGGTTAAACACAAAAACATAAAACAACCGAAAACGTTAAATAAACATCAAATAGGATCCGTTGTTCAAACAAGCATAAAGAGAATTTAGCTACTCATAACGTGGTCTGAAAAAGCAATTAAATTGTTAGAAAGCATACTGGAAAATAATTCAAAACTAGAAAAGAACAAACGAGGAAAATCGCCGAACGTGTCGTGATCGCCGATTGCCGAAAATATGATCTTCCGTGCCTTGAACCTTGCTTCTAAACGTATTAACAGCTCCAGAGACGTGAGAATAATACTGAATGAATTTCTGGACGATTTTGGTGTTATATTTATAGGCAAAATCAAGGTGGAAATCGTATTCGACTGAAACTCCAATTTCTTGTGTTTATCCAGACAGGTGCGCAGCACCCCCTCCATAGGTGCGCAGCACCGGGCATTTCCGTGTCCAAAACCAACTCAAATTCCTCTAGGTGCGCAGGACCTATACCCCAGGTGCGCAGCACCTCCTCAGCTTCTCCGTAATCTCGTCATTTAAGCTCATTTCTTCACTCCTTTCCACTTCCCGATCATGTAAACCTGTAAAATAGATAAAAACACTTTTCCACACGATTAAATGTAAAAACCTATCCTATCCATCATGTTTACTATGAAAACCGACACAATATCGCATAGAAATATCTATATAAATATGCGATATCAAACAGTTGATGAAGAAGATGTTGTTGCTCAGCTTTTAAAACTTGAACAGAGTAAAATTCAAGAAGAAAGAAGGATCAGACAAGCTTCATTGCCCAAACAAAAGTCACTGAAGATTCCTGCAGAACCTGATAGCAGTAAATTGGTAGAAGGAGTAGATTATGTTGAAGACCCTTCAAGACCATCAGGTAGAAGACCTATCATTCCTCCTCATAGATCATATATTCCCAAACCAGTTGAAGATATTGAGCCAGATGAGAAGGCTAAGGGAAAAAGAGTAGATGTTGATCTAACGGAAAAGGAGAAGCTGAAGAAGAAGAAAGAAAGAGAGGAAAAGCTTGCTGATTTTGTTGCTCTCAAATTTGCCACTAAAGACTTGGATGTAGGAGATGATCCAGCAACCATTATGGACATTCACACCAAGCTTCAGATTCAAGAAATGGAGAAGATCCAAAAGCTGAGAGAACAAGAGCTAGCATTGAAAGCTGAGTTGGAGCAGGAGATGGCAGAGAGAGCTCAATTAGAAAAAGAAAAGAAAAAGAAAATTGCTAAGAAGAAGTCCACTCAAACAAGTTAGCAGATGATAAGCAGAGGTTTAAGTCTTACTTGAAGTCCAAAGGGTATGATGGGAAATAATTAGGCCCAATGAAGATTGGAAACATGCTGGTCTTAGTTGAAAAAGAAAGGAAGAAAGAAAGTGAAAGAATGCTCAAGCTTACAAAGAAACAAGATCAAGAAGCTTATGAAATGGAGAAAGCAATAAAATCTCTTCATGATGTTGGAAGAAAAATATATGATCCTCAAGGTAGAGAAGTTCATATTCCAGATGTTGCAGTCACTCAAGGTTCTTCAGGGCAGTTGAAGAGAAAGAAATCTTGTTCTACAAGAGTATTAATGAAGAAACAAAAACTATCTACTTCAACTTCTACTGCTCAAGACAGTCCAAATATTCCTTCTGTGATAGTCAAGAAAGCTCCAGTCAAAATTGAAGAAAAGAAAGGTGATTTGGAGATTTCTGAAGATGACTTTTCTGCTTTGATTACTCAAGAAGAAGGAGTAAGAATAGAACCATTGGCAGTTGAACTTCCAGAGATCATGGATTGGGAGTTTGTGGGAGGTCCAAACAAGACATCATATGTGGTTACAAGAGCAGACAGATCCAAGACTGATGTACCTGCTTTCCACAGAATGATAAGGGATTTCTCAAGGTCAGATCTAGAGCGTCTTTATGACATTGGCAGAATAAAGTACTCAAGGTACAGAGGAGAATGCTCTGGAACTGATATGGCTATGGACTGGTTGAATGGGATGTTTAACCCAAGTGAGGGAAGAATGAGTTCAGCATTCAAGGAAGGAAGTGAAAACAATCCTGTGAACAAATGGTATTTGTATGAAAGAAGTGGCGTGTACTCAATAGTGAGAAGACACGGAGCCATGGAATACTATCTGGTAGATAGAAGATATGATTTGGGGTTCAGAACACTTAAGGAGCTGATTAGTGTGAGATTATCAGGCTTGGTTACTTCAAGAATGTGTCATGAACTGGTTTGGAGCATAATGATGCAACTGACAGAAGAGATGGACAAAGAAAAAGAAGAAAAGGATGAAAGTTTGAAGAAGTAGTTATAATAGTTTGTAATAGCTTAGTAAAACTTGTGTAAAACTTGTACTTTCAGTAAGTTATAAAAGTTCAAGTTAGGGGGAGATTGTTGGAACTAAAACTTAGTTAAAATAGTTTAGTTTCAATTAATATTGCTCACTTAATACTGACAAGTTAATACGGAAGACAACAAGTTACTACGGAGAAGACAAGTTACTACGGAAAGCTTGTTACTATTGGTTACTACTGCAATTATCAAGTTAATGCGGACAAGATAATACCGACAAAAACTTGACATGCACGTTTGTTAATTTAGAATTAGAATTAGATTCAAATTGTAACTCCTTTTTAGATAGAAGTTGTTTCCTAGTTTATCTAGGTTAGCCTCAAGGTCTATAAATATAGATCCTTGTATTGAAAAAGAAACACGTTGTATTGATAATTCAATGCAATTGAGGCTTATAATTCAACAAATATATTGTTCTTAAATTCCCTTCGTTGTGGCCTCCCACGATTGTTCTCTATTCACCCAAAACAATTGTTGTGAGTTCCCTTTTGTCCGTTCTTCTAATAACTCGAGTTCTCGAAATTTTTTTTAAACTATAGTGATGGTTTTAATGAAAACATGAAAGATTATGTGACTCATTGTTTGACTTGTGAGAGTTATCACTTAACAATGGTTGAGTTGTGGTGGAGTCGTGTAATATAACATTGAAATGGACTTAGTTGGGGAAATGACAACTCCTAATGCTCAAAAGGCATAGCCTTTTTCAGGAGAGTCACGGACTCACGGGTTCCACCTTTTAGTCAACATTTGAAATTATATTCGACATCCAATGTTGATCATTTATTTAGTGACTTGTTGATGCTTGGTCACTTAATATACTTAGTTTATTCCCCAATGTCACATCTCGTCTGCGGCGGAAATGAAGGGTGTGATCGATTAGCAATCATCACAACATAGTACAACAATAGAGAAATACTAAATGCAATAAAATAAGAAAAGTGTTATGACATTTCCATTTAACAAGAAAGTTATCCTTGCCTCATGTATACGTCATACACTACAAACAGAATATTCAACAAATGTAAATGATAACGAAGTATTTCAATGGAAAGACATAGGCATGCAAGCCCGAAATAATCGAAAGTATTAATAATTGAAGTACGCCAATGCAATGCGTAATCTAAAAGTCTTCTAAAGCAAAGCCTCTAAGCTACGTCCTATGTTTGCTCATTACCTGGAAATAAAGCTCAAAAGTCAACATAAAGTTGAGATGGTTCATTGAGTAGTAAGTAAAAACTAATAGAAATAAATCAAAATCTCACTCCAACAGTAATGTATAAAATGCGTGTAACCAATGCATGTATGTAGTTAATGAACATCACAAGTATAACTGAAGATATCCTCGCTATCAGTACAGATACACCGTGTATGAAAAGTACGCATGCACCCAACATGGAAAAAAAATAAAGTTATCATTCACAACCAGTATCTCATAGTCGTTTTCAAAGAAATGCATTAGATTTTGTTACACGTTTTATGAAATCCAAAAGTAGTAAGTTTTCCTTAAATAGGAATATTTATTTATGGCAAGTTTCCAAACATAGTAGGTTTCCATAAATAGGAAAATCTATTTATGGTAAGTATAGAATTAAATCCGTTTTCTCAAAATCAGTAAGTATTTGTTTGAGCTTTGCTTTTCCCTGATTTGTTTAAAACATATAAAACAGTAGAAAGTGGGACAATGAACTCACCTCGTAATAGAAATCAAGCTACACTACTCAAGTAATGTAAATGTGTGTACAAATAGTAGGTCACAAGTTAGGTCCCGTCTAGATAATGAGCCCCCCTAAAAGTGTATAAGTATGGAATCGTGAGTAATTACATTTCCAATGTTTCAATCCCGTTTCATGTATTATTAAGGATATTCGATTAACCCATTTGATTAGCTTATACTCGTTTTATTAATCATTAGTTTTATATGTTATGGTCAAACGACCATCAAGTACTCCTGACCACTAAAACCGCCATAACTCGAGTTTAAGAAAGAGTTAGACAGTGAATCTTATACGTACGTAAAATAGACTCAGAGGGCTATATCAAGGGTTTTGGATTCAGTAAAATTGAGTTGGTTATGATTGAGATATGACTGTTACAGAACAGGTTACATAATATGTCCTAAAACAGTAACTTTTGCATATTAAGTTTAAAACGATAACGAGACAACAACCGGACTTTTTAATGAGTAATTCCCCTTTAAATATAATTCAAGACCTGATATCAAATAGTAATAATAATTTTCACATTATATACTAATCACTAGATCGTTACACAATTCATGTCTTTAACCGAACAAAACGTTTTAAAAACCCAGATTAGACCCCCGCTTACTAAAACACAGTTTCTGAAAGTTTAAAGATGAGCTAGACAACGAATATTATATTTCCAGAAAATAGATTCTAAGAGATACAATTTTTTTTTAGACATCAGTTAAAAATATGAAACCATTTGAGAGTTATTAGTCGTACAAGACAGAGTAAATTTCAGATCAACAAGTTCCAACATTAACTTATGTATAGACTTATATATATTAGGGTTTTTAAGACGTTTATGATTACGAAACTTGTTGGTTCGATTTATGTGATGATAAGTCAGTTTATTGATGAACCAAATCCAACAACCACAAAACGATATACATTAAACGATTAAGAAATGGAAGTGAAATTAGGGTTTTATACCCTTAGATTGAACTACTTATGAGAGGCTTGAATCTAGAACTCCAAGACAAAATGATGGAGATCAAAACCCACGAATCACAAGATCAAGTGCTGAAGAAATCGATCTAGAGTTCACCAACAAAAGTAACAACAATACACAAGATTACAACTCTTATATAAATATGATTATGATAATCGGCCAAGAAGGAAAATAATCACAACCATACTTACATCGATTTTATATGATGATTCAAGGGCTGTGAAGACTGATTAGCGGCTGAATGATAATGATGAACGATTGAACTCCAACAGAAAATAAAGTGGGGATGGATTCGATGAAGAGGGCGACGGTAGTCGTGTCGAAAAAAACCGAAAATCAAAACCGGTTTTGACCCGAACCGGTTTGGGTTTGACCGGAATCGCCGGTTTGGAACAGGTTTCAAGATATCCCTTGGCGACCGGTTTGAAACCGGTTTTGTCAACTAGCCGTTAGAGATCTGTTATATAGCCGTTTTTGACCTTTTTTTTTGGGGGGGGGGGGGGTTTACCATTTTGTCATTCCAAATTTACTATAAGTATGTAGGTTGAGTTTGAGATTAATCACACAATTCTAACTCTCTCAAAACACTCTCAAAGCTCTAACAACTCAAAAAATAGGTTCGAAAAACGTTAGAAAAATTTTCAAAAAATCTTCAAAAATCAAATGGAAACTTAAAGCTCTACCGATTCCACCGGTTTCGGTTCCACAAGCAAAAGAACGATTGTATAGGTTCTCGAAACAACCCGAAACCGGAACGTTTGGTGTCATTACCGGTTGGTGAAATTGTCCGATGGCGAAAAGATGGCGCATTGTAATTATTGCGGCCATTTTTTGAAACAAGAATCCAACTCGACGTTGAAGAATCACATCGAGAAGCATTACAAAGTACTCAATAAAGCACCGAAATCGGTTCAATCATCGATGGGTCAAGACGGAAGTATTTTTGTATATTTGGTGGAGCGGATACATCAAGAGTTTGCGGGTTATGTGATTCAATCCGTCTTGCCATTCAATCACTTCGACAACCCTCGATTCACTAGGGTGGTTCAAAAGTGTCTCCAACCGCGATATAGTCACGTAAGTAGTAATACTCTTAGAAGTGATTATTTAAAAATATGGAAAAAGCTACAATAATGGTAATAAAAGGTTTTGAAAAGTTAAATACAAATGTAAACTTAACAACCGATATTTGGTCGGCT
Organism: Senecio squalidus; assembly: GCA_910822075.1. Taxonomy (NCBI): domain Eukaryota; kingdom Viridiplantae; phylum Streptophyta; class Magnoliopsida; order Asterales; family Asteraceae; genus Senecio; species Senecio squalidus. The sequence goes on along the minus strand of CAJVGC010000065.1, from coordinate 56,899,411 downwards.
CCTCATAATTTTCCCGATTCATACCTTTGTGTTACCGCACATTGGTGTGATCCCAAATCGTGGCAAATGATGAAGAGGGTTATTGCTTTTGACCAATTTCCTTATCCTCACACGGGTTAAAACTTATTTCATATGTTACGGGATGTTTTACACAAGTATAATTTGGAAGAAAAAGTGTTTTCAATTGCATTTGATAATGCGAGTAATAATACAAACGCGGTGGGTAAACTAAAACTAAATTACAAACCACCAATGAACGGTGACTTATATCATAGTCGATGCGTTGCGCACATTATAAATTTGGTTGTGCAAGCCGGACTAGAAGTCACCGAAGTAAAAGACGCCATAATCTCTTATAGACAAATGTTAGCCTATATATTTTCAAACCACAAAAGTAGATACAAGGGATATATGAATGTGTGTAAGAAAACGAATTTCCTCTTTTTGGCCCCTAATTGGGATGTTCCCACAATATAGAATTTGACTTACAATATGCTTGTATGTGGTTTACGCCAACAAAGTACTTTAACTTATTATCATGCCGAGTTACTGGGTAATTATCGGGGGGTTACACCATTTCCGCTTGAAAATTAGGATATTATTCATAAACTAAGTCAATTGCTCATAGTTTTTAAAACCGCAACAACTTTATTATCGGGTGTTTATTATCCCACAAGTCATTTAGTCCTTAAACAAATCGGTTTTATGGTTACAAAGTTAGACGATTTTGAATATCAAGGTAGATTGTTTAAGCTAATGGTAATCCCCATGAAAGCAAAAATGAGAAAATATTTTGATAAATTGTCACCTTTAATTACCGTTTATGCCGCATTAAACCAGTATTTGAACAAAATTGGGGTGGAACATCTAATGAGAAAAATCTGTACAAAATTGGATATCGTTATTGACCCATTATATGCCGATAACGCCATAGCCGAATTTGATAAATCTTTTAAAGGGATATTTGGGGTTTATTTTAACAAGTATAAAACCACATCAAATATGGGTGAATCAAGTTCCTCTATGGCGTCGACCTCTGAAAACTATACTAGCACGGACCCGAAAATTGACTTGTATAACCATTTAAAACGAGAAAACATTAAACGTGCTAGGGGGATGGGGGTGACCAAACAAATACCGAATATGGGAGGTATACGGGAACCGATATTTTAGCCACTATTGGAGTTGAAGAATTCTTCAACTTTGAGGTTTTGGCTTGGTGGGGAGCACGGGAATCTCAATTTCCCGTTCTAGCCGCCATGGCCAAAGATCTACTAACCGTCCAAGCTTCTTCGGTACCTTCGGAATCCGCTTTTTCACTTAGTGGCATGGTATTATCTTTACGAAGAACAAGACTAACACTGGCGGCATTGAGATGTACATTTCCTTGAAGGATTACTTAGACGCGACCGAACGTACACAAGACCACCAAAATCTTGAAGGCGAACTAGAATATGAAGGCGAAGTACTCGATATCGAGGTGGAAGATGGAGTTGCAATATCACTTTCCGATGAAGAAATCGCTATCTATGAAGCTACTCGAGCATCTAGCTCCGAAGATGAACCCGTTCAAGTTCAAGATTACTTTATTGAAGTAGACGAAGATTAAGAATGAAGAAATCAATTTCAAATTTCCAATGTTATTAGTTACATTTCATATTAAAAATAGTATTTTTTTTCGAACATTTTTATTCCGATTGTCGTTATATTAAGGTTATGAAGATGTATTTCAAGTTTTTTAGTAAAAGACAACGTTTAGGTATGATGTCTTACAAGTTCGTTTAATAAAAGTTGAAGTTTAACGTGTTTTTTCAACTTACGATTTTTTTTTTCCAATGTTATTAGTTACATTTCTAATAAAAAATAGTACTTTTTTCGCACATTTTGTTTAATAATTATCGAAATATTAAGCTTTGAAAATGTGTTTCAAGCTTCTATTTAGTAGAATACAACGTTTATGTATGATGTGTGCCAAGAATTTTTTAAAAAGTCGAATTTTAACGTGTTTTTGTAAGTTACGTTTTTTTTTTATTAAATACTAAAACCGGTTTTTACCCGGTTTTTCAACCCGAACTGGTTTGGACCCGACCCCAAACCGGTTCCATCGGGTTTACCATTCGTCCTCTAAAAACCTACCCCAAACTGAACCGGTTTGGGTATGTTTGACCCAAACCGGTTCGGGTTCAAACCCGGTTCGGGTTTGGGTCAAACCCGATATTAACCCGACTAGGCGACGGCAAGGAGCAACAAGAAAGAAAAATAGGGTTTTGGTGTAGTGATGAATATATATGTGTAAACTAGGGTTTGTTATTGGATTAGGGGTGTTTGGGATTCATTCCCAAATATTATTGATTGGGAATTCATAGGTGGTGAGAATAGAACAACCTACTTAGTCACAAGAGTTGATATGAAGAAATATGCACATAATAACTTTTACAGATTGGTGAAGGAATTTTCAAGACTTGATTTAGAACAGATGCATCAAATTGGTTTACGGAAGTATTCAAACCAAAGAGGGTCTTGTTTTGGAACTGATCTTGTTGTAGATTGGCTAAATGGTATGTTTACTCCTGAAGTTCCTCTGTTCAGTAGTATTTTTCACAGAGGTGGATATGCTCCAGTTATGCAATGGATTCTTTATGAAATAAGTGGAGTATACTCTATTATCACGAAGAATTGAGCAATACAGTATTTCCTAGTTGACAAAAGGTATCATCATGAATTTTCTACATTACATGAAATGATTACTTTGAAGTTATTTGCTCTAAGAGGTTCTCAGTTGGCACTTGATTTGGTATGAAATATGATGCTAGAAAGACAAGAAGAAGATCTTAAGATGCAACAAGAAAAGAAGAAGAAATTGTAAATGGTTTTTGATATTATCCTCATATGTAAAAGACTTGAAAGAAACGTAGTACTTTGCTTTGAAGAAAGTATAAGTTTAGGGGGAGATTGTTGGAATAAAATGTTTTGAAATTAACTAGGTGTTGTTACTACTACAAGTTACTATTGCAGTGCAAAACTTGGTTAATATTGCAAGAAGAAAACTAGTTACTACCTCCCAAGCTCATAACTATTGCCCGTCAAGCATTACTACTTCATGAAGATTTTGAAGAAAAAGATAATTCCAGAATATATTTGTAATTATTTTTTCCTTTGTTATAGTTGTTTAAGTATTTTAATTGTTTAGTCGTTTCCAATAAAAGCTAGGTTTAGCCTCAAAGTTTATAAATACATAGATCATTAAATTAAGAAAACCACGTATGTTAGTCATTCATGATTGATTAATATATCGAGACTTGTTGGTATTCGTTATTGTTTATATTTTTCTTATTCATATACAATATTCGTTTATCACAAAACTTGTAATATAAAAGTGTTTAATCTGTTGAAAAACTTATTTGATAGATCTTGATTTATTCATATAAGTGTGATTGTGTTTACATAACCTAAACAATCCTGACACGAAGTTATTTATCTTAAATGTGATTTATAAACATTGTAAACCCTAATTCGAGATTAATAAAATTGACTTGCTAACACAATTAGTGTGATAATGTGTAGACGTAGTTATCAACTAATTCACATAAGTCATGTGTGTTCTTTTATTGTATTTGGTAACAAAATTTTTATTTTATCCCCATTACAATGCCATTGTGTGCGATTCTGAGGTGTTTGTGTTCACTTGCCTTACAGTATATATATATATATATATATATATATATATATATATATATATATATATATATATATATATATGCATGTGTGATGACGTGGTTTAATGTAAACTTCATGTAAGTCTGACATGGAAAATAAAGAATATGAAAGATGGTGTCCTTTTGATACCTTTTGTTTATGCATTATGCATTTCACCTGGTACCTTGGATGCTTGATTAATTTTCTATCTTTTTTTTATTGAAAAAAAGTATCTATTATCATGTGAAGGTATGTGTGGTTCGACTGTTAGTATTAATGTACGAGGGGATTTCATTAAGTGTAAAAGAGACAAACATTGATGATATATAATATAAGAAAATGATATTTATGTCCATTACCATCTATGGTCTAATGTTAAATATTGTATATATGTTATTACAACTTGGAATTGCAAAAATTAAAAAAATATATGTACATAAATAGGGAACCAACGAAAAGATTTCCTTTATAAGAAAATGCAAGAGAAAAAAAGAATATACAAGATGAAATGAATATATGTGTTATTATTCTATTACCCACTTCAAACTCAAGTGGTCTTGTTCATGTCAACTTGAGTTTAGAGAATCTTAAGTACAATTAGAAAGAAAAAAAAACTCGATTGGTTATCGAAATTAAACCGGATCGATGCCACTTTAAGACCAAGAAACCAAATAGAGGCACCCCTTGGTGGTAACAATAAGTTATTATCTTTTGATAGGATTAATAGTCGAAGTCAAAATTTAAATCCCAACAGAAGAGATTGGACTTCTAACTCAACATCATTATTGTAACCTTTTCAGTAATCCTTGCGTTTTTTCTATTCTTTGAGCTAGCATATTCTAGCTTTTTGTTTTTAACTAGAACAAAATCGTTTGAAGAAAAAATTGAACATGAAATTTAGAAACGATGGCAACCAATAAGTAGCATCATGCGCAATATGACAAGATGACAAGATGCAGCTAGGGTTTTGGTGACGAAGATATGTAACCTTTTGTGCTAGTGGCTAGGCTTTAGGACGTCTTGAATTATGATTACTTGATTTTGTAATTATGGAATTATTAATTAGTATTCCAGTTATACAAGAGGAAAAGGATATATATATATATGAAATTTACTTAGTAGCCTTAAGTATGTAGCCTTAAGTATGTCATTGGTGATGGTTTCAACACCGTCTTTCTCGAATACTTTTTTTTTTACTACAACAGCGTTAAACCAAGACCTCCTTGTCAACAACCACAACTCATATCGCTGCGTTACAAGTACGTTGGTCCGTGTTTCTCATATTGATATAACCATGAATCTGTGACCCCAAAATACGGAAACTTCTTGTTCATGTATGTTACTTCTTCATATATGTAACGGTGACCCCCAAAAATCAAATTATTGAATAAATAAGTTACTTGTTCATGTATGTAGTTTTTACCTTCAAGTTAAACTTACAATGTAATAACATTTGCAACAAATAATATCATTATTGCCTTCGTGGACATGTATGCGCGCTTCAGTGTGACATTCGGGTGTGGTCTAGGGTGTAACCAAGCTGAGTCGAATCGAATACTGTCAAGCTCAAACTCGACTCGACTAGAAAAACTCGGGCTCGAAACTCGACTCTAGCTCAATCAAGCTTTTTATTTCAAACTCGTGCTCGACTCGACTTCTAAAACTAGACACGACTCGAGCTCGATAGACTCTACATAACAAGCTCGTACTCGATAAAAAAAATCGTTAGATCAAGTTCGACTCAACTCGTTTTATATGCATATTAGTTTATATAGTATGATATGTAAGTTATTATATGTATATAACATAAGTTCGATAATGCTCGCGAGTCTCACGAGCTAGTGTTTTGGAGCTCGTACTCGACTTGACTCGAAAGTGTACTCGAGTAGCTCGAGCTCGACTCGTTTAAGTCGAGTCGATTTCAAATACTTTGCAAGTCGATCTCGTATAACTCGCGAGTTGTCTCGTCTCGTCTATACCCCTAAGTGTGGATATGTTAATTTGATGAAATATCTTCTTAGGAGTTGGATTGATAGTAAATTTGAAACTTGATAAACTTTTTAAAGAAATAGAGAAATCTACGGTGCGATTTCCACTATTTTTATTTTTTATTTTGATGACATTTTACTGACTCAAAACCAAGTACTTACCCCCAAAGATTGGTAAAATATATGACGATTAAACCCTATGAGAGATATCTTTGTTATTTGAATGGAAAGAGATTTCTTATATTTTTTTTTTCCACTCATTTCACGACGATTAAAATTTAAAAGTTATGATAACAACAGTCTTATGGACGATAGCTAAAGGTAAAGAATGTGCATTAGTTAATTGTATATTTTTAACACACACCGCATACATTTTAGGGATCACTCCCATAATTTAAAAAAATAATTTTTTGTTAATACATATCCTTAATTATCAACCCAACTTATTGGAACGTAGTTATACTCACTTTTTTTTTACAAAATTTAAACTTTAGAAACTTAGAACCGGCAGAATTAAGAGTTGTTTAGACTTTAGAGTTTTAAGATAGATTTGGGTTCTACATCTCGTAAGATCTTGGGCCTTAAGCCCGGCTGTGCTCAACTTATATTTAATAATTTCTAATGTGTGCATATATATTAAGCTAACTTTAATTTCAAACCTAAAAAAGAATTCGAATAAAGACATAAAAAAATTATCATCTCCACCAGTCAAACCATTGCTAACGAACTACGTGAGATAAACACCATTCCTTTTCCGAAGGTGGTTAGACTTTCGATTAATAGACATGGTCGATGACTAAAAGATGCTATTTTATGTTAAGAACGGTTCAATCTAATTTTTTTATTAAAAAATTATGATATGAAATTCTCATCAAACTTAGTTTTATCAATTTAGTTTCATTTTAGATACACCTGTCTAGAAAAGGAATTGTTAGTAGTTAAAATATAGTAATTTTTTATTTTATCATTTTAGTTTCATTTTAGATACAAAAGGAGAGTGGCAATAATTTGGGCTATAATATTAAGGCCCATACCAATAAGATAAGGTAGAAAGTCCATTAATTTGCAAACCGGCAACTCGGCGAGACAGTGATCGGAACCGGAGGCTCTAAATTCGACACAGGTCTGTAAATCAATATCTTATAGGTATTTTAGTTGGATTAGATAAATGAGATCTTAATTTTTAACTTTACAATTCTAATTCAACATATTTGTCATTTGATTGCATTTTTCTTAGTAATTCCTAAAATCACGGTAATTTGATTGAACTGTTTTGTGAACTAGCTTGCTGAATCGAGTCACTGCGACCACTCTAGAGCCTTGATCCTAATCTGTTTTGTTACTGATCGTGTATAATTGATTACTCTGGCTTCGAATTTCGATTTTAGGTTACCTTTATATTTGGCCTGATTTGACAGTGTATTTTCGACATTTGTTTCAATTTCATGCAGTCACTCAATTTAAGCAATACCAATCATGTTTTCTAAATAGATTAACTATCTTTTTCTCACCCGTTAACAGATTGTATTTTCAACATTTTTTGCAGTAGGGTTGCTGTCAATATCTGCTCTTGTAACAAGCAACTGCAATTGTAGCATCTATATCAACATTTAAACAAAGTGGTAGTTATCAAGCTTAACGGGGGCATTATGATTGAACCTCTACCTTTAGCCTCGTCTCTTTCTCCTTCTGTCCTGTCTTTCCTTAACTCCGAACTACACACTGCTGATGATCTTCAACAAGCTCCTAAACTTGTTTCCGAGTTGCAGAGTGATTCTCATTCCTTGGATCAAAGCCTCGCGGATTTGAACCAAAGACTTGCTGCCTGTTTGCTTTCTTACTCTACCTACGCAGATCAAGTGGGTGTCCTCTTTAAAGACATAAATGCAAAATTAACTAGTTTTCGGTCTTCTATATCAGGTCAGTTTTTTCAAATATAACATTTGTATAATCAACGAACTAGATCTATTTTTTGTTTATTTATCGTTATGGCCGTGTTTAGATGGAGAGGGAGGAAAGCAAAGGGAAAGATCGGAAACTTTCTTGGGAAAGGAGTTGCCAGCACTTGCTCGTGAAGTGGCTAGGGTTGAGGCAGTTCGAGTTTATGCTGGTTAGTTATTTAAATTTATTTTTTGTACACTTCCTTAAGTATAATTTCTATATAAATCCAATGATCTTTTTAGCTTGTATTATAACGTCCGTGTTAAACTCCTTGTTTGTTTGTCTTTCAGAAACCGCGTTGAAACTTGACACCTTGGTTGGAGACATTGAAGATGCTGTTGCCTCTAGTGTAAACAGAAATTTAAGAAAGCAAACATCTTCCCAGAATTCAGAGGTAAGATTTTTAAGAAATGGATTAAATGCTGTTTTGGTATGAAGTAGAGTTGGCAATTTCGACCCGTTTACCTTCTGAATGGGGCGATATGAGTTAATTTTTTCCTTTTTTTTTTCTTCTAAATCTCAAACAGGTCAAATGATTTTTAATGAGTGAAATAGCTTGAAAGTCGTTCAAAGTCTGTTTTATATGAATACAACCTCCTAAATAACTTTGTTTAAAGAGATCGTAATAATATTGTTTTTTTAGTCATATTTAATGCATTAAGTATTTATTAAAAAAAATTAGGGGGACAAAAAAGGTTTTCGGGTCAACCCAAACTAAACCTTCTTTTATGTGCAGGAAGTGCGATTTCCTGCTATTAATGCTATTAAATTGGCAGAAGATGTTCTAACCAAAGTTTCAAGAACACGCCCTCAATGGTCACGCCTTATTTCAGCCGTTGATCACAGAGTTGATCGAGCTTTAGCCATTTTAAGACCTCAAACAATTGCTGATTATCGTTCCCTTCTTACCTTCATTAGCTGGCCACCACCTCTATCCACTTTAAATCCCGCTAATCCAGAAGAAAAAAAATCAGCAGAATCTACAAATCCTCTTTTTACAATGCGTGGCAAACTCAAACAGCAGTATTGTGACAGTTTTCTTGCATTATGCAAATTACAAGAATTACAAACTCAAAGAAAGTCTAGACAACTTCAGGGACAGAACGGGAAATTTACTCTGCATCAACCACTTTTGGCCATTGAAGAGCTTGTGGATCCTATATCAATTGCTTCTCAACGGCATTTCTCAAAGTGGGTTGATAAACCCGAGCTTATTTTCGCTTTAGTATATAAAATAACTCGGGATTATGTTGATTCTATGGATGAGTTATTACAACCTCTTGTTGACGAAGCAATGCTGACGGGTTACTCCTGCAGGGAAGAATGGATTTCAGCCATGGTTACATCTTTATCGACTTATACGGCAAAAGAAGTTTTCCCTATGTATATAAATCAGCTCGATGATGAAAATATAGAAAATCGATCACAAGCCAAAGTATCGTGGCTACATTTTATTGACTTAATGATTTCTTTTGATAAAAAAGTAAAAGCTCTTGTAGCACAATCGGGAATCACATTATCCCTTGAAGAAGATGGGAATATGGAAAAGATATGTTCTTTGTCTGTTTTCTGTGATCGACCCGATTGGCTTGATTTGTGGGCCGAAATAGAACTTGGTGAGGCAGTTGATAAAATAAGACCCGTAATTGAAGATGAAAAAAAATGGTTGACGGAAGTTCAAGAATCGCTTCTTGTTTCAGGTTCAGAAGCTTACAAATCACCTGCAATTTCAAGTACTTTTTTAAGGCGTTTGTCTTCTATCATTGAACGGTGCAGATCGATTCCACGTGTTGAATTGAGATCAAGGTTTATTAGATTGACGGGTGCTCCGATTATAAATCGATTTTTGGATTTCTTACTTTTAAGATGCCAAGAGGCCGAAGGGTTAACCGCTTTGACTGATGACGATGCTTTGATTAAGGTGACGAAATCTGTTAACGCTTCTCGCTATTTCGAGTCTGTTTTAAAAGAATGGTGTGAGGAAGTGTTTTTTCTCGAAATGGGACTTGATTCTGAGAGCAGTTCTGGTGGTATAATTGATGAGGAAATACATAAGCTTGAAATGTTTAGAATCGAATGGGTTGAGAAGTTATCAACGGTTGTTTTTCGAGGTTTTGACGCTTCTAGTCGTGAATATATAAGAAACCGTAAACAATGGATGGAAAAAACTGAAGAAGGTTGGGCAGTGTCCAAATCGTTCATTTCCGCACTCGATTATTTACAAGCGAAGATGTCAATATTAGAAATAAATTTAAATAAGATGGATTTTGTTGGCGTGTGGAGAAAGTTAGCCGCTTCTATAGATTCCCTTCTTTTTAACGGTATATTTATGAGCTATGTGAAGTTTAATGATGGAGGTGTCGAAAGACTTGCCAACGATCTCACAGTTTTGTTTGGTATTTTTAAAACTTGGTGTTTAAGACCTGAAGGGTTTTTTCCGAAATCAAGTGAAGGTTTGAAATTATTGAAAATGGAGGAAAAACAACTGCGTGGAAGTGTAGAAGGAGGTGAAAGGTGGCTGAATCAGAAGGCGATTAGGCATCTGACGGTAACTGAGGTAGAAAGAATCGTGAACAGTAGGGTTTACGCATGAACATTTCAAGTTTTTTCGAGTGCTGCTAGCGTAGGATGATTAACGGATACATTTGGGTATGTTTTCCCGTTTTAATTTTTAAATGTGAGATTATGTTGTATAGTTAGTTATGTTACCAACTTTCCTCTGTTTGATTGCTTCTTTCTTTATAATTGAGCGACTTTTGTCTGCGTATTGGTATCAAAAATGTTTCGAGGTATTGATAGGCTTCTATTGTTTAGACCGGCGAGTAAAATACATAGATATTACATTAGTAATTTGAGTATTTATATAGCCTAATATAGAACAAGCAGATAATCAACAAATAATCATCTATCTGCTTGACTTGATGCCGTCCACACACACCCAAACACACATATTATTGTTGCAGTAAATCTCTAACAATATTCACATCGACTCCATTGTTTTCCATCGAATCCAACAGTTGAGACAGTCTTTCTCCTAAGTCATCCCCTTTACTTCTCAGGCTCTTTATATAATTACACGTCTCTTTTAGAATCTTCGATGCCGGTACCTTTTCATCACAACGACACAAATAAGTTTATAAATATATTAGAGTTAAGTGCATGCAAATATAACAAATTTTACTCGTTTTACTATTGTGTGTATCTGACCCTCAAAACCTCATTTGTATGCATTCAATTTTTGTTTTTACACAAATGATGTAACCGACCGGATTTTTGCTGACGTCTAACCGGTTTAATTATCGAAAATTTCTCAAAAAAATCCACTTCATACATCATTTGTGAAAAATATAAGAGTTGAATAGATATATAATAGAGGTTCTGAAAGTTGGATACACACAATAACAAAAGAGACAATGCATTCTAAGATTATAATACTTTTCTAAACGAGAAACATACTCTTGTTTTATTGCAGCTAGAACTTGAAGCCGGAAGCAATGCTTGTAACTTCGACACAAGTCTATCAACCTCGTCTTCTCTACTCCTAGAAGCTTTGGTTCTTCGCACAGACATTATCGTATTCGGGTCTGTTTATTTCTATGTTACTCTTGGAACTGGTATTAGCTTAAAAAGGGTGTGGAATTTGTAGCTTGAAGACAAAATTAGTTAGAAACATACTATAATCATACCAACAGTATTGTCTGCTGTTGATAATATAATCTTAGCCTAGGGTCCAAATGTTTCACTCTGTTGCAGTTTATTGGCCCACCAAATTTATGGGCTTTCCAATTTAAGGCCCTTGTGGGACCCATTATGGTGATATAATTTATTCTGATTTGTACACGTGTCAAGTGTGAAATGAGGGTCCATTTACAAGTAACTTTAGATGTGTAAGGTGCTACCTAGAAGATACTGTTTCTTGTGTTCATTTGCATTTCTTTAATCTAAGGTTTTGTTATTCCCTAATTTATCATTAAATTACTTATAGATTGATGTTCATATTTGAGCAATTTCGTTTTATAATCCGGTTTTGTTAGCTTGATTTTCGGTTGCACATATGCATAGAACTTGTAGTTTAGTTGTTCTTTTGATTGATGACTCCTTCTCCGAGATGGTAATATGTCTTTATTATGAATATTCATTTGGTGAAAAACAAATGTAATACCTCTTATATTTGGTTAGAGTTTTATCTTATTTTTAAACCTGGCCTTCTAGGGAACAACGTAATTGTTTTTAACTTGTTGTGACCATGATGTGCATCGAGAATTGTTTTTGAAAGAAGATTTTTGTAGTATCAAGTTACCGATTTTCACCGTATGTGTAATGTGTATGTACATTTTGAAAATAATCAAGAGGTTAAGTGACAATCAACAATCACAAATCAGATAACCGGTTGTAATAAAAAGAGTAGGATTTAGTGATGTGATTCGGTGGTTAATGAGTTCTTAAGTGTGAGTTTTATGAAATATGAGTTAAAGTCATAAAAAATATATTGAAAAATGGGTAAATTTTATTGCAAGTGTTTTTGATATTTTTATGGCTCTTACGAAATTTATGGTCCAGATAATCAAAACTAGAATTAGTTATTACAAGTTTAAGTGACATTTCCTTGATATTCATAAGCATTCAAAGTCGGGGTGCAAGTGAGCCGAGCCGAGCCGAGCCGAGCTTGATCTCAAGCGCAACAAGGATGAAGGGATAATTTAGCCTATGTTAGAGATCGACTCGATAACTTGAAGATAAGCTTGCTTTTAAAAGCTCAAATGTTCTAATAACCAAAAGACATTTCAAATATTCACGAGGCTTGGTTTTGACGGAATGTAGGCCACGAGATCCTCGCGGACTGTGATGTGTGTGGTCTTGTCTCTAATCTCTCTATTAATCCGGATACGTTCATTCACTCTCTCATTATAAGTTCTGGGAACACTTGTAATCGGAGGAGCATACCATTCTTGGGTATCACAAATCGAACGTCTGTTGTCTTCAACAATCATGTTGTGCAATATGATACCCCCATACATAACTCTTCTTAACGTGTTCATCTTGTAAAATCTCGCTGCATGTTTTATAATCCCCCAAGGACCTTGAAGAACACCGAATGCCCGTTCGATATCCTTTATCAGACTCTCTTGAAAACGTTTGAATTTTTGACACGGTTCTTCAAATGGGTATGAAAAAGCTTTAACAAATGTAGACCACTCGGGATGGGTACGACCTTGAAGAACACCGAATGTCCTTCTCCATTTGTTCAATAGCTTGTACCGCCTTAACTAGTACTTCGATCAATTTGGAGTCGGACGATGACGAATCCGTAACATCGGGATCGGTTGAAGAATGTGAACTCATTTTTTGTTGTATATATTTTTTAGAAAAAGATTGAGATAGAATGAGATTGAGAAATGGTGTGAGTTTTTGGTTAAATTGAGGATGTATTTATAGGTGAAATGGTGTTAAAAATAAATAAAAAAATAAAAAAATAAAAAGACTAACGGTTATATATAGCCGTTAGTTTTAATTTTTTTTTTCTTTTTAAAATGTAACCGTTTGAAAAATAAAAATAAAACGATCGTTGTAGTCACACGGTGATCGAGAACGAGCCCCACAACGACATGCAACGGTGTGGTAACGAGGCATCGCTCGTTGTCAGCTCGACAACGAGCCTAAAACAAGCTCATAATCACATTATACCGAGTGCTCTAGTCATTAACTTGGGTTGGTAGTTTATGTTTGTAAGTTTAGTCGATATGCCTTATCCTTTTCAGATAGATTTGAAATTAACAATATTTAAACGCTGTAATGGACTTGTTTTAGACCCCTCCAAAATTTGGACCCTTTACATGATTACGGGGAAATATCAGTGGTGCAGCATGGTGAAAAGTAAGGACCATTTATCTAAATATAAAGGTTAATTATAAGAATATAATTTTTTTCAAAGGGTCAAAAATAAATATTTTAGACAATTATTTTGCATTTGTTGCATATAACATATAAGCATCCAACAACATATACTCCCACATCGTTATCTCCACCTTTTTTTTTAATTATTATTATTACTAATTTTTATATTTTCTTTTTTAATTTTATTTTATTTTATATTTAAAATCTTATAGTTATATATTAGTTTATTAGTTATTTTTGTTTGTAAATTTTATTTTATATACAAAGGTATACTAAAATAATTTTAAATAAAAAAATATCAATAAAATTTAATAAAATAAGATTGTAAATTAATATATTAGTTATTATTACACAGGTTAAAACCTGTTAAATATATTTCGTAACGTATAAAAAATAAATATTAATTATTTAAAATTAACATGTATATTTGAATTATAATACACATTAATAAATATAAAGTTGTAACTGATAAAATTTAATTGTTTTACTTATTAAAACACGAGTTAAAACCTATTAAAAAAATCTTTAAAATACAACAAAATAAAAATTATAAAACAAATATATATCTAAATTTTAAATATATAAAATATGATATGTAGATAATAAATAAACAATTCTATACTTTCTATATCTAAAATTAGAAAAAAAAAAATCATATTAGTAATAATGATGTGACCCTTAGGGGGGTGTTGATAACCGAAAAATGGTTTAGGGGTGCCTCTATCAACACCCTATGATGATCCCTATGATTAAACCGTAGATTAATGAAACATTACTAATTAAACAAGTATTATAAATGACGAAAATCTACGTAAAACGTCTTAAGAATAAGAAAAAAAAGTTTAATAAGTAGCCTTAATTTTTTCTTACAAAACAAGTTTTGTTGTGCAATATGATTATCAAAATAAAAATGACTTTATCAAACCATTTATAACTGATTATTCAGTTGTATTGGTGATTTGTATAATGTATGTATGGAGGTGGTTGTGGTGGGTGGAGCGGCGGAACTTGAACAAACCTATTGGAGGGGCTGAAATTATGGAGTCGAAAATAAGTAAACGTTTTGGGTACAAAAAATATATCCTTAAGCTTTGCCTTCTAAAAAAGTAATTTAACAAGTGTTTCAATTAGATGAACATAATTCAATAGCATATTTGGTGATGTTAATTGTTTAAATCAAGAATTAATCACCAGAATAATCACCTATCACTTACACTTTACAAAAATAATCACCTGATTCGCGACTAATTTCTCGCGACACTTTATCGTCGCGAGAAGTACATAAAACAAAATCATACCAATAAAAATCAGACACGTCGTCGCGAAAATGAATATTGACGCGAGAAATGAATAGTGTCGCGACAACGTGTCGAATTTTTACTCGTCTGATTAAAATATGTGTACTTTCGCGACGAAAAGAATGTCGCGAGAAATCGGTCGCGAATTAGGTGATTATTTTGGTAATCTGCTCTTAAATCGGCTCAAACTTTATTATTCAAACGTAAAAGAACACATTTGCTTGCTTGAATGAAATTAGAATAAATTATAATGTAATCAATTTTTCATAAATATAGTGGTGAAGTGATACTGATATATATATTAAAGGGATTAAAAGTGAAAATATGAGATAAAAGATATTTGGATGTTGCTATTTAATACGGCATATCTGTTTGAGAGGACTAGAGAACAAAGCAAGTGTTGATTGAGATCAGGACTAGGTTCGGCGGGTATTTTAGTTTTGGACCACCTTAAATCGACACGGTCATATTGTTAAATCTTCAAACCAACCGAAGAATCCATCAAATGGTTTTTGATGTTACTGGTTGGGTTTGGCGCACAATGTATTGAATTGTGACAAACCTTTTGAGCAAATGTTAGTCCAAATGTAACTACCTAAACTTGTAGATTGAGGCAATAACTTCCAAATCGACATGTAGCTTGATGAGGTTAGTAGGGATTACCTATATTTATTGCTTAAAGCCTGATGCTACAAGCAAGCCCATTGAGCAAGATACGCATGTCAAGATTGTACAGCCTGTATGCCATTGCCTGACCTCCTGACAGGCGCCCTCCTGACAGAGGAGGGCGTCCTCCTGACAGAGGAGGGCGCCCTCCTGACAGAGGAGGGCGCTCTCCTGACAGGCGCCCTCCTGACAGAGGAGGGCGTCCTCCTGACAGAGGACGGCGTCCTCCTGACAGAGGAGGGCGCCCTCCTGACAGAGGAGGGCGCTCTCCTGACAGGCGCCCTCCTGAGACAAGCTGTCAATCGCCTGTCAGTTGCCTGGCATGCTGTCATCGCCTGTCAGGTGGTCGACATAGGTCATCACTTACCAAGCACCGCCTGTTAGGTTGTCTTAGGTTGTGAGACGTCACATGTCAACAATAATAAAGTAGAAGACGATTAGTATACCACTGATTGATTACTATGTCAGTTTAAGCATTCATGATCGTCATTGATTGATGGACGTTCCCTATGCTTGAAACGGGTAATATAAATACATAGTCTAATCAGGGTAGACTGGAGGGACTTCAATCTGACTTCAACACACACACACAAGCTAAAACAGAGTTCATATATTCTTGCTTCCATCTTCAACCTTGATCACCCTAGGTTCGTCAAGAGCTTGTTGGATTTGCACTATGATCATCACAGGAGATCCAAGGTTGATATCACCTCACCTTCGTGTTTGACAATCGTTGCTCGAACATAGCTTGTTTGGTTGTTTGAATTAGGATTGAAACTAAGTCGAGCTATTATTGAGTAACTCGAGATATAGAGCTCGAGTCTGGATCGCTCGAGGCAATAATTTTAGGGGGTGAATCTGTTGTATACGTAGTCAGCCCAACTGCAACCTTTTTGATAATGAAATATTAATTTTCAATTATCATTATTAATTATTCAACTTCTTTTAACAATGTTTCTGTTGCGGAACAATGGTAAAACCAACCAAATAGCTATTGAAAATAATACCAAACACACACCAAAATAAATACCAAATATTTCTTGTATTAAACAAAAAAATCTATTACAAAAGAAAACAAAGATTTCCAAAGGGGAAGATCGTGTATGTTTTTATCATTATATAAGTTAAAACTTTATTTTTGACTCTTCAAAATTCCAAATAAACATAAAATACAACTATCTCCTAATTATTTAAGCATTGTTGCACATAAATTACATCTAATATTTTTTCATATAATATAGCTAATAATATATTATTATATATGTTAGAAAAGCGTAACATAGTAAACATGAAAATATATTATATAGTGTTTTTTTTTACTACATTTTGAAATTTCCAGAAAATGTGTAAATTACAAGTTATTGTTCATCCCACAATGATGACTTCGGACAAATCTCATGGCTTTGAAATTTAAATATGTTTTTATTCTCGTAGTTATATAGTTTTATATAGTTTTCATTATATATAAGAAAGAAAAAACCATTTTTTTTTTCTTTTTAGGGCAAAATGTTTTTGAAAATGTAACAGGCTTTACTCGGTTTGTTATTTTATGCATCTTACTTACAAAAACTCTATTGTATATAGTTAACTCTCTATTTTTCACAAACAATGTAAGAGGTTACCTTTTATATAAGTTGTCGGTAATATAACTTTTTTTAATTAACTTTAATACACGTGTAATTAACATCACACACATATATTGCCGGTTAGATTTCCACTTCCACCAACTCGATTAAATTAGGGTTCAAATTCGTTTCTCCAAAAATTGATTCAAGCTACACCAAGGATGGACATCAAACAACAACACATAAGATGCCTATAACTACTACAAACACTATATTGGTAGAAGTGGAGATCTAACTGGTAAGAAGTGTGAGTGATGGTAATGAAAAGAAAATGGTTAATTGTCTAGAACCCTAATGTATAATCTGTTTTTCTCTTCCAGACAATGAAACTATTTTATTCCCTACTTGATCATTATAAGTGTCAAATTTTTTTTATTTTTCTTTTTAGACTAAGTTACAAAACAATCCCTTTAGTTTCCGTAATTACAAAATTTGTCCCTGCTTTAATTTTCTTTTACGAATATTGTCATCTCTTTCAATATTTTCTTAGGATTTTAGTCCCTCGTTTGTTAAACTTAACAATTTGTATGTTAAAATAACAAAATTACTATTTTTTCCTTAATATAAAATACTATCAACGAACTCATCACCCTTTTCCCCGCTGCATCTTTAATATCGTGTTAGATATTGTAGAGCTAAAGTTTTGTTTCATCATTTTCTTTGTATTTTCGCCAAATGTAACTGTCAATTTCTTCCATTTCTAGGGGTTTTCGGTTTTTGTTACACATATAAAAGGTAACCCATTACATTTTTTTGTGAAAATAGAGAGTTAAATACATGCAATAGAACTTTAAGAGTACAAATACATATAATAACAAAACGGGTAGAGTTTGTTAGATTCTTACGCATTTTGTCCTACTCTTTATTATTATTTAATCTGGTTTTGAATTAAAAATCATCAAAAATTGAGTTTAATGAATACATGGTATGAAAAAATTATGTGAAATATATTTTAGATTTAACATGTAAAACCAGTTTTAGTTAATATGTATGAATGTTGAAATATTAAAGTTGCATGTAAAATAAAATACCAAATTAAAATAGTTGATGATATTGTTGTAATTTTAATATTTAAAATTAATTTTCAAACAAATCTAATGGTTCATACTTTATTTTTTCTTTAGATTTTTTTTTATTATATATTACGTATTATAGCTAGATATGAAGCTTACTTTAAAAGTTTAATGAATTATGGTGCAAAACAATACAATTAAATGTCATTATCCATTTAATGAATCAATGATGTATAGTTGATAAAAAAACATGCATGGCCTAGATTTGAGAGAAGTGCTTATTTTCTTCGCTATTAATAGATCAACCATACAATGTAGCTGTTTGAGTTATTCATAGGTTCAAGATGAGATGGTTTTCTTCTTTCGAATTTATGAGTAAAGAAAAAAGAGTTTTGAGAAAATCAATAATTTAATTGCTAAAAGATATGGTCTAGATCTTAGACAACTTCGAGAATAGAGATTGTTTAGCTTTAGTTTTGAGAGAATCCAATCAAACAAACATTTAGAGGTTAATCTATAAGCATGTTATGGTATCTTATAGTTTTTTTCTTTTTTATATCACTAAATCTTTCGGGCTATAAGAAAATACTTATACGTATTTAACCTATTGTCACCGATTGAGATTATTTAGGTTCGGTAATTAAAATGATGATTTTCGTAAGTGAATGATTAGATAAAAAATTTCTTTTATAAGTTTAATTGTAATTTCCATTTTGATTAAAGACTAATTTTGTGTCGGTAAATATCCTTAATAGAAATGATGCCGGTGAAATCAAACCTTAGATCTCTCATTTTTGGTTAAGAGTTTTATACAATTTTTAAATTAATACCATAACAACTTATGAGGGCAATTTACTTGCATTTAATTCTAAATTGGTGCTATGTAAATTGTTCTGTATATAAAAGACGATATATATTATTAATTCAAAACATAAAACATGAGATGATACTTTTCACTTTATTGTTTGAGAGTTTCTTGAAAAACTAAAAAAGTTCATGAAAAGTAATGTAACTATAAGAAAATTTCCTCTCTTACAAATTTCGTTTTCTTTTAATTTCTTTAAAATTTGGTAATTTTCGGGTTCTATTTAATGGTCCTGAAACTCATATGGTCGGTTTAAAAAAACACTGCCTAGTCGTTAGGCGCCTGTAGGCGATGGTAATAACACCTTCTCCTACTCAAGGCGTTCTTCTTACACGAGGCAGTAAAAAGCAGCGCTTATTAGACTATGCGGAGTGGTAAGTGGTAAGTGATGATGATGTGGAGTGATAGAGATGATTTGTAGGAAATAGAGTGTGATTTTAGGAAAGAGAGTGTGATGATGTGGAGTGATAGAAAATGGGTGGAGTGGTGAGTGATGATGTGGAGTGATAGAGGTGATTTGTAGGAAAGAGAGTGTGATTTTAAAAAGTTGTATTTTTATTATTTTTTTTATATAAATGAAATTTAAAAAGTTGTATTTTTATTATAAAAAAAAAACACACACTACAATTTATTAAAAAACATATTACGATTAAACTAAAAGACGTTAAAAAAATACAATTTAAAAAAAAAAAACTTCAATCTTCAGCGTTGTTTCCTCGGGGGCGGTAATACCAGACATGTTCGATCAAATCGGCTACCAGACTGTGATGGGTATCTTCGTCACGCATGTCAAGTATGTCTCGTTGTTTCTCTTCAAAGCTAATCTGGACTTCTGGTTCTGTGGCATTCTCATCATAAGCTTGACAATACGCGAGACCTTTGTCTTCCAAAATCGTGTTATGAAGAATTATAGCAGCGTACATCGCGTTTCTAATTTTTTCTAAACTCCAAGCTCTTGGGGGGTTTTTAATTATATGTCACCTTTTTTTCAACACTCCAAATGCCCGTTCGATGTCCTTTCTTGAAGATTCCTGAGCTTTTTTAAAATGGTTACGCTTCTCGTTTAATTCGTCTCTTTCCCTGAAAGACTTTATTAACACCGGCCATTTTGGATAAATACCATCAGCGAGGTAATACCCGTATTTGTAGGTTGTGTCGTTAACAATAAACGACTGATCGGGAGCCGTCCCATTCTCAATGTTGTTGAAAAGCGGTGACTGATCCAAGACATTGATGTCATTATTCGCTCCAGCAACCCCAAAAAATGCATGCCATATCCACAAATCAGTAGAGGCCGTAGCCTCTAACATAATGGAAGGGTGATTGTGATCACCCCTATGGTATTGACCATGCCAAACCACAGGACAATTTTCCCACTCCCAGTGCATACAATCCAAACTGCCTAGCATACCGGGAAAATTGTGTTTTTCATCATGAACCGAAGTAATCTGCTGTATGTCACTCCAACTAGGACGGTGTAAATATCTCTTGCCGTATAAAGAAACCACACCTATTTCAGATATTATTACATTTTAAGTAAAAATAAGTTTTAAAGTAAACTAATTAAAAAAGTGAAGGTTAAAAATTTACCTTCGCAAAAGTTGGCAAGGGATTCACGTGAAACTCTTTCGGACATTTTTAAATATTCGTCCCATATGTCACTACAAGTGCCAAAAGCAAGTTGTCGTATGGCGGAGGTGCATTTCTGAATCGGTGTAAACCCAACCCTTCCTCTAGCATCAAATTTTTGCCTAAAATAATCAAAATGGTTTTCAAAATCGTGGCATATCTTGAGAAATAGCTCCCTCCTCATTCGAAAACGACGGGTAAATTGTTCGTCGGTGTAGGTGCAACCCGGAGAAAAGTAAGATTCCATTAGTAGTGTTTGAGCTGCTTCACGGTTACGTTCTAATGCGGTTCTTCTTGTGGTGATTGGTCTTTGGATTTGTTGTGATGCATAGTTAACAACGGCCATAATCGTTTCGGCTACAATTGCATCTTCATCCGAACTTGACATTTTATAAAACTTTGTGTGTGTTTTTTGTGTGTTTTTTGGTATTTGTATATATATTTTGTGTGTGTTTGAGTTTGTTTATATAGAGAATTCCTTTTTTTTTTTTAAACTCACAACGGTCATGTGACCGTTGCATCAAGAACAAGCGCCCATCACCCTGTGAGCAGAAACACGCCAAGCCCATAACGCCCGCCCAAAATGCCCTATAACGCCCCACCGGAGTGCATGGTGGGCGTTATTGAGGGTGATGTGGCGTTATAGCGCCCCTATCACGAGGTATACCGCGTAGTCTTAGGGCTTTCTCCGGTTAGGCGAGTTAGGGTTTTTTTAGTGACTTATGTTTTGACTGATTTAAAAGGCCCAATTTGTGTTAGTTTATCTTAATGGACATTTTTTAAGTTCATTTGTGAACAATAGGGCAAAACTTAAAGGGTACGGGGAATATATATATTTTTTTTATTCTCTTACTGGCTTACTGCATATTGAAACGTATTTTATCCCTACTTCCAAGCATCAAATATTCTTATATGGGTGTTCTGAGCTTATATGTTAGGCGGGTGCCTAGTGCCTAGCTCCTTGGTTTTTTTTTACCCTTATCGTCTCTTGGAGCGTTTATCGACTTATAAAACCAAGCTCATATGAAAACATAACTTTCATTAAAAAAATAGTAGTTATTGTAATGGAAAAAAACACCCGACGACTGCGCGTAGAAGGTGGCTGTGGAGGTGGTCTGCTTTATATTTTTAAATGTAAATTTTGTTTATTAACAATTTTTTTTTTTTTTTTTTTTTTTTTTTTTTTTTTTCTTATCATGCAGAAAAGCTTGCCAATATGAGCATTCAAATTTTAACATAAATTGTTTTTTTTATGTATAATATAATTAAATTAACGATTTTATATTCTTAAATTAAAAACCGAGGAAAACAAGTTGGGGATGTATTCTGGAAATTTGATTTCATATGAAAATAAAAAGCCTAGAGCCAAAAACATATTATGCCTAATGGGCTAATATTTTCTAGAAATTTAATTATATATGAAAATTTTCAAATCACGTCGTTTCCCTTTAAATATCCTTGACTTTTCCTTCGTAGATGAACATACATTGAAATTTTAACATTTTTTCGAAAACCACTTTCTTTGGAATTAAAGGCGAGAAAGGGAACCGAGTCTCTATATAAACCCTAAGGTACTCTTAAGAGTTTTTCTTATAAATATCAACAAAAGATGGCTCTAAGTGGAAATCTCGTCAGCCAAACAATGATCAAGTCAGATGGAGATGTGTTCCATGAAATATTTAGAGAAAGACCACACCATATAGCAGATATGACCCCAAAAATTCAAGGTGTTGATCTTCATGAAGGTGAATGGGGTATTGTCGGATCGATCATCACCTGGAAATATATCCATAGTAAGACCTAATCTTCTTCGAACATAGTTTACAAGTTTTTGGTTTTGAATTGTTACGTTTTCTAATGACAAGGTATTATACTATGTAGATGGGAAGGAAGAAGTTGCCAAGGATGTGATTGAATCAATAGACGAGGAAAATAAGGCGGTGCACTTTAAGGTCATCGAAGGTAATTTAATGGAACTTTACAAGAGCTTCTTAATTACGGTCCATGTAGACACAAAGGGAGAAGAGAACTTGGTGACGTGGACGGTAACTTATGAGAAGCTCAACGATAATGTTGAAGATCCACACACTTTCATGGAGTTTCTCGTCGATGTCACAAAAGATATCGAGACTCACCACCTCAAGTCATCAAACTAAAGCTATCAAACTAAAGCTCCATGCATGAAAGAATAAATAAATAATTGCTACTGTACCATGTCTTTGTAACGTTCTTGTTATTGTTGTCTTTTTTATGTGTATATTGTTGTCTTTTTTATATGTAATAAAACGTACCGCTTAGATTGTTCATGTCACTACTCGACTAACAATCTATAGCGCGTATCATGCGATAATAATATGTTTGTTACTTCATTCGGTTTTAATATTGTTAACTTTGATATTACTGATGGTTTTTATATGTACCCATGGATACTTGTTAGACAACATATATATTAGAATTGGTATTATGATTGATTGATTTCCTTGATAACATATTAAATATATATATATAACTATACATGACGGGCTAGGCCCTAGAATTGTAAACGGGCTAGTCTAAACTAATATGTCTAATATGCCCGTACAGTTTGAGCGGGAGAGGGTTGTCGAACGCTAAAGCTGGAGCGAAAATCAAAAAACAGCGGATATGATAAACCCTTTGTGAAGATATCTGCATACTGGTAACGAGAAGGTACATGAAGCATGCGAACCTAACCGGACGCAACTTTATCCCTGACAAAGTGAATGTCGATCTCAATATGTTTAGTGCGTTGATGTTGAACTGGATTGGTCGACATGTAGACTGCACTGACATTATCACAAAAAACAACGGTGGCAGATGACAGCGGGTTGTGAAGTTCTCGAAGAAGATTTCGTATCGAGGATGTCTCTGCAACTGCGTTTGCGACTCCTTGTACTCGGAATCTGCACTAGAGCGTGAAACAGTGTGTTGTCGCTTAGACGACCAAGATAAGAGGTTGGATCCCATGAAAACACAGTAACCTGGGGTGGAACGTCGTGAGTCCGGACATCCTCCCCAATCTGCATCCGAGTATGCTGTAAGCTGAGTGGTAGGGGATGTATAAAGTTGTAGGCCATGATCTAATGTACCACGGACATAGCGTAGAATACGCTTCAGAGCATGAAAGTGTGGTTCCCGAGGGCCGCGCATGAATAGACAAATCTGTTGGAAAACGTATGCAAGATCAGGTCGTGTGAAGGTCAGATACTGAAGTGCCCCCTCAAGACTACGGTATAAAGTCGGATCCGATACAGGAGGACTAGAGGAACCGATTTAGCATTCAACATCCACATGTGTCTTGCAGGGGTTACAGTTAAGCATATGAGCCCTATCCAAAATGTCCAAGGCGTATTTCTGTTTTGACAGAAACATGCCGTGAGTTGTACGAGTAACCGAGATGCCTAGAAAATAACTCAAATTCCCCAAATCCGTCATATCAAACTCACGACTGAGGGAGGTAATAATGTGATAGGTAAGATCTGTAGAAGAAGCCGTCATAATAATGTCATCAACATAAAGGAGTAGGTAGGCAGTGTCGGCCCCACGGCGGAAAATAAATAGAGATATATCAGACCGACTGTGAATGAACCCAATGCGTAAGGCATAAGCTGCAAATCGCTGAAATCAGGCACGTGGTGCCTGTTTTAAACCATATAAGGAGTGTTGAATATGACAAACATGGTTAGGATATCTGGAGTCAATAAAAACCCTGGAGGTTGGCACATGTAGACAGTCTCATCAAGATTGCCATGTAAAAAGGCATTCTTAACGTCAAGCTGGTGAATAGGCCATTTTCGCGAAATGGCTAAGCTAAGGACTGTCCGTATGGTAGCCGACTTGACTACTGGACTAAAGGTCTCATCACAATCCACCCCATGTTGTTGACTACGTTCATTTGCTACAAGACGTGCTTTGTAGCGACTGATCATTCCATCTGCATGACATTTAACTTTAAAAAACCTCATGCATCTAATGACATTCACACCTGCAGGCTTTGGTACAAGTTTCCACGTATTATTCTTAATAAGAGCATTATATTCATTTATCATGGCGGATTTCCATTCATTTTTTTAGAACTTGGGTATAGGAGCGGGGTGTGGGATGGTGGTGAGAAATGTGTAGGTTTAGTTTTTGGATTGGTTTGAGATGACCAAGGCGTGATCGGGTTGTCATAGGATGTTAAGTTTGAGGAGCTGGTGGTGGAGTCGGATCGGGTGAGGGGTTTGGTGTTGGATGGGCTTCGGGTATGGGTGATGGAGTGGGTGCAGGTTGGGCGTAGTGGTCGGGTGAGACGGGTGCAGATGGATCGGATGGTGGTGAGGGGTGTGGAGTGGTTTCCGAGTCCGAGGAGTTGTAGGAAAGGGTTGAAGGTGTGGAGGGGCTCGGTTGTGTAGGGGTGGTTACGGTTTAGGAGGCAGTTTGTGAGGGGAGGGGGGCATTTGGTGTAAGGGGTGTGGTTTGCATGGATTGCATGGGGCGAGATGTTGGAGAGTCAAGGTAGTCTTCCTCCAGAAAAGTATAGGATTTGGGTGTGGCGTTTGATTTTGTTGTGAAGGGGAACACGGTTTCATCAAACGTGACGTGACGTGATATTATGATTTTCTTTGTGACTAGATCAAGACACCCGTAACCTCGATGATCGACGGGATAGCCTAGAACTATGCAAGGAGTGGAACGTGGTTGGAGTTTGTGTTTGGTGTGAAGATGTGGGTAACAAAGACATCCAAAGACTCGGAGATGTTTGTAAGGTGGTGGTTTTTGAAAAAGTTTTTAAAAGGGAATTTCGTTATTTATGACGGTGGAGGGTAGGATGTTTAAAAGATGTGTTGCCATATATAATGTCTCTACCCAATAAATTGGTGGTAAACGAGCTTGAAATAGGAGAGTACGAATGAAATTATAGTGCGAAGCATTCTCTTGGACTTACCGTCTTGTTGTGAAGTTTTGGGACACGAAAAACGAAAATGGATGCCATTATTTTCAAACAAGTTATGTAGAGCATTATTTTCAAATTCACTGCCATGGTCGCATTGAAAAGATTTAATTTCTCGATTGAATTGAGTCTTAACATAAGCACGAAAAATTAAAAAAATTGAATAAACATCACACTTATTACGTAATGGAAATACCCACAAGAAATGAGAAAAATGATCCACAAAAATATAATACTTTATTCCCGTGACACTAGGAATGGGAGATGTCCATAAGTCCGAGTGCACAATGTCAAAACCGACTCAACTGACGACACAAACGAATAAAAGGGTAACATAACATGTTTACCAAGTTGACAAGAGTTGCACAAGCTTTATGCGTGTCCGAGGATCCTTCACAGAAAAACCAAGAGGGTCAAATTTAATTGTACATTTATTATCAGTTGTAAATTGGCGAACAAAAATAAGGTTTTTGATTATTTGTGGGGTGAAAAGGACGTTATTTAATTTCAAAGGGCGAGTTGGGGTTTTTAAATGAGTTTGGTTGGTATGTGTAACGGGTACAGAATTTTCATCGCCAACATGCTTTTATTAAAAATAGTTTCGAGACTACCTGAATTGGATGCAAGATGTGAAGTCGCCTCGGTGTTCATATACCATTTGCTAGCCCCGTGATCATTGAAAGTCATATTCGTAAACGCTTGCGGTAAAGTGATTGCTTCATCTGTTGGTGCGTTTTGAGTATGGAAAGCCGCTACCGGGTTTGGATGAGAACCTGACTAGTCTGTCCCGAGTGGTATCGCTGAGGAGCAGACCCGGACGGCTGAGGAGTAGACCCAGATTGACTGATTTGGTAGCCGGACGGGTAAGGAAAAACGGGAGGAGCAGATGGGTTTGAACCGGGTGGAGCCTGGTGACTGGGCGGGTAAGGCCCGGGTCCAAACTGGCTTGGGCCAACTGGGTATTGGGCTTGAAAATATGGCTTGTTTTGCATGAATGAGTGGCCCGATTGAGAATAGTAGGAATAACCAGTGACCGAATGAGAGGAGCCATAACCACCATGTTTTCGATCTCCACCACCTGTAACATGTACATACCTGCATTTTTCACCAAATCTACAAATACCACGTTGAAAATTACGACACAATTCATTTGGATTACCGCGGAGATTGTTTTGTTTCACATGTAGAACCGTCGCTGATGACGAGTTGTCCCTGTTTGTCATTTGATTGTGAGTCCTAGTTAGTCTAGACTCCTCCATTTCAAGTAAAGAACGAGTAGTAATGAATGATGGTAAGGGCTGGTGGATTCGAAGAACCGTGGAGAATGTTGCATAGCTAGCCGATAAGCCATTGAGAGTGTGCATTACCAATGTTTTCTCATCGACCGGTTGATCCATATTGTGTAGTAAATCAACGATTACCTTTATTTTGTGGTAGTATGTTGAGATGTTGAGGTCCCCTTGCGAGATGTTTCGGAGATCATCGTTGAGTTGCATGGCGCGTGCATCTTTGTTGCTTTGGAACAAATCATGAATCGCGTTCCATAGATCTTGCGCGGTTTCAATTTTCTTCATCACTGTTTGGAGTATTGGTTTGCTTATCGTATTGTAGATCCACATTTTGACAAGTGAATCCCTTTTGAGACACACTTTGTCATCCTTACCTTTTGGTAAGGTTGTACCGTCTAAATACCCTTCCACTTCGTTTGTGATGCAATGCATTTCGATGAACTTTCGTCATGTGGTGTAGTTCATATCTCCGAGGTCAAGCGTGACCGGAATGTGAGCCTTAATGTTGGTGAGACCGTAGGATCTCTCGGGTGAACCGGATGCAACATCCATTGTATGGTAGGTGTTTGGGGTTTCAAGGTTTGATCGAACCAGGGTATTTTGTGAGACGACAGTATTGATTTTTAGGGTTTTGGATTTCGATGGAGGGGTTTGAGGTTTGACAGATCGATAATGCAAGGTTTTTAGGAAAGTGGTTAAAGCAAATATTGCTATGATACCATATTAGAATGGGTATTATGATTGATTGATTTCCTTGATAACATATTACATACATATATACAAAACTACACATGATGGGCTAGGCCCTAGAATCGTAAACGGGCTAGTCTAAACTAATATGTCTAATAATATAGGGGTGTTTGGTTTAAAATTATAATTTGAATAGATACACATTTCAAAATAAGGAAAAATCAAATGTTTTTTGAATTTGATTATGACAAACCGCATACATCAGGAACTACCATCGGTGGTTGAGGGAGTTAGAGTGGTGAAGGTGTCATGGGAAAGCTGCAAGCTACCAATAAAAAATAATGGACACTAGGTTGCACGTACCGCATGAAAGTTAAGGACACAAATAAAAAATAATTTGTCCCTTGTTTAAAAAATCTTACTCAAGAACACAAAGTTAAGGATCGTTATGTGAATTTACAGGGTCATGTGTCATAAATATAAGAGGTCGTTTAAAGATTATAAATTTTAAATATAATATAAAAGATTCATTAATATCCTTTTCCTTCTAGTGTCATTCGAATCGTACAACAAAATGATTAATCATTGAGTTGGATTGGTAAGTAATGTTTGTATGTTACTGAACCTTATTTTTTTAGATGAACTTGAAATTTACAATATTTAAAAACAACAATGGACTTGTTTTAGGCCCTTCAAAATTGCGGACCTGTTCGGTGGGGCCGAAAACATAGGGAACAGATTATCTACGGGCCTACGAAAACATAAACACATGGACAAAGGTCTGAAAGGAGCCGAAGGGGTTTCGGCACATGCGAAAATTCAAACACAAATTATATTCGTAAAAATTCGTAAGCTTTCCCCTCCCCCACCCCACATACACAAATTTTCCGCTCCAAGCTCCGTCCCTGCATATACAACGTCTACCTCGAACCTAATAAAATATTGACTAAAACGATCCAGACTCGAGCTCTACCCTGAGTTACTCAACAAAAGTTCGACGTGTTGCAATCATAACTAAAACAAGAAACACAAGCTATAGGGTTGATTTGAAAATTATTGTCTCAATCTATTCGTTTGGGTAGTTTACATTGGACTAATATGCGTGTTGAAAAGGTAAAATCGTTCCAACCTTTGCATTTAACATTTCCACTTATTGACAAAACTCATTTATTGTAGGAAGGACTTATTCAGTGAAGTTTATGCTAATCAAGGGGGATTCTTGGCTTTTTCACAAAGTTATTTATGGAAGGATCTTTATTGTCATAAAGATTGACAGAAGGATTGGAGCTGTCATTTTGTGTATAAATGAAACACAATCACATACACTTAGGACCACGATCGATACAATCAAGCTGTAGTCTCTTGTATTAGTCTGCAACTCCCATATAGGGTTCTTATTCCCGAATCTGTCAATTGTGTCACGATTTGTTCTTATTACATCACAATCATTTGATTGTGATATTAATCTTGTAACCACGATTACCAATTTGGTTAATCTTATCAATAAAGTAATTGCGTGATTCTGTGTATCAATTTATTCATGGTATCAGAGCTACGGCTCTGGATACAAATCACTAATTGCTTCAATTGAATCAATTTGATATCGTTCTATTCATAACTGTCCGATTTAGGTTTTTTAAGAAAAAAAAAAAAAAAAAAAAAAAATCCTAAATCAAGTGACGGTATATTCTAATCTGTGACGTGATCAATCAATTGCAATTGTATCTGTTTGGGCGATCCTGGAATCGGTGATTAAAAGGATTTGGGGATTTTAATTATCCTCATTTGTACTGTCTCCGCTGCTGCTGCTTACTGGTATCAATTTTTTTCTTTTTTTTTTGGACTGCAAGTGCTCTGTAAGTAATCCTAACCTACCTTGTGTTGTGGCAAGTACCTTCTCAGGGCGTTTCTGTGTGTAAACAGGGATCAACTGCCCCCTGTAGAACACTTGGACCATAGCCAAGGACCCATCTTGCATTTACTTACTTACTGATATGTGTTTATGCTTGCTGTGATTTGTTGAGAACTATTATATTGTCTGTTGTCTTGCATTTTCTTTCTTACTGCTCTGTTTATTTGGTGCTGTCTGATTTTTTTTTGCTGCTGTTTTTTTGCTGTGGGCTGGTTTTTGCTGTATGCTGTTTGCTTTTTTTTTTTTGCTGTTTGCTGTTTGCTGTTTTTTTCTCTGCTGTTTTTTTTTTTTTTGCTGCTGTTTTTTTGCTGTTTGCTGTGTCTGTTGGAAACCAGCCCTTCCTTACACCCGAATACACATCACATATTTCACACTCGACCGACATAAACTAAAGGATCGACTCTCATTGGGTTTTAATGTGTATATTACTTTCAAAATGGAAAACTGATCACACTTTACAAGTACACCCACTACTACTATTTATACTAAAAATTAAACAAGTTAAAACAATAACTAAAACGTGCTAAACACTATGCATGGCCATGATCTCCATACTTCCTATTTTAGTGCCATGCAAATGGGTCAATACAACTCCTTGTTGAATACTTGGTCAAACAAGCAACTAGTAAACAGAATTTCATTTATTCATATACCAAATGGAGCATCCAAGTATCCACCCATGACTAAACTGACCCGCTTAATAAACCCATCAAGATTACCCAACATTCACCCCCATAATCTTGATGATTTCGATCCGTTCAACTTGCTACTTGCTTGCTTGATTTGATTCTCTTTCTTGCTAACATCAAATCTTCTTACTTTCTAACTTGCTATTTGAACCATAAGGTCCGGTCTTGCTACTTGCTACGAGTCATACGTGACCCGGTTCATACTACTTGCTTTCTTGCTTATTGTTTCTTGCTTACTAACATGTTGTGAATTCATGTTGCTGCTTCTAATCACCAACTGTGATGTCTTGCTTCTTTCTTTCTTTCTTTCAATTTTGATTACATAAGGTTGCAATCGACCCTCTCTTTCTTAGGTAAACCAACATTCTCGTTTACCTTCTTCGGTCTTACTCGGTCCCTCTTTCTTGCGTCGGTCTACGCCGGATTATCTCGGTCTCATCGGCGTCGGTCTTTTCGGTCTTTGGCGGAACTCACTTTCCGACCACGGTCTTTCTTTCTTCTCGGTCTTGGTCTGGGTATGAGCCCCTAGAGGCTCTGATACCAATTGTTGGAAACCAACCCTTCCTTACACCCGAATACACATCACATATTCCACACTCGACCGACATAAACTAAAGGATCGACTCTCATTGGGTTTTAATGTGTATATTACTTTCAAAATGGAAAACTGATCACACTTTACAAGTACACCCACTACTACTATTTATACTAAACATTAAACAAGTTAAAACAATAACTAAAACGTGCTAAACACTATGCATGGCCATGATCTCCATACTTCCTATTTTAGTGCCATGCAAATGGGTCAATACAACTCCTTGTTGAATACTTGGTCAAACAAGCAACTAGTAAACAGAATTTCATTTATTCATATACCAAATGGAGCATCCAAGTATCCACCCATGACTAAACTGAACCGCTTAATAAACCCATCAAGATTACCCAACAGTGTCTGCTGTTTTTTTGCTGCTGTTTTGTTGCTGTATGTTGTCTGCTGTTTGCTATTTTTTTGCAGTTTCTTTGGTCTAAATAGTTGCTGTTTTTTGTGTTATATATCCTGTGTTTGAGGACCGGTTTGGGACCTGTTTGTGAACTGTTTTGTGCATACTTATTTGTGCATATTTATTTGTCTCTTGATTCATCATAATTGTCTTTGTTCCCTATTTAGTTCTTGTCCAAATTTGTCAATATGCCACCTGAAATTGAGACCTCTGCTTTAACCAATAGGATAAAACATATTAGTGACCTGGATTTTGGAGACCCTTTATATCTCCATGCCAGTGACACCAATACTACATCCTTAGTTGGTTTTAAGTTAAAAGGAACTGAAAATTATAATGTTTGGAGTTGTGCCATGATACTTGCACTTGAAACAAAAAATAAAATAGGCTTTATTGATGGAACATGTAAAAAAGATGAAACCAATGAAGTTTTGATCAGACAATGGGACAGATGCAACTCTGTAGTCCTTTCTTGGATTCTCAGTTCCATTTCTGAAGAACTTTATCTTGGTCAAATATTTTCTAAATCTGCTCAAATTGTATGGCAAGAACTAAAGGAGACTTATGACAAAGTTGATGGCTCTATTACTTTTAATTTACATCACAAAATCAATAATATGTCTCAAAATGGTACCTCTGTCTCTGATTATTATCACAAGTTAAACTCTCTATGGAAACAATTTGATTCTCTTGTTAAACTACCTATCTGTACTTGTCAAGGTGCTAAACAGTTTTATGACCACAATGACCTTATCAAACTTATGCAATTTCTTATGGGCTTAGATGATACCTATCAATCTTTAAGAAGTAACATCCTTACAAGGGACCCTCTTCCTAGTGTCAAAACTGCTTTTTCTATAATCTCTAGAGAAGAATCCCATAGAGGATCTTCTCAGTCCAATCTTGGGTCTAACAAAGGTCAAAATTCTGCTTTTACTGCTAAATCATTTGATCCTTCAAAAAGAATTGACAACAGAAAGTTTGACAACAATAAAAGGGGACCAAATCCTAATCTTAAATGTCAAAAATGTGGTTTAATAGGACACACCATTGAAAGATGCTATGAAATTGTTGGGTATCCCCCATGGTGGAAAAAGAAAAATACAAATTACAATAATAATGCCATGGCTGATTCTAGTACAGGACACATGCACTTTACCACTAACCAAATGAAAAAAATCCTCAATCTTATCAATGACAAACCAAGTCCTCAAGGAGCTAATTCCAACATGGCAGGTTGGTTTTTTAATTCAAATGTTTTCTTTAATCAAAACTTTCACAAGTTTTTTAACTCTAACTCTTGTGAAAGAAATCAAATGTTTTCAAAAGGATGGATAATAGACTCTAGTGCAAATCAACACATGACACTTTCTGATAAAGAACTTGAAAATGTTGTTGATGTCACTGACTTAAACCTTAAAGTTGGACACCCTAATGGCACTGAAGCTCAAATCACTAAAATAGGGAACCTTAAACTTACTGAAGATATAATTCTTTTTGATGTCCTTGTCATCCCTGGCTATACTGTTAGTCTCTTATCTGTCCACAAACTTGCCAGGGATAGCAAACTTTCTGTCACTTTTAATGACCAAAATTGTTACATTCAGGACTTGAAGGTCATGAAATATCTGGGGATTGGTAAAGCTAAAGAGGGACTTTACTTTTTTGACTGCATGTCTAGTATTCCAGTTAAGTGCAATAATTCTGTGCATTCCACTTATGGTTCAAAAAAACTGTGGCACTACAGATTGGGCCACCCTGCAGACCAGGTTCTAAACATTTTAAAAAACAAAATCCATCTTGAAGGTGACCCAAGCATAAGTCCATGTGATATCTGTCATAGTGCTAAACAAACTAGAGAAGCTTTTCCTCTCAGCGACCATAAGTCAAAAAATGTTGGTGATCTAATTCATTTGGATACTTGGGGACCCTATCGGGTCACAAGTAAACAAGGGTTTAAATATTTTCTAACCATTGTAGATGATTTCTCTAGAGATGTCTGGGTTTACCTTTTAAAATCTAAATAGGAAGTTTTTGATCACATTGCCTTATTTCATAATCTACTTCAAAATCAATTCTCAAAAAATATAAGAGTCATTAGGTCTGACAATGGCACTGAATTTATTAACAACAAAATGGAAACTTTTCTTGGGCAAAATGGTATTATCCATCAAACCTCTTGTACTCACACCCCCCAACAAAATGGCATTGCTGAGAGGAAACATAGGCATCTCCTTAACATTGCTAGAAGCCTTATGTTTCAGGGGGGAATACCTCTAAATCTTTGGTCTGAATGTATTTTAACTGCTACCTATTTGATCAACAGGTTACCAAGTTCTGTCTTAGGAGGTAAAAGTCCCTATGAGTTAATCTATGGCCTAAGTCCAAATCTTTCCCATCTCAAAGTCTTTGGGTGTCTATGTTATGCTACCATATTAAACAACTTTGATAAATTTAACAAAAGAGCTGAAAATGCGTTTTTTTGGGTTACACAAACTTCAAAAAGGGGTACAAACTATACAGTTTGGACTCAAAACAAATCTTTTACTCTAGAGATGTCAAATTCTATGAAACCATATTTCCTTTTAAAAATGACATAAAAAATGACATCTCTAGTCAAACATCTGAAACAAACCATCTAAACTTTTTTGATCTATATGACACCCAAGACCCTCCAAGTCCCAATGATGAAGGGAAAGACACTGAGGAAGATGGTAGTGACAATAATTCTCAAATCCCTGGCAGCACAAGTGCTACTGGAATTGAGGATACCACTGCAACTTCAAGTGCTGATATTATATCCCCTGAGGGCAACAACCACTCAATAAATGATATGGTTGAACCAATCAATCTTAGAAGGTCCTCTAGAACTCTTAAAACCCCTAAGAAATTTGGTGACTATGTTCCAAGTGGGAAAGTAAAATACAGTCTAGACAAAGTAGTCAACCACTCCAAACTTTGTAAAGACAACTTTTGCTTTACCACCAGTCTAAATAAATCTGTTGAACCAAAAACCTTTCTTGAAGCATGTAAAGATCCCAACTGGGTCAATGCAATGAACCTTGAAATAGAAGCCTTAATGAGAAATTACACCTTTGACATTGTTGATAAACCTGATCACATCAATGTCGTAGGATGCAAATGGCTTTTCAAAATAAAGTATAAGGCTAATGGTGAAATTGAAAGATACAAGGCTAGATTAGTTGCCAAAGGGTACTCCCAAAGGGAAGGGATTGACTATGAGGAAACCTTCTCCCCTGTAGTCAAAATGGTCACTGTCAAATGCATCATTAGTCTTGCTGTCTCTAATGGATGGTCTCTTTTTCAAATGGATATAAACAATGCTTTTTTGTATGGTGAGTTAAGTGAGGATGTCTATATGACTCTTCCAGAGGGATACTTTGATAAAAATGACAAAAAGGTTTGCAAACTCAATAAATCCCTCTATGGGCTAAAACAAGCCCCAAGAAAATGGAATGAGAAACTCACCTCATGTCTATTTGAAATAGGTTTCACTCAAAGCAAATGTGACCATTCCCTGTACCTCAAATCTGAAAACAATGTTTTCTTGGCCTTACTTGTATATGTGGATGACATTGTCATCACTGGGAACAATCTAAGTGAAATCAACAAAGTTAAATCCTTTTTAAACTCTAAATTTATGATAAAAGACTTAGGAGAGTTAAAGTTCTTTCTTGGCATTGAAGTCCTTAAAACTGATAACGGTCTATGTCTTTCCCAAAGAAAATATTGCCTTGAATTACTTTCTGAATTTAAGCCTGCCACTATACCCATAGAACTAAACTATAAGTCTAAAACTGAACAAACTGGTCCTAAGTTGGAAAACCTATCTGTTTATCAAAGGTTAGTAGGCAAACTCATCTACTTAACCTTAACTAGACCAGACATCTGTTTTGCTGTTCAATACCTCTCTCAATTCATGCATGCTCCCACAACTGAGCACTTTAATCATGCCCTAAGAGTCCTAAGATACTTAAAAGGAGCCCCAGGAAAGGGAATTCACATAGTTAAATCTCCCAATCTTGACCTCGAAGTATTTGTTGATTCTGACTGGGCTAAATGCAAAATTGATAGAAGGTCTGTAACTGGTTTCTGTGTCTTTCTTGGAGGAAGTCCCATATCCTGGAAAAGCAAGAAGCAACCAACAGTCTCTAGATCCTCTGCTGAAGCAGAGTATAGAGCCATGGCTGCTGCTACTTGTGAAATCCTTTGGATCTTAAATCTCCTCCAAGAACTACACATCAAAAATATCATCCCTGTTAAAATGTACTTTGACAACAAAGCAGCAATGCTGATTGCCACAAATCTTGTTCTTCATGAAAAAACTAAGCACTTTGAAATTGATCTTCATGTAGTTAGAGAAAGGGTATGTAGTGGTGTCTTAGAATTGCAAAAAATTGACACCACTAAACAAACAGCTGACATTTTTACAAAAGGCCTAAATGCTCCACAACACAATTATCTAAGTTCTAAATTGGGTCTTGTTGACTTGTTCAATGCTAAGGTTGAGGAGGCATATTGAAAAGGTAAAATTGTTCCAACCTTTGCATTTAACATTTCCACTTATTGACAAAACTCGTTTATTGTAGGAAGGACTTATTCAGTGTATGCTAATCAAGGGGGATTCTTGGCTTTTTCACAAAGTTATTTATGGAAGGATCTTTATTGTCATAAAGATTGACAGAAGGATTGTAGCTGTCATTTTGTGTATAAATGAAACACAATCACATACACTTAGGACCACGATCGATACAATCAAGCTGTAGTCTCTTGTATTAGTCTGCAACTCCCATATAGGGTTCTTATTCCTGAATCTGTCAATTGTGTCTCGATTTGTTCTTATTACATCACAATCATTTGATTGTGATATTAATCTTGTAACCACGATTATCAATTTGGTTAATCTTATCAATAAAGTAATTGCGTAATTCTGTGTATCAATTTCTTCAATGAGTTCAAAAGGTTTGTCCCAATACTATGCATTACGCGCCAAAACCAACCAGTAACATTAGAAACGGTTTAATGGATTATTTGGTTGGTTTGAAGATCTAACAATTTGATTGTATCGATTTAACGTAGAACTAAAACCCGAACCTGTCCTAACCTCAATCAACACTAGCTTGAACTTTACTGTTCACATACGGTCCTTCTTCTTCCACCCACCCACCCACCATAACCACCTCCATTCATACATATACACCCAATTGATTACCACCAATACAACTGAATTTGATTAGTTATCAATGGTTTGGTAAAGTCATTTTCATTTTTTATTATCATATTTTACAACAAAACTTATATTTTAAGAAACTTTTTATGTTTCTTACTCTAAAAGCGTTTAAATCCTTTATTTGTCGATTCAATAGCTTAATTTTCTTTAACAGTGTTTTAATCATTAACTTTTAATCATTTATCGTTTTAATCACTTAAATATTTTGATAATGGTTTTCACCTTTTAACTAATAACGGGGTATCATTTTAATCTTTCATTAAATTGGTGTCTAATTAACCACTATAGATGATTGCAAGTTAAGAATAAAAACCCAACCATAAAAACCTAAGTAGTTAAAATGATAAATATATTATAGTTTAAGCGTTAAACCATGATTAACCTAAAATATAATGGTGTAATCATTAAATTTTCATTGATTAATCGTTTTAATCATTTACAGTAACTTTTTTATACTTTATTATAACTTTCTTTCATTTATCGTTTTAACTATTTAACTTTTTGAATAAATATTTGTATCCTTAAGTTTTATCTAGTTTTCATTTTAAGCCCTTAGCTTAACAGTTAACACAATTATTATTTTAACAACTTAGCTTAAATGACCAAAACAGTTTCACACGTGTTAATACACCAATTTAACGAAATGTTTAAATATTAATCAACAAAATATAAGAGTAATAGCATTGTCAAACACTGACGAGATTAAAACAAAAACTGACTCAAAGTTGAAAGTAAAAAACGTTGACATACAAAGTTGGGTGATTAAGTTGATAAATTAATTTAGAGGATTAAATCGTTATTAACTTGGTAAATAACAAAAGAGACTATCTGTGTTTTATAAATTTAAAATTGAAAAAAATGTAGCACACTTGAACAGTTGAATGTTCGATCGTTAACAATTAATC
This sequence comes from Senecio squalidus, assembly GCA_910822075.1. NCBI lineage: Eukaryota > Viridiplantae > Streptophyta > Magnoliopsida > Asterales > Asteraceae > Senecio > Senecio squalidus. Next base: position 56,862,107 of record CAJVGC010000065.1, on the reverse strand, counting down.
ATCATACTCAACAAGTTCAACTAAACATCTACTTATTTACTTTTTATTTTTTTAATATTTTACGTTCAATAATACAAATAGTTGCATTTTACCTCGGGTAAAATTGGTTTATTTGGCTTCGTTCAAACTGCATGACAAATAGTTTTGTTTAAGTTTGGTTGGTCTATTTGACTTCGTTCAAACTTTGGACAAACCGGTTGAACTAGACAAATAATTTATATTCAACTGGTTTGGCCAATAGTCAGCAAATGTTTTGTTTAAGTTTGGTTGTTTTTTTTTGCTTCGTTCAAACTTTGGACATCCTTACTTAAAGGATTACCTTTTGCATTTGCCCGCAACGATTAGAAAGAAGATTTTGCGATACATAGATGACTTTTGGCTAAGACAATCTATCGATTGTCCACTTGTAATAAATAATATTAAGAGAACAAAGAACACCAAAAGTTGGATTTTCTTGGAACTACCGTAGGTCACATCTTTTATTAATAACTGACATTAAACTACACTAACAATAAGGTTTGTTATTGTCATCTAAGTCTACCATTTGCTCCACTAAGGCCAAATGGTATTTAAAGTTTTGTACCATTTCACAATTTTTGACCAAAACCACGTCTAATGATAACTATTCATATAAATATAACAATTTTAATATATAACTAGTAGACAATCGTGCGTTGCACGAGTTCGGGGGTTTATGTTTCAGCCTGTACTTTGACCATTAAACAATGTAAATTTACATTCGCAAGCAAAGAAAAAAGGTATCGTTTTCGTGGGATTATTTGATTCGGAAACTATATTTTTTATTTGATACTAATCTAAAAATAAAAAAGAAAAAAAAAGAAATGAAAGTCCAACACCAACCAAAACCCAACACTAACCCATATTTAAACATAACCTTTTCATTATACTCAATTTTTATATGTTTATTATATTCAAACTATATATTAATCGTTTAATAATATATAGTATAGTAAGTACTATATTTAATACCTAAACTCTACATTTTTATATATAATAATAATATAATTGATTATTATAATTATTTGATAATTAATAAGGTTCTATTAATGGCAAAATGAAGAAATTCCAAACACTTCATCAATTGATACACAGTTTTGTACTTAATTAAAATGTCCAAATAACAATATGCTACATAAAACATTGCTATATAATGCATTAGAAAAATAATTATGCTTTCAAACTATATATTAATCATTTAATAATACCTAAACTATACTTTTGTATGTATAATAATAATATAATTGATTATTTAATAATGTTCTATTAATGGCAAAATAAAGAAATTCCAAACACTTCATAAATTTATATATTGTTTTGTAGTTAATTGATATATAATGTATTAGAAAAATAACACCTAGGTCTATTAAACTTTATAAATTAATTAGACATTTTATAATTTTTTTATTTATTAACCAATTAGACATTTTTATTTTTTTATTTATTAATCAATTATACATTTCTTTCATATTTTTATTTATTAACCAATTACTTATTTTTTTATTTATTAACCAATTAGACATATATTTACATAAAACATTATACATATAAATATACAAATGTTGGGACATCTTCTATTTTCACCTAAGCAAGCCCAAGCCCAAGACTGCCCAAGCCCAACACCGCAGTAGCAAAAGAAAAGATACAAATGTTGGCACATCTTCTATTTTCACCTAAGCAAGCCCAAACCCAAGACTGCTGTAGAAAAAAAGCCCAAGACTGCCCAAGCCCAACACTGCAGTAGCAAAAGAAAAGATATAAATGTTGGCACATCTTCTATTTTCACCTAAGCAAGCCCAAGCCAAAGACTGCCCAAGCCCAAGACTGTAGTAGAAAAAAATGATGCTGGGTGGGATTCGAACCGCGGTCTCCTAGCAGGGGAGGCCGCGCGCTTACCACTCCAGCAACCAAGTCTTTTGTAAATATAACGATAACAATTGTATTTAAACACAAACTTTTTAAATATAATAATATAAAAAGCACAGATTCATAGGCAATCACCACTTTTAATTATAAGGATAATATGTCTCACACTCTTTTGCCCTTTACACAAACGAAAAGCCTATTTCCATATTCGATCAGAATTGACAAAAAAAAAACATAGCATACATCTTCTTGAATGTTTGTATGAAAGGTCTTGATACTTTAATGATTCTAATGCGGAGACAGGGTTAACTGAAGGGTGTTGGACCCTCCTGTCGAACCTAATAAAATTATATATTTTTTAAGTTTTAATTCAATTTTAACGCAACAAAAATATAATGGGCCTACCTGATCAACTAATGTTTTCATGTGTTATTACTCTCCTATATTAATTGTTAATAGTTCATATGGATTCGTGCCCCTTATAATTTTTTAATCCTTTTGGGCCTATTTTTGGATTGGGCTTATTTGGTCCGTTTTTCTTATGTTTTTCTTTCTTTTATGATCGTTTACTCCTTGGTTTAACACGTGTCTTCTCTGTTTGCCTACGTGTCAATTGAGAATAACGCTCGCTACTAAATCGATCACCGTTTTATTTTTGAAGTACAAACATTGAGTTTGGTGCTGAATTATCTGTGGATGCCCTTTCGATATGGTAAGTATTATCTCTCTCTTTGCCCTGTTACAGTTATTTTTATATCTATCATGGACCCGTCATATTAATTTTCTTAATCAATTAGTATCGCCCGAAACAGGAGACGCTCGCTACTAAATCGATCACCGTTTCCGGAAAATGGTAACAACAACAGTTTCGCCGTCTCAATATCCACGAGTATCAGGTTCTATTCATTCTCAATTTTTTTTTATTATTACGTTTAATTTGATATATTTATTTGTGTTATTGTTTTGTTTATAAATTAGGTTTTATCCATTAGTTAATGAGATTTTGAGTTTTTAATTAATTTTGTGACTTCTTTTATTTTTATGCTTTTGTTTGCTTATTTGTAAATCGATTGCATCGTTGAGAACTTAGGTTTTTATTTTGCACATGTGGCCTAACATTAGTTTAGACGCATAATTTACGTGTTCTCTGTTACTGACTTCAGGGAGCTGGATTGATGGGGAAGTTTGGTATTAATGTTCCGAAAGGTGTTGATGTTTCTTCTGTTGAGAAAGTCAGAAAGACCATACAAACGACATTTCCAAATGAAAAGGAGGTAAGTTTTGGAAACCACCTATGGTATACTCTACTGTTTGCGTTATTTGATTTTGGGTACATAAAACTACTTGATCACATTTGTAGGTATTATTGTTTACGTTTCAGAGTTGTATACCAAGTTCTCGATGAAATGCTTGAAAAAAATGTTGATTATTGTTCTTCAAGTGCAGACCCATGCTCATGAAACACGGAGAAGTTCAAGAAAATGTTGCAACTGATTAATGAGGTTTGGGAACGATGTTGTTTTTTCTACTCTTTTGATATCATTTTTGTTGCCTTTTTTGTTGTTTTTGAACTAATAAGCATGTGTTTCGATGTTGTTTTTCCCGTTAAAAGTTCATTTTTTACCACAGTTTATACAGCTTTTAAAGAGCGTTTTTTTCCTGTTTTTAAACTATAAACATGTTGTTTAGATGCTGACTTTAAATTGTTATATTTAGGCGTTAAAACTGTGGTTTTTGATGTTGTTTATGATGTTTTTCGGTGTTAAAATTGCAGTTTTTGTTGTAATATATGTTGTTTTTAGCTGCTGTTTTTACAGCTTTCAAAGACCAAATTTTTATGTTTCTAAACTAATAAACATCATGTACAAGAGATGCCTCTCGAACCTGCACAAATAGGTTTACCACATTATTTTACACAAATTAAATCAATAAAACAAATCAGAATAATGCTAATACTATAAATTTTGCAGAAATTATGAACTTAAGGAACTTGGAACGGGTATTAGCAAGGGAGGAAGAAATGTTTGGACCCAAAGTTAAGAGGAAGATGAAGACTGCTTTTCAGTTGGATATTCTTGAAAAAACTTATGCTGGTTTGTCTTCATTTTGTTTATGTTGATTTTTTTTTTTTTTTTTTTTTTTTGTTGTTGTTATTTGATTCCAATGAATTAATATATGTAGTTGAGGCGTATCCATCGGAGCAGGTTCGAGCTGATTTATCACTTCACTTGAGTTTAACAGATCGGCAGTTACAGATGTGGTTTTGTCGTAGAAGGTTAAAAGATCGAAAAATTCCACTGCAGGTCAAAACGTCAAAAAAGGAAATTTCTATGGAGGGGTTGGGTGGAAATAAGGTTGGTGGTTCCGCTGGTGGTTTGGGTTCTGGTTCAAGTCCATTTGGTCATACTGTGTCTCGACCTGGTCCACCTGTTACTGGAAGTGCAACCGGGAGGGTTGTTGTTGTAGTTCCAGTTGTATCAAGTAGTGAGAGGCCATATCTGAAGAGGTACTATGAACCTCCACACGTGGCTTCGGAAGCTCGAGTTGTTGCTTTTGTTGAGGCTCAGTTAGGGGAACGCTTACGTGAAGATGGCCCTGTACTTGGAATGGAGTTTGACCCGTTGCCACCTGGTGCATTTGGTGCACCAATTGGTAAAATATCGTTAGCTTTTTCGGTTTTTATACTTTTGTGTTTTGTTCTATTTTCATGTTTATCAAACTATCATATATCTTATATAAGTGAACTACCATATAAGTTATAAGGCAACTCAAACTTTCGTGGTTATTAGAATAGTCAAATTCTATGTTTTTGGCCTTGAAGTAATGATAAATGAAGTAGATTAGTTACTTGCATGGTCAGTGAGCACAACCACATGCAGGTATGAAAGGACTGGGCCGATTCATAATAGTAACTTTGCTTGCGTTAGGTGTGATGTCTTTAGTTTTAGATGGTGCCTGGATCTGCACTTAACTGATATCCCTTTCAGTCACTTTGTTAAATAGAATTCGCCACCGATTCATTTTCGGTTGATTGCTGTTTGTTCTCTGCATTTTGAAGGTATGTAGTTTTAATTTTGATTTTAACACGAGAATCGTTTGTTTCTCTGTTTATGCTGTGTCAATGTTATTAGGCCTAAAGAGTATTGGGACTATGAATCGTTGACTGTTCAATGGGGGTTAGGGTTTCAATTTTTTTTTATTTTTTCATATATTATAAGTTTTATAGTTTCTGATTTAATGTTATTTTATTTCATTGATTGTATATTTGCAGTGACCAGGATAATTATGAGGTAGTTTCCAGAGTAAAGAATGAGTTAGCAGCAACTACTCCAAACGACGCTTTTGTAATAAGAACTAACCGTTTCTGTAACTAGATGCAAAACGCTTTTGCAATAACAACTAACCGTTTCTGTAAACAGATGTAAATATCAAGTACTGCAACTTCGATATCTTTTGTAAACAACACTCTGCTACTATTATCGTTTCTTCTATCCACGGATGTTATAACATACCAACGAAAACAATCCGGGAAACTCGTGCGCACTCGTGCAACGCACGAGCTCTTCCTAGTTATTCTTAAATTCAAATCTCATCAATGCTTATGATTTGTGCCTTTTATATTATTATAATAAAAAGTTTGTGTTTAAATACAATTGTTATCGTTATATTTATAAAAGACTTGGTTGCCGGAGTGGTAAACGCGCGGCCTCCCCTGCTGGGAGACCGCGGTTCGAATCCCACCAACACCTATTTTTTTATTTTTTTTGTTGGGCTTGGGCTTTTTTGTGTTGGGCTTGGACTTGGGCTTTTTTTGTGTTGGTCTTGGGCTTGGACTTGGGCTTTTTTTGTGTTGGGCTTGGGCTTTTGTGTTGGGCTTGGGCTTTTTTGTGTTGGGCTTGGGCTTGCTTTTTTTTGTGTTGGGCTTGGGCTTGGGCTTTTTTTGTGTTGGGCTTAGGCTTTTTTGGTGTTGGGCTTGGGCTTTTTTTGTGTTGGGCTTGGGCTTTTTTGTGTTAGGCTTGGGCTTGGGCTTTTTTTGTGTTGGGCTTGGGCTTTTTTTGTGATGGGCTTGGGCTTTTTTTGTGTTGGGCTTGGGCTTGGACTTGTGCTTTTTTTGTGTTGGTCTTGGGCTTGCTTTTTTTTTGTTGGGCTTGGGTTTGGGCTTTTTTTGTGTTGGCCTTGGGCTTGGGCTTTTTCGGTGTTGGGCTTGGGCTTTTTTTGTGTTGGGCTTGGGCTTTTTTTGTGTTGGGCTTGGGCTTTTGTGTTGGGCTTGGGCTTTTTTTGTGATGGGCTTGGGCTTTTTTTTGTTGGGCTTGGGCTTTTTTTGTGTTGGGCTTGGGCTTTTTTTTGTGATGGGCTTGGGCTTTTTTTGTGTTGGGCTTGGGCTTGTGCTTTTTTTGTGTTGGGCTTGGGCTTGCTTTTTTTTGTTGGGCTTGGGTTTGGGCTTTTTTTGTGTTGGGCTTGGGCTTTTTTGGTGTTGGGCTTGGGCTTTTTTTTGTGTTGGGCTTGGGCTTGGGCTTTTTTTGTGTTGGGCTTGGGCTTTTTTTGTGTTGGGATTGGGCTTTTTTTATGGTGTCGGGCTTGGGCTTTTTTGTGTTGGTCTTGGGCTTGGGATTTTTTGGTGTTGGGCTTGGGCTTCTTTTTGTGTTGGGCTTGGGCTTGGGCTTTTTTTTATGTTGGGCTTTTGTGTTGGGCTTGGGCTTCTTTTTTGTGTTGGGCTTGGGCTTTTTTTGTGTTGGGCTTGGGCTTGCTTTTTTCTTGTTGGGCTTGGGCTTTTTTTGTGTTGGGCTTGGGCTTGGGCTTGGGCTTTTGTGTTGGGCTTGGGCTTGGGCTTTTTTTTGTTAGGCTTGGGCTTTTTTTGTGTTGGGCTTGGGCTTTTTTTTATGTTGGGCTTGGGTTTTTTGTGTGTTGTGCTTGGGCTTTTTTTGTGTTGGGCTTGGGCTTGGGCTTTTGTGTTGGGCTTGGGCTTTTTTTGTGTTGGGCTTGGGCGTTTTTTGTGTTGGGCTTGGGCTTGGGCTTTTTTTGTGTTGGGCTTGGGCTTGCTTTTTTTTTGTTGGGCTTGGGCTTGGGCTTTTTTTTGTGTTGGGCTTGGGCTTTTTTTGGTGTTGGGCTTGGGCTTGGGCTTTTTTTGTGTTGGGCTTGGGCTTTTTTGTGTTGGGCTTGGGCTTTTTTGTGTTGGGCTTGGGCTTGGGCTTTTTTTTTGTTGGGGTTGGGCTTTTTTTTTGTTTTGCTTGGGCTTGCTTAGGTGAAAATTGAAGATATCCCAACATTTGTATTTTTATATATATAATGTTTTATATAAAAATATGTCTTATTGGTTAATAAATAAAAAAATGTCTAATTGGTTAATAAATAAAAATATGAAAGAAATGTCTAATTCCCATCAACACGATCACAGATTGCGTTTTCGCCTCGAACTCGTGCAACGCACGAGATGCAACTAGTTTTGATATTAAATATTGAAATATTGAGTGCAACTAAATATAAAATTGTGTATCCGCATTTGATTAAAATAAAAATAGATAAATATTTTAGTGACCTTTACATACAATATATGCAATTATGAATATAACCACATCTAGTCCTACATCCAAATTAGAGACAAAACCAAATATTCACATCTAAGAGTATTAGGAGACTCGTAATTTAATATTTCGAAATTATTTCAAACTAATTAAAAAATTTATATATAAATTTATCTTGTTAAAATAAAATGTCTGAACACCCTCATTCGTCGTTGTCCCCACTTATCTAAATACTCTTATAACTAATCATCGATGAACATACGAAATCAAGTGACTTGTCTTCAAATATTCCCTTTTTGTATGTATAATTGTATATAAACATCTGGATATCACTATTATAAGATTAATGCGTTTTAAAAACTAGAAAAAAATGAATTCAAAAATAACTAATGCCCTTTATAAATTTTAAAATAATATTAAGTGGTTGACAATGATTAAGCAAAATAATAGAAAAAGCAGTTTAGAATGATGATTGAATATATAGGACATTATAATAAGTGGGCATGCGAGATACAATTTTGTTGTGTATTTCAATAATATTAATTATTTTTTCCACGATTTAAAAGACGTGATTTCCATTATCTTTGTGTTTTATTTCGTGATTATTAATCTTAATTTTTTAATATAGCAAGTTTATCACTTTGGAATATAATGTAGTTTAGGTCACTTTGTTTTAACACTTTTTGATGGTCCAGAATCAGGAACATATAACAAGAACGAGCAATAGATTGAATAGACGGAAGAGATAAACACGAATAATCAAAGATAAACCAAATATTATTAATAAACGTTAAAGATTACAATGGTTTAAACAGAGAAATCGTGGTATGGCTAAGGAGAAGATTAAACATAATCTTCTCCCTAATCCGGTGATCGGCCGGATCGGATCGCCTCCAAAACCCTGAAAACTCCAAAACTACCTCCAGACTCTTAACCTAAAAGATGCAGAAAATTCACTATATATAGGTCTGTGTCTCATCCGTACGGATGAGACTCTCATTCGTACGGATGAATATTAAGATCAGACCGAATATAAGTGTTCATCCGCACGAATCAATGCAGAAGGTGAATTTCGCACTTTTACAATCAACTAGGTGTACAACATTACAAATAAACATTAATAATAAATTTGCTAAGCTATGGACATCCAAAAAGTGCATCTAACACTTTTCTAAAAAGACTCAACTTAAAAGTTAAAGGAACATTTGATACTATGGATTAATGGGGTGCTTGTTTCGGCTTATATAACCGGTTTATGAGGTTATCTAACTTTTTATAAGTTTATAAGCCCATTCTTTTTTCCTTATAAGCTTATCAAGTTGAGATTAGGACTTTAAATAAGTCATAAGTTCAGCTTCATAAGCTCCTAAGCCGGAAAAATGAGCTTATGAACTTATAAAAAATTACATAAACTGATAAGACCGTTTAATAATCCGAAACAAACCCCCAAACAGTTATATATAAGATTGCGCATGCTCTGAAAAAAGCTAACTAGACAAACCACCATTCAACTTTTATTGATCTTTATTGTTGAAACATTTAATTGATAATATTCAACAAGCTAACAAGTTATAAATCATATCATCATAAAAGACTGAATTGACATGATTATTTCGGTTTGCTTTATGGTAGGGTCCGAAAAAACAGGCATTCGGTTTTTTATTTATGAAATATAAGAAGTTTTTGATAAAATGAAATGGAAAAAATAAATTGAACGTCTTATAATTACTGTTTATATCTTAATTTGAATTAGCAATATAGTTTTTTAATAGATCAAAATTGTTAAAAAAAATGCAAAACACTTCTTTAAAAAATTATAGTGACAAGATATATTTTTTTAGCCTTGCACATATTACAAAAACTAAATACAAAAATTGTGGTTAATTTGAACAAAAAACACGGGAATCCAAAAAACAAGTCAAAACATAAAACAAATCCGTTATAAAAGGATAAAAATAAAAACTGTTGTACTGAGAACCAGATCGTTTACGATCGGTATTCATTTGTACGAATACCGGTTCGGCAGCATTATTTCGATACCTTTGGTGACCTTATCATAAAATGTTTAGGTTAACAAACAACACTTATTGCATTTTTAGTAATAGGTATTCAATTCCATATTGAATCAGTGACTAGTTTTATAAATGTTTTTTCTACAAACATATATTTTTCTTTATGTTTCACAATAGCATATTACATGTTAAAAAAACATTAATTACAAGCAACAAATAACATTTGAATCTCAATGCAAATGAAGGCCAAACTTTTCAAGTATAGTCTCCAAATTATTAAGTATAGCTAAACCATTACTCATAAACTCACTCGACTTTTTAATCTTCAACTTCACTTCATCCACAGCCGTCGATCCCATCTCTTCTAATCCATCCACACACGTGTCCTGATCCGTCATCGCCGCGCTTATCCACGTCTTCATATCCGCCACTTTACCTTCATTCAACAAGACCTTATTTGATGCGCGTGAGTCTATGCTCACGCGCATCAACTCAACAGACTTACTAAGTTGACTCAGCGCGTCGTCAAAAAGCGACGCGCAGTCACGTAAGGCGGAACCAGTACGTAAATCATATGATTTTGAAATCAACTTTTTCGGTAACGAAGAAATATTTGTTAATTCATTTACTGCTAATTGTAGAGTCAGGTTAAAAATAACTTCAGGATCAACAAAATTACCAGAATCAATGGCGGTGATATCAGTAAAACATGAATCTGGATTTTGTGTTACTGCGCATACTGCTTTGATTGAGTTTGATGATTTGACAGAATTGACTTCCTGTTGATTTGTTCGGTTACGGTTCACGTTAACGACTCCGGCTGCTAGTATGGCGCCGATTATGACCGCAAGGAGAGTTAATGTAACGATGACTGCGACGGTTCTACGGTGTTTTGGTGGTGGTGGTGGTTGGTAGATGACGTCATATTCGTCGGAGGAGGAAGTATTGACTTTTACGAAATTGACTGATTCTTCCATTAGAAAGAAAGATTTTTTGAAAGTGTTTCGTGTAGAAGAAGAAATGAAGATTGATGATGAATTTATATATATAAGGTAATTTAGGTTAGGTTATGTTAGGTGAGCTTTCTCCTTTTCATTTATTTATATGGTTTAGTTATAAAATAATTTCTTTTCGGTGGAAAATACTATTTATTTTTTTGAGAAGTGTAACATTAGTATTTGACCGAGTTTAAAAGCTAATTACAACGGAAATGTTAGCCATTTTATAGTATCAAACGGAAACATAGTAATATACAATATTAGCCCTTCTAAGTTTAAAAGGCTAATCATATATATGCCTGTTGGTTTACTGAGGACGTTGATGGTGATAAATTTTATTTATGCGTTGGCAAAATTGTGGTTGGAAAAGGAATAAGCAAAAATGGATATGGCAACCGAAAAAGCATGACTGAAATGGGATATTGAAGTAAGAAAACAATATCGACGACTTATTAATTGAAGAGAGTTGATTCCAGGATCTAGATAAAAAGGAAATTTATAAATACTTTAAGTCCTTTTTTTTGTAGAGAAATCCGATGGGCCAATTTTTGCTTCTAAGCGGGTTAATAAACTTTCAGAGGTCGATGCTGCTAATTAGGAAGTTCTTTTTAGTATTTAGGAAGTTTGTGGTGAAATTAGTGACTTTGGTGTGTTGGTGATTGTCACACCCCGCTTAGGCGGAAAACGAGGTGTGCATTGTATTAGGTATCAGAAGACCAAGTATTACATCGAATAAATACTATAACAATAAGATTACATTAAATGAAGTTTAGGAGTTACAACAATACAAAATAAAACAATACAAGATAGTACATGGCCTAAATAGAAACTAGCTAGGTCTCTTCGAAAGTCCATACAATATCCAAAGCAAAAATAGTAACTCCATAATCGATGCAAAACTCAACCTCCTGAAAAGCGTTAAAAATACGACGTCAACATAAAGTTGGTGGGTTATTCGTATTTTATAAAAAAAAAAACATAATATTTTGAAGATTTTGACCCATTAGAAAAAGAAGTTAGAAATCAATAGTAAAAATGGTTAATATCTCGATTTATAGGCAATGTAAGAAATATGCAACAAACTTAGTTTATTTATCTACACCTGAACCGTACTGTAATGTAAAGGCAACACGTATAGGCAACAAAGTAAAGGCAACAATAAACCCTCTGTCTTAGTGTATCAACTAAGATAGTACGAGAAACTTTAAGCGGTAAATAACATCCGTCCGCAAGGACCGCACTCAAGGCAAGACATCCCAATACGGCGATGAGGGTTTGTTAAACCCAAATAGATCTATATATAAGTACCGTGGGCTCAACTAGAGTTAACAGGTGTTTGAGGGCCTTATACTACCACCAAGGCCATATAAGTTTAAAGCAACACTAAGTTTACAGGCATCATAATCTAAACATGCATAATCAAGATATATAAAAATTTAGTTAACGCTAATCATGCCCGAAGTAAAATTTATAAAGTAGTAAAAGGGCATCGAATAACTCACAGATCAGCAATTACTATGTCGGGTAGACATAAATAGGAGAATATGCTCCACCGCCTAAGTGCCCTAGTATAAAGACATCAAATAAGTCTAAGTATCTCGATAAGTCTAGTTGGGTTTAGCCTTGTATGATTTAACGTTATATTGTACAATTTATAATAAGTGTTCGAGTTAAAGATAAAGAATGTAAGATAATAACATTTCGATTCATCGTGACGAATATGAGTCAACGACATTCTGAGTCGAGGACGACTAACATAAGATATAAATAAGTGATGTCAATACTGTCAAATAAGAGATGACGATACTTCGAGTCGATAGTGACTAATGGAAGATATCATTTAATTCATGTCAATAATGACGATAAAAGGGGAATGATATTCCGAGTCGGGAACGACTAACAAAAATATCGGTCGAAGGTTGAACATAAGAAATAGTCAACGTTCATCGAGTTTATAGTTTAAGGAAGGTTGACTTTAGTCAAAGTCAACTATGCACGATAAAGAGTCAAAGTCAACTAAAAAGTCTAACACTTGACGAATTTGAATAACCTTTAAGTAAAATAATTTGAAATTGGCTTTATAAGAAGTTTAACGAGAGTTGACTTTAGTCAAAGTCAACTATACACGATAACGGGTCAACGTTGACCAAAGAGTCAACGTATGAAGTATTTGACGACAATATGTCATAAGAATATGTTTCGAAGCGTTTTAAGTTAAAAAGTTTATTTCATAAAGTGTTAACGACAACAAAATAAGTTTATTACAACAATTTAAGATTATGGTCGATTATTGGAGAAATGTATGTTTAAATGGAAGAATATATGTTTTTAATCAAAACCGTTATAATAAATGTCATATTAGAGATAATTATTATGTTTCGAGTCCGAAATGTAAGTTTGATAAAGTATAATAATTTAAATATAGAATATTGTATGTATAATTAACTTTGAGTAAAAATGAATGTTTTAGATAATAAGGACTAGAACGGAAATACGAGAAAAGGATGTTCGTTGCTGATGTTGCATTGTTTGAACGGATATATCGTCTTAAGTATAGTAAATTAAAGTATATAAGTGATTTTGAGTAAGTGTGAAAGTTCAAATAACAAAAATTAGGACGGAATATGAGAAGTAAGTTCCTGTTTAGCTGATTATGCTTTGTTGCGCAAGAATTTGTTGTTGTTACACAACTGATGTCGTGGTTTTCCATATGCAGTGCAACAAAGGGATTGTTACAGGTCACAAGTTGCGGGCAAGAAAGAGTGTTGCGGGTCACCTGTTACGGACTAGAATAAGTGCTACGGTTGGGATGTGTTGCGGGTTAAAGGTGTTGCGGACTAACAGATGTCACAGGCCAACAGTGTTGCGGGTTGAAGGTGTTGTACCCCTGTGGACAGCAGCCACAGTGGGCAGCAGCCACAACGGACAGCAGCAACAGCGGACAGCAGCCACAGCAGCTGTTTCTTTTGGTCGAAACAGCCCCGGAACGACTTATATTTAGAGGTTCAAAAGACCAAAAGTGATGTATATTAAGTCTATAAGCTTATGGTTATATTTTAGGTCCAAAAACACATATAAAATTATAAATTCATAGTTTTTGATGGAAATAAATAGAAATTTGGGGTAAATTGTTATGTCAAATTTCTGGTATAAAAATGTTGTAAATTCAGTTTTTATTCTAGTTTTATTTATGTTTATGTTTCTTTAATTTAAACCTCAAAAAAGTTAAATAAAAAAGATATTTAAGGTAGAAAAGCTTACTAAAATGGAAGAAAATCGAGAGAGAAGATGAACATCTGACTTTGGCTTCGATTTGGGTGATTTTTCTTGACGGAAATGGTGATTCTTGATGACGAATTTTGCTGGTTTAGCTTAGGGTTTAGAGAGAAAATAATATGGTGTCTGTGTGTTTGTGTTTGGAAGGAGAAAGGAGAAGCAGGGAAATGGTGGAAAAAGAAACCCAATTGGGTCAAAGTGGGTGAGATCCTAATCTCACTCACAAAATGCCAAGCCCAAATTAGCTATGGTCCCCATTTAACACTCCCGTTAAAGGACGGATTTTGTAATGATTTTTCCGTTAATTCCCGTTAAGGACTAGTTTTGTAACAGAATTTTATATTAGATAATTAACTTCGAGAAATATATAAACGTAACTTTTAATAGTATAATTAAGGCATAATAATCCCTAACTAACTTACGAGAATACTAAATTTTTACTAGGCACTTAAGACTAAATACGATTCCTACTCGGAACCCAAAAAAAATAAAACTAACCCGACACAAACGTAGAAATACGAATATGAGGCGTAAATAAAATATAAATACGCGATACACACAAAATACTCAAAAATACTCAAAAATAGTCAATAGGGTCAAAACGAATAACGAAAATAAAAGGATAAATAGAATAAATGACGGGAATTTACCTTGGAAATTCGCGGTTGTCACAGTCTCCCCAAGTAAAAAGAATTTCGTCCTCGAAATTACTTATGAGTAAGACTCTCGACAGGGTACCAAGTAAGGTATGGGTATCAACGTAATATCTTCGAATCAATCCGCGAAGAACATCCGAATGAATAAGAATAGGAAGGTACTCCGAATATGAAACGAGTTATAAACTGCTACAACGCGGTTTCAACGAACGCGAGATACAAATACATAAGATACGATTGGACAAAATAACATGAGGTAATCTACCGATGTCTTCTCACTTCGTGATCTCAAATACTCGGAATTCTTCACTCGTCACGGGGACGGTGGGGATAAAATGATACAACAGGATAATTAAGAAACGAACGCAAGTCGTCTTGTGATTCCACGGTAACTAACTACTGATCTTTCGCAATTCTTCAAAATACAGGGTGCGAAAAATCTTGAAATCATACGATAAGATTCCTGACATTCACCGGTCAACCTTGGAGGAGCATAACATGCTGTTGTTTCGATTACGGGGGGGTATCCTCCTGACCGGAATCATCAACTACGGTTCAATCCACTGCAAAAAGTTTCGTCCTCAAGACATTATTTGGGAGAGTTCTCAACAACTTCATGTAAGGCTCACTATTCTCAAGATAAATGAATCTTGATAGGCTTCTTACGGTACGAGTCATTTCTTCACGGGTTGGAGCTGATTAAGAATTTCAAAAATAACTATCTGAACGATTTCGAAACTGAACTAGCAAATTCCTCGTATTGTCGGACACGGGAAATTCTTGAATCTAGCGTATACGGTACGCCTCATCCTACTAGTATTTTGATAAAAATTCTCGGTACTCACCGGCCGATTTAGAATGGGATATATAATATCGCTTGTTCCAATCAATGGGAAGCATTCTCGGCGAATTTATGAAAGGAATCGATTATTTCCATGATGAATGAATATCGTTAGGTGCTCATGGTAGGAGTTATCTTCTTCACGGTGTAGCCATTGGCACGAATCTAATAAGTATTCTTTGTGTTAAACACGTGGTCGATAAACTAAATCCTCATACCAATAAATCTTGCACCTTGGATACTTAGCGTACGGACGCTTCTTCTGAAATGAATTTAAATTAGAGTAGGGTATTCTGTATGCTTTTCACGGCTACGAGGTTTAGTATGAACGTCGTTGATAGGGAACATCACGAATTTGACGAGGTACGAATGGCAAATACGATTTCTTAAAATTTACGAGAGCTGCTTGCGCGTTTTTCAGATCAGACGGCATTGCACGAACTCGTAATTACCGTAAGGCGTACGGAAATAGTCTCGGGTACGTCGTTCTTCATTGATGATAATCAGACCGAATATCAACTTCTGTAGGGTAATAAGAATTAGAATTACTCAAATGAGTCATCAGTTGAAGGGATAAAATTATCGGTTATCAACCGTTAGCTTATAAAGCTCTCAATAATAATCCCAATTATATCGACTCATTTTTCTTCTTTGAAGATTTCACATGTGCACTTTACGGATAGTGACTAAGGCATATAATAACGCTATCAGATAATTAATAGTTCTGACCAGGCAACTCTGCCACTTCCGAAGGCGCTAGGAAAGATCAAGGGGGTTTCACAACAGCGTAGTTTCAAGGATAAGGGAAGTATAAAAATCCAGTTTGACCTCTTAAAAGAAGCTCAGGCATCTTTGCGGCAATGTATTCGTTTACTCACGAGTTGTCACACCCCGCTAAAGCGGAAACAAGGGATGTGAGAGCTGGAATATCATTACACGGTCATAAGCAAATATAAACGATTCAAGTCATTTCGATTAAAAATAAATTGTTCAAGATTCAACATTTAAAAGCAACCAAGTAGTTCACGATTTAACTTAAAGTACAAATACAAGTTTCAACAAAAGTTCCCAAAACATAAAGGTCCTTCCCAATAAGCGCCTCACGTGACCATATCGACCCTCCTTGCCATGCATTCCGAACGCTTACATTAGTTTCCTGAAACATAAGATAAAGTGTCAACTACATAACGTAGTGAGTGAGTTACAGTTTAAGGTTTTGAAATAGTTTCCAAGAAAATAGAAGGTTACCAAAGATAGAAGTTACCAAAATTAGAAGTTACCAAAAATAGGAGTTACCAAAAATAGGAGTTACCCAAATTAGAAGTTACCAAAAAGAGTAAGTTACCAAAATATATAAGTAGATGGTAAAAGTTTATACGTAAGCGAGTAAAGTGAATCAATAAACTCGCATAGTAGTTATAGCGGAAACCAGGCGCTAAAATAATGGTAAAGCGGAAACAGGCGCTAAAATAGTGGTAAAGCGGGATCAGGAGCTAAAAATAAGTATATGCGTATGGGATATGTGTTTAACTTAACTAAAGGTACCTTGTATCAATCACTTGGCATAATATAAGTAGTAAGTATACACTAAACCGATTGTATGGTCGAGAAACTAGCCCAAAAATATTTAATAAAGTGATTCAAAGAGTGAGGTAGTAATATGTACTTGGGACGCTAACCCTGAGTAAGGAGTGACCCCTCCTAAGTATCGATACCCATATGACTAACGGCTATTGCTAATAGTGTATAAGAGAGAGAGATACAAAAACGGGCATTTGATTAAGGTTACTAAAACATTAAAGAGATCTTACGGCTTATATATCCATCAAGGATTGGTTACTAACAAGCATCCTAGTTTAGTTATCCTGCTAAGGCATTAACACAAATACGCATGATAGTTTGTAAGATCCAAGTTAAAATGTTTCAAAGATTCAAGGTTTAGATCAAATTTCAAGAAAATACCAATAGTTCGCAAATAAGGTTTGTAAGTTACAAAGCATGATCTTATGTTTCCCCCAAATAATGTTGAAAAGTATAAAAAGTAAAACAAAGTGGGGTTGTAACTCACGGATTGCGGAGAGAATTGAACTCGGAGGCGGTCGGAAAGGAGCCGGGAATCACGGAATGCCTAAGAATTACCAATATAATTCAAAAGTTAACTTCTTATTATGTTCTTTATACATATAAGAGATTATGTGACTTTCGTTTGCGAATAAAGGTTAAGTCCAATATTGTTCCGAAATTTTTGGTCCGAAGCGATTAACGTTGTGTTTAGTTTGAAAGTTTATTGTTTTTGATTATCACGTCTTAGGTGCTTTTGCTTACTGAAGTGGCTTCGTAATTTCTAGGGAAATTTGGGCAGCGCTTCCGCGCCCAAATTTCATGTCCAAAATTTACGCAACCACTTCCGCTCACAAATCACCTAAAACACAATAATATAAATAATATAGTCCAAAATAGTCCAATACAAGTCACTAATGTTATTAATTTATTTATCTCAGTCCACAGGTAATAGCGGTAAAAGTCCAGAATGTAAACGTGTTCTTAAAACGAGTTAAAACGTCGATTTTCGGGAGAACAGCAGCTCGGTGCTGCGCACCTGGGCACAGGTGCTGCGCACCTAGCTGCTGTCCATTTCCCGTTTTGTGTTTTTCTTGCTAAAAACGTTTTGTAACTTAAGGATTTCGACATGCAACTAGTAGATACCTTATAAAATGGTGTTTTCACAGTTTCTAAACAACTTTTAACCACAAAATCATAAATCTAAGTATTATTTAGATAAAACTCGTTTTTGTATATAAATGACATAAATCTTTTCAAATACTCGTTTTTGTTGTTTAGATTGCACATGCAATTAGTAATTATCTTTCAAAACCTCATTTTAACAGTTTCTAAAACATTTTTATTTACAGATTCGTGGATTTAAAGGGTTTTTCGATTAAAAACGTTTTTGACCATAAAAGTCAAAGATTTGTATAAAAACTCATTTTCAACCGTTAGATCTTACATGCAATTGATTATTTATGTAAAAGTAGTAAAAAGAAAGTAATCTACCGGAGGAAAAGCTTAGATGATGAGTTTTTGGTCGGATTTGATCTTCAAAAATCTTTACAACCGTGGTCCTTTTTAATAAAAACGACACCTCCTTGCTCCTCTAGATGATTGGAACGATTTGTATGGATGAAAGGTTGATTTTTATGGTGAAATGTTTCTGGTTTCAATGGTGGTTTAGAGAGAAAACTAGAGAGAAATGATGTGTGTGTGTTTTAGTGTGTGTTTGGATTTTTGTTAAATGAAAAATAAAAATGAATTAGGTATAGTGATGATATTCTGCTCTTGGGACACAGGAAATACAGTAATTGCTCGTTCTTGATTGGTCAAATTGGGTGGTGAGTGTGTAAAACGAGAAAAGGACTAAAATTGTAACATTTTTGAAATTCTGGAGCCAGGTGCTGCGCACCCAGCCAAGGGGTGCTGCGCACCGGGCACTTTTCCAAAATTTTGATTTTTCGTTTTCGCGTTATTGCTTCGTTGGACCTTTTTGTTAATTGAAAGTTCTTAAGTATGATTAGTTATGAACTTAGGAAAGTTCAAAAAGTGATTTTATTGGTATTAGGACTTATAATTTGATTCCGGGAGTTATTCCGACACTAGTTCCGACAAAAATACGGATATAGTAATTACGATCTTAGAACAATATGAACACAAAAGAGTAACGAAAGATTCGAACCGAGGAAGTAACTGAAGGAATTACCTGAACTTTGGACGGTTGTCACACGAGTGAACATGATAAAGGAGTAACTAGAGAATTGAGTCGATAGAATAACCAAACGAGTTCCTGATTTTTAGACGGTTGTCACACGAGTATCGGGCTAATTCCTCATCCTCAGTACCACACACATCTTCGACGGGTGGACAAGGTAAGTCGAATAGCCTTAACCAATATGCTCGCGATTCTTCAGCTTTATGATGGCTTGAAATATGAATTGACGAAGATGAAATCGCGAAGGCGAAAGGAATAAAGGAAAGTGATCAAGAAGATGAGATGATATGAGCGGTGAGATAATCTCGAACGCGAAATGAATGGTGTAAAAATGATGAATTAATTAAACTTACGCATGACAGGGTAGTATTACGACTACGCACGTCGAGGGGAGTTTAGAAATGTGAGATGACCAGAAGGTCGAAAATATGTAATGGTTAGAAGATCGGACATATAAAAATGTCGGAGACGTATGCACGATAGTGAGAAGGTGACGAGTAAATCAGAGGCATGGTATGACTAGAGATACGTATAAGAATACGTAGAGAACGAAGATTTATTGAGAAATAAGATATGGAATGAAAGAATCGATAACGATATGTAATGAATGGATCGTATAATCAAGAATATGAAGTGAACAAGGAATGATCATATGTTTGTGCTAAAAGGGAAAGTAGCGAATACGGGGTGACGAGGAAATTCGATAACACCGGCATCGGCTCCAAACGGTTTTTGTAGTGTAAATTGGGTAACGGATCACTGCTTGTAAGGGTATACGAATCATCCTTTGCGGTACACGAACTTGGCACGATTCGCAGGAAGTCACTCCATAATAGAAAGGATATTGGGGATTCCAGCTTCAACGAGGGAAATTTGATAGAATCTGAACGGTCAATAAGGCAAAAATGTAGTTCCGAGAAAGTCTTCGAAGCTCTTCAACAACTAGTCGTCTGCCAACTCTGCATCGTAGGTGAAGTCTAACTTATTGGGGTTATAAAGAAGTAAGGTGTGGAAAAGTTACGAGTCAAATTCTTCTCATTTCTTCTAAGGATAACACGAGTCGAAAGTTACGAGGCGTGAAACCGATTAAGGGGAAGGAATGAAGATGGGAATAAGGATAGTTGATTAAGTCAAAGAATAAGGTGAGTCACTAATCATGCTTAGATAATTTAATTATAGGCTATAGCAAGACTTAGTAATCCTCTTACGGAAAAAGGAAGGTTTTAAATATAAGTTGCAACAATAGTACAAGAGTGTTAAAGGTAGTAGTCATAATGATGGTCGTGCTAGAATAAACAAGACATCATACTATCAGAATGAGAGATACAACATTCATAAGGATAAAAGGATAATCAGATTAAATAAGTGAATCCGAAATTCAAAGTTTTACATAAACTGAATAAACGAAGTACAATAATGTCAAACGGAATAAAGTACAATAACATCAAATAGATCAAGCAGTTCCACGTAAGCGATCAAGTAGGTTACGGAAGCAAGCATCAAACTATGGCAACTTCACATCTTGAGTTCCTGCCACTTCGCTGTCTGGTGTGATAGTAGAAGGAGGAAAACTGGTAGGAGAGGTATTCCATTTAGGGCATTTGTCACGATAGTGTCCAAAAGTACCACACTCGTAACATGATCCGGGGGTAATCCTACAAAAACGCTCCATGTGTCCTAATTTCTTGCATCTCTTGCAAATCCAACATGCGACTTCACTAGCATGGGCACATCCACACTTGCTACACTTAGGGAAGTTTCTCCAACCCCGTGTAGGTGTGACTATGCAATTCTTAGTCTTTTGTGGTCTTTGATTACACTTGCGGTTATTTTTCTTGCAATGGGAGTTTCGGCTTTTCTTACCGCTAGTCTTGGGTTGAACTTCAGGGTCCTGTGGTATGTCACCGTACTCGGCATCACTTGGTTCCGTATCAAAGCTTACTTCATTAGGTGTAGATTCTCGAATACTCTTCAGTACTCTCTCACTAACCCTTGCTACGAGGTCGGGTACGATAGCGGCAAAGCTTTCCGTAAGTATCGTCTCGAATCGGTCGACTAAGTTACTCTCGTTGTCCTGCGGTGTCGGTTGCTTACGCTTAAGAGTTCCCTGGGGCATCATCGTCTGGGAAGAAATAAAAGGAATATGAGTGTGTGCATAACTCGAGATTAACTCAACATTAAAACGAGTAAAGGCAAAATATGTATAGAAGTTAAAGGGAATGCACACAAAAGTTTCAGAGTAGATCAATATAAGCCTAAAGTCATAGTCTAAGTGATTCACAAGGGAGCCACTTAGTTCGCTATAACCATTGGCTCTGATACCAATTTCTGTCACACCCCGCTTAGGCGGAAAACGAGGTGTGCATTGTATTAGGTATCAGAAGACCAAGTATTACATCGAATAAATACTATAACAATAAGATTACATTAAATGAAGTTTAGGAGTTACAACAATACAAAATAAAACAATACAAGATAGTACATGGCCTAAATAGAAACTAGCTAGGTCTCTTCGAAAGTCCATACAATATCCAAAGCAAAAATAGTAACTCCATAATCGATGCAAAACTCAACCTCCTGAAAAGCGTTAAAAATACGACGTCAACATAAAGTTGGTGGGTTATTCGTATTTTATAAAAAAAAAAACATAATATTTTGAAGATTTTGACCCATTAGAAAAAGAAGTTAGAAATCAATAGTAAAAATGGTTAATATCTCGATTTATAGGCAATGTAAGAAATATGCAACAAACTTAGTTTATTTATCTACACCTGAACCGTACTGTAATGTAAAGGCAACACGTATAGGCAACAAAGTAAAGGCAACAATAAACCCTCTGTCTTAGTGTATCAACTAAGATAGTACGAGAAACTTTAAGCGGTAAATAACATCCGTCCGCAAGGACCGCACTCAAGGCAAGACATCCCAATACGGCGATGAGGGTTTGTTAAACCCAAATAGATCTATATATAAGTACCGTGGGCTCAACTAGAGTTAACAGGTGTTTGAGGGCCTTATACTACCACCAAGGCCATATAAGTTTAAAGCAACACTAAGTTTACAGGCATCATAATCTAAACATGCATAATCAAGATATATAAAAATTTAGTTAACGCTAATCATGCCCGAAGTAAAATTTATAAAGTAGTAAAAGGGCATCGAATAACTCACAGATCAGCAATTACTATGTCGGGTAGACATAAATAGGAGAATATGCTCCACCGCCTAAGTGCCCTAGTATAAAGACATCAAATAAGTCTAAGTATCTCGATAAGTCTAGTTGGGTTTAGCCTTGTATGATTTAACGTTATATTGTACAATTTATAATAAGTGTTCGAGTTAAAGATAAAGAATGTAAGATAATAACATTTCGATTCATCGTGACGAATATGAGTCAACGACATTCTGAGTCGAGGACGACTAACATAAGATATAAATAAGTGATGTCAATACTGTCAAATAAGAGATGACGATACTTCGAGTCGATAGTGACTAATGGAAGATATCGTTTAATTCATGTCAATAATGACGATAAAAGGGGAATGATATTCCGAGTCGGGAACGACTAACAAAAATATCGGTCGAAGGTTGAACATAAGAAATAGTCAACGTTCATCGAGTTTATAGTTTAAGGAAGGTTGACTTTAGTCAAAGTCAACTATGCACGATAAAGAGTCAAAGTCAACTAAAAAGTCTAACACTTGACGAATTTGAATAACCTTTAAGTAAAATAATTTGAAATTGGCTTTATAAGAAGTTTAACGAGAGTTGACTTTAGTCAAAGTCAACTATACACGATAACGGGTCAACGTTGACCAAAGAGTCAACGTATGAAGTATTTGACGACAATATGTCATAAGAATATGTTTCGAAGCGTTTTAAGTTAAAAAGTTTATTTCATAAAGTGTTAACGACAACAAAATAAGTTTATTACAACAATTTAAGATTATGGTCGATTATTGGAGAAATGTATGTTTAAATGGAAGAATATATGTTTTTAATCAAAACCGTTATAATAAATGTCATATTAGAGATAATTATTATGTTTCGAGTCCGAAATGTAAGTTTGATAAAGTATAATAATTTAAATATAGAATATTGTATGTATAATTAACTTTGAGTAAAAATGAATGTTTTAGATAATAAGGACTAGAACGGAAATACGAGAAAAGGATGTTCGTTGCTGATGTTGCATTGTTTGAACGGATATATCGTCTTAAGTATAGTAAATTAAAGTATATAAGTGATTTTGAGTAAGTGTGAAAGTTCAAATAACAAAAATTAGGACGGAATATGAGAAGTAAGTTCCTGTTTAGCTGATTATGCTTTGTTGCGCAAGAATTTGTTGTTGTTACACAACTGATGTCGTGGTTTTCCATATGCAGTGCAACAAAGGGATTGTTACAGGTCACAAGTTGCGGGCAAGAAAGAGTGTTGCGGGTCACCTGTTACGGACTAGAATAAGTGCTACGGTTGGGATGTGTTGCGGGTTAAAGGTGTTGCGGACTAACAGATGTCACAGGCCAACAGTGTTGCGGGTTGAAGGTGTTGTACCCCTGTGGACAGCAGCCACAGTGGACAGCAGCCACAACGGACAGCAGCAACAGCGGACAGCAGCCACAGCTGCTGTTTCTTTTGGTCGAAACAACCCCGGAACGACTTATATTTAGAGGTTCAAAAGACCAAAAGTGATGTATATTAAGTCTATAAGCTTATGGTTATATTTTAGGTCCAAAAACACATATAAATTCATAGTTTTTGATGGAAATAAATAGAAATTTGGGGTAAATTGTTATGTCAAATTTCTGGTATAAAAATGTTGTAAATTCAGTTTTTATTCTAGTTTTATTTATGTTTATGTTTCTTTAATTTAAACCTCAAAAAAGTTAAATAAAAAAGATATTTAAGGTAGAAAAGCTTACTAAAATGGAAGAAAATCGAGAGAGAAGATGAACATCTGACTTTGGCTTCGATTTAGGTGATTTTTCTTGACGGAAATGGTGATTCTTGATGACGAATTTTGCTGGTTTAGCTTAGGGTTTAGAGAGAAAATAATATGGTGTCTGTGTGTTTGTGTTTGGAAGGAGAAAGGAGAAGCAGGGAAATGGTGGAAAAAGAAACCCAACTGGGGCAAAGTGGGTGAGATCCTAATCTCACTCCCAAAATGCCAAGCCCAAATTAGCTATGGTCCCCATTTAACACTCCCGTTAAAGGACGGATTTTGTAATGATTTTTCCGTTAATTCCCGTTAAGGACTAGTTTTGTAACAGAATTTTATATTAGATAATTAACTTCGAGAAATATATAAACGTAACTTTTAATAGTATAATTAAGGCATAATAATCCCTAACTAACTTACGAGAATACTAAATTTTTACTAGGCACTTAAGACTAAATACGATTCCTACTCGGAACCCAAAAAAAATAAAACTAACCCGACACAAACGTAGAAATACGAATATGAGGCGTAAATAAAATATAAATACGCGATACACACAAAATACTCAAAAATAGTCAATAGGGTCAAAACGAATAACGAAAATAAAAGGATAAATAGAATAAATGACGGGAATTTACCTTGGAAATTCGCGGTTGTCACAGTGATTTTAGAGGTATATGACATTTTAGGGGATCGGATATTTCTAGAAATTGATGGGCTATTGAGTTAAGTTTATTTTTGAGTTTCAGAGGTGTGGGGTGAATCTCGAATGAGCTAGCTCAATACCAACACTGTTAGGATAAATATAGTTATGTAAAAACAACCACACTTTTAATAAAGATCTTGATCTATCAAGAAGTTTAGCAGCGGATTTAAACCCTTTGATATTACAAGTTTATTGATTCAACGAATATTGTTTATAATGAACAAAAACAATAACGAATATCAATTATAAGCCTCAATATATTAATCTTGAATGATCGACTAATATACGTGTTTTTCTTAATACAAGGATCTATGTATATATAGACCTTGAGGCTAACCTAGCAAATCTAGGAAATGACTTAACAATTACAATTGTAATATAACTACAACTGCTACAAATAAGGAAAAGATAATTACAAATATATTCTATAATTATCTAAACTCCTCATGCAGTAGTAACAGACTAACAGAAGACGGGCAATAGTAACAGTCTTCAGGAATAGTAACCATCAGACTTTCAGTATTAACCAATACACTTGCAATAGTAATGAGCAGTAGTTGTGCAGTAATAATGAGCAGTAGTTGTGCAGTAGTAATGAACTTAAACTATTTTTTCAAACAGTTTAATCCCAACAATCTCCCCATAAACTTGAACTTTGATTATCATTAAAGTAACAAGTTTCATTACGTATGAATGATGATTACAAAACTACTTTTTACTGTTCTTCCTCTGTTTATCTCTTTCTTCCTTCATCTTCAGTTGTTCTTCATTTCGTTGAAGCACCATTCTCCATACTAGATCATTGGCCATCTGAGATTGTCTTAGGACAAACAACCTAATAGTGATCATCTCATGTAAAGTACCAAAGTCCAGATCATACCTTCTTTCTACCAAATAAAACCTGATCACTCCTTGTTTTCTAATGATGAAATGCACCCCACTTCTTTCATACAGAACCCACTTAATAACTGGATCATGTCCTCCTCTGTGAAATACACTGCTATACATCTCAACTTCAGGAGTAAACATGCCATTGAGCCAATCAAGAGCAAGATCAGTTCCAGAGCATGAACCTCTGTTCTATGAATACTTTCTTACTCCACTCTCATGCAGTCTGACTATATCTTGTATTGTAAAGTCTTTGATCATTCTGTAGAAAGCAAGCATTTGGTACTTCTTGTTGTCAACTCTTGTAACCAAGTAAGTTGTCTTGTTTTCCCCTTCAACAAACTCCCAATCAATGATTTCTGGTAGCTCAACTGCTAAAGGATCAACATGAATGCCTTCTTCATGAAGAATCAAAGCTGAACAATCATCAAGAGATATCTCTACATCTCCTTCCCTCTCCACTATTGCAGTAGAATCAACAAGAATAAAATGATTTGGAGCAGTGGTTGATTCATCAAGTAGAGTTTCAACATGAGTGGTTTCAACTGTAATCTTTAGTAGATATGGATAGCGCTATTAGGGTAGATTGACCCTCACCACAACGCCAAATAACGATGGTGCATAATACTAAATGGGTAGGCTTTAGGCTTAGCAACGATCATTGGGCAATACTTAGGATTGTCACATAGCCGTACACTATGTGGTCAATGCCTACAACACGAATACTTATCGTCTTACACATGTGGATGGTTCCACCGCTGAGGTAATGACAAAACAAAACATGAATACTCATACTTTACGCATGGTTATGCGACAACTATTTGAATACTTACTTCACGCCATTGTTATGTGCGTCGAAAACTTGAATGCTTTTACTTAAAATTTGTAGCTCACTAACTACGTCTCCCGTAGTTAACACTTGACTCGTATTTTCAGGAAACGAGTAAGCTTGAGGCGATGCTTGAATGCTTTTGGTTGATGACTTCAAGAATGGGAAAAGGGTTCGGGTGGTTTGGCTATGAACACCTCATTTTGTATTCGGATATGTAACGATGTTTTATATACTTGTAAACTCTTAAAGTTATGTTTTATTTAATATAACTTGGTGGTTGATTATAAACTTGTGTATCGAATACTCTCGCTCTTCACATCCCTTGTTTCCGCTTTAGCGGGGGTGTGACAGAAGCGCGAGGAACACCCCGAGAAGAAATATCCAAGTTTTATCGATAATTGGCAAGAAATGCTTACGGATAAAAGAGATGGCACTTGGACCTCGGATGAAGCGTACGATTTGCATGTAAGTAATTAGGATTAAATGATAAAAACGGGTAAAATGGGTCAAAGTGGGCAAAATGGGTTAAATGAATAAAACGGGTCAAAGTGGGCGAAATGGGTTAAATGGAAAAATGATAAAGATGGGCAAAATGGGTCAGAGTGGACAAAATAGGTTAATTTGGACGATGAGGACAACGATGAAGATGATTATTAAATGTGTGTGTTTGAATAATTTGGAACAATTTATAGCGTTTTATGTATGTTATCGAGAATATTTTGGAACAATTTGTTGAATATTTTATGGTTATGAAAATTTGGATTATTTGATTATTTATTTCTTTTTTAAATTTTGTTGGGAATAAATTGTTTGAAATAAGTTGTTTGGATCGAAATAAACACAAAGTTGGGAAATAAGCTGTTGTTCTTTTTTAGCTGAAAGACCTTTAGCGACGATTTATCGTCGCTGAAAATTGTCGCTAAAGGTCTATTTAATAATAATTAATTTATTAATTAATTAAATAAACAATAATTAAATAAATAATATAAATAAATAATTAAATAATTAAATAAATAATAATTAAATAAATAATAATTATATCGGTTTGAAAAAGTCAAGTTGGGACCCCCAAGTAGTCGCCGTTTAGTAAGCGAAATCGTCGCAAAAAATTTCGGTGACGGAACTCTAACGACGACAGTCCGACGACGATTTTTAGGCGTCGCCAAAAGTGCTGATTGTTGTAGTGAAACTGAACAATAATTTTGGAACAAAAATAAATATAAATCTAAACGTTATTTTTTTTTCCTTAATTTTTTACGAAGGGAATATAATTTAATTAGAAAACTAAATTTTTGGAAACGGCAAATGATTGTACATCGGAGCCTACTCGTAATATTCCAACGAGCACCCCAGGTTCGAGCTCCGCAAAGCGGGCAACCCAGCCCCCCACGGGGGTCTCCACGGGAAAATTCGCCATGCGTGCCTTAAGAGGCATGGGTAAAATTACGCTATTACGACGACCACAAGGGTCGAACCCACGACCTCAGCCCACATGGGTATAAAACCCGGTGCATCACAACCAGCTAGGCTGGAGATCACTTGCAATTAGAAAACTAAATAATCTATAGAAACTAATAACTTATTATTATATATTCAATCAGTGTTTTGAAACCCGGTTCGACCCGGCCGGTTGAACCGGTTGGACCGCTTTCGGCCAAAAAAGCGGGTCAAAACAACCCGAGTTTTAAGGAAACTGAGAACCGGTCGAACCGGCGGGTTTTTAGACACCCGGGTCAACCCGGTTCGCTAATACCCGCCGGGTTTTGTTTTTTATACTATTTTTGAAAGTTAAAAGGTTATAATCTCGTAAGATTTATGCCATTTGAAGTTTAAAACTTATAATCTCGTAAGATTTATGCTTTGGGATAGTCTTTTGAAGCATAAATCTTGTAATCTCAGTAGAAGTTATGCCTTATCAAGTATAGAGTATGAAACTTGTAATCTTTTGAAGTAAAAAGTTGTAATCTCTTATTTCTTGATTAGATAAACATGCTTCTTTGATGTTTTTATGCAGCAAAGGTTAGTGTTTTAAACTTTTCACAGGGGATATTGGAAATTTTGGACATTTGCAGAGGCCGGGTTGACCCGCCGGTTCAACCGGTTGGCCCGGTGACCCGGTGGCTAGGCCGGGTCGATCATTGACCCGGTTTTCAAAACATTGTATTCAATAGTTTTTTATTTATTTATTTTAGGGATAGATAGATAGTAGTTTTTAAATAAAATATAATAAAATGTTTGTTACATATCCATTGGTTTTCCTAGGAAATCAAAACGCTCGAGATTTAAAACGCACAAGTAGCCAAGTGGTTTTTCTGAGTTCATTCGACTCTCTTTGTGCATTGAAGTTTAAGAACGAAAATATGGCAGGAAGACATGTTTCACCGGCCATCGGAATTGATCTAGGGACAACATACTCATGTGTAGCCGTTTGGCAACATGCACGAGTTGAGATAATAGCCAATGAACAAGGAAACCGGACAACGCCCTCTTGTGTTGTTTTCGTTGATTCCGAGCGTTTGATCGGTGATGCAGCCAAAAACCAAGCTGCAATGAATCCACCCAACACGATTTTTGGTATGTTCAAATACTTTGGTTTATTTTTTAAACTCGTCTTGTTTCTTTTGATTGCTTTCTTTCCTGGTACTACTTTATTCATTATCATATGATGCATGCATTAAGAGTAGATTACATTTTTTTTTTGTCATCGTGGTTATCGTGAAAATACAGACGAAAGGGTACTTAAGTGTATTCATAGTTCGAGTGGGTGTGAGTTCATTATTGTTCGTTTATAAAGTCACGAAAATGGGTAATTAAGTCATGTAACTTTGGGAATGGGCAACAATGAACTCAAAACGTACTCACTTGGACGGTGACAATTGACATCCATTTTCGGAATGTCGAGGATTGTGTCTGCATTTTCACTATATCACTAGAACTAAAATATAATATACTCATACATTAATGAATGAGGCCGGGCTCAATGGCATGCACTACGACCCATTTTTTCTGTTATATATGTGTATTCGACCTCAATCAGGAGTTTTGTATCATAAGTTATGATAGAAATGTTAATTTTCACTTATATATATCATGCTGCCTATCTGTGGGAGGTCTCGGGTTCGAAGCTCTTTCAGGGTGGGTAATTTACAGGAACAAGTCCCATGGCACCTTCCAATAAACCTCTTTTTTATATATATGTATATAGAGTATTTTAGGGGCACATTTTTTAGTTTCTGTACTTGGCATCCGAAACCTTAGGCCGGACCCTTGAATGACGTGTACCATTGCTGTGTATGTGTTCTACTTTTATGATATGAAATATCCGAGTACAATTTACCTCCCACTTAGAATAGTTAATAGCTAACATGCTAATTTTCTTTTCTAGATGCTAAACGATTGATTGGAAGGAGGTATGGTGATGCCACTGTGCAGACTGACATGAAAGTTTGGCCTTTTAAAGTCGTAGAAGGGAAAAGTGCCAAGCCGATGATCGTAGTCACATACCAGGGTCTTGATAAACAGTTTTCGGCTGAAGAAATTTCGTCCATGGTTCTTATCAAGATGAAAGAAATTGCCAGTGCATACCTTAACACAAATGTGAAAGCCGCAGTGATCACTGTTCCTGCATATTTTGATGACTCACAACGTCAAGCAACAAAAGATGCGGCTACTGTTGCAGGTAGTCTTGCGCCTACTGAATGAACCTACAGCTGCTGCAATTGCTTATGGTCTACACGAAAAGAATACCATCAATCGACAGATAAACGTGCTTATTTTTGATTTGGGAGGTGGTACATTTGATGTCTCTCTTCTGACTATTGACAAAGGGAGGTTTGAGGTGAAAGCTGCTGGCGGTGATACTCATTTAGGCGGTGAGGATTTTGATAATCTAATGGTGGAATACTTTGTCGCAGAGTTCAATAGAAAATATAGGAAAGATATAAGTAAGAATGCAAGAGCCTTGGGTAGGTTGCGGGTTGCTTCCGAGAGAGCGAAGAGGATTCTGTCTTCAACAACTCAGACTTCTATAGAACTTGACTGCTTGTATGAGGGCGTTGATTTTTCATCAAAAATAACTCGTGCTAAATTTGAGGAGCTAAATATGAATTTCTTTGACAAGTGTATAGAAACCGTGCAAATGTGTCTGGAAGATGCAAAATGTGATAAGAGTATGATTGATGAGGTGGTTTTAGTTGGTGGCTCAACACGGATTCCAAAGGTCCAACGAATGTTGAAGGATTTTTTCGATGGAAAGAATCTCTGTAAAACGATCAATCCTGATGAGGCTGTTGCGTATGGTGCGGCTGTTTTGGCTGCACACATGAGTGGTAAGGGAAATCAAATGGTCCGAGATTTGATATTATTAGATGTTACCCCACTTTCACTTGGTGTAGAGTCTCCTGGAGAAGTCATGGATGTTTTGATCCCAAGAAATACGCCCATACCTGTTACGAAGGAGCAAACACGTTATACTATACACGACTATCAAACTTCTGCTCTGTTTAAGATTTACCAAGGGGAGAGAAGTAAATCGACAGATAACATTTTTCTAGGTGAATTTGAACTTTCCAATATTACTCCTGCCCCTAGGCGTGTTACACGAATGAATATGCGTTTTGACATTGACGCTGATGGCATACTGCATGTTTCCGCTGAGGAACCTAAAAGTGGGCAGAAGAACGACATCACGATCACAAACGATACGGGAAGACTTACAATGGAAGAAATAGAGAAGATGTTAGATGATGCAAAAAGATACAAAGTCGAGGATCAAGAGTTTACAAAAAAGGTGGATGCGTATAATGAATTGGAGGATTACGTGTATGTCATAAAAACAAAAATGAAGGATAGCAACATCAGGACCAGGCTAATTCCGGAAGATTTAAAGAAGATGGATGATGCTGTTAAGGAAACAATGCAGTGGCTTGATGTGAATAAGCTAGCAGAAGTCTGTGTGATATCTGACAAAAAGAATGAGCTGAAACAATTGTGTAACTCCATACCGGGTCTGAATCTTTAAGAATCAAGAAAAAGCTCAATTAACGTAAACATAAATACCTCATCTGATGAAACTTCATGAGTGTTATTTTGGTAAGTCTGTTTCCACACGATTAGTGGAAGTTGGTTTTGAGTGTGAACTGGTTTTTTGACATTATATTTTGCAACCTAAAGAGCTGCTTTAATCAAATATATGCATCCTTAATTATTTCTATTTGCCCACGACTGGTAGAAGTAGGACTTGATTTTTGTGTATGCTCTTCTAGTTTCTCAATTGTGATCACGTGACCGTTAGCATGTAGCTTACTTAGGTTAATAGTGCACAACGTTACCTGCTACAGGTGACCGTTAGCATGTAGCTTACTTAGGTGGATTGTGCACAACGTTACCTGCTACAGCCACTTCAATTAGTCTTCAAGCAGATTCCAAACGTGATGTGCGAAGGGTGAGTTAATCTATATCCTTATATATTTTTGTTTGTTTTATATGACATGTATTTATTAATGGGTCTAATTGGGGTATCTTTTATCTATAACGGAGCAAACAGAATAGCTAAAAAGGATATGGGTAGAAAGTCGCCCAAACTGATTTTTAATGCATTAAACTTCAACATAATTTGAGATTATTATTGAAATAACATAGTTTTTAAAACATATTTGACACTATTTAGCTACAAAAAATAGAACTCTTTTGACGAAAAAGTGTTTCCGGTCAACCTAACCTCTGACCCGTCGTGAACCAAAAAGTTGCCAGTTTTGAATTGTTAAACCCCCCACGTCCACCCATTTTCACCCCTAGGCGAGTCTAGTCCACGGTGTGTAAATACTACCTTAAAAGTGGAAGGTATTATGATTACTTTTTCTAACGGACAACAAAGGACAAATGATATGTTTACAGTTTACGTAATTAATTAAAAATGGTAGAATCAAGGGGAAGATAAACTTTTTTCTATCTTGTGGATATCTAGTATACAGAAAAATCAAAAATTGTGTTGGGTTAAATGGATATGTAATCCCAACTTATCCCACTCAGTTACTTCGTAACCTCTTTTGTTTGCTTTATTCCTTGCTCCTTGCTAGACTTCTGAATAGCTGTGAGACCTGCGGGATTGGGTTTATTAGCCCATGTAGTTTGGTTTCCATAATATCTTGATTGAGGACTTTGAATCATCTTGGATAGTAAATGTATTTGAATATCTATTTTCCTCTTCATCATCCCAAAATTCTGAGCAATCTGTTGCGACTTTTGTTGTTTGCACCGTATCACCTTTACTTCTCCTAGGAACTAGTTCAACTCCAAACAAATTCATATACACCTCATCTAAGGAAAACAAAATCATATCATGCGCTGAATTTAACCATGTTGTGTTCCCCAATGAACGAAAGGAAACATATCCTGCATATGTGCGTCCTCCAGTAAAATAAGACTCCTTCCAAAGATTATAATTTAAAACTTTTTTTAGCTCCTGCTTGATAGTTATACCGATATGATGAAAATGCTCTTTGGACATAATGCACATTATGAACCCACAATAGTCGCGGTACCAATTATGTGTGGAAGCTCCAATGCAAATTTGTTTCCCCTAACCAACATACCATCAAACTCCCTTGGAATCTGATAGCCTGAACGGAAAAGACTAATAAAGTGATCTTCAATAGCATCCCCCTGCCACAAAGCATTGAAATGATTAATATTAGAGAAATGATATTGTTTGCTTTGGTTATCAGCTTATATAAAACTGAAATTCAAAAGGACAAAAGTCAGAGCCTGACCTGGAGCATCGAATCGAGTACTATGTTACCACCAATAGACTCAAGTACACAATCTCGTATACGTGAGACTGTCCACAACCACTTGCAGTTTGATATATCTCCAAGAGTTTCAAGTGAATCACAAAAAACTCCTTTTATAATAGCTATACTTGATGGTAACCCTGAAAGTTTTACAAGGTTTCTGCAAAATGAAACACAAAGGCATTTGAGCTGAGGAAGTTGCAAAAGGTTTAAATTCAATTCGATGAATATATTATTTGATAGATCGAGATGTTGCAAGTTGGGTAACTCCCACACAACAGAGCAGATGTCCTCATTTACCAAATAACAGTCGTAGAGAATTAACTTTCGTAAGCCACTGTGAGAAAACTTTAACCCAATATGGTTAATGATTTTGAGAGGTAAAGAAGGCTCCTCCTCTAAACAACATTCTACATCATCTGCAACCATATCTGGTTGATTATTGAGTTCTGTGTAGCCACGGAGATTTATATAGTAACTCGTCAAACGAGTACTAATTCCTTTTGTAGAAACTAGTTTGTAGCATGCAACTTCTTTCCGACTATTAATCGAATGACAATGTTTTAATATGTCCAAACCCTTAAAACGTTTTGGGCACCTTATGATGAAGAGTGTCTTGAGCGTCTTAATACCTGTAATGACTGGAACCTTCTTAAGATTGCCGCAACTTGCTACGTGTAAGCAAACAAGCCTTTCCAAACGACCAATTGATGGATGAATTTTTTTTAGATAACTAGATCCAGAAAGCATGAATGTTTCAAGATTTGGAAGTCCATCAAAATTTGGTGGCTCGATTACCTTGTAACAATCCTGAAGTACAATCATCCTCAAATTTGGGAGATTCTGTTAAATATACAAGTGCATATAAGTCGAAAGTTTGCCAACATATCCATCAATATGATATGAGTTCATTTAATGTATGCCTATATTGCAATCATATTTGAAAACCGAATAGAAACTTAATTACATAACTATGTCTGTCATCAGGGCGGATCTACTATGGCAATAGGGTATGTACATGCATACCCTATAAAAAATTTTAGTAGTGCTAAATTTTGTGAAAATAGTTTTTTATAAGGCAAAAAACATAGTGTGCATACCCTCTCAAAGAAATTTTTTTGCAGTGCATACCCTATTTGAAAATTCTATATCCGCCACTGTCTGTCATTAGAACATAATACAAATATTGGTTAAATAATAAACAAACAATTCGCTAAAAGCTAAACGGGTCTAAACGAAACCAAATGAATATGGACCAAAGCTATTTAATAAGATTGGGTTAAGTGTATGAAAATGTAACAAACTTTGTCGATTTTGCTATTGCATATATTCAACTCTCGAAACATCTTGTGACACCTTAGGCAAATCCCACATCGGCCGTTGGGTTCTTAAGGTAAACTTTGGTCTTTCATGACACGAAGCGTTTTGGTGGCTACAGGCACTGCAGAGCTTAGAAACACTGTAGTTAATCGTGCTTGGGCTAGTTCGAGGATGGGTGACCTCCCCGGGAAGTTCTACCAAAAACAAATATGTGAACCTTGCTGGCAGAGCGAACAATATCGCGAGCATGAAAAGACGGGGTGTTACACATAATCTATTATATGTATTCAACTCTATTTTTCATAGATGACGTATGAACCAAAGTTTTTGTGAGAAACTTCTAATAAAATCGGTTATACGTCAGTAAAAATCCGGTCCGTTACATCATCTGTGAAAAAATAAGAGTTGAATAAAAGATTTGAGAGTTTAATATACACAATAGCGAAATAAACAAAGTTTTATTACATTTTCGTGCACTTAGCACAAAAATATTTAGTTGAAAATTTTACAACAAAAAGTAACATAATCAAACAGAGATTGAAAATTAATTAATATTTTATATATATTTAATTGATTAAAAAAATATTACTTGAAAGGTTTGATGTACACATGAGATCATACAACACTATTTTAAATAGCCTTATTTTATAAAATTTTGGTCTGATATACAATATTTGGGCTCATTGGGGGGACGATATGTAATATTTAGAACTTATTTAGGGGGCGGCATATATAAACTTGTATTTTTTGTTTAAAAAATCTATATAAAATAGGTTCGATAGGGGGCCAAACACCTTTCAGCCGTCTTGTCTTCGCCCCTTATTGTAGAGGTTGATTTCCAATTTGTTCGTGAAAAACTAGCCCTAAAGGAGCTTTAAGTTCAGTTCATCTCAACAATGATGACCAGTCCGTCCTTCATTACTATCTAAGCATTACATAGTTACACCACCAGCTTGTGGGAGTGTACGTATTATGTAGATACCTAATGTATTAGGTTTAGGCCAAATTTAGTATAATGGGCTCTAGAATTTTGTTAAGATTGAGTCTCGGTTTCTACATGTTGTTAGCTGAATCATATCGAAATTAGAGAAGGAACAAGAAGTACCTTTGAACCCTTCCACAATCGTTTTTGTTTACTATTATCCAATATTAGACAAGAAAGCTTCATTGGTTGAAAACTTGTTGGCAACGAACTTCCACAATAACTACTCCTAGAAATCCACCGAAGGTTCTTCATTTTTGAAATAACTTGACTATGACCTCGAAAACGACCTTCCTTTTTGGAGGAGATTCTTATTGCTTCAATCTTGTCAAGGTCCTGCAATAAAAGGGATTAATCAACTGTAAAAATTCGTCGTTGCACCCATATCACATATTTTTAGAACATCTGTCTCCTTCCAAACTCTACTATGCTTTTCAGGGTTGTTAACAATGTAGTGTGCCATTTCTTGTATTAAATCATGCATTTCAAACCTACCATTTGATATAGTGATCAGAGCCTTTTGTATCAAGACCTTAATGCCTATAACAGGGTGAAAACCACAAGCCCCCCACCCCCTTGAAGAAACATGCAATATCTAAGAGCAGTTCTTTTTCGACAAGTTTAAGTCCATCGTAGCTAATCTTTAGCTTTTCTAATACATCAGTTTCTCGGATATCTTTTAGTCTGGCCAAGGCACTCCTCCACTCATTCATGTTTTCGTAGCATAGAAAAGAACCCAGAACTTTAAGTGCTAACGGGAGCCCACCAGCGTAAGTAACCACATGCTTTGAATACGTATTATATTCTTCTATATGTACATAGGCCCTAGGTGCATGCTTGCAAAAGAGCTCAATAGCCTCATCATCATTTAGCAAGGTAATATTGTGTATCACATTTACTCTGTGAGCATTTAATAAATGATTATCTCTGGTTGTGGTTATTATTCGACTTCCTTCACCAAACCAATCGTGTAATCCAGCCAACGCGTTTAGGTGGTCAAGGTGGTCCACATCATTAAGAACAACTAATGTCTTTCTTAATATGTTGAGTGGGCACCATTGACACTAGACTTTGTGAATTTTGTTGAGTAATTCCTTCAATTGTGATCAAATGATTTTCTAGAGTAATATCATTATTTTTCACAATCTCCAGTTTACTCTCTTCAACTAAGTCCTCAATCAGAACTTCTTCATAATTGATTGGATCAATTTTGAATGATTCTGTTGGTGGTGTCTGTGAAATTGGAATCCTAGGTGTGTCTAAAGATGGAGGAATATAATTTTGATTGAAAGGTGAGGCTACTTCTTTATAACTTATTCCTGATTTTGCTTTACCAATGATTTGTTGTTGAATAAGGTTATTTACAGACTGTAAATCATACTCTAACTTCCCTACATTCAATTCAACTTTATCCTTTTCCTCATTAATTCTTTTTAATTTCTTCCATAGCTTCCTTTAATTTCACTAGCAAATCATCTCTCTGCTACAAATTTTATCTTATCTTGATAGCTTAATTCATTAGCTTTGTAAGATTTTATTGGAGATTCTAGATTTTCAATTCCTCTAGAGGCTGACCTTCTTTGTTCCTCTAATGTTTTAATTGTGTCACAAATAATTTGATTATGATTTCTGTATTTAAGCATGACATCTTTATATTCAGGAGAACAAAGTTTAGAAGTTACCTCAGGTGAGAGAGAAGATGATTCAGTGTCCTTGGTGGATGATGCAATAGCCATTAGTGTTCTGTCATGTGAAACTTCTTCTGCAACTGCACTCCAGTCATAGCCAAACACATCATTAGCAATGGCATATGAATCCTCAATTGAGACTACATATGCCATAAGTGCTCTGTTTTGAGTGGTCTCTTCAGCTAGATCATTCCACTCATAACCAAAAACATCCGTTGGATAATTTTTTTTGCATTCTATTGCAAAGTGTCCCAGTTCACTGCACTCAAAGCACTTGACTTTGCTTTTGTCAAATCCAACCCTATCATTGCCTCTAGGAGTAAATCTTCTCCCAATTCTATTCACAAATCTTCTTGCTCTAAATGACAACATAGCAAGTTGCCACTTGAGATCCATCTCTTCTAAATCATCTTCATGAATCTGTCTTAGGTCCTCATTGGTTAGTCCTGAGCATGAACTTTGTGACATAAAGGCTTCAAAGGAAACATCTTCTAAGTTGTCAGTCTGAGATGTACCAGTTGGTGTAACCAGGGCAGTATTAAAATAGTTAATACTGATGTTACTGTTGATAGTCTTCTTGGCTTCAACTTAAGCTTCAAATACCCTCATGTCATTGTACAAATCATCCAATTCCATCTCTTCTAGCACATCACCCCGTCTGTATGACACTGTGTAAATAGTCCATTCATCTCCCAGAGACCTGAGAAACTTCCTATTCAAGTCATATTTGTCTATCCTTACTTCAACACTGCTCAACTCTCCTGTCAGCTTCTTGTATCTGTCAAACGTCAAAGACATTCTTTCATCTTTTAAGGCTTTGAAATTTTCATACTCCTGTTTGAGAAGATCCTTCTTGTTCTTCTTTGTGTTCTTTGTTCCACTGAATCTCTTTTCAAGAGCTGCCCATAGAGACTTAGCATCCCCATATTCTTCAAACTGTGATTGGTATTCATTAGGAATAACAATTAAAAGAATACTTAGAGCTTTGATTTCAGTCTGTTTTTTCTCTTCTTTCTTGATCTGTAGTAGGAGAATGAACAACTCCAGGTGTTCCATCAGCTAACAAGGTGAGAGCTTGTTTATTCTCATTCACAATTACATCCCATACTGCATAGTCAGAAAGCAGTATGGGTTGTTTGATCCTTAACTTCCAAAGATCAAAAATCGTTGTTGTTCAATACTGGAACTTTGTTTACCGCCACACCAATCATGATTGATAGTAATTTGTTTCTTGTTGAGGCTTCAACAAAATCTTGTAGATCTGTAGATCTTGACCACCTCCTGTGCTTTGATACCACTTGTCAAGATCGAATAAGTTATGTAAACACAACCACACTTTGAATAAAGATCTTGATCTATCAAAGAAATTTAGCAACGGATTTAAACACTTTGATATAACAAGTTTTGTGATTAAACGAATATTGTTTATAAAGAACAAGAACAATAACTAATATCACCAATAAGCCTCAATATAGTAATCTTTAATGATCGATCACTATACGTGTTTTTCTTAATACAAGGATCTATTTATTTATAGACCTTGAGACTAAACCTAGCAAATCTAGGAAACGACTTAACAATTACAAGTGTAATATAACTACAATTGTAAATTAACTACAAATGAGGATAAGATAATTACAAATCTATTCTAAAATTATCTAAACTCTTCATGTAGTAGTAATAGAAGACGGGCAGTAGTAACAGTCTTGAGCATTAGTAACCATCAGTCTTGCGGTAGTAACCAATACACTTGCAGTAGTAACTGATATACTTGCAGTAGTAACTGGATAGTAGTTGAGCAGTAGTAACCATGCAATAGTAATGAACTTTAACTGATATTAATCAGTTTAATCCCAACACTAAGGTGACGTATGGTTATGGTTGATGACGTAAGAGAGATTTTCCCACTCTCTTACGTCATCAACCCTAATCATACGTCACCTTAGGCTAGCCAAGAGCTTGGTAGGTTTGCACTTCCCTCGCAGGAGTTCGTATCGATTAGCCATCACACCCAAATCGTTAAGCACGTCAACCGTTGCTCAAACATTGTCGCCATCCGTGGAAACGTTTTAGTCAACGGTCAAGTGAGGCCCGTCAACGTTAGCTCCATGCACGGCCAAGTGAGCCCCGTCAATATTACTTTTCCCGGACCAACGTTAGCTCCATACACAGCCAAGTGAGTCCCTTCAATATTACTTTGTGCGGACCAACGTTAGCTCCATACACGGCCAGGTGAGCCCCGTCATCGAGCAAACCAACCCCAATCTTTGGTCGCTACCAGGATACACCAGCCCCAATCTTTAGTCGCTATCCGACACAAGGAGTGCCCTGTGTCCGGGCTTGAGCTACCTGGCACTCAAGGCCCTGTGTCCGGGCTTGAGTAACCCGACACTCAAGTGTCTCGTGTCCGGGCTTGAGCTACCCGAAACTCAAAGGCCCCATGTCCGGGCTTGAGTGCTCCGCTCTCGAGGAAAGGTGGTCCGCTTGGCACAAGCCTAGGCCCCGTGACCGAGGAAAGGAGACCCGCCTAGCACAAGCATCGCCCCGCTCTCAAAAAAACATGACCCGGCTATAGAATATGTGCAATTATATAAGTTTACAATTATATAATCTTATTATTATAATTTTATAAAAAATATTATTTAATTTAGTTGATTAAACAATTTATTTAATAATAAAATAATATATAAATATTAGTAAGTTTATAATTACGTGTGGTTTTAAAAATTGTCCACATATGATCACACAGAATTATTTCTATCTTATTTTAAATATAGAATATAAATATAGATTGAATGTTTAATATTTTAAGTTTTTTTTTAATGGTTATCAGACACCGAATCACAAACAAATAAAACATCATCAATCTCCATTTCGTCTTCTACAGGAAACACTTTGAAAATATCTCTCTTTCTTTCTAATGGAAGAATCAGTCAATTTCGTAAAAGTCAATACTTCCTCCTCCGACGAATATGACGTCATCTACCAACCACCACGCCAACGTAGAACCGTCGCCGTCGCCGTCATCGTTACATTAACTCTCCTCGCGGTCATAATCGGCGCTATACTAGCAGCCGGAGTACGTAACCGAACAAATCAACAGGAAGAACATTCTGTCAAATCATCAAACTCAATCAAAGCAGTATGCGCAGTAACACAAAATCCAGATTCATGTTTCACTGACATCACCGCCGTTGATTCCGGTAACTTCGTTGATCCTGAAGTTATTTTCAACCTAACGTTACAATTAGCAGTAAATGAATTAATAAACATTTCATCGTTACCGAAAACGTTGATTTCGAAATCCAGAGATTTACAGAGCGGTTCTGCGTTACGAGATTGCGAAACTCTCTTTGATGATGCTGTGAGTCAGCTGAGTAAATCGGTTGAGGTGATGCGCGTAGGAACACGCACACGCGGTGAGACGAAGGTGTTGTTGACTGAAGAGAAAGTGGCGGATATGAAGACGTGGATAAGCGCGGCGATGACGGATCAGGAGACTTGTGTGGATGGATTGGAAGAAATGGGATCGACGGTTGTGGATGAAGTGAAGTTGAAGATGAAAAGATCGAGTGAGTTTATGAGTAATAGTTTAGCTGTTCTTAATAATTTGGAGACTATACTTGAAAAGTTTGGCCTTCATTTGCATTGATATTGATTACAGTATGTATTAATGTCATTGGATGTAATTTGTGGTTTGAGTTCTGTAAATGTTGTTGTTGTAACACAAAAAAGGAAATATAATAATCGTTCGAGAAAGTTGTTTTCAAAGTTAAGAAGTTTGAACGGGGGAAGAACAGCTTCAGGAAGAACATCAATGGATCAAAGTCATAGGATCGAGAGATGAAAAGGATTTTAGCTTCAAGAAATTTAGCTCGGAGTCTACTTATTACAGTCCAAGGGAGCATTAGCGTTATAGTTCTACTTCCTTTACTCCCTTGATTAAAACATTGAAAGACATACTAGTCAACTGATTTTGTATGGATGATGCATGATACTGGACCAATCTGCTGAAATATTTTCCTAACGATCTAATTCTTGAATTTCGTTTTTATTTCATGTTTTACTGTCTTTTCAAGATATGGCCAAGTGACTAAAGGGAGTCAAGTAGAATGAATGTGTACTTATTTTACAAGCCTTAATTTGTA
The DNA here is from genome assembly GCA_910822075.1 of Senecio squalidus. Taxonomy (NCBI): domain Eukaryota; kingdom Viridiplantae; phylum Streptophyta; class Magnoliopsida; order Asterales; family Asteraceae; genus Senecio; species Senecio squalidus. Next base: position 56,820,861 of record CAJVGC010000065.1, on the reverse strand, counting down.
CTACAAGACTTCAAGAGCCCGCGAGCCATTCAAAACAATTACGCAACGTCCCCGGAAAAGAAGTAAGCAACTCCATGTAAGGAAACTCAGGATTGGCAAAAACGTTACTACCCCTTTTAAGTAAAGTCGTGGAATGACGCTCAAAGCAAGGAAAGAGCCGGAAAAGTCATCAAGGTACTTTTGATGTAAATCAGGACTACGCATCAGCTTAGTCATAAACTAAACTCACCTTTGCAAAATGTAATTTGGTTGATTTAATTCTTTCCCCTTGTGTAAGCAACTGTCAACCTCCCCAAGGCTCTTGCATTATTACTAATATCTTTCCTATATTTTCTATTGAACTCTGCAGCAAAATATTCCACCTTCGATTATCAAAATCCTCAGCGCCTAAATGAGTGTCACCAGCAGCAGCTTTTACCTCAAACCTCCCTAGCTTTGTCAATAGTAATGAAGAAGAGAGACATCAAATGTACCACAACCCAAATCAAAGATAAGCCCGTTTACTTGGCGATTGATTGAAGTCTTTTGTTGTAGACCATAAGAAATTGTTGATTCCGGATGCATTCATTTTATTTGTATGAATAAACTTTTTGAATACAAAAGGGTTAATTTCCTATAATAGCAACTTATTTCCCTTTTGTGATCTTTTAGGCTTACTACCGTAACATTGGTGGTCATATATTCTTGTTATTTTGCTCTTTGCTCGCAGACGAATAATAATGTTGTGAATGACTAGAGATGCACGGACTTGATGTTGTATAAATAATTCCCTAAAATAATTACTTGGTATAGTTTGCATAGAATATGATATAATACCAAACATACCAATTGATGAACTGTGGGGATTGCATATTCAAAAGTTCGTTAAGATATAAGCACAAAGGTTGGTGCTTAAAAATGCACAGTTTTACCAAATTACATTTACTGGATAACAATGGTTTTCTCCTAGACCAACTAAGTTCACATGATTCAAGTCTTGCGTCGCTCACACCCGAATGAGGTAACCTGGCCTCTTTCGAAGGAAGTGATGGGAACCTTCGCACGACTTGAGTCTCATACTCTTTAAAAAGCACGTACGCTGATAATTAGTAATTTGCTCATCCTGATATAATCGAAATCAATAATATATCTTATTTTAAGATTTTTGTTATGCATTAAAAATTACAATCTCTTATAAAATGCTATTAAATAGTTAGTATCATTTAAATTAGAGAGCAAAATGAAATTATATCAAATTATATCGTATAGGATTGTAATATCTTATCATGAACATGTGTCTACTGCTACAACGAAAATTTATAGCAGAATTGATTATCAATAATGCGAAAGTAGGTGTATAATACTGTTCATGTATTTAAAGATAGTGAAAAATCAAATATGAAATAGTGAAAAGCCAAACAAACAATGCACTAAACAGTAAACACACGTTCAAAATAAAACATTGATAACCGATAATAGTGAACAATACATACATCTCATTTTAGATAATGCAGGGGTCGATTCAGGGACGGATTCAGAAATTTTTTCACGTAGTGGGTAAATTTTTATTGATTACTTGGGGGCAAAGTTTAGATTTTCGATTTTTATGAGGGCAAAAACTTGAAAAATAACATAAATATAACTATTATTTATATTGCCAAAAATATTTACTGATGACAACTATCTACTCTGTATTTTGTCCTCATCCTGACTCCCCTGGACCGAGCTACAAAGAATTTCTCAAAAACTTTCTCATTATTTTGATATAGCAGGAAGCATTTTGACGTTTAGGTGTTTACTAAGCTTTTCCCTTGGTATTTGGCATGAAATGAACTATTGTGACATTTGTTTGTGTTTAACAATATATTTTTGCACTTGTTCGTATTTGATAAATTCTTTTGGCCAACCTTGATTCAAAATCACCACTGCAATAATGGGAGGCAATATTGAGATTTGCTTCAGATATATTAAGCGACGTGTTCATAAAAGAATTCACCCGTATCGAGAAACCGACAAAAGATGACCATATGTATAAAAAAAATTATTTTCATAATCAACTACATATGACCCAAAAGTTGTGCAAACACAATATCAAAACATACTTTTAAATATCTTTAACATTAATGTTTAATGTATAATTTAATCGGAATAACGTAGCTTGAAAGATCTATAAATGATCTTCAAATATTTAATATATAATAAAAGAGGGGCATTAAATGTCACATGGCAAAGTAAGGTCCGTTAGATTGGTTATCTTATTTGATTTCAGCCGTTAGATCAGATTGATGATGTCATCAAAGACTATTTCTATTTTACACCCTCTTATAATACATAATAACATTTTATCTTTTATTTACATTTCACTGAAATAAAAAAAACCTAAATTTATTTTTACTTATAAATCGTTCAATTTAGACTATGATTTACCATATTGTTATTCTAAAATCTCCTCATAAAAATATCAAAACATGTATATAAACGTAAAAGTATATATATTATTTTAACTATAAGAAAACTTAAAATCTATATAAACAAAAATTTACGAGTCAAACTTTATCTTTATCCGCGTTATCGCGGGACAATAATCTAGTTGGTTAATAAAAGACAAGAGTTCAAACCTACTTATATAAACATCTTATGATTGTCATAAAAATGTAAGAAAACATTTCCATGAATTGTTTTAGGCCGCATACATATAAGAAAGAACCCTTGCTCTTTCCAAATAATACACGAATCCTTTTAGACAAGAAAAAAAAAAAAAAAAAACTACATATCTTAAACCTTATACACTTCTACGGTTCTACCATTGATTGAAATGTTGAAAACTTGTATATACGAACATATATGGAAGTTTAAGTACTAATTACAAATAACTATCTATAGTTTTAGTATTTAACATAAATTTCATCCCTTCCACGATAAGTGTTATAAGTGTACATACACAAAATTTTAACAAATAAAAATGTAATTAAAAATGACATGTATTTGTATTTATTGACAGCGTAATAATTTTATTTTTTTAAATTGTGCTATATACAGATAAGACACTAATTATTAAACGGAGAAAGTATATACTATTAGATAAAGTTATGATATAGAAAAATACCAAGGTAGTAGATGACAAGCGGAATGGACAAGGTCATAGATAGAGATGACAATACTTGACACGATACGAAATTCGACATGAGATCACGAAAAATAATGGGTTAAGTTGTGTAATCTCGACCCGTCAACCTACTAACCCGAATTATTTTCATATTAGGTTCGGGTTGGTCATTTGGTTAAATGGGTCGACCTAACAACCCGGAAACTTTTATAAAATATCTATTTTTAAATAATAATATATAACATTTAATATATGTTTTACCATATTTAACTAAAATAACCATTTATTTTAATTTTAGTGATAATAATTTTTTTGTTTATATTTTTTTTTTTCTTTTAAAACTTTTATATTATATTTTAATATTGGTGGTCGCAAAAATAAAATATAAACTTAAATTATTTATAAATTAAACTCATTTTAACTTATTGACCCGAAAGCAACCCGTTTATTTAAAACTTGCTAGTCAATCCACTAATATGTATAATAAACGGATTATACGGGTTAGGTCGGGTTGAGTCTAACAACCTGCTAACCCGAACCTTATAACCTAATTATATTAACGGGTTAGCTTTAATTTAAGTAATTTCAACTCGTCAAACTAGTAACCCGAACCCACTAAACCAAAATCAACCAAAATTGACACTCCTAGTCATAGATGCATTTATTTATGAAATACAGACATTAACTCCATAATTAGAAGAGAAGGGTGTCAATGTCACCATGAATCACGAGGATACCGTCTTTAGGAGCCTTGTCTCACTCGAGGGCCCGGCCGAACCTGCACCTGGACCAAGTCCAATTAATGGTCCCACCCCACTTTTTTAAAGATTATTATATATTACTAGTACTAGTTTTTAAATAACCACCTTGTAGATTTTCAAATGTTACTTTAGTCCTTGGTTTTGTTTTTGTTTGTGTTTAATTAAGTAGAGCTAATGCCTTTTGACATGTTGGATCTTGTGTTTCGCTTTCTGTTAGAGATTAGCGTAGGTGGAAACAAAACAAAACCGATGAATGAGAAATGTCTTTATTTACTAAACATGAGTTAGGTAAAACTTGTCGGAGTTGAAGATTGTTGTTCGAGTTGGAAGTGAAACCGACGCTTAAGTTTTTTTTTCTCTGTTTTTTTTGAAAGGTTGAATTTTACTAAAATTCAAAAATAACATCTCCTAAATGGAAGACAAAAAACATAACACTTACAAAATCTCGACAAGCTGAAAACTCACACTAGCAAGAGAATCAAAAGAAGAACCAAAACAAAGACAAAATAAACTACGATACCATGAACATGGATCAAGGACAACGAGTCCAACATGACTCATCCTTTGAAACATGATTGATAGTTTTATACTTACGTATTAACATCTTTTAGTCAAAACTAGTTTTGAGTAAAGCTGAAACTTATATAAATACATGGTTATGTAATTGAATATTTACATGTTTACATACTTTATCAAAAATATTGTCACTTATGTTACTAAAAAGATACGCTAAAATCTTGCCAAACTTACATATGTGGTATAATTATATTTTTCGATAATGACTTTTTAAGCCGGTAAATGTTTCCAACAAGATTCGAACTTGGTACCTCCCACCTTTGAGTATAAAAATGTAGATTTATTTTTTATCAAATCATACATTTGAAAGTAGTATAAAGTTTGAGACGACTCTTTTATAAAATGTAAAGCAAACAAGCTTGAAAGGCACTCACGCGTGGTTCAAACTTGACAGAAAAAGTTGAACCATATGCAAATAAAATATTACTTTTTTGATTTTAACTTTTACTAACAAATACTATTTGTACATGTAATTAAAATGTGTCTTTCAAAATAGACAATCTATACAAGTAACTTGATGTACATGACAAGTTGTTTAATTAACAAAGGTATATTAACTCGATATTGTGGAAATCGAACCTCGCACCTCCTTTAAAAAATTCAAATGTTCATCACTCAACCATCTAAAAGGGTTTCTTTATGGAAGAATATTTAATTGAACATGCAATAACAGTCGATTTATTCAACGTATTTATAAAATGTATTCCAACTAGAATGGCGGGATTACGAATGTTGAACACATTTTACAAGTTCAAGTAACAAGTTGGACTACTTTTACACATAATTTTGCATCAAGCCGAACACGTATAAGGGTATGTTGCATACATTGGTATACTATTAATATATGTGCTTCCAACATACGTGATTCTAGTATCACATAACATATGATCCGAATGCATAGTTTTAAAAGTTATTTATATTTTCCATCCATCACATTTCTTACATGCATGTTCAATTAAATATTCTTCCATAAAGAAACCCTTTTAGATGGTTGAGTGATCTACGAATTGTGACCTAGAGACTGGACCCGTTGTTTTGGAACAAACACAGGGACCAATTATGTAATTAACTCTTTGTTATATTATATACATTCAACTAAAAAAAAAAATATGTCAAACTACCAAAATCACATGTGATAAAATCGTGATTTTATAATATAAAATTTCAAAACCTATAAAAAAAACTCTGAAATTTTTTTCGTCAAAGATATATCGAGTGAGTACCCTACTGTAAGGTAATTTAATGTCCGTTACAATGATATAATTTATTCGTTTAATACATTTACAGTTTTTGAAATATTTAATTTTTAAACAAAATTAAGTTTTAAGTAAATATTTAAAATAAAGAGTCATAATTGGATTTATATTCAATAGTTTTTTATTTATTTATTTTAGGGATAAATAGATAGTAGTTTTTAAATAAAATATAATAAAATGTTTGTTACATATATCCATTACAAGGTTTTCTTAGGAAATCAAAACTCTCGAGATTTAAAACGCACAAGTAGCCAAGTAGGTTTTCTGAGTTCATTCGACTCTCTTTCGCTCTGTTCTCGAGTCTAAAATTAAAGGAAATGAAAGTAATGTAAAGAAAAGGAAAGTAAAGTAAAGAAAAGTATTTATTTTACTTTACAATCACCCCAAATATGGCCGGATTGTTTTATTAAATAAAATATATAAATTTTACCTCCTAATCCTTTCCTTTACTTTGCTTTCCTTCCTTAAAAAAAAAAAACTTGAGAACACAACAATTTATTTATTTCCTTCTTTTACATTCCTTTATCCTCAAATAAAATTTGAGAACACAACGTTTGTGTATTGAAGTTTAAGAACGAAAATATGGCAGGAAGACATGTTTCACCGGCCATCGGAATTGATCTAGGGACAACATACTCATGTGTAGCCGTTTGGCAACATGCACAAGTTGAGATAATAGCCAATGAACAAGGAAACCGGACAACGCCCTCTTGTGTTGCTTTCGTTGATTCCGAGCGTTTGATCGGTGATGCAGCCAAAAACCAAGCTGCAATGAATCCACCCAACACGATTTTTGGTATGTTCAAATACTTTGGTTTATTTTTTAAACTCGTCTTGTTTCTTTCGATTGCTTTCTTTCCTGGTACTACTTTATTCATAATCAGGGGCGGATCTAGTTTAGTAATTGGGAGGGCAATTGCCCCCATTGGTCGGAAAAAATTTAGAGAAAACTGATATAAAATCAGTGCCGCCGACACGCCTAATTTGTTTAGACTTTTATATGTTTGCCCCCACCCAATTGGTCGAAAAATAATTATGCCCCCCTTATCTCGATTTTCTGGATCCGCCACTGTTCATAATCATATGATGTATGCATTAGAGTAGATTACATTATTTTTTGGTCATCGTGGTTATAGTGAAAATACAGACGAAAGGGTACTTAAGTGTATTCATATGTCACAAGGGTATTCATTGTTCGAGTAGGTGTGAGTTCATTATTGTTCGTTTATAAAGTCACGACAATGGGTAATTAAGTCATGTAACTTTGGGAATGGGCAACAATGAACTCAAAACTTACTCACTTGGACGGTGACATCCATTTTCGGAATGTCGAGGATTGTGTCTGCATTTTCACTATATCACTAGAACCACTCATACATTAATGAATGAGACCGGGCTCAATGGCATGCACTACGACCCATTTTTTGTGTTATATACATGTATACGACCTCAATCTGGAGTTTTATATCATAAGTTATGATAGAAATGTTTATTTTCACAATATATATATATTTATATAATTTTAGGGGCACATTTTTTAGTTTCTGTACTTGGCATCCGAAACCTTAGGCCGGACCCTTGAATGACGTGTACCATTGTTGTGTATGTGTTCTACTTTTATGATATGAAATATCCGTGTACAATTTACCTCCCACTTAGAATAGTTAATAGCTAACATGCTAATTTTCTTTTCTAGATGCTAAACGATTGATTGGAAGGAGGTATGGTGATGCCACTGTGCAGACTGACATGAAAGTTTGGCCTTTTAAAGTCGTAGAAGGGAAAAGTGCCAAGCCGATGATCGAAGTCACATACCAGGGTCTTGAAAAACAGTTTTCGGCCGAAGAAATTTCGTCCATGGTTCTTATCAAGATGAAAGAAACTGCCAGTGCATACCTTAACACAAATGTGAAAGCCGCAGTGATCACTGTTCCTGCATATTTTGATGACTCACAACGTCAAGCAACAAAAGATGCGGCTACTGTTGCAGGTATTGATGTCTTGCGCCTACTGAATGAACCTACAGCTGCTGCAATTGCTTATGGTCTACACGAAAAGAATACCATCAATCGACAGATAAACGTGCTTATTTTTGATTTGGGAGGTGGTACATTTGATGTCTCTCTTCTGACTATTGACAAAGGGAGGTTTGAGGTGAAAGCTGCTGGCGGTGATACTCATTTAGGCGGTGAGGATTTTGATAATCTAATGGTGGAATACTTTGTTGCAGAGTTCAATAGAAAATATAAGAAAGATATAAGTAAGAATGCAAGAGCCTTGGGTAGGTTGCGGGTTGCTTCCGAGAGAGCGAAGAGGATTTTGTCTTCAACAACTCAGACTTCTATAGAACTTGACTGCTTGTATGATGGCGTTGATTTTTCATCAAAAATAACTCGTGCTAAATTTGAGGAGCTAAATATGAATTTCTTTGACAAGTGTATAGAAACCGTGCAAATGTGTCTGGAAGATGCAAAATGTGATAAGAGTATGATTGATGAGGTGGTTTTAGTTGGTGGCTCAACACGGATTCCAAAGGTCCAACGAATGTTGAAGGATTTTTTCGATGGAAAGAATCTCTGTAAAACGATCAATCCTGATGAGGCTGTTGCGTATGGTGCGGCTGTTTTGGCTGCACACATGAGTGGTAAGGGAAATCAAATGGTTCGAGATTTGATATTATTAGATGTTACCCCACTTTCACTTGGTGTAGAGTCTCCTGGAGAAGTCATGGATGTTTTGATCCCAAGAAATACGCCCATACCTGTTACGAAGGAGCAAACACGTTATACTGTAAACGACTATCAAACTTCTGTTCTGTTTAAGATTTACCAAGGGGAGAGAAGTAAATCAACAGATAACATTTTTCTAGGTGAATTTAAACTTTCCAATATTACTCCTGCCCCTAGGCGTGTTATATCAATGAATATGCGTTTTGACATTGACGCTGATGGCATACTGCATGTTTCCGCTGAGGAACCTAAAAGTGGGCAGAAGAACGACATCACGATCACAAACGATACGGGAAGACTTACAATGGAAGAAATAGAGAAGATGTTAGATGATGCAAAAAGATACAAAGTCGAGGATCAAGAGTTTACAAAAAAGGTGGATGCGTATAATGAATTGGAGGATTACGTGTATGTCATAAAAACAAAAATGAAGGATAGCAACATCAGGACCAGGCTAATTCCGGAAGATTTAAAGAAGATGGATGATGCTGTTAAGGAAACAATGCAGTGGCTTGATGTGAATAAGCTAGCAGAAGTCTGTGTGATATCTGACAAAAAGAATGAGCTGAAACAATTGTGTAACTCCATACCGGGTCTGAATCTTTAAGAATCAAGAAAAAGCTCAATTAACGTAAACATAAATACCTCATCTGATGAAACTTCATGAGTGTTATTTTGGTAAGTCTGTTTCCACACGATTAGTGGAAGTTGGTTTTGAGTGTGAACTGGTTTTTTGACATTATATTTTGCAACCTAAAGAGCTGCTTTAATCAAATATATGCATCCTTAATTATTTCTATTTGCCCACGACTGGTAGAAGTAGGACTTGATTTTTGTGTATGCTCTTCTAGTTTCTCAATTGTGATCACGTGACCGTTAGCATGTAGCTTACTTAGGTTAATAGTGCACAACGTTACCTGCTACAGGTGACCGTTAGCATGTAGCTTACTTAGGTGGATTGTGCACAACGTTACCTGCTACAGCCACTTCAATTAGTCTTCAAGCAGATTCCAAACGTGATGTGCGAAGGGTGAGTTAATCTATATCCTTATATATTTTTGTTTGTTTTATATGACATGTATTTATTAATGGGTCTAATTGGGGTATCTTTTATCTATAACGGAGCAAACAGAATAGCTAAAAAGGATATGGGTAGAAAGTCGCCCAAACTGATTTTTAATGCATTAAACTTCAACATAATTTGAGATTATTATTGAAATAACATAGTTTTTAAAACATATTTGACACTATTTAGCTACAAAAAATAGAACTCTTTTGACGAAAAAGTGTTTCCGGTCAACCTAACCTCTGACCCGTCGTGAACCAAAAAGTTGCCAGTTTTGAATCGTTAAACCCCCCACGCCCACCCATTTTCACCCCTAGGCGAGTCTAGACCACGCTGTGTAAATACTACCTTAAAAGTGGAAGGTAGTGTTTCCTAGGAACTAGTATAACTCCAAACAAATTCATATACACCTCATTTAAGGAAAACAAAATCATATCATGCGCTGAATTTAACCTTGTTGTGTGCCCCAATGAACCAACGGAAACATATCCTACATATGTGCGTCCTCCAGTAAAATAAGACTCCTTCCAAAGATTATAATTTAAAACTTCTTTTATCTCCTGCTTGATAGTTATACCGATATGATGAAAATGCTCTTTGGACATAATGCACATTAAGAACCCACAATAGTCACGGTACCAATTATTGTTTGCTTTGGTTATCAGTTTATATAAAACTGAAATTCAAAAGGACAAAAGTCAGAGCCTGACCTGGAGCATCGAATCGAGTACTATGTTACCACCAATAGACTCAAGTACACAATCTCGTATAAGTGATATATCTCCACGAGTTTCAAGTGAATCACAAAAAACTCCTTTTATAATAGCTATACTAGATGGTAACCCTGAAAGTTTTACAAGGTTTCTGCAAAATGACACACAATGGCATTTGAGCTGAGCAAGTTGCAAAAGGTTTAAATTCAATTCGGTGAACATATTATTTGATAGATCGAGATGTTGCAAGCTGAGTAACTCCCACACAACAGAGCAGATGTCCTCATTTACCAAATAACAGTCGTAGAGAATTAACTTTCGTAAGCCACTGTGAGAAAACTTTAACCCAATATGGTTAATGATTTTGAGAGGTAAAGAAGGCTCCTCCTCTAAACAACATTCTACATCATCTGCAACCATATCTGGTTGATTATTGAGTTCTGTGTAGCCACGGAGATTTCTATAGTAACTCGTCAAACGAGTACCAATTCCTTTTGTAGAAACTAGTTTGTAGCATGCAACTTCTTTCCGACTATTAACCGCATGACGATGTTTTAATATGTCCAAACCCGTAAAACGTTTTGGGCACCTTATGATGAAGAGTGTCTTGAGCGTCTTAATACCTGTAATGACTGGAACCTTCTTAAGATTGCCGCAACTTGCTACGTGTAAGCAAACAAGCCTTTCCAAATGACCAATTGATGGATGAATTTTTTTTAAATAACTAGATCCAGAAAGCATGAATGTTTCAAGATTTGGAAGTCCATCAAAATTTGGTGGCTCGATTACCTTGTAACAATCCTGAAGTACAATCATCCTCAAATTTGGGAGATCCTGTTAAATATACAAGTGCACATAAGTCAAAAGTTTGCCAACATATCCATCAATATGATAACAGTTCATTTAATGTATGCCTATATTGCAATCATATTTGAAAACCGAATAGAAACTTAGTTACATAACTATGTCTGTCATTAGAACATAATACAAATATTGGTTAAATAATAAACAAACAATTCGCTAAAAGCTAAACGGGTCTAAACGAAACCAAATGAATATGGACCAAAGCTATTTAATAAGATTGGGTTAAGTGTATGAAAATATAACAAACTTTGTGTAGGTGCATTTATGTAGTTACTCGATTCATATGTAAACTAACGTTTTATATCAGTCTTTGTATTGTGTGATTGAATATCGGTATTGAATATTTGATTAGTTATAAGTTTGAATGCTTACATCGTTATGAATTGATCGAATATGTGTTTTGTGATGTTTAAATGATATTCAAACTCATTCGCACGGATAAGGATGAATCCGTGCGAATGAAGGTTACGTTCGCACGAATGGGAAAGTTAAACAGTTTGTTTATTAATATAGTCCATTCGTACGAACCAGATGTGGTTCGCACGAATAGAAACTCATCCGTACGAATGAATTCTCATTCGTACGAATGTATAGCTGGGCCTATATATTCCCAGCTAGGGTTTCTGCATCGGTAAGGTTTTTGCTATTTTTGTGTGTGCGTACCGAATTGCTGCTGGAGTGTTTTCTTAGATCCCAAACGTTTAGTAGAGTCTAAACAATCATCCGAATAGTCTTCCTTAGGTCCGATCATATCAACAATCGTTGGTTAGATTCCGTTTCCGAAGGTTTCATATTCGCTAGATAATCGTAAGCTTATTTCCGCTAGGTTTTTCGATATAACGTTGACTATAAGATCCATACAACCCCAACAAAGTGGTATCAGAGCGTTGGTTGTAGAAATCAACGTTCTTCTAGCGATTCTTAAGATTTTTCGTTTTTGATTGTTTCTTAGAGTTTGGAATTTTATGTTAAAAACCTTGTTTTTGTTGTCTTAGAACGTTTCTGAGTCATTAAAATTAAGATCTGGGCAAATAGAAATCGTTTTGGTTTAGAAAATCGACCTGTAGATCGAGTTTTTAGCAAAACCCTAAAATTTCACGGCGCATACGAACCAAGTTCTTGACAGGTTTCATCCGTACGAATAGAGGTCTCCATTCGCACGAATAGGAATTCGTCCGTGCGAATCAAAGTTTTGATTGAAAAGTTTAAAGTTTAGTTCATTCGTACGAATAGGTTTCCTTCGTACGAACCAAACTCTTATTCGTACGAATCTGTCCACTCATCCGTACGAATCACTCATTCGTGTAGAGCTTAGGTTTCTTGTCTCATTCGTACGAATCATATTCATTCGTACGTATCAAGTCCTTCATTCGTACGTAGCAGTTAGTTCATTCGCACGAACCTGAAACAGAATCAAATTTTAAAATTTTAGATGGAATACGCATTGGCAAGTTCTAACACTAAGATGTCTGAAATACTAATCAATGATGCTGAAACTGGAAGCATTAACAAGGTCCCAAAACTCATCACTATGGAAGATTATCCACACTGGAAACCTCGATTCGAAATTCACATCCAAGGAGTGGATTCAAAAATGTGGGACATGATTCAAAATGGATATAACGCACCAGTTAGTGAAAATGGAGACCCTATTGCCGTTCATAGATATACAGAGGAACAAAGGAAGAGTTATGATATAGAGAAAAAGGCTTATTCTTATTTGTGTCAAGCTATTCCTAGATCTGTGTTTCATCAATACAGGAAATACAAGCTATCGAAGCAGTTATGGGATGCTTTTGAGTTAGACTGTGAAGGAAACAACAAGTTGAAATCTATGAAAGGAAGAGCACTGAAAAAGGAATTCGACAATTTTACTTGCTTACATGGAGAGTCCCTATTCAACCTTATCATACGTTTTCAGCATCTGATTAGTGAGATGAACGGATATTCGGTAGAGACAACTGGTGCAGAAAGAGTAGAATGTTTTGCGGATGCTTTGCCAGACAGCTGGAATGGGTACATTGAAATGCTAAAAGAAAATGGCTATCTTGCTCGCACAACTTTAAATGATCTTTTTACTAAGCTAAGAGAGAAGGAGCAGGATGACAAGTTTCGTGCTCAAAGAAAGGGACACACTCAAGATCCCTCATTATACTATGCTGATCCACCTTCAGTCACTCCTACTCATGCTCCACTGAAGACAGCACTCTCTGCAAACGCTTCAAATCAAACAGGACATTTGGGATGTTCACACTCAAGTTCAAGTCAAAGTACTCCAGTTCAGAAGTCTCAAGCTCAAGCTAGTTCAGAATAAGCGTTTACAAGTTTGAAAGTCGAGCATTTTCATAAAGGAAATGTGGAGGGTGTAAATGAAGATATGGCTATGCTGAGTGCTTTAGTTGGATCCTATGACCAACTGTTGCAGGGTAAAATCGGAAATGTACACTTAACTGGGGAGGATTATGAGCAGATTGATCGTGATGAGATGGAACGAATCGACATCATGTGGGGTTTCGCTAATCTCGTCAGGAGGGCTAAAGAGTATGTGAAAAAGACTGGTAACCCAATCGGAGCAAACAAGGAAACTAAGTATGGCTTCGACATGTCAGCGATTACTTGTCACAACTGTGGACAGAAGGGTCATTTTGCTCGAAACTGTGAAAAGCCAAAACAACCAAGAACAGTTCAGAATCCATTCAGAGATCAGCAAAACAGGAATATGAACAGAAACGCTCCTGAGACAAACAAGAATACGGCTTTGGTGACGACTGGCTCGACTACCTATACTGGTACTGAGAATTCAGATGTTAAGGCCTTGGTTTTTCAAGCTGACGAAGGGTTGGATTGGGGAATTCAAATTGAAACCAATCCATCTGATGCTGAAGTAAATGTTGTAAAGATTTTGAATCTGAATGAAGAAAGTGACGGGGAGGAGTCTGTTACATCTGAAGAATCATCTGAAGAATCTTCAACAGAATCAGAAGCACCAGTGCCTAAAAGAGAGTTCGCAATGATGGCAGGAACTACTGAGTCATCAAAGGTACAATCTGAAACTACAGTAACTTCCTGTTCAAACTGTTTTGTTTTAGATCAACGAGTAAATGAGCTTAGTCAAGAAAATAACAATCTTGTTGATGAACTTCGTAAAAACAAAATCGTTAAGGGAAATGAAAAACTGTTTTCAGAAAAGAACAAACTTTTAGCAAAACAAGTAAGTGACTTGGAAATTGCTTTGTTAAACAAACAGGACTCGATCAACAAATATTTAAAAGATATTGATGCTCTTAAACGTGAAAATGCTTCTGTTAAAATTAGTTTTGAAACTTTAAACCAACAAGTTAGAAGTTATTCATCTGCATCATATCTTTTGGACCATATTTTGAAAGAAAAACGTCCTGAAAATGGGGAAGGGAAACCAGGGGTTGACTACAAAACTTGTCCACCTCCTATCTTTAACACACTGATTAAGTCTCCAAAGGAGGAAGGGGATGTTGAGTTCATTCTTCAACAACCAGACCCAGCTGTTCAGACCCCTAGTGTCCAAACACCAACTGTCCAAACACCTACTGTCAGTACTAAAAGTAATGTAAACGAAAAACTGAAAGAAACCGTCATAGTTGAAGATTGGGTTTCTGACTCAGATGAGGAAGAAAAGGGTCCAGGTTTGGGTTGTCAGTTACCTTATCAAATGAATTTGGGTCGCAAACCTCACATTAAAACAGGTTTAGGTTATCAGGCTCCAAATAAAACTTCAAGTCAACCTAAACAAGTTAGAATTTTGAAACGACCTGAATTTAAAGGACCAAAATTTGTCAAAAACCGGCGAATCATCAATCGCTTTTGAGTCAAAAGAATCTGCACAAGCAAAATTCATACCACCTCATAGGAGACAGTCACCCACAAATCCCCAGAAGCCACAAAATGTTTAACAACATACCGGCTTTATGCGTCCAAATGCTATGTTCTCCAAACCTCATACACACCACCGGAGAATGACGCAAAGTTCTCAAAATATTAACGAATGGAGAACTTGTTTTGATTGTGGGGAGAAAGGCCATGTTAACTATAATTGTCCAAATTTGAAACAAAGGCCTAGGAATAATGTTGACCAAAACAGAATGTCCATTGGAAATCGTTTTTCAAGTCCAAATCGAAATCGATTCTCAAACAATAGGTCATCATCTCCTAAACAAAACAATGAGTTGCTTCCTGCTGGTAAATCCAAACAGCAACCTATTGTTAAACCAATTGAAAAAAGGCCAATTTCACCAACTGTTTATGTCAAACGTGCATGGAAAGCTAAGAATGAAACTAACGGTACTGGACCTTCAAACGTGTCTGATGGTTCCAATGGAAAATGGGTTGACTTACAGTTCCAAGGTGAAGATGGCAAACCCAAGGCTATTAAGGCTTGGGTTTGTTTTGGGTATTAATAATTTCAATTTGTTGTGCAGGTCGTCTATGATCCTATCAAGAATACCTGGGTTGTTGATAGTGGGGCGTCTAGGCACATGACAGGGAATATGAAGTTACTTTCTAATGTTAGATCAATTAAGGGTGGCTATGTTTCATTTGCGGGTGATAAGGGAGGTTATATTTCTGCTCAGGGATCCGTCGCAAACGACAAATTAAGTTTTGATAAAGTAAATTATGTTCAAGCATTGGTCAACAACTTGTTGTCCGTCTCTCAAGTTTGCGACAAGAAGTTTAAGGTGATTTTTGACGAAACCCAGTGCTACATTATGAAGAAAGAATTTGTGATTCCAGAGCACCTGATTATTATGCAATCACCACGAGTTGGAGATTTGTATGTGCTCGATATGTCGAAGACTACAGTGAATTCAACTGAACACCAAGCTTTTGTCTCGAAAGCTACTGAAAGTGAATCAATACTGTGGCACAAACGTATGGGACACCTCAGCTTGAGAAAGATGAATCATTTGATGCACAAGGATTTAGTGTTGGGAGTTAATGTGAAAACATTTCAGTTGCCGGAAACTTGTATTTCATGCAAGAAGGGAAAACAGTCCAAAAAGTCTCATAAAGTAAAGAAGTTCCATACCATTGATACTCCGCTTGAGCTTCTACACATGGATTTGTTTGGCCCTATCAAGTATTCAAGTGTTACAGGGGATAAATACTGTTTGGTGGTGACTGATGACTATTCTCGATTCTCTTGGGTAATGTTTTTACGAGAGAAATCTGAAACGTACGAGAATATCAAGCTGCTGGTTACCTCACTGGAGACTCTGTATAAGTTAAAGGTTCGACGGTTTAGAACTGATAACGGTACGGAATTCAAGAATCAGAGGATGGAGGATTTATGCAAGGAACGAGGAATTCAACAACAATTCAGTGCAGCCTATACTCCACAAATGAACGGGGTTGCAGAACGGAAAAACAGAACGTTGATTGAAGCAGCTAGAACGATGTTGGCTGATTCGACACTGCCAGTACGTTTTTGGAATGAAGCAGTAGCTAATGCTTGTTACACTTTAAACCGAGTGCTAGTAGTGAAACGTCATGGGAAAACATGTTATGAGTTGTTGCAGAAAAGAAAGCCTAACTTGCAGTACTTGGAACCCTTTGGAGCTCCTTGTACTATGCTCAAGCGTAAACAAGATGGAAAGTTTGATGAAAAGGCTGTGGAAGGGATATTTCTGGGATACAGCACTCCTAACAAGAGAGTTTGGAATCCAGCCACTAAAGCTATTGAAGAATGGTATGAGGTGGATGTTCAGAAGTACTCTAAACTGATTCCTTCGAAAGGATATCCATGGATGTTTGATTATGATTCACTGTTTGAATCATTTAATCTTCCTGAGTTCTCCGATGAAGATATTGCAAGATACTATTCTCATCAAGAGGCTTTGGAAGAAACTATTCCTCATGATCCAGTGATTCCAACAGTTCCTACTCCTCCTGGTCCACAAGAGAATTCTGCAGACGGTCAAGCAAATGATGATAATTCAGATTCTGATGGTTCAGTTAACATAAATGAGCCGATTGGAAATCCTGAAAATGTTCAAGAAAATGAAGAGGAAGTTGAAGCTCCCGATGTTAATAACTTGGATCCTAACGTTGTGGTTCCTCCAAATTTAAACGTTGAAGAACCAGCAAGTCAGCTCCGGCGATCATCAAGGGCTCGCAGATCGACAAATTTTGATGATTATGAAACCTATTTTGCTGGAGCTCGACCAAAGAAAGAAATCCACAGCGATGTGTATATTGATTTGTTTAAATCTGGAGATGTTACTTACTGTGCTCATGCTTGTTTTATTTCGCAGATTGAACCGACTACTGATGAAGAAGCTCTCATGGATGATAATTGGATTAACTCGATGCAAGCAGAACTCCTACAGTTTAAGAAGCTGGGTGTCTGGCGGCTTGTCGCTAAGCCAAAAGGCGCCAAATCATTGGGTGTTCGTTGGGTCCATCGCTGCAAACGGGATGATCAGGGAATAGTTGTCAGAAACAAGTCAAGGCTAGTGGTTCAGGGTTTTCGACAAATCCCTGACTTAGATTATAATGAAGTGTTTGCTCCAGTTGCAAGATTGGAGGCAATTCGTATTTTTCTAGCCTTTGCCTCTTACAAGAAGTTCACTGTGTATCAAATGGATGTTAAGAGCGCGTTTCTTTATGGGAATATTCGAGAGACAGTGTACGTTAATCAACCACCAGGCTTTGTAGACCCATTACATCCGGATAAAGTGTACATTCTCGATAAAGCACTTTATGGTCTACATCAAGCACCGCGCGCCTGGTATGAGACACTTGCTAACCATCTGACCGACAATGGTTTTCGTCGAGGGGTCATTGATTGTACGCTGTTTATCAAAGAAAGAGGTGAAGATATTCTGTTGGTGCAAGTATACGTGGACGACATTATTTTTGGATCTACAAATCCGGAATTATGTAAAGAGTTTGAGACGGTGATGACAAGCAAGTTCGAAATGAGTTCTATGGGTCCGATTAAATTCTTTTTGGGGCTACAAGTAGATCAGACTGCAGAGGGCATTTTTATTCATCAGACAAAATACGTACACGACAATTTGAAACGGTTTGAAATGTCGGAGACAAAGTCAGCCTCTACTCCCTTATCGGTGAATCACGGGATATCACAAGAAGCTACGGGGGAGCTAATTGATCAGTCACTTTATCGCTCTATGATCGGTTCTCTTATGTACCTCACCGCATCTCGTCCAGATATTATGTTCCCGGTGTGCTTGTGTTCTCGATACCAAGCAGCGCCAACTGTTATTCATCTTCAAGCAGTGAAGCGAATCATGCAATATCTAAAGGGTACCCCAGATTTAGGTCTTTGGTATTCTAATGATGATAATTTTGAATTGTCTGCTTTCAGTGATTCGGACTATGGAGGTTGCAAGAAGGATGCTAAATCAACTTCAGGAGGGTGTCAGTTTCTCGGAACACGACTCATCACATGGCAGTGCAAGAAACAGACCGCTGTAGCATTGTCCACGTGTGAGGCTGAATACGTAGCTGCGGCTAGTTGCTGTTCTCAGGTTATCTGGATTCAACAACAATTGCGGGACTACGGTTTGTCTATCTCTAATACTCCTATTTATGTTGATAATTCTGCTGCCATAGCTGTCACTAAGAATCCTGTACACCATCCTAAAACCAAACACATAGGCGTAAAATATCATTTTATACGTGATTGTTTTGAAAAACATCTAATTGACGTAATTCATATCGAAACGATGTTTCAAAAAGCAGATATTTTTACAAAGGCCTTCGATAAATCTCGGTTTGGATTTTTACTATTAGAAAATGGTGTTGTTAAGAAAAGTGATGTGATCAAAGAGGACGAAAAGTCAGACAAGTAACCGCTCTCGTTTTTGTATACTACGTTAAGATTTTTTCTTAAATTTTTCTTGTTATTATTTTCTTTTTCTTCTTAGTTATAAAATTTCGAAAAATACAAAAAGATTTTCATTTTTAGAATTTTAGGGGGAGAAATAGTTAGTTTAAAAAAAAAAAAAAAAAAAAAAAGGGGGAAGTGAGGAAATACTGAGCTAAAACTGAACATGTAAATTGTCAAAAGTATGCTGAACGTAATGTTTACACATGTTGGTTGTAGGATATATTGGTAGACTTATCTCACTGAAACTTGACGAAAATTAATCATTTTTCAAATGGTTGTCGCAGATATCAAATCTAATTTAAATCTTTATGGATATGTCTCAAAGACTGTCTAAATGATATCTGGAGATCAATAACAATTGAGAACACTGAAAACAACACAAAGCGGTCGAAATTAAATGTTTAATGTATTTTAATTAGCTTTTGTTTTGTAGTGTTTGTGGCTTTTCGCTGGATTGATTCGAAAATAATAAATATTAGGTGTAATATCAGAAAATAAATACAGTATGTCAGTAATATTTTGTTGCAATTAAGGGCCACTCCAGTGATTGTGGGATAACATTCTTGAATGTTTTGATCTATATAATTGAAATAAAAAAATAAAAAAATAAAAAAAAAAAAAAAAAAAATGTGTAATAATAATATCCCAATAAGAGATAAGAAACAACTTCAAAAATACCTTGATGGATGAACAGAAGTATAAGGTCGAAAGAAGATCATACTTCGGCTATTCCAAATAAAGGGTGAAGAAGTACCTAAAGACTTCACAAATACTTTGATGGATGAACAGAGTTATAAGGTCGAAAGAAGATCATAACTCGGCTATTCCAAATAAAGGTTGAAGAAGCGCTTATTCTCTGAGTGATATTTTGTTTCAACGATCAAGAATCACTGGCCCTTATTGCATGCGTAGTTGATGTAATACTGACATACGAAATCGATATTATGATATTACATCTAATGTTTGTGAAAATAGACTTGAAAAGGCTGAAAAGTTAAGAGGACAAATACACAAACATACTTGCAACTCTAATTATGATATAAATTTGATGACTGTTAAAAATTCAAATTGTGTGTTGTTTTCTATGTTCAAAATATTGGGAGATCTTAGCGAGATAACCATTTTGGAAAGAAAAGTGTCAAGTGAATGTTTGTTTAAGTTTAAGAGGACAAATATACCAATAATCGTCAACTGATATGTTAATTGTTACTAAGAAGATTGAATGACAATGCTATGTTTCAGTATCAGTCTGATCCCTTATTCGAAAAACGCAAAAAGAATGTGAAAATTTCAGTTTATTTAATTGTTATTTCAGTAGTTTGTTATAGTTAAAATTTCCTTGATTCATCAAAACAGAAAAGTACAAAAAGATTTTTAATTTTTAGTTTTAGTTTCTCTTGAATTTTAATTTTATTTTTTGTAAGTTTCTAAGGTTACTTGTCGTGACTTGAGATCTAAACGGTGATACTGAGACAAATTCGAAAAGTCATAATCGTTGATAAAGTGTTTGGTTAGGATATCTGAATTGAGCTAAAATGTTTTATCTTGTTGAATTGATAATTTTCATGTGTTTAACGTTTACTGAATGTTTGAGTTTTGAAGATCAGAGAAAAACTCGAAGTTTATAAATTTTGTTTCAGCGACATTCATACGAATAGAAGCTCATTCGCACGAATCAGAGGGAAATCAGTTTTGACACAAAAGTCTCCTTCGTACGAATATGAACTCATTCGTGCGAATGTATCGCACATTCGTACGAATGTGAAATGACTATATATATGTGTGACATTCGTTTGAACCATTCATTTTTCACAATCTCATTCGTCCGAAAGAAGAATTTTTACCTAAATCTTTAATCTGTTAAAACGAGTTTTTGAATCCGTTGTTATTGCATAACTTTGAATTCTGAATCGAACCATACTAACAACGTAAGTTACATCGATCGTTTTAGGTATTAATCATTGATTTTTAAGACCGAGACTTCTTGAATCAAATTGATCATTTATTTGTATGTGTTATGATTAATTGGGTTAGGGGTTTGTTTTATCGGGGGTTTGCGAGTATTTTGGTGCAGGTTTTGTGATCTAAAACAACGGGTTTGAAAATCTAGGTTTTCTGAAAATTAACAGAACTGATGAACTCCGTTCGCACGAATGAGTTTTTCATTCGTGCGAATAGGACTTACATTCGTGCGAATAGATATTTCGTTCGTACGAATGAGTTGAACGTAATCCGTCTGTTTTGACAGTCTCATTCGTTCGAATACATGTTGATTCGTACGAATGAAATTCTACATTCGTACGGATGGACCAGAACAGAAATATTTAAAACGTTTGAATTTTAATTCTAACTGTTTTTTTTTTGCTTCTCGATGTTTATCTTTCTGTTTACAGGAAAATGGCTGAATCATCATCTTCTCAAAGCACTGGTCTTGTAATCGGTCCAAAGAACAATATGTGTGCTTTTCTCGACGAAACAACAGCGCACTCCACGAAGTTCGTCGGGATTATAAGATTCTTGAAGCGTTCTAGAATCTTCAAAGCTATTTCTACCGAGAAAGTGCTCTACTTTTCTCATATCTCTGATTTCTGGAACAATGCCAAGGCGGTTCGTCAAGATGGCAAGGTTCAGATTCACAGTACAGTTCTCGGGAAGGATATCATGGTTGACGAGCAAGTCATCAGAGAAGTCATTGGATTCGGGGATGAAGCAAAATTGCCAACCAATCTGAACGTGTACAAAGTGAGAGGGGCGATATTAAGAATGCACTATGATGGTGATATTAAGAAGGGGGTGATCATAAAGTCTGGTTTCAGTGTTCAATACAAGTATCTGTGTCACGTAATACAGCACTGCTTGGGTCCCAGAAAGGCGGGACATGACGAGATGCGGGAGACTCTTCAAAGTGCACTCGTCGCACTGGCACTGAATGTTCCGTTCAATTTCTCAGCCATGGTCCTGCAGTTTATGATTGAGAACGTAGAACTCAAGAACAAGCACAAGTACTTGATGTATGCCAGATTCGTGCAAATGATCATAGATGAGAAGATTCATGACTTGCCGAAGAATGAAGACGATATAGTCAAGCTGGACGTTATGAGTGATAGTACGATGGGACGCATGCTGACATACAAGGGAAAGCCTACACCAAAGGAGAGAAGGCTGATCGGACATCTGGCAAATCCTGAATATGTCTGTCCGAAGAAACTGAAGTGGAGAAATGATGACAGTGATTCAGATAAAGAGGATCTTGTTGTGCCTCAACTCCCTGATTCTGATGAGGAGGTGGTTTCTGCTAATTCTCCACCTACTGATACTCAGATGGAGTTAATAGATGAAGACGATACGGTTGTAAGTGCTGAGGCGACTCCTTCGGTACCGAAACGGAAAGCTAGAACGTCACTGAAGGATCTTGTCTCAGGGAGAATTTCAAAACGTCTCAAGCTGGTGAAACAAAGTGAACTTTCTACAAGCACAACTACTCCAGTTCCTCCTCCTGTGACTTCTCAGCAACAGCAAAGCATCCCAATCATGACACCTGCCACAACGATAACACCAACAGCTGGTGGATCGTCGTCAGGGTCAACATCTGAGTCTGTTCAACTCGAGACTGTAAACGCTCTGCTATTGGAGGTTCTGAGGAAGCAAAATACACAGGATAAAGAGATGAAGGAAATGATTGAGCAAATGGCTAAGAGGGAAGCTGAGAGGGAAGCTGAGAAAGCCGAAATGCTAAG
Source organism: Senecio squalidus (assembly GCA_910822075.1). NCBI lineage: Eukaryota > Viridiplantae > Streptophyta > Magnoliopsida > Asterales > Asteraceae > Senecio > Senecio squalidus. The sequence continues at coordinate 56,798,186 of CAJVGC010000065.1, read as the reverse complement.
GAGGATTGCTGATCAAGATAAGTTGCTTGAGGATCAAAAGAATGAGTTGGCAGTTTACAAAGATAAGATCAACTATCTGGAAGAGGCCTCAAAAGCTATACAAGATTCGATGGAAGCTGATGAGGATGGAATATACAGAGTCAAATTACCGGCTGATGAACCTGTTCAACAGATTGGTGCAGATAGCGAACGCACAGAGTCTGGGGGAGCTGGTAAAGAACCACAGAATGAATCCCAGTATGACATTACTCCCATCTCTCTTAAAAAATCCAGTTTAACCTACGTGTTGGATATGCAGGGGGTAATTAGGTTTAGCGTCGAGCATGACGCCGAAGAGGGAGAGATCATACATTGTCTATCCAAAGAAAGATCGCGGAATTGTTCCAAATGAACCCTGATGAAGTTACTACCGCATCTGATTCTGAAGAAAACTCTCCTGATTCTGACGTTGATGACGATGAGATAGAGTTCGAGCAGACGGCTGATTCAACAGAACCTATCTATCAGTCCAACGATTTCCGAGACGATGACGTCTTTGATGTAAATGATGAAGATCTTGCTCGGATATTGAATAACCTTCCAGAGGCTACTCAAGCTACACCAAATGAAGAAGAAGTGAATGCCAAGAAAGCTGAGTGGATTCAGGCGATGAAAGAATGCTTTCGCCCACCTCAACAAACTGTTCAGCCGAATTATTCGAAGTTTTACACCTTGAAGGGTGCTACGACAAAAGGTAAAATAATCAGCTGGGCGTACTTGGTAGATTTGCAGGTGTATGCTGTTAAGCGAGAACGGGGAATTGACTACTTTCAACGAGCTCAGGACTTGAAGACATTGCCATATTTCGATATGTTGCAACTGGCTCGTCTTAAGTTGTTATACAGTAAGGATGATGACAAAGCTGCTTGGTTGGAGAAGCAACTTCATTTTGAGTTCAGAAATAAATGGAAGTACCTGAGGCCACAGTATCCAGAGATTACCCATACCTGGAATCGGAAAAAGGGTAAATCTGTGAAGCATGTCAAGTATAAAGCGCCGAAGGTGATAGAGAAGATACCGCTTCGCCAGATAAAGACTGAGATTCATCGGCGATTCAAATGGTGGTATTATGATGATCGAACCACAGAAGCAGTGGTGGTGATGGAGCGTAAGGGTGTTTGGGAAACCCTTAGAATTTTTGATCCAATGTGGATCAGAAATTTCTCCGATGATGATATATACGCTTTGTATCTGCAGCCTATATTCTTTGACATTAAAGATATGGATCAAGCAATGCGGTTCAACAAGGTTGTACGCGTATGTTTCGTTCACAAGATCCATTCATAAGAGGACAGATCAAAGGCGTGTTTTAGACAGCAGCAGATATTTTGAAGACTGAAGACATAGAATCTAGTTCCTAGGGGGAGTTTGTAGGTGCATTTATGTAGTTACTAGATTCATATGTAAACTAACGTTTTATATCAGTCTTTGTATTGTGTGATTGAATATCGGTATTGAATATTTGATTAGTTATAAGTTTGAATGCTTACATCGTTATGAATTGATCGAATATGTGTTTTGTGATGTTTAAATGATATTCAAACTCATTCGCACGGATAAGGATGAATCCGTGCGAATGAAGGTTACGTTCGCACGAATGGGAAAGTTAAACAGTTTGTTTATTAATATAGTCCATTCGTACGAACCAGATGTGGTTCGCACGAATAGAAACTCATCCGTACGAATGAATTCTCATTCGTACGAATGTATAGCTGGGCCTATATATACCCAGCTAGGGTTTCTGCATCGGTAAGGTTTTTGCTATTTTTGTGTGTGCGTACCGAATTGCTGCTGGAGTGTTTTCTTAGATCCCAAACGTTTAGTAGAGTCTAAACAATCATCCGAATAGTCTTCCTTAGGTCCGATCATATCAACAATCGTTGGTTAGATTCCGTTTTCGAAGGTTTCATATTCGCTAGATAATCGTAAGCTTATTTCCGCTAGGTTTTTCGATATAACGTTGACTATAAGATCCATACAACCCCAACTCGATTTTGCTATTGCATATATTCAACTCTCGAAACATCTTGTGACACCTTAGGCAAATCCCACATCGGCCGTGGACAAGAGTGATGCTACGTTCTTAAAGTAAACCTTGACCGTTCATGACACGACGCGTTTTGGTGGCTACAGACACTGAAGAGCTTAGAAACTCTGTAGTTAAACGTGCTTGGGCAAGAATAGTTCAAGGATGGGTGACCTCCCCGGGAAGCTCTACCAAAAACAAATCCTTGAGCCTTGCTCGCAGAGCGAACAATATCGTGGGCATAAAAAGGCGGGGTGTTACACATCTATTGTATGTATTCAACTCATATTTTTCATAGATGACGTATGAACCAAAGTTTTTGTGAGAAACTTCCAATAATCAAATCGGTTACAAGTTAGTAAATCTGGTCCGTTACATCATCTGTGAGAAAATAAGAGTTGAATAGAGGATTTGAGAGTTTGATATACACAATAGCGAAATGCAGGGTCGGCCCGGTGTATGGGCGGCTTGGGCCTAGGCCCAGGGCAACACAAGAATTAGGGGCATCATCAAACAATTGATCCAATAAGGAAAATTAGTATTTGAGCGGGCATAAGGGGAAACCAAACGACGCGTAAGGAGCCAATTGAAAAGATCTGGAGAAACCAAACGACGTGTATCATTCAATCGCCATCCTGCCCATCCATCGCCATCCAATCTGCTCCGCTGCTCGATCAGGTAGTGTATCATTCAATCGCCATCCAATCTGCTCAATCTCCGTCAACAACATCGGCGCGTATCATTCAATCGCCATCTTGCCCATCCATCGCCATCCAATCTGCTCTGCTGCTCGATCAGGTAGTGTATCATTCAATCTCCATCCAATCTGCTCGATCTCCGTCAACAACATCGGCGCGTATCATTCAATCGCCATCCAATCTGCTCGATCAGGTAGTGTTTTCGTTTAAACGTTGTCGTTTTGTATGATTTTGGATTGTTTATGATAACTATTAGATCATTAATCTGTAAATTTATTTACCCGATTTTGGATTGTTTATGATAACTATTAGATCATTAATCTGTAAATTTATTTAATTTATATGTTAATTGTTAATGTTTATTGAATTTTACTAATTTACCATTGGTCTCGTTTGCTGGTATAACAACTGTTGTAGCGTACGGTTCCGACATGAAAATTTATAATTCATAACCAGTTGTTGTTTGTTTGTTAAATGGTGTCGTGTTAAATGGCTAGATTTTTGTTTGTTTAGATTCGGAATATGAAATTGAAGATAAATTTTTGCGTTTTATCGAATAATTTGTTTTGTATGTTTAGTTATACTTGTGCGTTTTAATGTAATTTGATGATTGATTTCAAAAATTGTTTACTGTTTTATGCTTCAGATATTGAGATATGGCCACCGGCCACATTCTGATTTTTGCAAGTGTTGGTCTTTTTGCCTCTTGGAAGTGAAAAGTGAAAACATGATAGATTTAAAAGTGAAAACAGAAAAGAAATCAGCATATTCAGGTTCTATCTTTCCTTTTAAAGCATTCTTAGTTATATTTGTTGAGTTTATATTATGATTCCTCGAAAACAACCATCGGGTGCTCAAAACAGAAAACGAAAAAAGAAAGAAGAAGAAGAAGCTAATTCATTAAGAGGGTCTTTGAATAAGTTTTTAGTTAAAAATCAAAATGCTTTTGAAAATACATTTAATGATCCGGTTAATAATAGCAATGATCCACCTACTTCTAATGATCCGGTTGGAAATTCCAATGATTCGGTTGACAATTCTAATGATTTTGAAAAAAATGAATTTGTTGATAAAGATAAACCAAGTGATTTTGACATATTTGATCCTAGAGTGTGAGATGATTTAGATTCTACTATAAAAGATTTACTTATAGAAAAAGGGCCTAAAAGGGAATTTGATACTAACACAATTTTTCCAAAAGATTCACTTGGTAGACATTTTTCTTGTGATTTTTTTACTCGAAAATTAAAAAATGATGATTTTTGTGATAGAAAATGGTTAGTGTATTCCAAAGAACTTGATAAAGTTTTATGTTTTTGGCATCCGAAGGTATAAAAGATTGGAAACATCTTAGTGAAACTTTAAAACATCATGAAAATATATCTGATCATATGATTAATCTAAGAACTTGGACAGAAACACGAATTAGGTTACATAAAAATGAAACAATTGATAGAGAATTACAAGAAATGATAAAAAAAGATACCGAACATTGGAAAGAGGTTATGGTTAGAATTATTGTTGTTGTAAAATGCTTATCAACAAATAACTTAGCTTTTCGTGGCACAAATGAAAAAACTTATGAAGACTCAAATGGAAATTTTTTAAAAGTACTTGAAGCGATTGCTGATTTTGATTCGGTAATGAAAGAACATTTTAGACTAATTCTAGACAAAGAAACACATAATCATTATCTTAGTCATAAAATTCAAAATGAATTAATTGAGATGTTGGCATTCGAGGTAAAAAGTGCAATTATTAAAAAAATCAAAAACGCAAAATATTTTTCTATAATTCTTGATTGCACTCCGGATGCAAGTCATAAGCAACAAATGACTTTGATTATACGATGTGTAGATATGGGAAGTGTTCCATTAAAAGTAGAGGAATATTTTTTAGAGTTTTTAATTGTGGAAAGTACAACCGGTTTAGCTCTTTTTAATATTTTAAAAGATGCTCTAAAAACTCTTGATTTTGATATTAATTATGTTTGTGGTCAAGGGTATGATAATGAAGCAAATATGAAAGGAAAACACAATGGTGTACAAAAAAAATTGTTTGATTTAAACCCTAGAGCCTTTTATATGCCTTGTGGATGTCGTAGTTTAAATTTAGTTTTGTGTGATATGGCAAATACTTGCCACAAGGCAAAAACTTTTTTTGGTACATGTCAAACCATTTATAATGTTTTTTCTAGTTCAACACAAAGATGGAGTGTTTTACTTAAGTATGTAGATGAACTAACACTTAAATCATTATCCGCTACTCGTTGGGAAAGTCATATTGAAAGTGTTAAAGCAATTAAAAAGCAATTTATCCAAATAAGAAAAGCTATAAAAAAAAAATATCTAAAATAAGTGAGGATGGAAAAGTGTGTAGAGATGCCGAATCATTACTAAATGGTGAATTTTCTAGTTTTGAATTTATTGTTAGTTTAGTTATATAGCATGAAGTATTGCATAAAATTAATTTGATAAGTAAGAAATTGCAATCCAAAGAAATGATTCTTGATGTTGCTATAAAAAATTTAGATGGATTGATTAAGTTTTTTGAGGAATATAGGGAAATTGGGCTTGATTTGGCTATTAATGAAGCTAAAGATATAGCAATTAGTATTGGATTGAACCCAAATTTCCTAACAAACGTATTATTAAGAGAAAACAACAATTTGATGAAATTCCAAATACCGAAAGAGAACATCAATCTTCTCAAGAAGCTTTTAAAAATGATTACTTTTTGATGGTTGTAGATATGACTCTTAATCAATTGAGAAGTTGATTTGAACAAATGCAACATTTTGAATCTATATTTGGTTTTTTGTTTGATGCTTCAAAGTTAGTTTCCTTAATTGATTGTGAATTGAATAAATGTTGTTTAAATCTTGAGTCTAATTTGACAAATGGTGGAGATTGTGACATTGATGGTAATGATTTATATATTGAGTTACAAATTTTGCAGAAAATGTTACCGGATGAAGCATACAAAGGTTGTACTCCTTGGACATCTATTCAAATACTGGAGTTTGCTAGAACAATGGACATGTTTCCCAATGTAGAGGTTGCTTACAAGATTTTATTAACCGTACCGGTAACGGTTGCTTGCGCGGAAAAAAACTTCTCAAAATTGAAGCTCTTGAAGTCTTATCTTCGAAGTACAATGACTCAAGATAGATTGAATGGATTAGCCATTTTAAGTATCGAAAGTCAATTTTTACAAAATTTAGATTATAAAAAAATAATTGATATGTTTGCTTTGAAAAATGCAAGAAGGCATCGTTTTAGGTAAATTTTGTAGGTTGGGTTTGTAATATCATTGCATTTGTTTGATTAAATAAAATTTTCTGCATTTGTTTGATTATATAATTTTTTCTGTATTTATTAAAAGAAACTTATAGTATGATACAAGTTTAAGGGGCATAATTTTCTCATCTCGCCCGGGGTAGGAAAAGCTATTGGACTGGCCCTGACGAAATGGACAAAGTTTTATTACATTTTCATGCATTTAGCACACAAATATTTAGTTGAAAATTTTACAGCAAAAAGTAACATAATCAAACAATGATTGAAAATTAATTAATATTTTATATATATTTATTGATTAAAAAAAATATTAGTTGAAAGGTTTGATGTAAACATCAGAACGTAAAACACTATTTTAGACGATCGCCTGGCACAAGCCTCGCCCCGCTCTCAAGAAAACATGACCCGGCTAGTGAATATGTGAAATTATATAAGTTTACAATTATATAACTTTATTATTATAATTTTATAAAAAATATTATTTAATTTAGTTCATTAAACAATTTATTTAATAATAAAATAATATATAAATATTACTAAGTTTATAGTTACGTGTGGTTTTAAAAATTGTCCACATATAATCACACAGAATTATTTCAATCTTATTTTAAATATAGAATATAAATATAGATTGAACGTTTAATATTTTAAGTTTTTTTTTAATGGTTATCAGACACCGAATCACAAACAAATAAAACATCATCAATCTCCATTTCGTCTTCTACAGGAAACACTTTGAAAATATCTCTCTTTCTTTCTAATGGAAGAATCAGTCAATTTCGTAAAAGTCAATACTTCCTCCTCCGACGAATATGACGTCATCTACCAACCACCACGCCAACGTAGAACCGTCGCCGTCGCCGTCATCGTTACATTAACTCTCCTCGCGGTCATAATCGGCGCTATACTAGCAGCCGGAGTACGTAACCGAACAAATCAACAGGAAGAACATTCTGTCAAATCATCAAACTCAATCAAAGCAGTATGCGCAGTAACACAAAATCCAGATTCATGTTTCACTGACATCACCGCCGTTGATTCCGGTAACTTCGTTGATCCTGAAGTTATTTTCAACCTAACGTTACAATTAGCAGTAAATGAATTAATAAACATTTCATCGTTACCGAAAACGTTGATTTCGAAATCCAGAGATTTACAGAGCGGTTCTGCGTTACGAGATTGCGAAACTCTCTTTGATGATGCTGTGAGTCAGCTGAGTAAATCGGTTGAGGTGATGCGCGTAGGAACACGCACACGCGGTGAGACGAAGGTGTTGTTGACTGAAGAGAAAGTGGCGGATATGAAGACGTGGATAAGCGCGGCGATGACGGATCAGGAGACTTGTGTGGATGGATTGGAAGAAATGGGATCGACGGTTGTGGATGAAGTGAAGTTGAAGATGAAAAGATCGAGTGAGTTTATGAGTAATAGTTTAGCTGTTCTTAATAATTTGGAGACTATACTTGAAAAGTTTGGCCTTCATTTGCATTGATATTGATTACAGTATGTATTAATGTCATTGGATGTAATTTGTGGTTTGAGTTCTGTAAATGTTGTTGTTGTAACACAAAAAAGGAAATATAATAATCGTTCGAGAAAGTTGTTTTCAAAGTTAAGAAGTTTGAACGGGGGAAGAACAGCTTCAGGAAGAACATCAATGGATCAAAGTCATAGGATCGAGAGATGAAAAGGATTTTAGCTTCAAGAAATTTAGCTCGGAGTCTACTTATTACAGTCCAAGGGAGCATTAGCGTTATAGTTCTACTTCCTTTACTCCCTTGATTAAAACATTGAAAGACATACTAGTCAACTGATTTTGTATGGATGATGCATGATACTGGACCAATCTGCTGAAATATTTTCCTAACGATCTAATTCTTGAATTTCGTTTTTATTTCATGTTTTACTGTCTTTTCAAGATATGGCCAAGTGACTAAAGGGAGTCAAGTAGAATGAATGTGTACTTATTTTACAAGCCTTAATTTGTACTACAAGACTTCAAGAGCCCGCGAGCCATTCAAAACAATTACGCAACGTCCCCGGAAAAGAAGTAAGCAACTCCATGTAAGGAAACTCAGGATTGGCAAAAACGTTACTACCCCTTTTAAGTAAAGTCGTGGAATGACGCTCAAAGCAAGGAAAGAGCCGGAAAAGTCATCAAGGTACTTTTGATGTAAATCAGGACTACGCATCAGCTTAGTCATAAACTAAACTCACCTTTGCAAAATGTAATTTGGTTGATTTAATTCTTTCCCCTTGTGTAAGCAACTGTCAACCTCCCCAAGGCTCTTGCATTATTACTAATATCTTTCCTATATTTTCTATTGAACTCTGCAGCAAAATATTCCACCTTCGATTATCAAAATCCTCAGCGCCTAAATGAGTGTCACCAGCAGCAGCTTTTACCTCAAACCTCCCTAGCTTTGTCAATAGTAATGAAGAAGAGAGACATCAAATGTACCACAACCCAAATCAAAGATAAGCCCGTTTACTTGGCGATTGATTGAAGTCTTTTGTTGTAGACCATAAGAAATTGTTGATTCCGGATGCATTCATTTTATTTGTATGAATAAACTTTTTGAATACAAAAGGGTTAATTTCCTATAATAGCAACTTATTTCCCTTTTGTGATCTTTTAGGCTTACTACCGTAACATTGGTGGTCATATATTCTTGTTATTTTGCTCTTTGCTCGCAGACGAATAATAATGTTGTGAATGACTAGAGATGCACGGACTTGATGTTGTATAAATAATTCCCTAAAATAATTACTTGGTATAGTTTGCATAGAATATGATATAATACCAAACATACCAATTGATGAACTGTGGGGATTGCATATTCAAAAGTTCGTTAAGATATAAGCACAAAGGTTGGTGCTTAAAAATGCGTTTTGATTTACAGTTTTACCAAATTACATTTACTGGATAACAATGGTTTTCTCCTAGACCAGCTAAGTTTACATGATTCAAGTCTTGCGTAGCTCACACTCGAATGAGGTAACCCGGCCTCTTTCGAAGGAAGTGATGGGAAACTTCGCACGACTTGAGTCTCATAGTCTTTAAAAAGCACGTACGCTGATAATTAGTAATTTGCTCATCCTTATATAATCGAAATCAATAATATATCTTATTTTAAGATTTTTGTTGCGCACGAAAAATTACAATCTCTTATAAAATGCTATTAAATAGTTAGTATCATTTAAATTAGAGAGCAAAATGAAATTATATCAAATTATATCGTATAGGATTGTAATATCTTATCATGAACATGTGTGTACTGCTACAACGAAAATTTATAGCAGAATTGATTATCAATAATGTGAAAGTAGGTGTATAACACTATTCATGTATTTAAAGATAGTGAAAAATCAAATATGAAATAGTGAAAAGCCAAACAAACAATGCACTAAACAGTAAACACACGTTCAAAATAAAACATTGATAACCGATAATAGTGAACAATACATACATCTCATTTTAGATAATGCAGGGGTCGATTCAGGGACGGATTCAGAAATTTTTTCACGTAGTGGGTAAATTTTTATTGATTACTTGGGGGCAAAGTTTAGATTTTCGATTTTTATGAGGGCAAAAACTTGAAAAACAACATAAATATAACTATTATTTATATTGCCAAAAATATTTACTGATGACAACTATCTACTCTGTATTTTGTCCTCATCCTGACTCCCTGGACCGAGCTGCATAGAATTTCTCAAAAACTTTCTCATTATTTTGATATAGCAGGAAGCATTTTGACGTTTAGGTGTTTACTAAGCTTTTCCCTTGGTATTTGGCATGAAATGAACTATTGTGACATTTGTTTGTGTTTAACAATATATTTTGGCACTTGTTCGTATTTGATAAATTCTTTTGGCCAACCTTGATTCAAAATCACCACTGCAATAATGGGAGGCAATATTGAGATTTGCTTCAGATATATTAAGCGACGTGTTCATAAAAGAATTCACCCGTATCGAGAAACCGACAAAAGATGACCATATGTATAAAAAAAATTATTTTCATAATCAACTACATATGACCCAAAAGTTGTGCAAACACAATATCAAAACATACTTTTAAATATCTTTAACATTAATGTTTAATGTATAATTTAATCGGAATAACGTAGCTTGAAAGATCTATAAATGATCTTCAAATATTTAATATATAATAAAAGAGGGGCATTAAATACCACATGGCAAAGTAAGGTCCGTTAGATTGGTTATCTTATTTGATTTCAGCCGTTAGATCAGATTGATGATGTCATCAAAGACTATTTCTATTTTACACCCTCTTATAATACATAATAACATTTTATCTTTTATTTACATTTCACTGAAATAAAAAAAACCTAAATTTATTTTTACTTATAAATCGTTCAATTTAGACTATGATTTACCATATTGTTATTCTAAAATCTCCTCATAAAAATATCAAAACATGTATATAAACGTAAAAGTATATATATTATTTTAACTATAAGAAAACTTAAAATCTATATAAACAAAAATTTACGAGTCAAACTTTATCTTTATCCGCGTTATCGCAGGACAATAATCTAGTTGGTTAATAAAAGACAAGAGTTCAAACCTACTTATATAAACATCTTATGATTGTCATAAAAATGTAAGAAAACATTTCCATGAATTGTTTTAGGCCGCATACATATAAGAAAGAACCCTTGCTCTTTTCAAATAATACACGAATCCTTTTAGACAAGAAAAAAAAAAAAAAAAACTACATATCTTAAACCTTATACACTTCTACGGTTCTACCATTGATTGAAATGTTGAAAACTTGTATATACGAACATATATGGAAGTTTAAGTACTAATTACAAATAACTATCTATAGTTTTAGTATTTAACATAAATTTCATCCCTTCCACGATAAGTGTTATAAGTGTACATACACAAAATTTTAACAAATAAAAATGTAATTAAAAATGACATGTATTTGTATTTATTGACAGCGTAATAATTTTATTTTTTTAAATTGTGCTATATACAGATAAGACACTAATTATTAAACGGAGAAAGTATATACTATTAGATAAAGTTATGATATAGAAAAATACCAAGGTAGTAGATGACAAGCGGAATGGACAAGGTCATAGATAGAGATGACAATACTTGACACGATACGAAATCCGACATGAGATCACGAAAAATAATGGGTTAAGTTGTGTAATCTCGACCCGTCAACCTACTAACCCGAATTATTTTCATATTAGGTTCGGGTTGGTCATTTGGTTAAATGGGTCGACCTGACAACCCGGAAACTTTTATAAAATATCTATTTTTAAATAATAATATATAACATTTAATATATGTTTTACCATATTTAACTAAAATAACCATTTATTTTAATTTTAGTGATAATAATTTTTTTGTTTATATTTTTTTTTTCTTTAAAAACTTTTATATTATATTTTAATATTGGTGGTCGCAAAAATAAAATATAAACTTAAATTATTTATAAATTAAACTCATTTTAACTTATTGACCCGAAAGCAACCCGTTTATTTAAAACTTGCTAGTCAATCCACTAATATGTATAATAAACGGATTATACGGGTTAGGTCGGGTTGAGTCTAACAACCTGCTAACCCGAACCTTATAACCTAATTATATTAACGGGTTAGTTTAATTTAAGTAATTTCAACTCGTCAAACTAGTAACCCGAACCCACTAAACCAAAATCAACCAAAATTGACACTCCTAGTCATAGATGCATTTATTTATGAAATACAGACATTAACTCCATAATTAGAAGAGAAGGGTGTCAATGTCACCATGAATCACGAGGATACCGTCTTTAGGAGCCTTGTCTCACTCGAGGGCCCGGCCGAACCTGCACCTGGACCAAGTCCAATTAATGGTCCCACCCCACTTTTTTAAAGATTATTATATATTACTATTACTAGTTTTTAAATAACCACCTTGTAGATTTTCAAATGTTACTTTAGTCCTTGGTTTTGTTTTTGTTTGTGTTTAATTAAGTAGAGCTAATGCCTTTTGACATGTTGGATCTTGTGTTTCGCTTTCTGTTAGAGATTAGCGTAGGTGGAAACAAAACAAAACCGATGAATGAGAAATGTCTTTATTTACTAAACATGAGTTAGGTAAAACTTGTCGGAGTTGAAGATTGTTGTTCGAGTTGGAAGTGAAACCGACGCTTAAGTTTTTTTTTCTCTGTTTTTTTTGAAAGGTTGAATTTTACTAAAATTCAAAAATAACATCTCCTAAATGGAAGACAAAAAACATAACACTTACAAAATCTCGACAAGCTGAAAACTCACACTAGCAAGAGAATCAAAAGAAGAACCAAAACAAAGACAAAATAAACTACGATACCATGAACATGGATCAAGGACAACGAGTCCAACATGACTCATCCTTTGAAACATGATTGATAGTTTTATACTTACGTATTAACATCTTTTAGTCAAAACTAGTTTTGAGTAAAGCTGAAACTTATATAAATACATGGTTATGTAATTGAATATTTACATGTTTACATACTTTATCAAAAATATTGTCACTTATGTTACTAAAAAGATACGCTAAAATCTTGCCAAACTTACATATGTGGTATAATTATATTTTTCGATAATGACTTTTTAAGCCGGTAAATGTTTCCAACAAGATTCGAACTTGGTACCTCCCACCTTTGAGTATAAAAATGTAGATTTATTTTTTTATCAAATCATACATTTGAAAGTAGTATAAAGTTTGAGACGACTCTTTTATAAAATGTAAAACAAACAAGCTTGAAAGGCACTCACGCGTGGTTCAAACTTGACAGAAAAAGTTGAACCATATGCAAATAAAATATTACTTTTTTGATTTTAACTTTTACTAACAAATACTATTTGTACATGTAATTAAAATGTGTCTTTCAAAATAGACAATCTATACAAGTAACTTGATGTACATGACAAGTTGTTTAATTAACAAAGGTATATTTTGTAGTATAAAATTTAAATGACATTCAATGTTAATTATAAAATGTCCTATTTTTAAATCTTTCGTATATTGAGTATCGGTCCTGAATAGAACATTTCTATTAAAAAAAAAAAGATGATTCATGCGATGAGTGGGTCGTACATGATCCATAAAAGAAATATACATCGATGATCATGTACGATCCAACTCACAGTTGCACGCAAATGTAACGAGGATCCTCTCATTAAAAAAATAAAAATAAAAACATGGTTAAAAAAAGAAGTTTAAAGTTAAGCGCCATCTTTTTGGCTGGCCGGTGATGCCATTTGCCAGCTTTTGGCCCCCTTCCCTCCATTTCAGTTTTTGATTCTTTTATTACTAATATTTTCTTTCACCATTTTTATAAAACAAACCAAAACTTTCTTTGAAACAACACAACCATAAAATTTCACAATGATTGGAATGATGGATAGTGCTTATTTTGTCGGTCGAAATGAGCTTCTTTCATGGATCAATGCTAGACTTCAACTTAATCTATCGCGTATCGAAGAGGTAATCATATATTGTTGTACAAGGTTGAAGGTTCAAGTCTCGCTACAAATCGATATAAGTAGTGTCTATTAGTTTGTTGAAATTTCGATATTTCGGATATCCGATTTTTTTTTTATAGTTTTTATAGTTATTTTACATGTAAATGTAAATATTTTGGTGATTTAATAATATATAGATAAATATATGTAAATATTAAATATTGTGGGTAACAAAATGTATAATAAAATTTGAAACAAAATAAAAAACACAAAAAAAGATATATATATTTTTTCAAAATTTCGGATTTTTGGATATATGTCGGATTTCGGATAGTGAAAATCACTATCCGAATTTTCTGATATCCGATTTTGAACACCCCTAGCAATTATTGCACTCATCTGAAATTGTGAATATTTATTTTGGGACAGAGGGAATAGGAACTAAGATAACCTTAATTGGATCTATATGTTATGTTTTGTGATTAGTTTTAGAAATTGGTATGTAGGCTGCATCAGGTGCTGTGCAATGTCAAATGATAGACATGACTTATCCGGGGGCTGTTCCGATGCATAAGGTTAACTTCGATGCAAGGAACGAATATGATATGATTCAAAACTATAAAGTTTTGCAAGATGTATTTAACAAACTTAAGATCGATAAGGTATATAACTAACTACTTTTGAAAGCAATTAGCCATGAAGTATGTCTCATTGGTGATTTTAATTTTGTTGCAGCACATTGAGGTAAATAGGCTAGTCAAGGGTCGACCGTTGGACAACTTGGAGTTTCTACAATGGTTGAAACGATATTGTGACTCTGTAAATGGTGGCATCATGAACGAGTATATGTTTCGATCCTAGACTCGAATGTAGTTATTTGTTGTGATTTACATGATGTTTATATGTTTGATACTCTTTCAGAAATTATAATCCTCTAGACCGAAGAAGTAAGGTATGTAAAGAACGTAACTTCAAGATATCTCAGAAGAGTTCAAAGTCACTGCAAACGAACAATTCCCGGAATCCTGGTTCAGGGGACAAAATGAACATTGCCAAGATAATTGGTGAGCTTATACATGTTTAATGTAATATATTTTTTCTGTTTTACTCATAAGTCATTGATAAGCGTCTTTACTTGTTGGATTTGGAAACTTATTCAGACTGTAAAGCGAATTGCAATTTCATGAATCTGTACTTAGAAAATGACTGGCAAAGAGTAAATTATTAATCTTGACTGAAACTATGCGGAACAAAAAATGCCACTTTCACTTTAGAACAACGCAAAATGCAAACCGTCAAATTTAATTTGGGATAATAGGCTAATTGCTGGACCATGTAACTTCTGTGTTTCGATTTTCTTTCCTGTAGGTATACTTATGTGTGTGTGTATTAGTGTATATATACGTTCATGATAATTGATCATAATGTTAATTGCTTTAGGGACTAAGCAAAAGCCGAGTGTTATAGAAGTTGAATCTGATTCCTCGCAGGAAATTCAGACTTTGTCCAATGAGGTAACCATTTTCCTAGAACTCGAAACTGCTCAATGTTGTGATACAATATTAAGTTAAATGCCATATCGAACAAGTTCTGGGAAAAATCATAGATTACATGCTGCTCTTCATTTTACTTGAGAAGTAATTTTAAGTTGATGCTATTATTCAGAATGCAGAGCTGAAGATATCTGTGGATCTTTTGGAGAAAGAAAGAGATTACTATTTTGCAAAATTACGGGATATTGAGATACTCTGTCAGGGTCCTGAATTGGAACATATTCCGGTAACCTGCTACACAATTTATATTTCCAAATTTATTTTCATGCTTGAGTTAATGTGCATGTCTTGGAAATCTCTATACTCACACTTTGTAGTGTTGACCAACCCGTAGCCCTCCTAATGTTTATATCCCCAGAAATCTTTATCAATGATTCTGCAGACTATATTTTGCAAAATTACGGGATATTGAGATACTCTGCAGGGTCCTGAATTGAAAATATTCCGGTAACCTGCTACACAAAAGTTATATTTCCAAATTTATTTTCGGCTAGTGCTTTCTTATCATCCGACTATATTGCTTTCTTATCATCCAGAAGCATAGTAGTGTTTCTATACTTATTTTGATCATAACTTGATTCTAGTTGCACTGGAAAATATTGTGACCCGAGAAGAACCATTAACTGAAGTTTGTCAAAGCTGGCAACATGGGTGGGTCGGGCATCTTGGGCAACGGGTTAAACAAGCAATTTTTGGCATTTAAAGTGGGTCGTTGGTACGAAACACTTTTTTTCCCCCAAAACGGGACTTATATAAATCATTTATAAAAAGTCGCTCGTTTGGACAAAAAGTGTTATGTACCAACCGACCCATTTTAAAAGCCAAAAAATGTTTGTTTGACCCGCTACCCAAAAAGAGTTATACTGTTATTTTATTTGAACAAAGTTTTCAAGATCGAAATATTACTAGTGGATCGTTTTTGTCTCTGCAAGATCTCGAATTGGTCTAAATTGCAACCTTAAAGTTTCTGAACACACGCTCAGGCTAATTAAACTCTCTCTTGGATACATTTGCACAGATGGTTGTGGCAGTTAAGAAGGTACTATATGCCTCAGATGAGGACTCTGCACTAGCCGAAGCTCAAGAAATCGTATCTGCTAATCAGTAAGTAACAGTTGACATAAACCGACACTGATGACGACGGAGACAATCTTCATTTCATTTCATTTACTCGTGTAAAGGTAACACAGGGCCGCCTTTTACCACACAAAGAACAAGAACATGTAGAATCTGTCAACAATTTAGTTTTCTCTATCTTTTTAACTAGTGACCAATGTGTAATGTTGTTTAGTTTGAATTGATATGTTTTAATGTATAAGTCAAGATTTATTTGTAACAGACGGCCGGAAATCTATGTGGATCAAGAAAGAGACGCTAGAAAACGATCAACTAACATTGATGTGCATCCTACATATGGTTTCGAATACAGCTTACAGTTGTCCTAACGAGCCGTATGCTCAATTTGATTCATTATTCGATTTTGTCAAATTCTGACTTGGACACTTTCAAATCATACAGAACCAAAAAAAAAAATATCTCACTTTTTGTTTGAAATAAAAATCTCTTTCGACTTCGTATAGATGTGTATTAGTTTTAGTTTGTTATCTGTGTTTGATTTTTGTAAACCCAGTTTTCAGTTTCATTTAAGTTCTTATTAACTTTGTTGTGTCGAACTCTTGTGGTGGTGTCCGAATGACCGATTTGAACACTCTCAAGTCGAGTTCAAACCAGAGTCACCGACTTATTTGCAATGCTAGAAGTATAGATAGTAACTAATCAACAATATACGTCGAATAAACTTATGTCGAAAGCAACCCAACTACTTACTGAAACAATTTGTATGTTGCTGAAGATTTCGAAGAAAAGCATTCAGAGAAAGTTAATACAGTACCTTTTCAAACTTCCATCTATCTCAAGAAAGATATAACTGCATATCATAAACATTTATAGGAATCTACCAACACCAACATGGAAAACTGTAGCAGGAAGAACATAAACGATACATACACTTATTTTAAACGGTATGTATGCAGAGGAAATTAACTCGATTCACAAAGAGACTTTCTGACATAGACGATAACTAAACTTTGTAAGACATAACAACAGACCAAAACCACAGTGTTGCAGACTTGCAGGTACACAATTCTATATACAGACCAAGGTTCGCACCCTAACCTCAATACACGTAGTCATCTTCAGTGAAGAAAGTATCACCTCGATACTTGACTTCATTATCAACATTGAATGTGTTGCCTCTATAGTTGACTTGGTTATCGGCATCGAAAGCGTCACCTCTATACATGACTTCGCTATCGAAACCAGCCTGCAAAACAGAAGGAGTAGCGTAAAATATCATTTGAAAAAACATTTATATATCAGTAACAGAAAGAAAGATGCATACCTGGGGCATGGTTTCCAGAAAAGTATCTGGACCGTTTTCGTGAAGGTACTTATTAGCAGAAACTAGGATGTCGTCGTGTGGGGTTAGTGGGGTGACAACGTCTTTCTTTTTAGGAACATACCAAACGTTAATAGTCTGGTTTCCTGTGTAGAAAGGCCGAACATAGTGCTGATATACATGAGTAGCACCGCTAAAAGGTGGTATAACCAACCAGCATGTTATAATAAGCTTTGCGTATGACCAGAATGGGATCCTGCCACCACAAAAGAACGACAACCTTAGTTGCTAAAGAAGTTGAAATGATTGGATGTAAAAAGAAGTTACCATTCAACAAGCGAATAAAAAGTGAGCTCAAAAAGGGTAATCATAGAATACAAGACCCAATATGTAAGCCATTGTTGATCATCGGTAACATTTCTAGTCTCGATAGCTCTGATGGATGCATATCTGATGATAAACATAAACAGAAAAACTCGATCAAGGAACACGTCAACATATACAAGGGCAATTACCAAAGGGCCTACGATATCGAGGTGTGGGTGTAAAGTATAGGAATGTCTCCTTCTATATTGGGTTGAAGGTTCGAATCTCCTTGGATTATGTGGACTTTCAAAATATTTTTAAAAAAAAGTGAGAACTTACATAACATTATACTACATATTTTAACTAGAGTTTTTTTTAATACGTATCTAATTCGGGTTTTGGATTTGGCTAAATCAAATACGTCTGGCATAAGTAGCGAGTTTCATTGGGAGTTTTTTTTTTTTAAGATTTTACGAGCTTTTTTTCTTAAAAAAAATAACAAAAAGTTATGTTTAGTCGTAGAAAACATAGGAAAAATAGAAATATCTAGAAAAAATTCAAGAAAAACTTAAAAAATTATCATTTTCGATTTTCTTTTTCTTTCTCTTTTGAATATCGAGTCTTTCAAAGTTTTAGGGTCACCAACACCCAAATATATAACTAAATAACTAAAAAGTTATTATAAAAGAGATGGAGGATAGTTTTAAGGAGAAGCATAAAAAAAAGGGTCTTTATTCACATGTGTTTAATGATATGAAAAAACCGAATAAAAAGAAAACTAAGAAAGTGTTTAATTACTTGTATTTCGACATGTAAATACTTTGCCTAAAATCATGATCATTCACATACTAATAACTCAGAAACACATTAACGAAAAGATATAGAATGAAAAAGTTGATAGTAAACTTACAAAGGGTAACCCAAACTAACTAGAGGCCTGCAACGTTTACACAAAATCAGAAACAATAAAATACCTAATAATTCTATATAATAAGATTACCCAGCAAGAACATCAAAGTTTTGAGCGATTAATAGTAACAAATCTCCAACTGCAGCTCCAGGTTTACCCATTATTACTTTTTATTTTTTTATTTCCAATTAAAACTCAAATTATAACAATATTTGAAGCTGATGAGTGATGAGTAAGTATACGAGTCGGCCAGAGAAAGGACAGGTGTCACAAATCTATAATGCATTCACGTTAGCATGGATTAATTTTTCTTTTCCAAGTTCCAATTTATTAGACCACTCTTAATTTTGGTGTTATTGTGTGTCACGTCATCATAACACCACCATAACATAACACCACCATAACATAACATCAAAATCTGGGATCCACAAGTTTTATAATTTTTCATTTTCTTTCATTTACTCATATTATTTTTAATACATTATTAATATTAAAAATACATTAATAATAAAAATAAACTTAGATTAATATTAAAAAACGATACATAAATACTTAAACGATAAAAAAACAATACTTAAAAAACGATACATAAATACTTAAATGATAAAAAAAACAATACATAAAAAACTAATCATCTTCTTCGGCGGCTAATTCGGCGAGAATTTCGGCCTTTTGCTTTTCGACTACGGCCCGAGCCTCTGGCGTCAGATCATCTGTTGGCATACGAAGAAATTCCATTTTCCGAAAACGGAGTCTGTATTTGATCTCCATTGTTTTGGCGATCCTAAGCTCGCGAAGTTTTTTGACAACGCCGTCGTTAAACTCGTCCCGTTTTGAAGTAATATCAGAGGAGGAGGAGGAACGTGCACTCTTAGATGGTCGTGGCCTTCCTAAAGGTCGTTGAAGTTGATCATGGCCATAGAGGTCTGGTTCTGCATCGTCGTTGAGGTTAATCGGTTGGTCAATGGGTTTAGGATTAACAAACCTTGGCGAATTATGCAAAACTTCCCACGCAGCATGATGACGAAATGAGCGTCCGTTTTCGGCTTCGAACATGGTTAACGCCGTTGTGTAGACGGCTTTGTCATCCTCGCCGCTCGATCGATCTCGTTCGGCACGGTCATGACATGCTATGAACAACCGCAAATTTTTGCTCATAGCCGTCCATTTTGAACTTAGCGCATTTTTTGTGAAAGGTTCCGCCAAACCTTCGTTGAAAATAGCCATAACACGAAACCAAAATGTTAGACCATCTTGGTCGGTTCCGGTTTTCCGATCCTCCGACACATGAATCCAATTCTCCGCCAAACGTAGTTCTTGGCCTTGTGACCACTGAACCTTAGACGATGGGGTGGCGTCTTCCACAACCGTAGATTTTTTCTTACCCTTGTCTTTTCTCTTACGAGAACCACTAGGTTCCGCTACTTGTGGTTGAAACGATTGAGACGGTTTGAATGGTTGGTTTTGGGGTTGTTGGAATGATTGAGTTTGGGGTTGTAGGAATGATTGAGTTTGTGGTTAATGGAATGATTGAGGTTGGGGTTGATGGAATGATTGAGGTTGGGGTTGTTGGAATGATTGTTGTTGTTTTTGTTGTTGTTGCCATTGCCAAAATTGGAATTGTTGTCATTCGGTCATAGCTGGTTGATGGGGTTGAGGTTGTGTGTTGGTGTTTCCGGCGAGTAGTGAAGTAAAACCACCGGGTTGGGTTTGGAAATTTGCGAAACCCGGTGAGGAAGGCGAGTTGGGTTTGGATGACGGAAAATCGTTGTATTGAGACATTTTTCTTATGGGTTTTGTAGATAGAATGAATATGATTTGGTTTTGTAGAGAGAAAGAATATGATTTGGTGATATTTTGTGTTTGTGTTTGGGTATTTATAGAGTTGGTTAGGAAAAAAAAATTTTAAAAAAAATCAAAAAAAATTAGCCGTTAAAAAAAGAGCCGTTTGATTTTTTTTTTCTTTTATTAAACCTCTAACGGTCACAAAGGAGAAAAAGAAAAAAAAAAAAAAAAAACCAAAACATCGAGTTGCTGCCATAACACCGACAGCAAAACGCCGGGAAAACGCCACCCCCCCAGCCATAACGGCGTTTTGGGGGGGTTAAAACGCCAAAAAACGCCACCGCTGAGGGCGGTCTTAGAATAAAAGTAAATAGTAATATTATTATTTTGCAAAATGTATCAAACAAATTTTTTCATCTTTGAACTTTACTCCGGATTAAAATAACTTTTACTTCAAATTTAATTTGGTTATACTATTGTGATTAAAAATGCTAAAACCAAATAAAACATTTTATTTTAAAAATTGTATGAATAAATATTACATGATAATCGTTTGTTTTGGTTAATATTTGTTTAAAAAGGCCAAAGAAATATGTAAACCATTTTAAAAAATAAAAATAGGCTAAAATTTATCATAAAACTCTATATTTCTAAAATTTAGTTGGTTTACCAAACTAATATTGAAAATCTCATCTTAAGAGGAAAACGATAATAATTTACTTAATGTCTAACCTTTAAAATCTCATAAACACAAATAAGTAAGAAAAAGATAATATTGCCCTTAAAACACTATTCATTAGCTTAATTATTTGCAAATTGACATTTACGAGATATTACTTACTCGTGCTTCACGTCGGGTTCAATCTTTCATTTATCTTTCTTTTAAACAAAAATATATGTTCCACGTCTTTTATTTCCAAACAATATGTAATAACTACATTAGTAATACAATAATTATAAAAATACAAATAATGATAATAAAATAATAGAGTAAATTACACCGTTGGTCCCTATATTTGTACCTAAATCACTAGTTCGAGGCTTTTTTTGAAATAATTACGTCATTAGTCCCCATTGTTGTAATTCTGTTACGCCAGAGATCCAAAATACTAACGTCCGTTTATTTTTAACGATTTTTTCAGCACATGACTTGCACACGAGGGTATTTTTGTCATTTCACCTTTAACTTACACTTTTAACATTTCCCCTTTCTTTCACTAACACACAACACCTTTCTTCCCCATTTTCCATTTCTTTTAAACACCTTTCATCATCATCCTCATCAAACCTACAAAATTGAATAACACAAACATAAAAATTCAAAACCCCCTGAAATCTATCATCAAGATCCAAAACATAAACAAATATATCATCATTTCCCATATATCATCATTCTTTTTAGTAATAAGATCCAAAACCCCTAAAATCCAAAAACAATACACTACCCCCTCAATCAATCACCACCACCACCATACTAATCCCAAGGCTCTTGCTGGTCACAAAGATGAGGCATACTTCTCAGCTAATGTTGCTGCTCAGGCTTCAAGAAAGTCATCCCCACGAGTCACAAATGAATCTGTCCAGAAGGCTGTAAGTGATGAAGTTCTTGATCCCGTTATTCAAAATCTGTCCTTGAACTATACTCCTGTCATGCTCACTTGTTTTGTTTTTTTCTCAGGCCGCTGCTTTGAGGGGTTCCGACCACCGCCGTGTCTCGATTGTAACGCCTGCGTATAGACAAGATTATTGGTAGGGGAAGTGGATTTGTTGCTGTTGAGATTCTATTTATTGACGAAGTCCATACACTAATTGGAGCCGGAGCAGCAGAAAATCTTGAAACCAACACAAAATCGCAGCATAAATTTATGATATAGAAGCAAAATCGCAAATTCATCCCTGATTGATTTGCGATTTTTTTAATTTATGTTTATCAAAAATTTATCAGAAATTTCTGATAAATCACAAATTCATCCCTAAATACCAGACACAAAGACAAGGCGCTGCAAATTCATCCCTGATTGATTTGCGATTTTGCTTCTATATCAATGGAAACATAAATCAATTTGTGTAACAAGATTGATTTGGGGATGAATTTATGGGTTTAATTTGGGGATGAATTTGGGGATTGAATTTATGGGTTTATGATATTTATGGGTTTATGAATTTCTGGGTTTATGAATAGGTTTATGAATTTCTGGGTTTAATTTGAGTGAGGGTGGTTAAAGACAATAATGCCCTCGTGTGGAGGGCACGTGATATGACTTCCGTTAATTATAGACGGACGTTTGAAAAATGGACCACCGGTGTAACGGATTTACAACAAGGGGGACTAATGGCGTAATTATTTCAAAAAAAGCCTCGAACTAGTGATTTGGGTACAAATATAGGGACCAACGGTGTAATTTACTCAAAATAATAATAATAAATATGAGTCGTAATAATACTCTCAAATATATAAAGCATAAATAATAAAATGAAAAAAATAACAAAATAAAATCAAAACATGAATCTAAGGCTAAAGAAAAATGTGGGTCGCAAGATTGGAACTTAGGACCAAGCTAGGTGCTTCTAAGTTAAAGATTTAGTTTTAAAATATATAATATAAAAAAGACAAAACACTATTCACTAGCTTTAGTTCGCTAATTGATAATAAGTAGTAGTAGTAATAGTAATTTTTATCAAATTATCATTTTATATAACTAATTTTGATTAAATTATTATTATTATTATTATTATTATTATTATTATTAATTAACTTTGCTTTTTATAATTGAACCCCGTTAGTTTTTTAGATTATATTTATTTGGCAATAGTTATGTTTGAATGTTTTTTTTACTTAATTTCGGTTAATTATCATTTCATTTGACAATAGTAACGTTGAATGTTTTCGGCAAAACAATTAACACCAACTATAGAAACTATAAAGGGTGTGTATGGTTATAAGAAATTAACAAAATTATACCGAAAATACGCATTTACACGGATCACATAAAATGAATAGGAATAATGCAAAGTAAACGTAAAATGTTGTGGCGTCATTTTCGTTCGCATAATGTAAATAGTGACAACATTTTTCGTATATTTTGAAGTTCGCATAATTTTTATAGTTCGCACAATATTTGCAATTCGCATTAGGATATGATGTGAATTGCGTGAAATGTTTTAAAATCTAAATAAAAAGAATAGGATTTTTTTGTAAAATATGTATAAATAAAAATAAGCCGAATTTGTCAAACATTTAAAAACTAATTAGCATTCTTTTACAAGTTATATACAATCCGATCAAAACATTTTTGCCAAAATTATATTTGGTCACATTCTGCTTATATGCATAAGTTATCTCACTGTCTTGTCTTACCGTTATCACAAAGCATAAAATAGGTGGTGAATTTTGGAACATAAACTTTGTATGAAACATAAACTTCTCTCCCACAAACACACACATTATCTTCTCTCTTGTTCCTTAGTCGCCATCGCCCATCTATTATGGAACATAAACTTTTTCAATTAGCGGTTTTGATGATCGAATTTCTTAACGGTGCTTAGGACTAGTTGATCACTTAATTAAAGCTTCAAGTTATTCAATTAAATGGTTCCTTGTTTGGAAGATACCCGGGCAAGTTAGGGATTTTGTTTATTATTTAAGGTTTGGTATTCGTAACTGAAGATTATTCGGTTGATCCATGACGTGGACTTTGGGTGTTTTGGTCCAAATTAGGGAATTCGGACATTAAATTTGTTGTTATGCATCAATATATCGTTTTATCTTTATATGTTTTCGTAATTAATTGTGATTTATGGGTGATTATGTTTGGTTGATAGTGTGTTATGATTTCCGGTTGAACCGTTGAAGGATGAAATGTTAAAAAGAAAAGAAAAATGAATGCTTAATACTTAATAGAATTGATGACATGAAACTGAATACATATTTTTTTCAAAGTTTAGTTAGGCTTAAAATGATAAAAGGCAAGTGGTGCATTAACCATTTTCTTTCAAAGTTATCTATTCAGATTATTAAAAACAGTTTCTTTGTGGACTAAATTTTGGTTTTCGAAGCTATTATTATTTATTACCGAGATCAAACATAAATGTCATTTAAGATATTAATGTCACGGGATTGTCTTTATTAACTCTCATGTGGCACTTAGTTCTAGACCCGAATCAATTCAATTCTCGATCATCCTAGTAAACAAGGAAAAGTAGCCAACTATAGAACAACCCGAATAAAACATAACAAAATGGGAAAATGAGTACGTTTTATTCTTGGTGAATGCTTTAAGGTGGGAGTGTGATTGTTTAGCTATACAGCCCTTTTATATACCTCCGCGGCTCAAATGAATGACCAAGATCGATCTAATCTAATAGTTATAAAAACGTTTATTCATAAATTTAGAGAAAACGATTTTACATTAAGTATACCTTCTGATCCATTCATCATCTTCCAAACTTTCTTAAAAGGGTGTTTATTCTTCTTGACTATGCAGATCCTTTCAGAATCTTGACTTAACTTCAGGACGCCGTCCACTGTTGTGACATCAAGCTTTAGTTAAATATAAAAGAACCCGTTGAAAGAGTATCGTAATTGCTAATCATTTGCTTTCTTTTTCAAGAAACAAAAACAAGTGTACATTCACATTCAGACACGATGAACCTTTATATTTGCAGAATCATAATATCAACACTAACACATCAATTAGTCCTTTCTTCAACAACAATATTGGCAACATATTACAAGATGATATAACTAACACGACTTCATAAATATTACCAATATTAAACTCTTCCCCTCTGTTGTGGGAAATACTGCGGCAATTGTGGCTCTTGAGATTCTATTGCAGGCGCATTCAGGTCGAGGTTTGTTTGGACACTTGTTTCTTTTATTATGCTTTTTAGCTCACTGATTTGTCTCTGTAGAGAAGAAGTCTCGTCTTTAAGTTCATTCTTTTCGACCATTACCTGTACATGAAACAGTTTGATCAGTATGTGCATTTTGAAAGTGATAATAGAGAACAGAATCAGGCTATAGAAGATAATGTTGCGATGTGTGAGCAAGGTGTATTTTTCAGACGTTTGAACGTTTGGCAAATTTGATTATATATGGACATAAGTATATATTTACTATTTAGAATTTCAGAATAAGTCTTCAATAAAGATGGGTTCTTTTAAGCTGTTTATACTTGACCCGTTTTGTCTGTATTTATCATCTATTTGATCTGTTTCAGTCGAATACACATTTTATTTTACTTGTTGCATTTTCTCTTGTAGTTCGACACAGTTTGACCATTATCGTGTAGATGTAATTGTCCAATCTTACTATAATAGCATCATCATTGGTCCAAGAAACAACGAATATTTTGTTCCTACGACATGTGGTTAATCACCAAAACCATATCTTTGGGGAAGGAATCGAAACTACCAAGATATTAAAGCTTCTACGAAAATTAGATCACAATAGGCTGCATTTTTGTTATGTATCATTTTTATTCACATTTCTACAATATGATCTGGAAGCTTGTATTCTTTTGGCACAATTTATGATATAAACTTAAAAACTTATTAGTTTTTTGGATTCTTATTTAGTTTTTGAAATTTATAACTAGAATAACTATTCAAAAATATCTATATTTTAATCAAAAAGTGAGCGGTTGTACAATATCAACAGATAAATAGTAGAAAAACGAGAGAGAAAGTGTCACGAATATCTAAAACCAGGGTGTTGTTTACTTGTTTGTCTCAATAAGTTAATATCAACTAAAAAAAATTAACTAGAATTTTTGTGCCTTAATTTGAACTAGAAAATTTACACGTATGTTTCGACCGACGGATATTAGAAACATTGAATAAGAAAAGTAAAAAAATTAGTCAAGAGTACACAAATAGTAAATATATAAATCATCATAAAATAAACAACACTAATCGTATATAAAAATCAAGTTAGAAAAAAAAAAAAAAAAAAAACATAAAAAAATGTGTAATATATCCTAATAAAAACCTATGATAAAGGTGTTTATTAAAAATAACTCAAATGTTAATACAAAGGATTCGAATTCGAGTCTCCTACGTGTTGATCATGCGACTCAACCACTTTAGCAACATGTTGTGGTAAAAGTTTTGTTTAACAAAAATAAGTGAGAATGTAATAATTTTATACAGTTAATTGTATAAAACAAATAAATAAGTATGGTTACTTTATTTAATTATGTAATCCAAAAAATAAGATAAACCTAAAATTCAAAATAAAAAATAATACAAAAACAAAAATATCAAAAGCTACAAGAAAAAGTAGGCTGAATAAAAACTAAAACCATTTTTTTCTTTTTGCCTGAAAGAAGGTAATTTCTTTTTAATCAATGTTTCTTCTTGATAAAAACTAAAACCATTTTTTTCTTTTTGTCTGAACGAAGGTAATTTCTTTTTAATCAATGTTTCTTCTTGATAAAAACTAAGACGATGTCGTGTCCATAAGTAGTTCCCAAATGATATACCGTAATAATATAATATAATCTGATGGTAATTTTTACTTGAATAATGAATAAATATTTAAGTTTAAATAGTTAAAATTTAATAATGATAAAAAGTAAATAAATAAAATATTATTACTAGACAAAAATAATTAGATATCATACTCAACTTATATCCATCTATATCACCTTAGAACATAAATTCTGTGGATTTCATTTTCATCGCGAGATACTGACTAATGGGTAACAGCGTGATACTATGTTATTCTTATCAAAACATATTCCTTATCAAAATCTTATAATCCCAATACCGGTGATTGCTATGTCTGTACCTTTCCGTACTCTGTTATTCTTCTTCCAAGTCAGAGGTGGACTAATTGCGTAGCTTTCACAAACCTTGTATGATACCCAATTAGGCATACGACTCCCCTTAACTGTTTAAGTGCTTTATTAGCTTAGCAAACATGGTATTGGCTCTCACGACCGACAAGATCAACCATAAACTCTACAAGTGTTCCTCCGTGGCTACCCGAAAAAGGGTTTTAGAACTTCAATCATCACTCCCACAACTTCATCTGTGTAATTGATACCATGTTTAACCAACATCATCTCATTTGTCGTAAACAATCTAAAATATTTTCACATAAACTTTTTAACCCTTTTTATATTCATGTACACGTTTAAAACTAACTTGTAAATATTTCAAATATGTTATTTATGGACCGAAACTTGGTCTTTCAATGCTATATTATTTACCGAGTAAAGATTAAATATAAATGTCATTTTAAGAGACCTGGATCAACTCAAATTATCAACCATCCTAGTAAACAAGGAAAAGTAGCCTACAAAATCACAATCCAAGTAAAACATAACCAAAAAAAAAAAAAATGGGAAATGAGTATGTTACTATTATGAACAAAAGTGTATGATTGTTTGGCTATACCACCCGTTTATATACCTCTACCTCTCAAATGGATGACCACGATCGATCTAATCTAATAGTTTTTGTAAACACTCGTATTCATAATGCATAAGAAAGATCTTATATTCGAGCATACCTTCAAGATCCTTCCATCATCTTCCATACTTTCTTAAAGGGGCCTTAATTCTTCTCGACTTATGTAGACCCTTTCGGAATCCTGACTTAACCTTCGGACACCGTCCAAGCTGTGACAATAAGCTTTAGTTATTTATACAAGAAGTCACTGAAAATACGTATGGAGTATAGGATTAAGGTTTTGCCTTCCATATTGAGCATTAAAAACATGAAAGAGTATATCGTGTTTATTAATCATTTGCTTTTTTTTTCAACTAACAAAAGTATGGATACACATTCATACATGAACTTTTATATTTGCAGAATCATAGTATACTATCACATCAGTTAGTCCTTTCTTCAACAACAAATTTGGCAACATATTGCACGGTGGAACAACTAATATAACTTCATATAAATATTACAAATT
The DNA here is from genome assembly GCA_910822075.1 of Senecio squalidus. Taxonomy (NCBI): domain Eukaryota; kingdom Viridiplantae; phylum Streptophyta; class Magnoliopsida; order Asterales; family Asteraceae; genus Senecio; species Senecio squalidus. The sequence continues at coordinate 56,769,764 of CAJVGC010000065.1, read as the reverse complement.
TTAAGCTCGTCCCCTCTGTTGATCCTCTCTGGCTTCTCGTGACTGTTTTTCAAGAAGTTGGAAAGGCCACGAATCTGATGGAGTGGGATATCGTGGGTTTGGTTTACTCACATTTGACATAGGTTTGTTCCCAATAACCTGACTCGAATCTGGTTGTGGGTGAACTTGGACATTGTGACAAGTGGGAATAACGAAAACAGGGTTCATAAGTGGATCTCCAGAAGGTAACCTTATCATTTCCTGTGGGAAATACTGTGGCAATTGTGGCTCTTGAGATTCTATTGCAGGCGCATTCAGGTCAAGGTTTGTCTGGACACTTGTTTCTTTTATTATGCTTTTTAGTTCACTGATTTGTTTCTGCAGAGAAGACGTCTCGTCTTTAAGTTCTTTCTTTTCGACCATTACCTGTACAGGAAACAGTTTGATCAGTATCTGCATTTTGAAAGTGATAATAGAGAACAGAATCAGGCTATAGAAGATAATGTTGCGATGTGTGTGAAGTTGTAATTTTCAGACGTTTGAACGTTTGGCAAATTTGATTATATATGAACATAAGTATATATTTACTACAGAGTATTTAATTAATCAGAAGTTCGATGAAATTATTGTTGATTCGGTAACGGCCTTACATATTGTGATTCGGAGAGTAAAGCTACATTCTCTTTTTTGAGGGACTTGATCTGATCAAGCATGTCTTTGACAACCCGAGTAGTTTCACCCAATACAGAGGCTTTACCACTGTTTTGTTCCGAGAGTTCTGCAAGGCAACAATTGGTACATCAGATAACCATCGTTAAACTAAACTCACGATTTATATGCACATTTTGGTAATACGTAGGATTTTACCCATGTGCAAATGGAACATATACACTATGAATAGTATGACGCATCTGCTTTTGAATGGGACCATTTGGGTTAATATTAAAGTCAAATAAAACACTTAGCTACAACGGAATCGAGTTGAAAGCCAGGGAAAAGTGTGCAGCATCCTAAATCTATTTATTTTAAAAGTATTAAATTATGAAAGTAATATGGCAACCACATTACGAACTACTTTGGTTCAGTTTAGTCAGCAAGGTTTCCTCAACAACTTAAATTTAACATGCGAGTAGGGTCCTTTATTGCAATTCTAGAGGGATGATTTACTTGGAAAAAACTTTCTTCAATGGACTATCAGAATAACACATATATAGAAAGCAAAAGATACATTAAGCACTAATTAGAAATTACCAAGTGCAGTAGCCAACTCAAGAAAGAGGTAATTCAAACGCTCACGCTTCAGTTTCTCCCTTTCGGCCTTGTGAACTCTTTTAGGAACTTTACCGGGGTTCTTCTTGTTAGGTTGCAAGCTGTATCAAGAACATATTATCATATTAGTAAAGACGGACTAATAGTGTCACGAATTATAATGGATATAGTTGTTTAGAGAGAACCACTCCGGAAAGGAATAAGTTCAAGCTACAGAACTATCACAAGTTTGAACAAGATACGTAATCTCCCACTGGTGAGACAGAGTACATAAAATACTTACCAAGTCGGAGATTTTTCTGCTCCCATGACGATGTTACAAATTTTCAATAGCGTAAATCTCCCAAATCTATGTTGAGATTCTAATTCCTGTCACACAGAAATGAATAAACCAATATAAAGTAAGTAACAACGATGAATTAACCGCCGAGACAAAGCAATTCAATTCCAAATAGAATGGTCTTAATTATAACAAGTGCAGGGATATTGATTAAGATTCGTAAAGTAAAAGCAAATAAGAAAATCATAGAGAATTATCTAGATTTATCAAGACTTAAAAACGAGAACAAAATGAATAACATAATTGTTTCCGTAGTAACCAAAAGGCTTCTAGGCGGGCGGTATGTGAGTGGCCCATTGACCAAGAAGTCATTGTTCCGTCTGCTTGTTTGTTTTGGAAATCAAACAAACAAGCGGACTGGACTTTAGATTTCAGGTTAACAAAAACTAAAAACCTAATTTACAAATCCAAATTTCATTTAATAAATAAATTCAATAAAAGTTGAAACCCTAACTTACACATAACACATAAAAATTCAATTCAATGAAAACAAATAAAAAACTTACAATCACTAATAAAGCTGAATGATCTAGGAAAATTAGGTGATAAAGCAGAAAATGGTTAGATAGGTTACCTTTGGTTAATAATTGAGGGAGGGAGGGAGAGACCGTGACGCGCCGTCGTGAAGCGTGTGGTCAGCAAAAGAAATGATTTTATAAGAGGTAAGGTGGAGCGTGGTTGCCAGACGCATGTATTGCTATTATTTTATTTTAGTTGCCACGTGGGATATTACACTATGGATACACACGCTATTCTCCACTTTGGGTTCACACACTTCGTCCACGTTTATCTTCTCTTTAAATTTTAATATAAAGAGAAATTTTACCCGCATGTTGTGACGGATATTAAAAATGTATATTGACCAGAAAAGATAGTTGAATTGTGAGTTCTTTAAAGAAAACACGATCTTCAACAACTCAGACGACTTACAATTTAGCACTAAATTTATTCAGTTTCTTAAATAAAAGAAAAACTAAATGAAAACATGGTTTCTTATTTAATATCGTAATCCAAAAAACAAACAAAGTTTTAAAATAACATTATTTATTTGTATGTATATAATATATGTTTCGATAAAATAAATTAAAGAAACTTATATAACTAAATATTTTATTTAATAACGTAACGGAAAAAAGATAATATCTGAAATTCAATCAAGAGAGAAACGAAATAATAATAAATATTTATAATAGTTAGAAAACGAAAATATAGGGTTTATCTTATATTTCAAAGTTTAAGTCTAAAGACTATATAGTCATTTTTAAAATTTTAATTAAATTCCTTTTCAAAAAGAGGAGGGGCAAGGGACTCGAACCCGGATACCCAGTAAAGGGATGCATCAGTTTACGAATTACCACTTGTTAGAAGAAAAAAAAGTGTGTATTAAACGAAAAGTTAATTATTAAATGTAAGATAATAATCATAAGAAATAAAATATATCTAAAAATGTTAAAATAGAATTAGAGGAACTATTTTGTAATATGTTTTTAACTATGGGGTTTTGTAAAGTTTACTTAATTTCTTTAAAACAAAAGTGTAACTGTTTTGTAATACGTTACAAGTTTAACTATGTAATAGGCGTTGTTCTTAACCACAGGGCCGGCTATAACTTTTGTTTATTGTTTTGTTGCACTTTGTTTATATATAAAATAGACGCTAACACTGTTAATGAAATAGTGCTAGTTCCTTAATTATATGTAGGTAATACTCATTTCGTTTCAAAAAAATATATATATATTTATATTTCTATTTATATTTGTCTTAAATTTATTGTCTTTTTAATATGGTTATTTCTTATTTTGTCCTTAAATGTTTTCAATTTTTCAAACTATAAAAGTAAGCGATATTTTTAATTGAAAAAAAAAAGTAATTTGATAAAAAAATACTCAATTAATTACACTTATTTTATTAATTTATTTTTTTCCATTGTTTGTTTACAAACGCATTTTCTCAAACAAAAAGCGTAATTGTTTTATTTGTTTGGTTCAAAAATAATTGTCACACTTTTATTAGTGTAATGATGACCTATGTCACCTTATCACTTTACTATCGTAACTTGGTACTTATAATTAATAAGCGTAGCTGGTTGTGATGCACCGGGTTTTATATCCATGTGGACTGAGGTCGGGGGTTAGACCCCTGAGGTCGTAGCGTAATTTAATTCACACCTCTTTCGGCACACATGGCGAATTTTCCCTTGGAAACCCCCGTGGGGGCTGGGTTTGGCCGCTATGCGGAGCTCGAACCTTGGATGCTCGTTGGAATATTACGAGTAGGCTCCGTTGTACAAACATCTGACGTTTACAAAAAAAAAAAGAAAAAAATTCACACAATTTTAATATGAACCCCACTTACATTTATATATGTGTTTGTAAGTAAAACAAAACATGAACACACTTAAAACTTGAAAACTCAACATGCTCACAACAGTCACAATTCACCATTACAAAAGGGCTCCAAGTGTTATTCTTGTATGAGTTTTGATTACCATAAAATAATCAATAATTTTCACTTATATTTGAAGATTTCATTCCTTATATATGCATTATATGTATGTAGATATGGAGCTAGGAATTTTCGTTAAGGGGGACTGGTCGTAGGTTAAGATAATATCATGTTAACCTTTTTTGTTTTTGTTTAAACAACGTATAACATAGCGCAATAATCTGAAATAATAAACGTATAACAACATTTCTTTTAACCAGGAGATGCATGAATTATGTTTCTATAGTCCTATTTGATATCTACATCTAATAAACGTAACGGATAACCTACTTTCTCTCTTCAATAGCACATTGAAGTTTTTTTTTTTGCCAAAACAAAATATCGTATGTAATACCAACCATGTTCGGTCTTTAATCTAGGTTATGTCTCCTTGAAGGTTTAAAGAATTGTTCACTGTTTGTTTCTTTTTGGAGCTTTCTATAGTGACGGTTTATGCATTTGAGACATATAAGGCTTCTATGGTACTTGGATTACTTGTGTACAAGTGTTTCATCATTTCACGCTCACATCACATATCATAGCGACCTTCGATTGTGTCATGGATTAGAGATCGATGCTTACTGTAAGCATTTCAAATGTATTGTATACTGGATAAGTTTGTTACCACTTGATCACAAATTTACATTCCACATTTCAGTGATTACCATCCAATAACTTTTTTACTTATATAAATCGTGTTATAATTTGTGTAAATCGTTTACCAAACAAAAGAAGACTATGTCAAAGATAAAACTAAAACTGAATACAATCTATGAAATTACAAGTACACTTACCATACAGTAGACGGATAGGTCAAAATCTACAGGCGACTCTTTATTCGACCCTCAGTCTTTTAAACATCCCAATTTGAAACGACGTATACTCATTTTTCCATCTAATGCCAAAGCCAAGACATCATACTCTTCTACATACCACAGCTCAGAGATTGTAGCCTAAGACAATCACAACAGATAACGATAAGAACATAAATTTTCAGTTTGTCTTGAATACGTTCAAGTGCAAGTCATGTAAGAATTTGCATTCAGAGATTAAAAAAAAGTATAAACTGTGAAATATACCTTAGTTCCACGGATGCGATCATTCAAACGAGCTACTAAATCCTGGAAGTGTTGTATTTCCTAGATAGTAACAATGAGATGTCGAAGGGTTAGATTGAGATCTAAATTCAAATCAACCATATGAACGAATAGCAGAACCAACAAAAGAACACATGTTCTCAATGGGTGGATCATTATATTTGTCGAAATTACAACGTCTGCATGATGAAAACCGCAGCTTAGAATATCTGAACTAGAATACCAACCTCCGTTGAATTTTTAGGGTGACCAAGAATCCTTGCAAGCGATGTATGAAGTATGGCAGGAGCATACTACAGCATAAAAGTAAACAGTAGCAGGTTAGAGGTGAGAAACCTGAACATGTGATTTACTTCGACAAGATGCAGCAGTTGGGCGGGTTGGGTAATCGGTCAAAACGGATTCAGATTGAAACAGGTTGTTTTTAGTATGAGCCGCAAGCATATTTGTGTCCATTTCCATAGATAGTTAACGAGTTAACTATGATTACAAAACCTGGGTTATTACAATACGAATCTAATAAAAGAACGATTCAGAATGCTGTAACCCTTAAACATATATATTTCGGATGACTTTTTAACCTGTTTGACCCATTTGAACTGTTTCCCTTTTGGCCAAGTTTTTTTTATTTTGACCCATTTAAAGGATAGTCAAATCAACTCATTTGTCAGTGAACATGTCGATATTGCCACATAATGTAAATGAAAAGGATCTAGTTGGTAATTTGGTAAGGTTCTTACAAGTTGCTTTTCTGGAGCACGAGGAAGAGCATTCCTCAATTTCGAACGGATAGTAACAGGATCTGTCCCCGATATCACCTAAGAAAGAAAATCAAGCATGCGATAAATCAATAATACTAAAAACACTCTAAGAGAATGGTTAAAGTACCTGCCAGCAACCCAAAAGCACGCCAGTTTGAAGTCAAAAGAACCCTATCCAATACGATTCTCATGGGGCAAATCGTGTCTGCAACTGCTTTTACAGCATTCGCTTCAGCTTCAATCTGCCAATTATACCTTTAGTACACTTGTAACAACAGCTAACTGCAAGAATAAAGGCACTACAGAAAGAAGCCTACTTCCTCTTCTGAGGTTGGAACGGATATAATGTGGTGTGAAGCATGGAACATGCTAAAATGGTAAAGCTCGGGATTCTGAAACCAAGTTACTAACCCAAAAATGATTAAACATTACAAGATAGACAAATAACATAATAATGGAAGTTTTTTTGCAGATTGTAACACATCCCAAACATATTTCATTAGGCGTTAAACTTACCTTCATTGAGAGTTGGAGAAAATATTTCCTTTACTGTATTCCTGGAGTAAGAAATAACATACAAAAAAGCACGTAAACGTTATCACAACTCAAACGACGAAAAGGAATAATATTAAAATGGGAATTATCATTAAGTTTGAGATTTACTTACGAAATAGGAAGCGAGTACTCAGTACTCAAATATAAGACATTTGCTCGAACAGCAGGATTAGCAGTCTGCAAACGTAAGAATATTAGCCAGAAATGATACCGTTAATAAATGAACATGTGATATTACTAACGTATCAATCTTACATAATTACCTTTAAAGCGGGAGTAACAGATCCATTCTTGAAATCAAAGAGATCAGTTAGTAACAACGATTGTGAAGTCTCTCCCTGTTTAAGAAAAAGCGCACCATGCTCCTCCAAATCCCTGCTCATTTTGTCATACATTTTCAATCTCTCGGCATTCGAACTTGAACCATCTGCTACAAAGTTATTTCACCCTCTAGTCACACCTTATATACAAAAGCTAAATTTGGCTTCTATCTACTTATGCAAACTAACTATTATGAACATTGACTTGAATAACTTTTGCATTATTTTTAGTCTCCTCAACTTGTTATTATACTTTTCTTCAATCCGTTTAATTATACATAAGTTTTGGAAAGTGCTAATATGGTATTTAAAGCGTTAAACAATAGAGTAATAACACGAAATGGTAAAAAAGATATTCTAATTACCAAAATGAGAAAGTACAATTGGCACAAGTATATGTATTTTATCACTCGCTAAACTATTATTCTATGCCCTAAAAACATACGTTAAGCAGCATTATAAGCATCAAGATTTTTCTTTAAAACTGATATCTGTATTTAAATTGTTCAAAATACTTTACAGATTTCAATTTTAAAAAACAATCTCGCTACATTAAATGCAGCTTTTCGGCTTATGTAACGGGCTTATGAGATTATGTAAATTTTGATGAGCTAAAAGCCCTATTTTTCCGGCTTATTAGCTTATCAACTTGAGCTTATGCCTTATTTAAGTTCGTAACCTCAAGTTGATAAGCTCACAAGCCAGGAGCCCGTTACATAAACCGAAACAAACACCCTAAGCTCTAATTATTAATAAGTGAAGTAGCGTCCAATAGCATCAGACTCCACTAAAATAAGTTTTTCTAAATTATAGTTTATCAAAAACATGTACCGTAATAAACTCAATTTAATTTTCACTAATCGAGATAAACGTGTTCCTTGTTTTTTACAAAACCTTAACCGTCGAATAATTAAGGCTAATTAATTAATCTATTAATAATTGAAGTGAAAATAAAATGGATTGATTGATTACCTGATGAAGGAGATAGATTATAAGCTGTACGGAAGATAACGTAGAATATAATAGTGGAAATAATCCAAATAAAAGTAGCTGATTTTGATTTATTGCACCAGTTTCTAACCCTACCCATTTCTTCATATAAACGGTTTAAGAATCATTAGATTAGATCTATGGATTTCGATTGAATTTCAATAATGAATATGAAGGTCTTGTTAAATGTTTGAATCACGCCATTTTACTGCCACTCGCTTCGGTAAAGGGGACTAAACGATCGAGTTGAGTACGGTACTGCCTGCTAAATTTCGAGCTTAATCGATCTTTAAATTCTATGTTCGAGCTCGATTTGATTATCAAAACTAATTCTCGAAATTTGACTCGAGTCCGATTGATTATATATTTCAAGCTCAAGCTCGATAAATATTCGTATTATAAACTTGACTAGACTCGTTTTTATATACGTATTATCTTATATAGTAACAATAATTTAGTAATTGTATGTATGTATAAAGGGTAAATTTGTAATTTAACAAAAGCTCGATAAAGTTCGCGAGCCTAACGAGCTGAGTATCTTAAAGCTCGAACTCGGCTCGAAAGTTTACCTGAGTAGCTCGAGCTCGACTAAATCCGGTCGATTTCAAATAGTTTGCGAGTAGATCTCGAATAGTTGGCGAGCTGGCTCGTCTCGTTTACGAAACTACTTGAAGTCTTGATGTGATTAATGACGTCTGGCCAATTTTTCTTGATAACGGAGTCAGTTGTTCAGTGACTATGCTTGGTCACCGGTCATAACTTGACAAACACAACCATAACTCATAAAATAATTCAACAATATTTTTAATTGTTTGTTAGTCCTCGTTGGATAATATTGGTTGTAGTAGTGTCGTGTCGCTTGTTACTACTTTCATTTGTGTAATTTGTAGGACGACTGCAGTCTGCAGACGATATATACACGGTCGAAAACATGTTCGTACGATAAAATGTGGCAGGCTTATCGTTACTCTGCAAAGTGTTATCCAAAGTGATTTTGGAAGGAGTTTCTCAAGTGACGGGACTTTATTACCTTTCACCTAAAATGACATTGTGATGTACTTGTACATAGCAAGGATTCGGTATCTAGTCTTATGTTGTAACGATTAAGACTTTTGTTAGTATTCCTATCTCGCATAGGTTTTATATGCATATTCGAGAGGTCTAGTGAAGACCTAGACGTTAAAGACTTTGGGTTGGTTTGATATGCACATTTGATAGGTTTGGTTGGACGCCGGGACATGACAAGTCTTAGTAGGTAGTCAATTATGCATTCGTTTGTTGTGCACATTGCTTATCGATAAATGTCTCACGAGACTTAATAGCCGACAGTTGTTTCTTTAATTCTCTTTTGCATTCATAGGTTGAGCACGAGAATATATTTGCTTTGGTGATGATTATGCGAGCATGGTACATTGAGGGTAATGTAGTTGGTACAACTAGAATAGATTATCTTACTTTATTGAGATCCGTCTAATGATTTGATAAAAAAAATTGGTTTTAAATAACAAAGGAATATTAGCTTTAACTAGTATGACACTCGCGCGATGCAGCGACGATAATAAAAATATAAATCGATGATACATATTTTGTTACAAATAATTTTACGACTATGAAGATTTTCGGTTTATTAACATTCAATTAGTTAGAAATTCTAAAGATTAACTCTATTTATTTAAATTTTACAAACTAAAAATTGATTGTTTTAAGTTTACAGAAAAAGAAATTTAATTATTTTAAAAATTTAAGTATATATGGTATGTGTGTTATGGAGTTATATTTGTAATTATTTAATAAATTTTTAGTTAAAATAGTAGTTTAGTAATTTTATCATGTTTAAATTTCAACATTCTATACTCAAATATGTATATAGATATTTAAACCACAAATGAATATTAGTTTTAATATAAAAGCATGTGAATAAGACTTCCATGAGGCAAGGTTTTTTCTGAAAAGTTACACATAATCTAGAAGTAATTAGGGCTTAGTAGAAACCAAACCAAACCAAAATTAAGAAAACCAAACAAAAATGAACCCAAAGCGAAAGACCTTTAGAAAACCCTAAAATTTGGTTCGGCTCAAGTAGGAGTAAAAATTGAATTGTTTGAAACCTACATTATGAGTTACACATTATTACTATTTTAGTTTATTATTTTACTAATATGCTTTTACTTTCGTTACTATTCACCTAGTAGTGATTTAATATAAGTTTGACATCAAATATGACGGTTTTATCATTCATACATCGTTAACCACAAGGTCCACGACCGTAAGGTTTGTGATTTATATATTGAGATGTCTATGTGGTAATGTGACTATGAATTTTGGATGTTAAAACTCTCGAATTGTTAGTCAATAGATAGATTGTTAGTGAGAGTGTTCTAATTAATACTTATAATTAGAATTTAATCTAACATTATATATTTGTGAAATTAGGGGTGTTTGCGTAAGCTTATTTGATGGGCTTAAGGTTTGTTAAATAAGTTGCTTATGGTTTATGAAATAAAAGTTTATAAATATTTGATAAGTGTTTGACTTAGTTTATTAGCTTATCATTAAAAACAAGTAGGAAAATCTTATATAAGCTCATAACCCACAAAAATTGGGTTTAAAAAAACACTCTTACATAAACTAATAAGCCTAAGTTATTAAGCTTAAACAAACAATAAAAAGAAGCTTATATACCTTACATAAGCTAATAAGCTTATTACATAAGCTCGAACAAACACCCAAAAAATGATCCCTTGGTAAACACATTTTGTGATTTATTGATCAGACTTTAGAAGGTTGAATTATATTCAACTTAAAGTTTTAAAAAAAATTGCTCACTGAAACTAGAAATTTTGGCTACCATTTGGGCTATCAAAGTGATATATCCAAGTCCAGTTTGACTTACTGTTGTGTCTGACTGAAATACTTATTCCGGCTAAAGCCCAATGAAACTAAATTTAAATTGAATCCAAAAAGTCCACAATCTAAATAATCTAAGAATGTGATTAGTGGATTATCCAAAAAGTTCATAATCTAAATAATCCAATTTAACGTATGTGTACTATATATGATGCATTGTTATAGAATTATATACTTGTCTAAATGGAATAACTTAAGTTTATGATACCATAAGTTGTTCCCTAAAGCTCGTTATGAATTCACTAAGGTTGTAAAGTTTTAAATCTATAAATATGAATTTTGAGTTTATGTTTGCATATGGTTTAACGAGCCTCAATTTAAATAAAGAAAGCTCTAGAAAAACTAATTTTGTCATGAGAAATCAAAATTAATTGATATGTACGTATTTTTTTTTATTTTTTTTTTTGCTTTTATTATATAAAGACAAATGCAAACGAAACATATATGGTCATTAACCTGAAATTTATGGACTGTTATTATATTTAGTCATAAACTAGAAGTTTATAGACCGTGATTATTTGATTATAAATATGAAGTTTATGGGCCATGGTTATTTTGTCATAAACCCAAAGTTTATAGACCTTGATTATTTAATTAAGTGGCTTGACCGATTACAATCTCGGGTCATAAACCAGAAGTTTATAGACCTTGATTATTTAATTAAGTGGCTTGACCGGTTACAATCTCGGGTCAATGATGCGAAATATATAGAAAAACTAGAAGATTCTTCATGATTTTTATGCAAAATATATAAAAGATTCTTCATGATTTTTATGTGTTGTTTACTCTCAAGAGAAGTTAACTAATTGCCAACTAAAGTAGGGATTGAATCTTATAATTATGGAAATTATAATAGGTGTATGAATAGGCATATATCCCCGTATCATGGATCATTTAGAGTTTTAAAATCGATGCATCGTCTAAATATTCATCAAGATCGCAACCTGAAGTTTGCATGATTAGTGACTCAACTAATGGGATAATGAGCACATTGTTCCAGATTATCATATTGTTTTGGCAATTGTGATGAATAATATACTTCACAAATTTTATAAATGATTATTGGAATAAGTGTTCACATTAAGATGTGTTACGAAAATTGCTTTTGTTGAAACGCTTATCAAACGTCTTCGGTTGATTGCAAAGACAATGATCATGAGAGCAAACACACATATATTTTATTCGGGACCATGTTTTTACATGAAATAACATTAATTCGCATCAAGCCAACAATTTTGATGATTACCCCCCATTTTATATCTTTTATTGGTTATGCATATATGTTTAAGTTGCTCCACCAAAATGTATAAATTGGACGTAAAAGAATGTTGGAAATATTTGTTTGGTATGAATTCACATATAATTACAATATAATATGTCACAAGAGGAGATTAGTTTATAGCATGATTAATGATTGTAATGAATTTGTTATTCCAACATTAGGGGAAGATAATGTGCAGCTAAAACTAAGAATAATTGCAATGAATTAGCGATCCTAAACGATATGAACCAGGAGTTCATGGGATAATTCATTTGTCATATTTAGTAACTGCGAATAGATTAACTGACCAAAGAGAGTGGCAATTTCATGTATATTAGCTGCTAAAGCTCCGACTAAAATGTGTCCTTGAAAGAGATCATGTGATTGGTAATAAATCTACGACACGCCTGAAGTGTGGTAGAGTAATTGATTCCAAATCAAAATCCTCGAAATAAATTAAGGAGCAATGAGTTAAGATGGTTAAATCGAGGTAATAAAGACCCTGAAAGATACCCCTGCAGAGTAACTAGGCATGATGTTTCTAGAAGAACCTAAGGTATCAGAATATAAAGAGATCTTAATATGTTAAATCATGTCTAGGAAAATATGGAATCAAAATAAAATGAAATCGACGTCGACACTGATTTTATATATAATATATAATATAGCGCTTGATATTTTGAATATTAATGAGGATCGCGAAAGCGTACCTGTCCAGAAGTGTGAAGATATAAATGATTGGCCAAAAGGAAAAGACGCAAGTAGTAAATGAGATTGAAGTCTCTCGGAGAAAGAGACATATTAGGACATGAAGTCCGTACAAATGAAGGTGTATTATCGGTTGTCTTTGGTTGAACTGAGAATTATTTGATATAAGGCAAGATTGATATATAATGATTTTTGCAAAGATAAGCCTTTGATTAAAATGAGATATATTCTAAAGTGGTGGATGCACCTATTTGTATTGATAAGTCTTACAATATAATTGATATTTGATTCGCGTCTAATTGATATTATAAGAGCTCATGGTATTGAGATTCCTTGAAGGATATAAAATGCCTGAAGCATGTCTCACGATTTAAAATGCGTGAAACATATTAGAAAAGTTCTCGAGAACACTATTTGATTAAATGGAAAGTCCTTATATCGGTTGAAGTAATAATGACATATACGATACAATCGCCATGAGAATTTATATCGATATAGCTATGAAATGATTATGTTTGTGCACACTGTTTACAAAGAGATCAGGATCTAAATATGTTATAATTATGATGTATGTTTGAATACCGTTGGAACTCGTGATGAGATTCTAGATGCAATTGAATAGTCATTTAAGTAATGTGAAAGAAAATACCTTTAAAAAACATAAGTTTTGTCTTAGGTTATATATTGACTATACGAAAGATGAAATCATTGCACACTATCATTAAAGTGTTGACTATGCATTAAATGATAAAATCACATTGATTGAGCATTCATATGGTTATAAGATTAATTTATGATTATATGACTCAAATTGACCTTCAAAAGATAATGATGATATTAATGATCCTGATGTACGAGCTTTGATTGACAACAAACCATTAATTTAACTAATTAGTCACACATGAGATGCTAGATGTTATTATTGACATATGAATTATATTCCATCAGTATGGGGAAATTTAGTTAATCATCATATTAGTCAATCACTAACAGGATATGTATTATGAAGTGATGACACTTGGTTAAGCGAATTCAAGGAACTTAAGTGATGTGATCATTAGGGGGAGAAATACGTGTTGTACTCTTTTTCCCTTGACCATGGTTTGTCCCACTGGGTTTTCCTGGTAAGGTTTTTAATCAGACAACATTCTCAATCGTATTGAACAGTTATGTAATCTTTTTCCTCACTAGATTTTTGTCCCACTGGGTTTTATCTAGTAAGGTTTTAACGATGCATAATCTTTTAAAAGACATCCAAGAGGGAGTTTTATGAATAATTATAGTGTGGATGTCCATATATTTATAATATATTTTAATACTATTATAAGATTTGTTTCTTCGAGAATACTCGATATTGTAACTATAAATATACCTCAATATACGATGAATAATATACAATTCCCATTCTCTATTATTCGTTGTCTTCATTATTATTTCACAACAAAACCCTATATTTTACTTTTTATAATTACAATTTTAGAAACACCTTTTTATTGTTTCTAAATTTTACTTTTCAAATTTCTCTAATGAAAAATGAAAATAATTTTTTTTTTATCTAAACACACTCCCATAATTTTCATTGGTTTTCTAAAGAATAAAAACACATTTCATTATAAAATAAAAGGATTGGAAAACCAAAAGTATTTCCTCCAACTAAAAGCACCCTAAAACCAAGCCCTTTTAAAAACCCAACATGAATGTGTGGTTTTACATAAACCAAAAATACTTGTTTTAAATTCAATTTAAACAAAAATCGACCTAAACTAACACACGCCTATAAATATAATCATTTGATGCAATAAACAGATAATGGTTATAATTAACAAGAAACATATTAAAATAGGATAAAGCTTTTATTTGCTCATATTTCGTGGTCGAAATAATCGTTAAAAGTTAAAAATATTAAAAAGTAATAGTTAAGGATCGAAAATATATATATATTTTTTTTAACTTTTAAATAAAAATTTTGGATTTTAAGAGACTTGAAAGTTAAAAATAAGAATTACTAATAAATAATGTTTTTATAAATGAAAACGTTATTTATTAGTTTTTTACAAGAATCATACGTTAAAAAGTATACTATAAAATTAATTTGTAAACAGCTATATTTAATTGTAACATTCTTAAATATTATAAAATGGTCGGTTTTTTTTTTTTTTTTTTGAAAAACAACAATTTAACATATATAGTAACAAAGTTACAAAATTACAATATACATTACAAACTCAAGCACCACTACTAACTATGAATGATAAAACATTAGGCTTACAAAATCAAAAAATAAAAGCCCTATTTTAGAAGACCCTAGAACCCAGCTTACAACTATACGAGACCTGAAGGGGTGGATAATAAGGATAATAATGAAGTAGATGCAATAATACTAAACACTTCAAACTCTATGTGTTGGAACATAATGTCTGTTGGAGCATTAATGTCTGTAGTTTGTATTCATTTGAATGTGTCGTAGAGTTAGAATGTAATTAGATCGAGTTGTAAAGTCCAAAACGCATTTATGTACGTTTCGGAGGGTAACTAACAGTTACCCTCACGTAACTCAGTTACGGTCACGTAACTAGTGAGTTACGTGCGTAACTGAGGAGTTACGCGCGTAACTGTCTCCCAGACAGTTACGTGCGCGTAACTCTTCTAGGTTTCCGTGCTGCCTATAAATAGCAGCCTCGGGATCATAAATGCGGGTGTTGAAAGTTGTCAGAGCATTCATATCGAGAATAGGTACGTGAGCTAGGGTTTAGATCACATAACTAGTTGTTCTTGAGTGTTAAAGTGTTGTAATCGATTGTGTAGGTTCTATTCGTGATTGTAATCAAACACGTAAGCTTAATAGAATCAATCTTTTGATTATACCAGCTGTTCTTCACCGTTTACATATACATATTGGTTATTCCGCAATCAATAGTGTTTAGGGTTCAAAGGAGATCTCGGATTAGAGGACCGACAAGTGGTATCAGAGCCTCTATACCTGTTATAGAGGTCTTTGAATCCGTTTGGTGAAGATTGGGGCTGATTTGGGATAGATCTAGGTTTTGGAGTAATTGTACTTTATTTCGGGATTTTTTAGATCTAGGCATTTCTAGCCGGAGTTTGGTATTGGGGTTCAGATATTGTGTTCTCAGTTGGGTATATTTGATATCTGCAGAAGATGGGTTCTTAGTTTTGGGTATTTCTTCGTTTACGGCTGTTTGAAGAAGTTGCTGCTGCACGTCACGTAACTGTAGTTACTCAGTCACGTAACTCAGTTACCCAATCACGTAAGTCAGTTACTCAGTCACGTAACAAGGAGTTTCGCGCGTAACTATAGTTACTTGAAGACAGTTACCCACACGTAACTAGGAAGTTACGCACGTAACAAGAAGTTACGCTCACGTAACTAGGCAGTTACGCTCACGTAACTAGGGAGTTACGTGCACGTAACTGAGTGCTGAAGACGTTCGTTTACACCATTTTCTAGCCGTTACTCTGACCGTTTTTCTTTAGAAACGTTAGGTGGGTGTTAGGTTAGGTTTTCGGGTATTCGTTAGTTGCTGATTTCGGGTATTGGTGTGGATTCGTCATGGCTCTCTCTATGAATACGAATTCATTCAACATGGAACCGAGTCGTAATCCACAAGTTCCTCCACTATACAACCCAAATAGAAGTGTGGAGGAATGGATGATGAACTTTAGGACGTATGTTGCATGCACGGATCCGAGCATGTGGACTCCTATCTTCTCGAAATATGAAGCTCCCTTTGACGTCAATGCGACCACCGGTGTTAGAACATATCGGACTTCGACTACATATACCGATGATGAGAAAGCGCTTTTTCTTAAGAATCAGAAGGCGTTGGGAACGATTCAGTTCTGTTTAACCGACGAGATGAGAGCGATATTCCGGACGATCGATAATCCCCATGATCTATGGAATGCTATCTTGAAAAGATACGGAGGTACGGAAGCGATGAAAGCGATCAAAGCCGACATCTTGAAGAGGCAATTTGACAACTTCAAGTGTGGAGAAAGCGAAACTCTAGACATGCTGATTTCTAGATTCTGTCGGCTTATAAATGATCTATATGAGTTAAAGGTTGAGTATAGCAAGCTTCAAACGAATACTCGATTCTTGGATAGCTTGCCGCCGCATTGGGAAGTTCGGGTGTTGCTACTGAAAGATAAACCTGAGTTAAGGGATTATGATTTTGAAGATCTCATCGATAAGCTACGTATAGCTAATCTGGAGATGCAAGAGAGAGCTTATGGTAGTAACGTGTTCTCTCAGAAGGTGATTAGAGATAATTCGGGAGTTGCTTTCCTTTCGGATATCTCATCAACCCAAGTACCTCCATCCTTAAGCTACTTGCCTCCGACTCCCAGTTTTCCAAGTTTTCAAGCAAGTCATCCAGTGTCAAGCTCGACCGATTCACTTTGTCCTACATGTTCTACTTGTAGAACTTGTTCATCACGACGGGAAAGAGAAACGGCTCCCCTCCTAAAGTCTCAAGGGAGAGGAAAGGATACGGCATTTAGTGCTACTGGTTCTCAGAATATGGAACATGACCGTTTACAGTCATGTTTCCTCACTGCTTATGACGACTTGATCGACGGAAGGATAGCTAATTCCGCTCTCACTGAGGAAGATTACGAGCAGGTCCATCCAGACGATTTAGAAGAAATGGACATTCGGTGGAACATGGCCATGATGACCAAGAGGATCAAAGGCTTTCTCAACCGAACTGGAAAGAAGTTTATCGGGGGAGATAGAAAGAGTGGAATGGGGTTTGATAAGTCAAGGGTCAAGTGTTATAAGTGCAACAACTACGGCCACTTCGCTCGAGAATGCGGTCAACATTCACGCGAAGACCCTAGACATGATCAGGGAGATAGACATGGTCGACAACACCAAGGTTATCAAGCCCCTCATCAAGGAAGGAGTTATCAGCAGGGAAGCTATCAGGGTCAAGCATCTCGGAACCTCAGAATACAAGATGCTCAAAAGGATGAAAGTGCTCTTCTTGCCGTTGACAACAAGGTGGATTGGAACGCATTTGAGGATATCGCACCGAGAATGGAGCACTTTGCACTCATGGCTTCCACTTCAGATGTTACATCTCCTAAACCTGAGGTAGATATCGATCCTTTCACACCTGTTTGTACTAACTGCAGCGAGCTAGAGGCCCAGCTCGCTGTATGGAGTAACTCTGGTAGAGAGTTATGTGTTGAGGTTAATAATTTTAGATTAAAAAATGATGGCTAGTCCAAAGAAAACAAAACATTAACTGCTTTTAAGAAAGAAAAACAAGTTGAAATTTCTGATCTAAAAATTATAATTACTCGACATGTTTCAAAAATCCAAGAGTTTTCTGATGCTCTTGCAGCTGAAAAATTAACTGTTGCAAAGAAGCAGAGTGAAATTGATTCTCTGCAGGCAAAGTTAGCTGCAATTGCAAACTCAAAAGAAATTTTGAGTCAGTTGATCGAGTCTCAACGGTCGAACACCAAAGACAAGGGTGGACTGGGGTATACTAGTATGCCTCCTCCACAACATTTCACCCCAGTCCCGGTCGATGGTACGGCCACAGATATAGCTCAATCTTCTTCTTTGACCTCTGAGGCTCCAAAAGCCGAAGAAACTGGTCCAGAAGCAAGTGTCAGTGAAAATGAGTCTAAAGTGATTTTAAAACGCTCTGACCAATCCAAAGACCTTAAGGACTTAAAAGACGTCCAATTGACTGACCATCAAGAGAGTCTATTTGAGAAGGTCTTTCAGCGCCTCGAGAGCCGTCTTATCATTAAGATGGACAAGAAGTTTGAACAACTTCAGGTGCGTGAAGGAAAACGGATTGTTAAACAGTCCGAGTCAAAGTCCACAAAATCAAAGTCTAAGGGTAAGGAGAAAGTTGAGGAACCTATTCTCACTATCCAAACCCCTATGTCTACGATTTTCACTAAGGGAGTGGCTTCTTCTTCTAAGCCTACAAATTTCCCTCCCAAAGTGTCTCGACCAGCTCCTCAGACCATGGCAACACCTCGTATTCCAACCGTGTCTCGTGTAGCAATTCCAAACGAGAAGATTCAAACTTCTCCGACTCATATGGACATGTCAAATGATCCGAGAGTTTGCTACTATTGTAGAAACGAGGGCCATATTGCCAAAGTTTGTCCACGTTTGCAAGGCTTAATCTTGAAACGTAAAGCATCACCAAAGAAGGATCGACTAATCTCCAAAGTTGATTCTTCTTCAGACCAAGTCAAGACCGGGCCAAAACAAATCTTGACCGAAGTTGTTAAAGAAAAACAAAAGTCACCCAAACGTCAGAATGACACATCAACTTCAACCAACTACCAGAAAAACACCAAATTGGTTGATGTGATCATTCTCGATGTAAATGGACGACCCAAGTCTGTTAAGGCTTGGGTCCCCATTCAAAACTGATCCTCTATTTTAATGTGCAGGGACGACCTAAGCGACCGAACGGCAAGAACATTTGGTGTGTCGACAGTGGTTGTTCCAGGCACATGACGGGAGATCGTCATCTATTGACCGATCACATTGAGGTTGATGGTGGCAATGTCCTGTTTGCGGGGGAAAAGGGTGGAAAGATAACGGGACAAGGAAATATCTCCAACGGCGTAGTGACTTTCCAAAATGTCAACTACGTTAAGGAGTTAAAGCACAATCTTCTCAGCGTTTCACAAGTGTGTGATGAGAAGTTCTCTACTCTGTTCACGAGCAAAGAGTGCATGATTCTACGTGAAGGTTTTGTGATCGACCCATCATGGGTACTGCTAAGAGCTCCAAGAGTCAACGACATCTACTATCTGGATATGTCTAAAGCTACATCAAGCGAGGAGCATCTGTGCTTGGTGTCTAAAGCTTCGGAGCGGGAGTCAATTATGTGGCATAGACGAATGGCGCACATCAACTTCCGCAGGATGAATTATCTGGTGAAGCACGAGCTTGTTACAGGGGTTCCCAAAATGAGCTTCGCGATGAATGACTCATGTATTTCATGTGTAAAGGGGAAGCAACACAAGAAGTCGCATCCGTCAAATCTTGTGAACTCCATCTCGGCTCCACTGGAATTACTTCACATGGATCTCTTCGGTCCTGTAAGTGTAAAGAGTAAGGGAGGCAAATCGTATTGTTTGGTGGTCACGGATGACTACTCGAGATTCTCTTGGGTTTTCTTCCTAGCGAGGAAGGATGAAACAACTGAACGACTAAAGTTTCTCCTTCTTCGACTAGAAACCCTTCTCGAGTTAAAGGTCAAGTCGATTCGGATCGATAATGGCACGGAGTTCAAAAACAACAACATGGAGCTGTTTTGTTTATCTAAGGGTATCTCTCATCAGTACAACGCTCCTCGAACTCCGCAGCAAAATGGAGTTGCAGAAAGGAAGAATCGAACTCTCATCGAAGCGGCTCGTACGATGCTTTCGGATTCTAAACTGCCAGTTTCTTTCTGGGCCGAAGCAGTCAATACAGCATGCTATGTTCTCAATCGGGTTTCTTTGGTCAAACGTCACAACAAGACCAGCTATGAATTGATCAACAAACGAAAACCGAATCTGCAGTTCCTCAAACCGTTTGGATGTCCTTGTGAGATCATGATCACAAAGGAAAGGATCTCCAAGTTTGGTGAAAAAACGCATCCTGGATACTTTCTCGGTTATTCGGCAGAGTCTCCAAGTAGAAGGGTGTTTGATAAGACCACGGGCACGATTGAAGAAGCTTATGAGGTTACGTGTTTTCGGTATACTCCATCTACACCTGGTGATGGTCCGGAACACTTCTTCGATTATGATTCGTTATTTCAGTCTTTCAACCTCGATTATCCTAGTGCATCCATTCCGGTGACACGAAATGAAGTGGTCATGATGCAAGGGGGAGAAATTGATGATACATTCTTTAATCAGTTTCAAACTCAAAGTGAAGATGCATCACCGTCCACTTCATCTGCTCCGATTCCGTCTCCGGAGCTAGTCATTGAGCTTCCAGCTATTCAACAAGCTCCGACTCGGCCAGATTCTCCAGTCTTCGAAACTGCATCCGAAACTGCATCAGATGATTCAGAGAATGTTTTTGAAGACTCAGCAGCTCAGATTGAAGAAAGTGATGAAGAGGAATCTAATGACATCGAAAGTGCTCCTCAACCCTCTAATGCTGATGTATCGAATCCAGCTCCACCTTCTGATGAAGCAGAAATTCCAGCTCCGGTCGTGGAAAATGTGATTAATCAGGAAGAAGGTGTAGAAGAAAATGAAGCTGCTGTGGAAAGAAATGAGGCTGAAAATGTCATTTCTCCGAGGAGATCAGTGAGAGAAAAGAAACGTCCTGGATTTCTGGATGATTATGAAGCAAGTCCCGCACTTCTGGAAGTCTTCGAAGCATGCTTTCTATCCCAAATAGATCCAAAGAACGTCATCATTGCACTAGATGATCCGTTCTGGGTAGAAGCTATGCAAGAGGAACTTCAACAGTTTCTAAAGCTGCATGTGTGGGAAAGGGTTAAGGCTCCAAGGAGAGAAAAGATTTTGAAGACTAAGTGGGTATACAAGATTAAGAAAGATGATAAAGGCGAGATTGTGAGGAATAAAGCCCGTTTAGTTGTTCAAGGTTTCGAACAAGTTGAAGGTCTAGACTACGATGAAGTCTACGCACCAGTTGCGCGTTTGGAATCCATTCGGCTGTTCCTTGCATTCGCTTCCCACAGGCGTTTCAAAGTTTATCAACTTGACGTGAAGAGTGCGTTTCTGTATGGTGAAATACGTGAAGACATTTATGTCGCTCAGCCACCGGGCTTCGAGGATTACGAACATCCTGATCACGTTTTCAAGCTGAACAAGGCCTTATATGGTCTCCACCAGGCCCCGAGAGCTTGGTATGGAACGCTCTCTGACTTCTTGACAAACAACGGGTTTGCAAGAGGCACGGTTGATCAAACTTTGTTCACGAAGAAAAGGAAAGAACACTTGCTGCTGGTCCAGATATACGTCGACGACATCATTTTTGGGTCAACGGATGACTCAATGTGTAAAGAGTTCGAGAAGTTGATGACGTCAAGATTCGAGATGAGTGCAATGGGTGAAATGAACTTCTTCTTGGGTTTGCAAGTTAAGCAGTCGAAGAAAGGAATTTATATTCATCAGACCAAGTATGTGCAAGACATATTGACTCGTTTCGAGATGCTAGACTGCAGACCGGTCAGCACTCCTCTCGAGATTAATCACAAACTTGGTCCAGCACTTCACGAAGATGTTGTAGATTTGAAGCTGTATCGGTCGATGATAGGCTCACTGATGTATCTTACAGCGTCTCGTCCGGATATCACTTTTGCTGTGTCTTTGTGCGCGCGTTATCAAGCTGCACCTAAGGCATGTCACTTAAAGGCTGTGAAGAGGATTCTGGGAAACCTACTCTCGGTCTTTGGTATCAGTATGACGATCAAGACTTCGAGTTGACGGCGTATTCGGACTCTGATTATGGGGGTTGCAACTCTGACATGAAGTCCACGACTGGTGGCTGTCAGTTCCTTGGATCGCGTTTAGTCTCGTGGCAGTGCAAGAAGCAAACCGCGGTATCCTTATCATCTGCGGAAGCTGAATACATTGCAGCGGGAAGTTGCTGTGCTCAAGTTCTTTGGATCCAGCATCAGCTTCGCGATTATGGTTTGATTGTTTCTCGCACCCCTATTAATATAGACAACACAACAGCAGTGTGTATCATACGCAATCCGGTGCAACATTCGAAAACGAAACATATAAGTATTCGTTTTCATTTCATTCGGGATTGCTATGATAAGAACTTGATCACGTTGCTCCAAATCGCCACCGAAAATCAAAAGGCCGATCTTTTGACAAAAGCTTTTCATAAGGGGCGATTTGAAGAACTGATCAAGTTAAACCGTCTCACCATTTTAGAAATCGCTTGACACGAACCATTTTTTTTTGTAAATATTTAAGTATTTTAAAAATTAAAAATTCAAAAAGATTTTTTGGTTTAAGTTGTAGTTTAATCTCTAAGTTCTTTAAAATTAAAAAAATACAAAAAGATTTTAACTTTTCTTAGGTTTATAGCTTTTATTTTTCCATTTTACGGTTCTCGTGTTTTTTAAGTGTTATGCAGTGTCAGCAGGAATCATATGAGCTTACATACGTGTTATGGATCAAGTTCTCCTGGATAGACGGTTTCTAGTTCATTCTTGACGATTGGAAGGCTCCGAGTGCTTAAACATGCTCGACAGATCATATGCCTTCCCGTCAAGTGTAAAGGTTCTTTATCTCGTGATAAAGTGTAAAGGTTTGAACATGGTCATTTTTATCTCTTGGATAGAGTTTAAAGATTAAAACTTGTTTTCTATTATTCGGTAATAGTTTAAAGATAAAAACGTGCTTTAAAACAAGTTTAAAATCGAAAAACACACAATTTTCAAACTGTGTCACGTATCTGTCAGTTACGCACGTAACTGAGAGATACGTGCACGTAACTCTGTATGTGTGTGAGAGTTACGTGCACGTAACTACTTAGTTACGTGCACGTAACTAAGAGAGAGAAAGAGTATATAAAGGGCTGAAAATGGGTAACTGTTACATCATTTCAAAAACCCTCTTATTTCAAAAACCCTCTATTCTCTCGGCGATTTTGCAAGTTATCATCACTCTCACTCAATTTTCGTATCTATCTTGCTCGGAATCACTGTCTAAGCATCACGGTGTGATCTTCTCGACCAAAATTCGAGTTTAAAGGGGTGTTTGGGTGATATATGTTACCGGTTTGGGTAGACTAAATCAAAAACCCAAAATCAGTTATAGAAACATGAAATTAATGTTGATTAAACATTCCTAACTGATTTCCGAGGATAATGGTAACATATGATTGTTGTTTTTCGGCATAAATCAAAGTGTTAAAGAAACCTAAAAATTAGGTTTTAGCCGTCATTTTTCTACACGGTCATCAAATGTGTGTAGTGTAAAGACTAATACTACTCGGAATACTGCTATTGACTTGATTTTAAGATAAAAACCATAGCGTATTTAGAGTTTTATTGCACGTAAGAAAAACAGAGAGTCACGAACAGTTACGGGCACGTAACTTGAGTTACTGGCACGTAACTTATAGTTACGGGAACGTAACTGAGAGTTACGTGCACGTAACTTAGATACCCAATTGGTAGTTTGTGCACGTAATTGCTAGTTACTGGCACGTATCTGCTAGATACGTGCACGTAACTCATGTTTCAAGAATTCGTATTGTGCACGTAACTACAGTTACGGGCACGTAACTACAGTTACGTGCACGTAACTGTTTAAAGAAAATGTTCTCGACCGTTGAATTGTCCAGTTATGCTGCCCAAATTTTTTAAAAATCTATTACGTAAGACAAGTTACGCGCGTAACTATACAGTTACGGGCGCGTAACTGTCAACAGATTCACGTCTGTTTTTTGCAAATTCAATTTGCTTAACGTAATTGATCCTAACAATTGCAGCGTAACCTCACTTCACTCAAAAGTAGTCTATGCATGTCTAGGATGTTGTTTACAATGTCTTTTAGCAGTTTATGTGCGTCTACTAACTTTTGTGCGAGTTTTTTGTGTCTTTATGTGTAGAATGGCGCCTAAGAAGGATGTGGCCATAAAGAGACACAACTCAGTAGCACTATTATCTGCTGAGAAAGGCCCAGGGTTCGAGGGGATTATCAATTATTTGATTCGAAGCCCTATTGCATACGCCCTCCGAGTAGATCCAAGATTGAAGCTGGATCTTATTCACGAATTCTGGAGAAATGCGGGTGTAAACACATCGGTCTCTCCACCCTCTATTCACTCTATGATAGGGGATCTTCCAGTGGTTGTTACTGAAGATGTCATCCGCACAGTTCTTCAGTTCCGTGATTCTGCTGATGCTGACGATATCCTGCCAGAGAACACAATCTTCGGGTGCTTTCGGAAGATGGGTTATTCCGGGCGTCTAGACTCTCTCCAGTTCTTGAAGTCTCAAATGCCTATGCTATATCGCTTTCTCATGCACACACTCATTATGTGCATGTCTAAGTGGAAAGGGGGTTATGATGTACTGGATAGAAGGGGTCAATCACTGATGGTGTCTCTGGTCTTCAACCACAAGTTTAACACCTCCAGATTTATTCTCAACAATATGATCTGGAATCTGGAGGATAAGAAGAAGACATTCGATCAATATCCTCGATTTGTAACATTGATGATCGATCATCTTCTGCCGAACCTAGCTTATACCGGTCCATTCGGAGAGACGCATAAGATAAATCCCCGTTATTTTGCCGACTGCAGAGGGGTCGGTGCTGGGTTAGAACTTCAGGGTGCCTTGATTGATGCTGACTTTCAAGAACCAGCGCTCAACGCTTATGATGATCTGATTACTCCGGATTCCCCAAAGCAGACCAGGTCTAGGAGGTCCTCGAAGTCTGTGGCTTCCGATACTGATACCGAGGGCGCTTCTAGCAAGCGAAAGAGAACGGAGAAGAGTAAAGGCAAGAAGAAAGTAGAGGTTGTTGAGGAATCTGCCTCAGAAGATTCTGCCTCAGGCGATGATGAGGGCAGTGAAAGTGACGATGGGTCGGAGGAGACCGTTGAGCTCTCCGATGCCACCAAGGTGTTGGATGAAGAGTTAGATAATTTGGTAGTTCTCAAGAGGACTATGTCAACGGCTGCTTACAAGGCGAGAAGAAATAGACTGATGAAGCAGATAGCGAGGACTGCGAAAGTTGAACCGAAGGCAGGGAAAGTTCAAGGAAAGGCTTCCAAGGGAGTTACTTTTAAGGAACCGACAGTTATAGTTCCTTCGCCCAAGCCTGTCCGTACAGTCAGGATGAAGTCAGCTGAGTTCAGGGGTATTCAGCCGGGTACGTTTGGGCAACCTCCACCTTCGTCAGCGATCAAGCGCCCCCGCTCCTCTCCTGCTTCGCCAGAGGTTTCCCCGGAACAACCTTTGGTAAAGAAGTCAAAGCAAACCACTTCCACCACCACTACTCCACCACCTATCATCACCACTCCTCCACCGGTCATTGCTACACCTCCTCCACCACCAATCACTACCACTCCTCCACCGATCATTACCACCACTTCCCCACCGATCACTTCTATTCCATCGGGCAGCTCCTCTCCCCCCCAGATCACTGTTGGTTTAAGTGATCTGGTGAGTCAGATGCAGAAGCAGCTAGCTACATTCCAGGGCTCACTGAGTGAGCATGAAAAGAGGATCAAGAAGCTAGAAAGTCAGGTGAAGGCTCGCGATGCAAAGATTGAATCGTTAGAGAAGAAGATAGCTGGTTTTGAGAAAGATGTGGAAATGGTTCGGGGTGAGTATGATCATCTCAATGAGCGTCTTGATGAATTTACCGATGAGAAGAAAGCCGAGGAAGGCGAGCAAGACGATGATGATGATGAGGACGACGATGCTGAGGATGAAGCTGAGAAAGACGATGATGATAAGGGTGATGACGATGATGCCCCGAAGGACGATAAAGATGATCAGTCCAAACCTGATGATGATGCTGGTGGTGCCGGTGCTCTTTCTCTTATGAGCTCCGGAGATCAAGAGCAAGCAGATCCTTCAGGACCGGGACATCAAGGCGAATCTGCCTCCGGTCCTGCTAAGGATCAGGATTCTCCTGCTAAGGACGCTCCCACTCAGGGGGAGTCCACTAACCCTAATCTTGCACTTGTTTTCTTTGATGCAGGTATACATTCTCACCCAATCCAGGCGGCTCGGCCTAATATGTCTGCTCAGGGCTCTACTACGGTAGTTCCCAGATTCGATGCCATGCCGCTGCCAGAGGGTGATGCCGCCTCTATGGTCCAAGGGAGTCGTATGTTTGAGGACTCCGAGGACGAGGTCGACTCAGCCAGATTGAAGAAAGCCACCGCATCACAGGCTCAACCTGGCGCAAAAGACAAGTCTGCTTCCCCTTCTGGTTCAAAGGGGAAGTCTAAAGCAGTAGATGAACCGGAGCCCCCAGTTGTTCCCGCTCCTTCCACTCCCGTGAAGACTCCTGTTCACTACATTGATAGTCGGGGGAGGAAGATAGATCACACAGTTTTTGGCACACTCGGTGTTATCGCTGGTTGCAATCTCGTAGGCCAATGCAAAAAGCTTATCCTTGCATGGCGCTACATCGATAACACTGACTTCTTTGCCTTACTGCGGACAGATGGGGTGCAGTACATGAGGATGAAGTACGCTACATTCAACTCTCTGCCTTATTATGAGTTGAAGCGTCTTGCGGATCTGGAACCGACGAACCTCACCTCGGATGCTTCAAAGCTCTTTTATATCCGGTTGCGGTCCGACATCCACTACGAGAAGTATGAGAACTTCATTCTCACCAGGCCAGTGATCAAGAAGTTAAAGAAGAAGAATCCCAAGACGGGAAAGAGAGAGGTGAAACACATATACCCTGAGGTCAAGCAGCTTAGGCCCATCAGGATGCCTTCGCTACCTCAGGATTTCTTGGGAGCTCTTGATTCTTGGGGCTTTGACGAGAAGACTCGGGAGGCAGTGATGTTTGACAAAGATGGTAAAGTTTTACTAAGGATTTATGATCCTATCCATCTTCTCTGCCTCTCCGAAGAAGACCTGAAGCGGCTGCATCAGAAGAAGATTTATTCAGCATGGAATGAAAAATCTTTTGGCATTATCTTCTCCCATGTGGTCCACATATGTGTTGAAAAGGGTTACCACTAACGGAATTTGCCGTTGGTGATTGAAGAAGCAGCGTAGATATTGATTTGCAGATGGTTAGCTGGTATTTTTGGTATTTCTTAATTCCCAGCTCAAACAATATTCTTATGTCTGTAACTTTTGTAACCCTCTTTTAATATATCGATGTTTATTTTGCTTGATTGATTGTTTGTAATGTGTGTGATGCGTGATTCGGTAGGCTTTTGATTCCTATTTGATTTACGTGGTCCGGTTTGCGTTCAAACTTCTACTTTCAAGCTTAATTTACATGCTTATATTTTAAGTTTAAAGTGTTTAGACTTCGCAACATATAACAGTTGCGAACTCGAACAAAAACCGTTTTGCTTAAATGCAAAACTCTTTTCAAAAGAGTCTAAAGTTTTGACACTCGTCGAGTCTAAAGTTAAATAATCTCGACTGAGTCTAAAGTTTTTGAAACTCATTGAGTCAAAGAATAAATAATCTCAATTGAGTATAAAGTGTCCAAATGATAAAAACCTAAATCTTTGATCGTGACTTCGAAACTTTTCCTTTTAAGTTTATTTAGGATTTGTATAGTTATAAAATCAATAAAAATCAGAAAAACATAAAAAGAGGGGGAGAAAGTTTGTGAAAACCTTAGGAAATGATAGTACATCGCGGATTTTAAAAATCAGAATCATAAGTGTTTGTTCGATGTATTAGTAGGTACGGCCAATATCATATAAACAATTTTCCGAACCTGTTTCTAATGGGTAACACGGTTAAGTTTGTTCATCTCAGTGATAAGCTGAAAACTTTCGGTGTGACTGGAATCTGTCACCATAGGATATTATATATATATAAATAAGTATCTGAGAGTAATAGAAAAAGCGAGGAAAAGAAAAATTGAGAGAAAATCAAAAAAATATAATAAATCGTTTTTTCTAAAACTCAAAGAGTTTTTTATTAATATAATTATTAAAAACTCAAAAATTCCTTGAGGCGCTCCTGGATTCTATAAGGTTGCGAAATCATAGTTTCCTTGAAGTTAGTATAAAGGTGAAGAGTTATAAATAATTATATCTAAGTAAAACTCGTATCCTTGAGGCGCTCCAGGATTCTATAAGGTTGCGAAATCATAGTTTCCTGCAGTTAGTATAAAGGGGAGAGTAGAGTCAAATAAGAATTCCGTAACTCTTGATGCTTACTTGATAAACGGCAAAGACAGAGGGAGGAGTTCACGAGTCAATAAAGCTTCTTAAGCTTATATAAATAAATAAAAAAGAGCTTCTTTAATTATGAAAAATGCATAAGTGCTTAAACTTTATACTATATGTATGCTTTTTCAATACTTAGAGTAGTTAATAAAATAGGAATAAGGTGACGGGTTTTCCTAAATAAATACTGGAAGTTTGATGACGCTTTGAGGGAAGTTCGGATTTAGCTAAGTGTAAATATAAGTGGGATCCATATAAACAGCTGTAATCTAAATAATCGGAAGATTTTTTATATGATATCTATGTTGTATTTAAGAGGACAAATATACTAATAATCGGCTGATTCTTGTGATTCGACTTCTGCGATATGATCCTAAAAGCAAACTAATCCCTATCCAAAAAGATTTGCCCTTTTGTAGGTTGCTAAAGTAGTGTGAATAGCTTATAGCTGAAAACCACAAAAAGATTTTCGGTTTTAGGTTCAGAAAACAAACAAAAATCCAAAAAGATTTTATTTCTGCGTTTATTTTCTTCGTTGTCACGTATCGTTTATGGTTAAAAGGTTTTATCACGTGTTTTCTGAAAAATGAGAAATTTTATCAGTTTAAAGAACAAGAACACGTATTTGGTCAGTTTTGTCTTTGTAAGCCAGGTTTTACAAAGTTAAGGATCGGATCTTGAAGAGTTTAGCACTTCCTGGAAGTCAAGGACTCGAAGCTGATATTCATGGAGCCGCGTTGCTTAATGATGAAGACTAGCTGTCAGAAAGATTCGCAATTTTTCGGTTGCAAACTTTACACCGTACAAGTCTCTATGAAGTTTAAAGGAATCAACTCTCGATCTCTCGACACCAAAAGTTCAAGAAAATTTTGAAGAATACAAGCTACATCCAAGGGGGAGTTTGTTGGAACATAATGTCTGTAGTTTGTATTCATTTGAATGTGTCGTAGAGTTAGAATGTAATTAGATCGAGTTGTAAAGTCCAAAACGCATTTATGTACGTTTCGGAGGGTAACTAACAGTTACCCTCACGTAACTCAGTTACGGTTACGTAACTAGTGAGTTACGTGCGTAACTGAGGAGTTACGCGCGTAACTGTCTCCCAGACAGTTACGTGCGCGTAACTCTTCTAGGTTTCCGTGCTGCCTATAAATAGCAGCCTCGGGATCATAAATGCGGGTGTTGAAAGTTGTCAGAGCATTCATATCGAGAATAGGTACGTGAGCTAGGGTTTAGATCACGTAACTAGTTGTTCTTGAGTGTTAAAGTGTTGTAATCGATTGTGTAGGTTCTATTCGTGATTGTAGTCAAACACGTAAGCTTAATAGAATCAATCTTTTGATTATACCAGCTGTTCTTCACCGTTTACATATACATATTGGTTATTCCGCAATCAATAGTGTTTAGGGTTCAAAGGAGATCTCGGATTAGAGGACCGACACTATGGAATACCCAAAATGTTTCTTTTTAGCGGATAGTATTTGGATTCATGCAGTAATAATTTTGAGAATCTTTATCTCTAATCTTCAACCAAAAATAAGAAAGCACTTGAACCTCGGCATAAAGGATCAATTTGACAAGTCTTTTTACCTCTGAAGATGGCATTGCTTCGAGTACTCCAAATGACGTAAGTTGTATACCACACAACCGATTGCCATCGATCCTTTTAGGTTTTGCAAAAACCGTTTCTCCCTTCGTTCAACATTAGATCTTCAATCAAACCACCATTAAAAGACCGCATAGACCCTACTTAAAAATCTTCGACCACTCTTCTTGTACCAATTTGCATCATTTGAAGCAACGATCTACCGATTCGACAATATCTTGACAACATGGACATAGTAAAGAGTGAAGATCCATTCTTATACGACCCATTACCACCCTTATCGGAATTCTACTCAACCATAAGCGTCAAATGAAAATATTAACCTTTCTTGGCACTAACTTGTTCCATCTCCATAATCCATTAAGACCTTTTCATCAACTAAGATCTTTAACTCTATAAATGTAAAATCACCTTCTTTCCCTAGAAACTACAACATTCTATAATTTTTTCTTGAAAACTAGGGTGACACCCACAAATTAACTCCACCATGTCGTTAAGCTCATTCAAACCCCTCCCTTTTATTTCGTTATCCCTATCCCAAAGTTTTTGGAGAAGAAACCGACGGTGAATTAAAATAGGACGTCTTCTGACAATGTGAAGTTCCTAGGGGAGAAGAAGAGTTTTCCAATGATGTTAAGCAAACAGTTATGATTACTTACGACTTACAACATAGCAGGTGACTCGATGGTTTGTTCCTCTCACCGGTGGATAAAACTTATTTGAAAGTTTAATAAATGACAATCTAGAAGATGAATCATATGATTTAGACTGTCCCGATATGGTATGAAAAGTTTTTTTTTGGGTTTTAAAGATCACAAATTATTAGTTGCCTTGATTTGTGGTTGAGGTTGCAAATTAAAGTTGAATAAGATGATTTCAATTGACTTTGTTTAGATGATTTTCTTTGCTAATGAAGATTACGATGATTTCTGAGGGTTTCTTTTACTGTCCATTTAACAATGAACATGTCTGGCTCTTAGCTACCAACTTGCATCCTTCTATTGTTACACTATTCATCAACAGTGAACCTCGTTGGGTAGTAGCTTCTACTATTTTAAAATATTTGTCCCACTATTGTTTACTCCCAAATTGGAACACAAAAAACTCATTCAAACAAACAGATTCGAGGATTGAATCAAATACTCATTCGGATCTCGAAATGTTAACATAAACACATATACAAATCCATCTGGAATTTGAAACACACAAACATAATGTGTGTACGAACAAAAAACGCTTTTTAAAGCTGATTCCAAAGACGAAATCAGTTGGAGAACTCTATTTTGTTTCGAAATGATAACGTATTTGGAATCGAGATAGTTACGGATATGGAATCTCATATTAAGAGTGGAAGAATTAAGTGCCTTGATTTTCTGTATTTGTATCTTATTGAGTGTGACTAGGGTGTAATCGAGTCGTGTCGAGTCGAGTATTGCCAAGCTTGAGCTCGACTCGATTACTAAAACCCGGGCTCGAAACTCAATTCGAACGAGCTTTAATTTTCAGGCTCGAGCTCGACTCGGTTACTAAAACTCGAGCTCGAAACTCGACTCGAGCTCGATTGGTTATACATTTCAAGCTCGAGCCCGGTAAATATTCGGTATATAAACTCGATTCGACTCGCTTTATATACATAATACCTTATATAGTATGTATTTGAAAGGGTAAAAGTGTAATTTTAACATAAGTTCGATAAGGCTCGCGAGTCTTACGAGCTGAGTATCTTTAAGCTCGAACTCTACTCAAAAATTACTCGAGTAACTCGAGTTCGAGCTCGACTCGTAATCGAACCGATTTCAAATAATTTGCGAGTCGATCTCGAGTAGCTCGCAAGTTGTCTCGTCTCGTTTACATCTCTATGTGTGACTATATCATAACTATTTATTAATTTTATTAATTTAAAGAGTAAATGACCATATTAAAGGATATATTGGTTATTTTAATAAATTTAACAAAAATAATTTAATTTCAACGGACTAACAAATTATAGATATATAAAGTTTCAAAAATAAGAACGAGTGGTGTACCTTCAAACTTGGAATGACGATAAGTGCCATATTGATAACTCTAAGAGAACAATCTATGTAATCAACTCAATGTTTTAGCTAGTTACTTTTGGATGAACAAGAAAGAAGCTTCATAGGTTTTTCTTTGGTCCTCAAAACATCATTTGAAATTATTATAAAATGATGACACCTAGCTTAGTTAGCTAAAGAAAAGCATATCACATACCAACTCACTTGATTTGATTTGGTTACCCCAACCACCGTCAATTAGTTAAGTGAAACTACAATTAAAAATGGCCACTATTTAAAAATAATAATTAAAAAACACCTCCACATCCTTCTTTAAATAATAAATGATGGCCTAGGTGATAAAATATAAAATTATGATATAACAAACAAATGTTTAAAATGTTACTTTCATTAAAAAAGGTGTTCATGGAATTTAAATTCCGTTATTTGATATTTAAAAAGGTAATAAATCATGATGGGAGATACTTTTAACAACATCAAAAATATACTCTCCCTTCCTTTTTTCCTATATGTTTTTGTGATGGGAGAACTTAGGGGTGTTTGTTTGAGGTTATATAAAAGGCTTATAGCTTATTAACATTGCGGTTTATGTTTTATAAGTTCGATTTTTCGACTTATGTAACCATTTATGGGCTTATTACTGTTTATTATGTCATAATAAACACTAATAAGCCCATAAACGAATATATAAGCCGGTAAATCCGGACTTATGAAACATAAGCCGAAATGTCAATAAGTCATAAGCCGCTTGTGTAAGCCCAAACAAACACACACTAATAGATTTGATATTATTCCAATTACCTCCTTGATTTATCAATTTGTTTTCCGAGAAAAGCTTCTACTCGCTAGTTTGAAAAACTATAGAGACCGGTGTTGGGACCTTATAGAGACCGGTACTGTTACTAAATTGAAAAAATGGCTTACAAAAGTTTCCTTAAGTTCACACTACTAGATATATAACGAAAATAATAGCTATATTAAGTTTG